>OZ026492.1:17002723-17650223 GCA_964019985.1 Aurelia sp. 4 Dawson et al 2005
TGTCAGATTGACTCATACAAGGTCCCAAACTCTAAGTTAAAGCCAGCTCTATGCAGCTGTGTAAAAGTCGAGATGATTGAATCTAAGTTGGATCGTGAATTCCTAAAAGTTTATCTCATCTAACTCAGGTTAAGCTTGGTCTCAACAAGTTAAATATCAAAAAATTCAAGCATAATGTTAGGGATACCATTAACCCAATGTGCCCAACAAGTGATGGCATTGAGCACACGTAGAACTTTTTGTAGCTCTGCCCTTCTTTTGATGTTCAACTTCAAGATCTTCAAGCTTGAAATTGTTAAATAATTCAAGAAGGGTGCCTCAAGTAGTCCCCTTGAAAATCTCACAAAGAAGTTCAGCTCTATTATTTGTTTTGGAAGCGTTCTTATGGACCTAATAGGTAATTGGGGAGAAGAATAAAACTTTCAAAGCCAACTGGGACCACAACGACCTTAGTAACATAAATCAAAGATCAACTTTACAACCCCTGCAGTAAGAACCTTTGCTTAGTCAAAGAGAAACAGGTTCTCATTGGCAAGGTAAATGATTTAGGAAAAACAGTATCTAGGTTCATATTTTGGTAGGTTCTTATATACGGGGATTTACTGTACTGACAATGAGATTATATCTTTTAACTGATATGACCTATACCAAATTAAGTTGAGATCATTAGAAAAATCAAGAAATTGTTTTGAATCTCAGAGGATCCATGACTTCAGTTTTTAAGAATGATCAGAAAATGTAATGACTAATAAATCCGATTTTCATTCAGCTTTAACTAGCGATTCCAATTTCTTTGTTATTCACAAAGCTATATGTAATTAGTAATTTGTTCTCACTTATGAAATTGAAAGACTTAGCTTTTTAGCTTAAAACGTAGCAATGTTTCATAAAAGCGCAGGGGGGGGGCTTCTTCCATAGAAAAGATGCCTGGGGATATGCCGCCCGCAAGGGTGTACTTTTTCGGACTTCTAGCCTGGCCAAGGGTTACCCTGGGAACCAGAACCAAAAGATAAAATAAAGAAAAACAAGGGAAGAATTTTCCTTTCATTTCATTTTGAGGCTATGGTACCCAGGGTAGCGAGGGGTATACTTCTTGGAAATTTTAGTCTGGGCAAGGGTATGCTTTATGGCAGTTTTGGTCAAAGAAAGGTGAAAATTTGCTATTTCATGTGTAGAAACCCAAAATGTTGGTGATGTTAATCTAGAGGAGGCGAGAGTTTGACAATTTAAGGCTAGAAAAAGCCAACCCGCGGCACTTCTGATGTATAATTTAGTCTAGCCAAGGTACCATTGTCACCGTATTTTCACAAAAATTGGTCTAGCCAACGGTACCATTTTGAAACTGTGGACAGCACACCCCTACCTGAGCCCGAGATTCTCAGCCGAGAACCCCACCCCCCCCCCCGTGCATAAAAGTACACTTAAAACTTTCATACAAGAACTTTAATCTGCTGAGAACCTGTCAACGATGAATCCACGTTAGATCCTAGTGCATGATTTACTTCCTGTCAGTAAATCTAGACTGATTACGATGAGTCCCAAGAATCGCTATCCAAAACGAGACTAGTACACCAAACCGAGATAACTACGGCCATATCATCAGTCTACAGTAAATCATGAAATCCTGTCAGAGTAAATCATGGACCAGAATCTTATGTGGAATCATCGTTCTCAGGTTCTCAGCAGATGACAGTTCTAGCATGAGAGTTTTAAAGAACAAGTCCGGGGTTTTTATAATTGTTGATTATTCGAGAGATTACACTTTTATGAATGGTTTGTAGTACTTTCTTCATCTTTTTCTCTTTTAATCTGCGAAACTATATATTTCAATCTGCTAAGAAGTGCGAAATGACGTCATTTTACATGACGTCATTTCACACTGACCTGAACGGGACTGCCTAATGTGTTGATATCATACCACTCACATTGCTACCCTCCTAATTGCGCCTTCGCACACTCGTAAAAAATACAAAAAAGGCGATGATATTTGGCCTAACTTACGAAGATTCATCAACTAATTTATGATATTTAAAGGCATCAAAGCATGGAAATAACTCACGATTGGTGTTCAGCAGTTCGTACGGCTGCTTTTTAACAATAACTTTATCAACCCCGGAAGTGTACTTTTATTCACGGTACCAGAGTCTCAAATTGAAATGAAAGAAAAATTCCTGCCTTATTTTTTCATTTTATCCTTTAACTCTGGTACCCAGGGTAACCCTTGGCCAGACTAGTAGCCCGAAAAAGTACACCTTTGCGGGCGGTACATCCTCAGGCATCTTCACTATGGAGTGCTTTTATGAAACATTGCTACGTTTTAAGCTAAAAGCTAAATCTTTCAATTTCATATGTGAGAACGAATTACTGATCACATAGAGCTTTACGAAGAACAAATAGACTAGAATGACTGGTTTAAACTGGATGAAAATCGGATTTATTAGTCACTACATTTTCTGAGCATACTTAAAACTTAAATAATGAATCGTCTTCGATTCAACGCAATTTCTTGATTTTCCTAGTTGCCTCAACTTAATTTGTTCCAGGTGATATAAGCTTAAAGATATGATTTCAATGTCAGTATTATATAGCCTGATGTTTGTGATTTTGCTATCGGATCATCGAAGAAAATACAACAGTCCCTGTTGAAATCACAATTCTATTTCTGAAAATGACAATTGCAATGAATCTAAATTTCGATGGAAATAAATCATAGACCAGAATCGACCCTAGACTTCTTGTTCCCGTACATAATTCTTAGTTTCTTACTTTCTTGGTCAAAAAGATGAGTGATTCTACCTAGCAAAAATTTCACATCTAATTTAGCCTCTCACTGATCGATTAGCATCGCAGTTTTGAACATTTGCCGCTGTTAACTTTCTTATATTCAACTGGTAGAAAAAGCTGTTCATCATCCCCTCTGTTTGATGCTAATTCAAACCTCCCTCTGGCCCCATTCACACTGCTCCCTTCGTTTTTTATGAAAACGGAGCAAAATTTATCTGCTCTGGCCTTACGTTCACAATGCTCCACCGTGAAAACGGAGCTTTTCGAAAACGCCAATGAAAACGGATAAATTTGAAAAGGGTGCGCTTAGAAAGCGATCCCTTCAGAGTGGACACATAAAACGAAGACATTTGAAAATGCTTCACATTCCTCTCTTAATAGGCGTTTGATTACAGAGGCATTCAAAGTTGCAATTGGTGCCTTTTTGACAGCTACTAACAAAAGACTTTGTTTAGAAATGGGGTTTAACAACACCGTTTTGCTGAAGCAATGTGAGGGCCTACCGTAATCATAGCGTATCTTTGTGAAGACAGAGCAATGTGAACGGGCAGCGTTTTCATCAAAAAGCGGATAGAAAGGAAAACAGAGCAGTGTGAACGTGTAAACTGTAATTCATTGCCGATCATTGTCTTTGCAGCATCGGCGATGATGGCGATGCTCCAAAACAATGATCGGCTATGTAATGAAAACCAGGCTTAAAGGCTGTCGGATTTGATTGGGTGATTTGGACAACACGAAGAATAGGAAATTTGAATGCCTGCTAATCCACTGACTTTCTACGGCCATAGAAAGTCAAGACGATTAGCCCTCCTTTGTTTCAAATACACAAATCCACAAAGAAATCTGTTGTGTTCAGCTCTGACTTCGTCGCGGCCAATCAGAGACGTGACAGACTGCCTTTAAATATCTTACGATGCTCTATTATGCTTTATTTTAGACTTCTTTGACTCCTTCCTTTGTGAATAAACAGTGGAAACTGTTTTGGTCATTCAGTATTTTGAGATGACAATGTCAAGTTACAGTACAGTTGATTCACTATTCATTGTTCGAAACATTCGCGTTGCAAGCCCAGTTGACGTGGCTACGTTTTAATCTGATTATGCCTTGATAGGAAATGTAGCGAATTCGTGGCTAATATATTAAAGAAGATGCAAAAGTTTAGTTAGATGAAGTTAGATGTAATCGTAGGCTTCAAAAAGCGGTCACTAAGTTGCACTTCCTAAAGGGCGTAATCAGGAAAATTGACAAAATAACAGCAAACCACTCACAGGCAACCATTTAAGCTTAGCTAATTTTTGTTTTCCTTTAAGTGCAAAACACACCGTTGATGTGGCCAAAATTAAGATCCGAGTTCCAATTGGTACCCTAATCCATAGCATTCTTTTCTGCAAAGGGGCTGCCAAAAACCCAAGGTATTGTTGCTGGCCCCTCGTTCTACCCAGGTAACCAGAGTACCTTCGTTCTCCCCTCCCCCTCCTCCTCATACATTGACCTAAATTCTGCCACTGTTCAAATGAAGTTCGGATTCTTTTCGCGGCTTAGCTGCTATGCAGCAATGCACATTAGAGTAAGTTTCATGATCGTAAAAATTGTTTTTTTTGAGAAACTGTTTGAAATTAGAGGCATCGCTACGTAGGAGCTAAGGCACGAAAATCAGTTTGAACTAATCAATAGACAAAATCGGCTGGGGTTTGTTTACGCAAATTTCGCATCATGTGATGATCTCTCGATTGAGCATCTTTTGATTCCTCAGCATATTTCGCGTCATACATAGTTGTGCCAGGAGTGCAAAAAGTAGCATAACATTGAAAGTCCCAAAGAGTTGGACCCGTGACTTGGAAGGGGTAAAACAAACATTAGCCAATAAGGTATATAATTCATGCAATGTTGTTAGGAAGGAAGAAAGACGGAAAAGCAAGATTATGAGGCTTTGCCACTTTCCCATGTACGAAGAAAACAACACATAAGGTAAGAATACAATGTGAACCACAATTTGAGCCATATCAAATACCCATTATTGCCAACAACGACGCATTATTGGCAGTGGTTTCCTTATAAAATGGAATAAGATAATGCAAAGTGAAAATGACAATTTCATATTGTAGAAGACGGTGTTGCCTTGGAAGCAAATACTTAATGTGATTTTAGATACAATAAAAAATATCGTCAAAAGCATAAGTCTTCGTGATTGAAAAACCACATCCATTTCATTTTGTGCCACATCACAAAATAGATTTGATTATTATCTTAGCTAAATTCAATTCAGTACTGGCAATAAGTACTGCAGATCAAATTTATCTTTCTCATGTGAAACCCAGGAAAAGGAAAGCTTGCTTTGCATAGAACTTATCAATGACAACTAACAAGAGATAAATGGCTAACAATGCAGACGATTGTCAGTTCATCCAGTTCATTAGTTGTGAGGGACAGGCTTTTCTCACGATCTTCTAGGAACCTAAGGCATACATAGGCCTTTGATCAAAATAGCTCTGCAAAGACAATTGGCCGTGACAAGAGGTGACCCATTTTCGGGTATTGGCGACCCATATTCGGGTAACTGATCTGCATCAGTAGGAAATAATGATATCTCATTGGCTAGAACGCGATAAGATTATTACCTTTTCGTCCTTTGCTTCCATGCGTTCTTTCATTACTGATATCAATTGGTCAATAGGGACTCGTAATATTATGCTTAAAAGGTGGGCCCGGCCTACTTTTTCAAGATGGCCTAAACTAGCAAAAAAAAGTCTCTTCAAAGTCTGGTTTAAAAAGCTGGAATATTAAAGGAAACTTTCAGTACAAAGCATAATGTTTTCGTGATCTATAAATCGCAAAATGCATACCTTTCAGGCAGTAGTCTTCCTCTGTAGTGGACTTGCTACAAGTCTATCTTTTGGTCATAGAAACGAGAGAAGTAAAGAGAAAAAAAAGGAAAAAGAAAAAAGGAGAGTAGGAAAGATAGACTTGTAACTCTCGCGCACTCAATCGAGGGTAAATTAAAATTTTTCTGTTCACCGTACAACATCTTTTACGGTGAAAAGGAAAATTTGAATGTAGCTTCGATTGAGCGCACGAGAGTTACAAGTCTATCTTTCCTTCTCTCGTTCTTATGACCAAAAGATAGACTTAAAGCAAGTCCACCTCTGTAGAAACAAAATAGATCCATCGTAGCAGCGAGAACTCTAAGCCTTATAAACAGTCTTTTGTAAACAAAAATAACATTTGTCTGTCTTCGTCTCCTGATTGGTTGAAAACTAAATTGTAGCAATTTGATTGGTGA
Organism: Aurelia sp. 4 Dawson et al 2005; assembly: GCA_964019985.1. Lineage (NCBI taxonomy): Eukaryota > Metazoa > Cnidaria > Scyphozoa > Semaeostomeae > Ulmaridae > Aurelia > Aurelia sp. 4 Dawson et al 2005. Next base: position 17,008,788 of record OZ026492.1, read on the forward strand.
ATACGGAACAATTCTAGGCAGGCCCAAAGTGGCCCCATTTTGAAGAGTAATACAATAAAGCCCCGCCTTTAAGATACTACATTATGAGGAACCCAAGCCTGATTTCGCCGAATAAAATACTTCTCTACAAGAAACTAACCAGGCTGATTCATGCTCAGTTTTCAGTTACTTTTACAATATGGTACATAGCAATATTATAGGGCATATGGTTGAATATGTATCCAATGTGTCTCAGTTCTCTAGAAATGAGAATGAAACTCTTCAGCCCAAGTTGTTATAATTTCAAGACATTTTCAATACTGATTCAAACCATTAGTTTCTTGTACAACTGAGCATATTTTTTAATGTTTTCTTGGCAATTTAGACAGCAGCTCGGGAAATAAATGTGTTTCTAATACCATTGTATAAACCATAGACGTAGGAACCGGGGGGCACTGGGGGCACGTGCCCCCCCCCCAAGATTTTGCAATAAACAGAGAAGTGCCCTTTTATTTTTAGAAATTGCCCCCTTTTTCTTAAGAAAAAAGTGCCCTCGAAGTGCCGTGCCCCTCCAAGTTTGAGATGCTTCCTACGTCCCTGGTATAAACACCCTGTTTTGAAGAAGTTTCGACTTTCATCTTCTTCATGAGTTACTGAAGAAGATGAAAGTCGAAACGTTTAAAAATTCATTGTAGAATTTTAAAATTTTATATGCTTAGGTGTATGGGCTCTTGAATTATTGCTGTTTTGAAGAATTATATCTTTACATAAGAAAACAACCACGCTGTTTTTGTGCAATGAGTTTCTCAAAGGCGAGAATTTACTGTATTATGAGTTTTCATTGAACAAGTGATATCAGCAAATCAAAGGACGCGGGGAAACGAAGTCGATGAAATGGCATAAGTCTACAATGTGACTGAAAGCGGCTTGAGCCACTTTAATATGCTTTCATTGACTCAAAGGAACGTCCTCCGTTTGAAACATCATAGCAGCAAAAGTAGTTGCACTATGTTCATTGAGACTGAATTTTCTAATAGTTACAAAATTGAAGTACGATTTGCATTGCTTGGTATTTTCAAAGAATAACTCTCTTGAGAAATTCAAGACCAAACAAATCAATTAAACAGAACAACCAGAAAATGGCTTTAAACGTATAATCAAATCAGGGAAGTAGGAAGCATCTAAATTTTGGGGGCACGACACCTTATGAGCACTTTTTTCCTTAAGAAAACGAGGGTATTAGCTATAAAATAGACGGACTCTTCTTCTTTTAATACAAAATCTTGAAGGGCACGTACCCTAAGTGCCCCCCCTCTGTCCCTACATCTATAGATCAAATCTTCTAGGCTGTTTGAAACCTATTCGAAATCCTTTAGAGAATTAGCATGACTAAAAAAGTGATGAAATTAAACTGAGAAAGAAACTGACATTGATATCTTGATATCAGTAAAAAAAAGATAACTGAAAATGGTAAAACTGACAACCTGTGCTCTTGATCATGCATCCCTAGGCCATCTTCTGAATGTTATGCAATACTTATTTTCTTATCAATCGAATTTACCACAATACCATTTTCTTGAAAATTACCAAAAGATACAACGAAAACACTTTAGTTTTGCAGCTGTAGACATTTTTGCAATTTGGCGAAAGGGACCAGGGAGAGTGCGGCCAATTCTAACAGCCTTGGCAACAGCAGGAAATAAGAAGAGTCGTCTCCTTGTGGCTCGGTTACCTTTCCTTCAAACTTGAGTTGCTTTCGATTTGCACGCTTCAAGAGTCACACGATAGTTGTTTGGACCGGTAAGTTTTTTCTCTGGATTATTTAGCCAACTTGTCATCCTTTCACTTAAAGGTGAGTATATTCTGAGCCACTTTATTGGTGGTATGTGGCCTCGTCTTTGAAGTGACTCAGCTTAGGCTCAGCTTAGGCCCAAATGATCAACAGGTCTAACTTCAAAATTGAGTGAACAGAAGCAATAAAGTGCCTCAAAGCAAACTCACAAATTGGTGGAAGGATGGCAAGACGCGTAAATAATTTAGAGAAAACACTTACAATACCAAGCAAATATCATGCAACTCTTGAATGATGCAAATAAATCGAAAATAAAACTGGTTTCAAAATGTTGTTTCTAAGAGTATTCTTGTTTGATGATTACTGATCACAGCAACAACAGCCACAAAAATTCCATGGTCCAAACTTTAAGCATGCAGCGCTTTTGAAGACGAGGCTATCAAATCAATTCGTTTTCAGACACTGTTTGGCAACAAGCCTCTGCATAATCAGTTCTAAGGAGCACACAGAGATTGTGGAGCCAGTCTAGCTGTCAGAATGGGCCACGCTCTCCCCATTTCTTTTCCCCAAATTGCGAAACGGTCTATAAGTAAATCGTTAGGAGGGCATTCTGTCAGTCACCGTGCACAACATTATGCTGTTCCGCCATTCCTTGTCTTTTCCCTCCGGGACAACTCATTCAAACTCGATAGCGGTTTCAAAACTAGCACAATCAAAACAGCAAAAACATAGAACTTAGCCACAAAAACGCGATGGGAGACACTCTTATCTTTGGAGGTAAAACCTCAGTCAGGTAGGAAGGAAACCTTGTTTTGAAAAGAGCTAAAGCTGAACGTCCGAAAGAGTATCCTTGTGTTACATAGCTTCCTACACAGTATTTGCATGAAAATAAATAATACGATAAATGGTGATAAGTAATGATAAGGACGATGTTAAAGATTTTGATGTTAATGAGGATTTGATTAAGAAATTACAGCAGCTCTCTATCTGGTTGGTTAGCAAGCAGATTACTTCAGATAGATTTTGAGCTTTTCATTCCGAGTAGAAAAACGACTTGCTATGTGGGATCCAAGGGACATATCAATCCCAATGGAAAACCACAAACAAAAGCGCGTTTACGCAAGCAAAAGCATGCATGCAGAGACAAGCCTTAGGCAAAAATTGATCAAGACCACAACAACAAATTTTCACATTTGGAAAGTATTCCTAAGAATGCAAAGCAAAACGTCTCCCAAGAACCTATTTAGGCACAAACAATAAGTCTTGATATCTTGAGACGATAAAATCTCTGAAAGACTTTCAACTTTCAGGCGATCTGAAGCAAAAATCTTGCTTCATTTTGGAGTTGTCCTCTATTTGGTATGATTGGCTGATGGCATCACTTTGTTTGCAAAAAGGAAAGAGAAAACAAGGTAAAAGTAAAGAGAAAACAACGTGTTGAATGAGTTTCCAAAGAGACATCTGATTTAAAAACTTTTCTCAATCAATATGTTTTTCCAGACATCATACTGAATCATGAGACAATTCATATTACACTGTCTTAGCTTCGCCGAAATGTTCCTTGCAAGAAGGCGATTGAAAAAATGAACTCTGCAAACAGAACTGATAAAAATACAAAACTACGTCTGATAAGAAAGTCATCTCTTGGATTAAAAAACTATCTGAAAAATAACAAACTCGCTCCTAAACTCTTCTCCATAAAACTGAATATGACAGAACTAAGAGCAAATTATAAAGGTAAGTACCCCAATACTACATGTAGATATGTGGGATAGAAGATGAGAAAATTGAGCATCTATGGGCTTGTGTAAAGTTTGAAAAACAAATTCCAAGAAAGGAACTCCAGCAAGCAACAAAAGCCAATGATCTAAAAAAGATATGGGCTTAGTACTGCTCTTTCATTGAATTCTAGTTTAACGAAAACAATTAGGCTGTACATTAACCAGCGTCACTTACAGTAGCTGCTCCGGAAAGGAGAAAGGTACTAATTAACTGTAAAATTTCAAAGATCTGATACGACTAATTTCCATATATCAGCCCTGCAATTTGCAAAAAATGACTTCATCGGTTGGTATTTAAAATAGCGCATAACTTGAAAATGAAATGAGATATGAAGATTTTAAACTGGCGTCCTGAGCTCATGACAGTTCTGTTCGTTCGCATCAATGATAATTTTCGCTTGAGGTCACCATTAAATTTGACTTATCCTGGAAGCATTGGTGATATCCACTTCCTCCTGTTGGTTTGAACATCAAAGGATACATGCACACGAATCCCAAATAATTGTCTTCATCACGACTCTAAAACTGTTTCACAAAATACTGAAGAATAAACTCCAGATTTTTAACAGCTTTCATCTAGACATGTCATAATATGAAGTGCATGACCGATATTCAAAACTAAAATGTTAATCTATCAGTCATACTAATTTAGATGAGAAAATCTTTGTTTGGCTTAACCATTCACCTTTAACACCCGAAACTTAGAAGACAAATGCCTGTAAGGGATTTGTATAGGTATCGAAAACTCCGCGCTCCATTCTGGTCTATGAAATCAGTGGCACTGAAATTTACATTTTCAGTTTCAGAAATAGAATTTTAATTTCAATAGCAAGTAAATCATGGACCAGAATGGAATGTGGAGCCCTTGTTCCCAAATTTGCCCCTTGCTGGCATTTTCCTATTTCTGGGTCTAAATGATAAGTGATCTCATCAAAAATAATTTCTCATCTAAGTCAGCCTTTGACCAGATTGACATTTCAGTGTTGAATATCACGCACGTAAAAAAAAGCCCAAATAAACTTTTTTTGACTCAGCCATCCAAAACATTGGGGCAGCTTGTCCGGATTTTTGAACGGTACGGCTATGAATCATAGTTTGATCGCGTATGTAATTTGTTTTGGCAAAAGTTCTGAGCGACAACAACGCAAAAGAAAAGTATGTCCAAGTTGAATGAAGTCATGTGGTAGGATAAGGAATTAGATAAAACATGAATTCCATACCCGGTGACCCAAAGAAAGTTAAGGAGCTAGTGCTGACTATCCTTCTGAAATTAAACGTTATTGACAAATCCCTTGTATCATCGTTTGGTCGAAGGGCTTCTCTATCTTTTGAGATACAGCATGGTCACTTAACGATATGATTACAATACGAGAAACTAGATTCAAAGAAATTCTTCAATCCTATTTTTCTTACTGAGAGTGAAAAAATCGCTCCTCTCAGCGAGATCCTCTTCAAGTCGACATTTTGTGAAAACTCAACGTTACGATGGGTGTGAAATTGTCCACAGAAATTTTTTGTTTACAAAACAATTTGACTCTGTTCCTTATGGTCACTTAACGATATGATTACAATACGAGAAACTAGATTCAAAGAAAACTTCAATCCTATTTTTCTTACTGAGAGTCTTACTGAGAGTGAGAAAATCGCTCCTCTCAGCGAGATCCTCTTCAAGTCGACATTTTGTGAAAACTCAACGTTACGATGGGTGTGAAATTGTCCACAGAAATTTTTTGTTTACTAAACAATTTGACTCTGTTCCTCATTAAAATTTCACGTTGAAAAGCAAATTAAGAATTCGGTTTCTTCACACATTCCAAACAGTTGATTGGAAAAAATAGGGGATAATGCGAGGAATGAACAAATTGCCATATTCTAAAAATGCTTTGTTCGGCAGTCTGGACTTACATATCCATCTTCTAAGGGAAATTAAAGAGGAAAGGTGAAAAGAGGAGAGCAGGAGAGCCAATAATCCAACGATAATGTTTTTATCCGCTAAACGAGTACAACTGAGCACTTAAGCGACATGCTGATACATTGTTTGTGTTCATAACATTTGCCATCAGAAAACTATACGCGATCTACCTCCTGCAGTCTTTCTTGGGTCAACCGGTACACAAGTGACAATGTCCTAAGATACATTGTTACTCTGGTATGGACGACGATTTGATAAATTAAGAACAGTGAAATAAAACATTCTACATTGCACGTATTTATCATGAGCGTACGACCGCAACTGGAATAAACATTGCTCCTGTAGGGCATCGATCCAGGAGCAGTTAAGTCTTGAAGAACTGTTTTATGAAAACATTCTATTTAGGAAAATAACCGTCGAAAATTATAAACAGTAAATTATATTTATGATGAAGTGATTTATGATCGAGCTCTTACGACTGGGTCAAATGACCAAAATAACGGGTGTAAACAAACTAGTCACTTTTATAATAGTCAGTGGACATTCACAAAGGGCTTTATCTAGACAAATCAATAAAGAGAACAATTTGCAAGCATCCTCCCATCTCTGCATGCAAACGCATACAATTATGTGGCTCACTAATCCTCTTCTTCAAAAGAACCTCTTTGCCCTGACCAGCCGTGTCGGTTGCATCAATTTTCCACCACCGGGTGTCTCAGTACAAAGATAACAGATTTGATCATGGTTGACGCAAGGAATTTAGCTTGCAACAATCATAAATAATCGTTCAACTACTCGTCGACAGCTAACTAGCAGAAAGATACTTTGTTTGTAGTTTTTGGAATATTGAGAGTAGAAATGTTTATCTTGAAGGTGTAGATTTGCCTCCACCTCAAAACTAGCGCTTTTAGGTTATGGCCTAAGCTGTTCATGCGCTTGTTGTGTTATCTCCTGAATAAGTGCAAGGTACCCGCAAGAGGCCTCGGAAAATTCTTAATAGAAATTCAAACAGAACTGGACAATCAAATTCACGAATTTTGTCCCGAAGAGATATCCCTCTTCCTACTACAAAAGCTTTTAATTACATTTGCCAAATAAAATTTATTCATTAGCGAAATAATTCCCTTTGGTGTAAAACAATCTTCCGTTTTGAATAAAATGCATTTGTTATAAATGGAATTATTACGAAACAAACACGCGCATATAGCGAATGGATGAAAAATCCACAAGGATAAGATCGTTGTACGTGCTCGCTCGTGCTTAGATTGTTTGTTTCTGTAAAGTCATTTTGACTGAAGAAAGATATTCCTTGTTGTTGACATTATTCATTGCAATGTTTGTCAGTTTTCAGCAATTACATTTAAATTCAAATGCATACCTAAAAGCGCACGGGTCCAGTTCAGATATGTCTACGCTATATCTACCGGGTAATAGAAAGAAGGTAACAGATTTGATCAGAGCTGGCGGTAGGAATATAGCTTGAATCAATTGGAAACAGTTTTTAAACTTATCCTCATTTGGCTAACTTGAAGAAAGATACCTTGTTTTTTGATACTAGAGCATTGAGAGTAGAAATGTTTACCTTGAAAGTCTAGATTTGCCTCTACCTCAAAACCATAGCTTTTGAATTTTGGCTTAAGCAGTTGACGCGTGGCAAGCTGTATTTTAAATCGTCTCAGTTTGAAGCCATGACCATCATTCCCTTAACTGTGACTAAAACTGTGACATTTACAGCAAAAAAGTGAATATACTAGCATCAAGTAGAACACTTCGAGAAAAGCACAATTTAATGGGAAATTGAGGAGTATTCAGATCTGCTGTTGGTGAACTAAGTTAGGCTCGACAAATTAAAAAAATATATCCAAGTCAGATTAATCAACATTTCTTAACCTAACAATGTCAAACCTGATACTTTTTAACCAGTAAAGACAGATACAAACTTTTGTGATCAAACCTGATTCATGTTTTGCTTATTGGAAGGTGGTACTATAGTGACTGTATAGCCGTATGTAAAAAGGATTTGTTAATAGAATGAGAAGAACAAGGAATGTCTTTGGAATTCCAAATTGTACTTGAGTATCATGCAGTAAGTCAAAATGAAAGAGCCACAATGACAATGCAGAATCGTTTTGGCATGGAAAGGAAAAAGTTTGGTTAACGTCTTCACAGCGGCTTCTTTCCGAGCAAAGGCACTAATTATGGTTTATCTACCATCTTTTTAGGATTCACTTTCATTTGCGTCTTGCAATATATCTCATAGTGAAAATGGGCATGTTGGCTAACGTTTTATCAAAACGTGACGTCACTGTATCAACAATCACCTATCTAACTCATCCGTATCTGATAATCATCAACTTACATCCGTGTCACCATCCTGCTCTACATGGCGCTTATGCGGAATTCCTGGAATTTTAGCTATCAACAGGAAGTGGCTAAAAACCGTATCCGGACAAAACTGAAAATGATAAGAAACAAGTGATGAAAAATTACAAAGGAAATCAACGGAGGATATGAATGTATTTGTAATCACAGTGACCTACCTCTGAAATATACTTTTTGGCGTTGCTAATTTGTGACGTTGCAAGAATGCTACCATAAGTTCCGCAACCTGCCAGACAAAGATAATGAAAGTCAATTTGATCTAAAGGTACATTGTCGTGGAACTGTGATCAGGCAAACAGGAAAATCCAAAAGGAAAATAATTAGGTAAGGTTCAGTCATTCAGTGGCCAGATAAAAAGTCTACGATCGTGGCACTGTGACTGGATATATAGGCAAGCAGGACCGATACCAGGCATGACTACCTACGGGGGGGGGGCCGAAAAACAAAAATCTTCCGACGATAAAACCATCAACAACAAGAGCAAACACAACAGTTGTGGGAACATACGTTAAATATGTGCATTATATGACCGATCTAGCTCATCAGCGACTAAAATTTGGCTACATTTCGCAATCCAACCTCAAATCAAGACAATTAGTGAATATCAACCAAAACTATGCCATAAATTCAATGATTTCTATTGAACTTCATTCTTTAACAGTCACACTAAAAAATTAATGTTTTTATGTACACTTCTCATCAAAATTCTCCAAAACTATTCATCTAAATCACAAAAATTCGGACAAGAGAGCAAGTTTTCCGACAAGTGGTCTCCTGGGGGCGCTCCGCCCCATCCCCTAGCCCCCCAATGGCTTCGGCCCTGCAACTAGGACAGTCCAAAAGAGAAAGAATAAGATAAGGTTCCGTTATTTCAGTGGCCAGAGAATGATCTGGCGCCTCTTATTCCAGAGAGAAAGCACGACTTAATGAATGCAAATCTACTACAACTTTTGTGATTGATAGCATCCGAGTATCCAGCCAATCACATTCATCTGCTTTCAAAAAGAGTTGTCACCAAACCGATTGGCTCCTAAAAACAATGGGCACAATAAGACTGCGTTCACACGACACCTGCATAATCTTCAAATGACAAACGCTCTAAGGATAGGCATCCCCTTTACACGAAAATGGCACACATTTTGTTGCTGCAATTTGAAAACGACAAAATTTGGCAGCAGAATCCTAATGACTGCCCTCTATATTAAGTGTTTTGAGCGAGCTGGCGCTGCGACCATGATTTGCTCTTTTGGTAGCGATCGCAAGCACCAGCGATAGGATTTGAACCTGTCCGTACATCCAAAGCACCCAAATATCGGCCACTGACGATCACCATGATTTCTAAAGTTTATCAACTGCGAACGCTCTAGTTGGATCGCAGCACCCGCGCGTTTAAAGCTTTTGATAGAAAGAGCAACCTGAAAATGACACAACGTGGAAAGCGGCGTCGTTCGAAGGCTCGAAAACAATGGAAACAGAAAAATTTGACGCCTTCATAGTAGGGTTGATTGTTGATTGCCTAGTTGAGTTCCTTGTCCGTCAAAATCCACGCTCTCCTTCGCAGAGACAGCAAAGAGACGGATACCGTACCATCGTTTCCAATTGTTTTTGTATTACATGACCCAGGCAATGATTTTGGTACCGCCACACTTTTTGCTGTTATCAAGATTGCCAGCATCGTTTGTACGCAGTCTCAGTTGCCATTTTCTTCTAAAGTCGTGAGCTTGAAATCAATCTAAATCGATTGAGAAACTGTGATCCAATTGTCTAAGACCGAGCTAGAAGGGGCAACGAGAATATTCGTAACCACACAAAACCAAACAGTTTCGAAGATCATTCTCACAGATTTTGCCAGTTCGTTTGATATGCGTGTTTAATCGTTAATCAAAATCAACGCTATCCAAGAAATTTCAAAACACCGAAAAGCAAAATATAGGGCGAACGAAAAACGGAGAAAAATCACAGTCTACTACCATTTAGGATTTTCGCTGAACTCATTGGTCTTCGAAATTAGTCCAATGGCAGCGACGACTACTGAAAGCGAATAATTTGCCACACCAGTTGTTTGATTCAGGTCATTTATAAATTATAGAACGCCGTTGCAAAAATGGTATTAGCGACCTTTAGAAACTAGGACGCGACTGCAAAGGCAACATAATGTGCCCATTGTTTTTCGAACTGCGGCTTGAAAAGCCTCCTTGCATTTCTGTGCGAATTTGCTTCCCTTTAGAGTAAATAAAGTTGTCCTTTTCAATTGCACAACTTGGAAATCCTATTTCTACCGTGCTGTTCTTCAGACCTGGATCTTCCAAATGAAGCTCGTTGATTTTAAATGTTAATTTTCATGGAAAGAGAATGTTCCAAAGTATTTAGACGAAGAAGGAGATTTTACGTTGGCTTGTTTAAGAACATGTGAAGGTAACTTGTAGGAAACCATGCTCGGTTGCATCATAGAAGACGACGTGCTGGCTGGCGTTGCCGTCCTAGTTGCTTAAAGTTCCTATTATAAGACAAAAACATTACTGTTAAATGGCATATAACTAAAGCAACTGTGGCAATGAATTCTTGCTAAGGAACATGGAACTTGAAAGTATTCTGGTAAAAATTTACCTTGTCCGGAGCATCTTCGTGAACTGTATGACCACAGTTTGGAAGGACATGCATTTGAAATTTTCCTACGATTGAGATAGAGAAGCTATGGAAATAGCATCCAATGCGTGTGGTGTAAAGTATAAGCAGAAGAACTCATACCTAGAGGGCTGTGTAGAATCGATTCTTCGCTAAACTTGCCCTGTATCTTTATTGGTCACAGTTCCATTTTTGTAGAGGTATAGTAATACTGCATTCAGACTGAGACAGCTAAACTAGCATTACCTAAACCAGTTTAAATTTCAACCAATCAAATGACTGGAGTTGTTTGCTTGAACAATCAGAAGACCTTATTTGAAAACCTGGTTTAGCTTAAACTGGTTAAACTTGCAATGTGAATGGGGCATAACATTGACACAGTTAAACCGGCTTTATCTAAACCAAGTTAAATTTCAACCAATCAAATTCATCAGACTTGCTGGATTAACCAACTGGAATGCAGCATACCATTATCTGGCTTAGCTTAAGCAGGTTTAACTTGCCAGTGTGAAAGGGGTAGTAATCCAATGGTAGATATGAATGGCAGACTTTAGAGTCTTTTATTTCCTTGCGCTCTTTAACTTGATGATGGCAATTCGGTCAACAGAGACTCATAATATTACTCTGAAAAACATGACCCTATTTAGGCCTAAACTCGGCGATTCCTAGAGTACCAAAAAGTATGATTGTTACGGTGTAAATGTTACAAAAATGTCGATTCGATTGAAGAACTGACAAAAAATTCCTAAGGGATTAAAGTCGTGTTTCCATCATAATTCCATTGAAGGATTACATGAAATAGAGCAAGAGTTTTCCCTGTCTCATTATAGGTCGCTGTTGCGCAAAATTTACTGCAGGAAAACAAGGGACTCATTGTCATAAGCCTACTTCCATGGTTGTCTCGGGAAGCCTATTTTCTTTAATGTGATCCAAGTAAGGCGATGAAATTTGTCATTAAGAGGAGTGAAGAGTGAAATAGACGATTGCGCTAAAGATGGCTGCGAGGAATTTTTTACCAACATGCATTGCGCTCGAATTGCGAATCTTTAACGATTCTGTAGGAATTCGATTAAAAACGCAATGCAACTTAGTAAAAAATTCGCTGCCGCCATCTTTTGCGCAATCGTCTATTGGATTGGCTTGTGTGTTTTCCTTTCCGCTGTTGAAAGATTTGACTTGTATGCTTCCACAGCAGTGAGCTGGACGAAGCATTTGCTTTCCAACTTCATATGCGAGAAAGATCTGGCGATTCTTATAATAAAACTAGGAAAATTTTACCCAATTTTGGTGATTAAAACTGGCTTTAAATCTTGTGTTTTGAGAAACATAAGGAGTTGAATCAATCTGGTAATTTTGAATTGATAAAATGAGGTACTGTAATAAGCCCCTGGGGGCTTATTTGATTTCGGACACACAAGAAAGGGGCTTATTAGAGAGGGGGGGGGCTTATTTACATAATCAAATGAGATGGATACGAAGAATAACTTTTCAGTTCCTTTACGCCATATTTTGCGGATTCAACATACAATTTTACGAGTCAAATGCATAAATTCGGCACAGTCCTTGTCCCAAGCCACATTGAAATAAATATGTAAGCTTATTTAGCAAAGTAAACGGAAAATCTTTGGTAATTTCTAGAGTTTCAAGTAAGTGGGAGGGTCAAATAGAGAGAGGGGCTTATTTGAAATTTTTGCTCAGAGGAGAGGGGGTCATTAAAGAGGGGGGCTTAAGAGAGGGAGGGCTAAATAGAGTTTTTAGGGGAGGTTTAACTACCGGGAACTGGCATTTAGAAGACGATTAACCTATTTCTGCACCCTGCTCAGCACTAGTAACCGTTTTACACCACTACAATGTGGAGAATGTATAATTTTGTCCACAATGTGAAACACAGTGACCCATGTATAAAAAACCTACAAGTTTGCAAGTCAGCCTGACTAGGTTCTTATCTATTTGGTATTTAGTGGGAAATGAGGCTGTCAATGTTCTTACATTGATTCTTATTTCATTGAAGCCTATCATTTACCATCAGTTCACAGGACTTGGGTTCATGAAGTCTTGTTCGCTAAGGAAGTTTGTGGAAGCATCAGAAATGTTAAGCTTGCAAAGCATCTTCTTTGCAATATGGAAATATGCTATTATCAGTCTGTACAAATTCAATAACGAAGCAAATTGAGTTTTCATCTAATTGGATGATCTCTAAAAATTCTATTCGAAAATTCAGGCCGAATGAGTTCTTTTATAATGGAGGGTCTAATTTCAGAATTTCAGCCTTTAGGTTCTTAATCATTAGATTCTTATATGCGACATTTCACTGTGGATGCACTTTATTACTCGCTTAAAGTCTTATTTCTACTTTAAGCAAGCAACATTTGCACAAGGCACACGGCTTCTTCTGCCTCAAATATTTCCATTGAACATGGTGACAATGTCTGTGGTTCTTTCAAAATAAGGTTTCGAAATCTTGCGGAAAATTCTATGATTAATCTAATTAGAATAAATGACTTTGGTAAAACACGTGGCATCAACAAGACATCAACTAAATTCGATTTTAATTTTGTCACGCATAATCACATAAAGACGGGTTTTTGCGGACCAAAATGCATTGGTGACAACTCGTTACGAGAAGCGGAACTGGAAATGATTCATTCCTCGAGTCTTTGCCTTCCGATCATATGGCCTAAATTTGGTTTGTGGATGATCCCTCGCCTGCAGCATGCCCATTGAGAGACTTCCTGTAGCCTCAGGCACAGAACGTCTCTGGGATCCTTTGAAACACAGCAATGAGCTTAAAACAGCTTAAAACAGTCATTTCAAGAATCTTTAGGCCAATCCACAACGACTCCTGGAAAACAACTAGAAAAACGGTTTAGCACTATTCCTGTGCATCTTATCTTTTCTCGGGACCACTATGAAGTATAAACATTGCAGGGGACGACTGCCAGTAGAAGTAGGACCCAAACAACTCTATGAAGAAGGGGCCTGAGACATACAGCGAGCGAAGTGAGCAAAAATTTTGTGGGGTATTCAAAAGGAAAATTTTTGCAGACATGCTCTTTAGATAGACCTAAAATGGTAAAATGGGATCATTTTCGGGAATCTGAATGGTTCATTGAGAATTTGCATTTTGCTATCTATTTTCTTAGACATCGTTCACACGATGACGGCACATTTTGAAACGGTGAAAAATGTGACGGATAGGCCTCTCGTTCACACGAAAACGGCACATTTTTTGCCGGCAGATTTAGAAACGGTAGATTTTGAAATCGGAACTCTAACCGACACATTTTGGAAACGGCATCGTGTGGCACTTAAAAAATGATCAAAAAGAACATTTTTCAACGCTTTTGGAACGAGACTAATCAATTCTTGTGCAGGTACATTTCTTTGGCGTCAAAGTCTTGCAACGTGTTTTTTGCCATCAGATTTCCTACCGTTTTCAACTTGTTTCGGTATCGTGTGAACGCTAGCTCAAATTTTGCTACCGTCACATTATCACCGTTTTAAAATGTGCTGGCATCATGTGAATACAGTCTTAAATAATCTTTAAAGAATGCAGTTTTAACATAGATTTAGATCCAGCCACAAGTCAAAAAAGAGAGCAGTGAGCTGCAACTTGGTGTAGAACTGGCAACTAGGGAAAGTCTGGACAAAAGCTAACTGAGATCATTGGAAGTTATCTATTTGCGAAAACCTTTACCTTTCATTGGTTGGAAAGGTTCGCTGTTGGCGATAACCATTCATGGGAAAAATCTAGAAAAAAGCGCTTTGAAACTGTCTAGAAATGGTCCTTTGTCCAGTCAGATCCCAGATATTGTGTCATGCACAGTTCCCGTTACTGCGTAAGTTACAACCATACCCATCAAAATTTGCAACATTTTGGGATCAGAGGAAAATTTGCTTATCAAGTAGTAATGTGAACGGTGTAAACACAGATAGTATACACCGTTCCTGTTACTGTATGAGAAAGAAGGCCGCCCGAAAGGCAATAGTTTGCAACTTTCTCTGCAGTTAGGGTTAATTTTCCTTTTCACGTAGAAATGGGAACGGTGCATACATATTTAGTATACACCGCTCCCGTCAGTAAATACGTAAAACTTCCACCAAAAAAGCAAAAATTTGCAACTTTCTTTGAGGTCAAAGGGAAGTTCTTTTTGAGCAGTTAAGGTCATATCTCTGCTTCCACTAGTGTAACTAGCAGGCTGTTGACAGCTTAGGCCCAAAAGTGTTATAGACCTTGCCTTCCACTGGGATTTAGCATTTGGCAACAACGGGTTTCAAGTTACTGGCCAAATGCCACTAAGACAAGAAAGCGAGTGTGGACAGTACCTTACTTGCTAATTAGACTCATCTATCGATGTTGAAAACGCAAAGTAGTTGCCCTGTTACACGAGCAGCGCATTAAAGGTATGTTAAAATGTACCGAGAAAGATACCTTGCATTTGTCCAATAGTCAAATCTTTATCCAGTCGATCGATACCTTGTATCAAAAATAGAACATGAAATTTAAAACGAGATCTTGGCACAAAACGAAAACAAAATAAAAATACTAGTTAGACCACCGAAAAGGAAAAATAAAAACAATTAGTTGTCTCTAATTTGGATAACAAAATATTATGTGGAATAAAGCACAGGCTTGGATAAATCATTCAATGGACCAGTTTAAAACAATTTTGATCAAATCTTTTGTCAATACCCTGAATCATTCTTGGTCATTTTTTTGTCGACATGATTGTTTCCTCTGTAAGATACTGATGGAGAAAAGTTTAAGACTTGCAGCAAGTCTAACCTGACGCCTACCTATCGATATATTTACGATTTCTCGAAAAAGACTTAACTTGGCAGAAAAAGGGAATGCCCCTTGAAATGAGAGGGGAATAAGGACTTTTCAGCTTTTTAACAAATCTTTGAAATGATACTTGATACTATTGTAGTTTGTGTATTTTGGGAATTGATAGCGTTTCAAACAAGCACGTGGACTACGACATTTTGTTGCGAAGACCTACTAATTCCCTACATGCACACACTACCGTAGTTGCTTGCAAGCATCATTTCAAAGAAGGGAGGAAACACTGAAAACCATCGTTTTGATAAAACTGACAACAAAAATTGTGCAGTCATTAAACGACCGCCCGTACGACATAACCAATTGTCAGATTCCCTACTCATTTGGAGGAGCACTCCTTCATTCTGCTAAGTTCACTCTTCAGAAGACTTGATAGCTGTTTTTTAATCTCTATGGGCAGTCTGCAGGCAACAAGATTAAAGAGATCATAAATAAATATATCGATAAACTGGTATCCGAAAAACTGACAAAAATAACCAAGAATAATAAGATGTTGACAAAAGATTAAATCAAAAATACTTAAAGTTGGTCTAGGGCTGTAGACAGCGGAACTTTTTCTAGCTAATCGAGTATATGTGGAGTGACAGAAGGGAGGATAAAAAGTTAGCTGATACGACTTAGGAATTCAGGTAATGACTGCCTACGCTATGTTGCAAAATCGGTTGTTGGACTTTTGTATTAGTTAAATTTAACTTATAAAAAACAGCTAGCTATGTTTATACGGAGAACAGGGGTCATGCTTTTGCTTTCCGTCATAACATTTACCATATGTAGACGCACGATCCGAACATAATTTCGGACAAATAAGAAGTAGCTGAAAATAAGCATTGACGGTGAGATTTGGTGACCTGAAAGTTCAGCCTATGTAGACTTAAAAAATTGCCTGGTTGCGAAAATTTCAAACTGGTAATAGCAAAAAACATAGCCGTGTTTGCTGCGCAGTGTTGGCATGTCATGGCCAGAAGGATGGACCAAGACTTGTTCCTTACCTGCTAGTATCAATAACTTTGGAACTGATGACGATAGGAAGAGCTTCGACATATCTTGAAACCATCCTATGAGGATATGTTGATGCTATATACAGAAAGGTATAACAAAAAGCAGAGGGCGGTTATCAGATCAGGAAAATTTTAATGAAGCCTTGGTGATTAGGCTTATTATCTGCCTCATGAATATTTGCCTTATTAACGCTGGATCAGTCAAATAAAACTTCTCGATTTTGGAAAATCTCCAAAATTTGCCTATATTAATGATCTTACATTTTATATGTGTTTTAAGGACAAAGGCCGCGTTCACACGATGCCGGCACATTTCTAAAACGGTGAAAAATGTCACGGTAGCAAAATTGTAGCTAGCGTCTATACGACAATGGAACAACTTGAAAACAGTCGGAAATTTAACGGCAACGAACACGTTGCAATCTCCACAAAGAACTTGATACAACAGAAATGTATGTACATATCAAGGATCGATCAGTCTCGCTTCGAAACAGTGGCTTTTATTGCTTCGAAACAGTTGCTTCGAAACAAGGATCGATCAGTCTCCCTTCGCATTGAAAGATGCTCTGTTTTCGTCATATTCCAGTGTTCACATGATGCCGTTTTCAAATTGTGCCAGTTAAAGTACCGTTTTAAAAATCTATTGCTTTCAACTCAGCTGGCAAAAAGGTGCCGTTTTCGTGTGAACTGAAGGCTTATCCGTCACATTTTTTCACCGTTTTCAAAATGTGCCGGCATCATGTGAACGCAGACTAAATTTAAAGGGCTTCTGCAAGAATAAAAGCCTGCATTTGCAACAAGCAAACCAATTTGAAATATCGTATTTAAATCGATGTCGCACACGGGCTGCGAACAATGGGCGGCCAAGGGAAAAATGCTGTGTCTGAGTGATTTTCTTTTTCTACTGGGTGAGTCAAAAAAAGTTTACCCGTTTGGGGGGGGGCTGTGAAATGAAAAGTGTGTACCCAATAATCAAAACTGAAATATCAATCTAACATTCAAAGACTGGCTTCAATGCGAAAATTTTGTAGGTAAAATCGCTCATCATTCTAGACCCAGAGATTTCGGAATATGCTGGTAAAGGGCATATTTGGGAACGAGGATTCTACTTTTCATTCTGGCCATGATTTACTCACTATTGAAATTAGAATTCTATTTATGAAACTGACAACGCAAAATTCAATGCAACATAAACCATGGACCAAAATGGAATGTGAAGTTCTCGATCCACACAGAAAAAACCCTTAGAGGCATTTTTCTAATTGTTGGTTATGAAAGTGTATGATTTAGAAAACAAAATTTCTCATCTGAGCTGGCCTTTGAATGATGGATTATTAACATTTTAGGTTAAGCGTAAACTTTCTTAATTCATCCGGTATTTGTAGAGAAACTTACTTACCACTACACACTCCCTTTATTATTTGGTAATTACTTTGCTTTTCGGTAGAGAAACAACGAAATAACGGCTGTAAGCCCAAACCTCATTCATAGGGTCTTCTTCTTACGTCATTTGCTGGTCACGAAACAGAATGAACAACCTGTTACATAGTACAGATTGCACAAATTTATCCAAAAGGTGGACAGCGTTGCGACCATCATGGATTTCAATTCAAATTAACCACTAACCTTTCCAATAAATTTCGGTTTTAGTAAGATCAATACGCCATGTGTATAAATGTTCTTCCTAAAAAGAAATATACCTTTAATTTTCATTATGGATTGAAGTGCAGCTTCTCCTGGTAAGGCATCGATACAGGAAGCAATATCCGAATGAAGATCTATTAGATATAAAGTCTGGAAATATAGCAACTGCATACACAAAAACAAAAATCAGGCTTTGCAGAAAACTTTGCAACAGGAAAAATAGAGCACTGAGGCATTCTTGAAAAGGGGATTGCACCTTGGTATTCTGAAAAATTTCTTCGAATAAAGCAAAAATATATTTTGATGCTCATGACGTTAAGAAAGGAGTATCTGACCGCACGAGATATTTGAATGGCCCATTTCAAAACACAGTTGGGTATAAGACTCTTCTTTCATTGTTTTCTGCTACCATCCTACTTTCCGTTGTTCCAACGAGTATGAGATGAAAAACCAGCTTGTAGCATGTTTGATGTAGGGTTCGAAGAAGAAATTTATAGATATGTCGTTACTTCAAGCTACAGTAGTTCTAACTCTTGAATTCAAGCCAAGCTCATTCACAGTAGCACAAACGAGATTTGCTTCATAAAGAACTATATAAGTGCAAAAATTTACTAAGTCTGTCTCACCTTACATGTCAGGGATAATACTCGCGAAAAAAATCAACTGAAGAGTCTTGTATCCGAGATTTTGCCGTATCGCAAATCTCACCTGACATCTTATTTGAGACAGACTCTGGTGTAATTGAAACATATGAATAAATGTAAATACGGGTTCAGTGCTCTCTGTCTTGTCTGCAACACTCCCAGTGACAGGACACTGTTGTTGTTGACACTGCTGTTCTCCTTCATGCGACGATCGTTGCTGGTGTTGTATTCGTTGTTGCTGTTGTTGTTTATCTTGCTCTTTGATGACGATTTCATCTCCAAGTTCTTCTTCAGAGATTGCTTCCTGTATCGATGACTGAACAGGAGAAGCTGCACTTCTTCGATCCATGTTTAAGTTCAGTGAATGTTCCAATTTACTTTTTGGGCATCTGAAAAACAAGAAGTCGCAATTTACTGTTCGGCTCTTTTCAGGCTGAACAAAGCTGATTGAACACTTCGTAAACATAGTGCAAATCTGCCAGTAATTTTGGGCAGATTAGCAGTATTTATGGAGCCATCGATTCAAATACCGGGTGTCCAAAAAAGGGTAACAGATTTAAAAAAAGGGATAGCGCTGAGAAATTAGCTCGAATCAATCGCAAATAATCTCTAAACTAATCCATGATCGTTAACTTGAACATTGATTCCTTGTCTGTTGATACTGGAGCATTGAGCAAAGACTTTTTTCTTGAAAGTCTAGATTTGCCTCCACCTCCAAACCAGAGGTTTTAGGTTTTGGTCTAACCTGCAGACGCGATGTTTTGGGGAATCTCCGATAGTGTAGAGATCCTGAACAAGGACCCGTGTGCATAGGTACACATTTGAATACAAATGTAAAAATCCACAACTTGACAAACTTATCAATGAATACAATCACCGAGGAACATCATTCTTTAGTCAAATGAATTTATGAAATAGAGACAAGTTACGGGCGAGTAAGAACTATCCAGGATCTAATCCTCGTAGATTTTGAATCCTTTGGGTATGCGCAATTGCTTGCTTCATAACAAATCCAATGATAACAAATGCATTTTATTCAAACAAGGACCAGTTTTAACACCCGAGGGAATTATTTCGCAGCCGAATAACTTTTATTTGGCAGATATAATCCAAAGGTTTTGTAGGATGAACAAGGATGTCTCTTCGGGACAAATTTCGCGAATTTGATTTTCAAGTTCCATTTGGCTTTCTATCAAGAATTTTTCCGACGCACGAGGATTCTTGCATGTATTTTGCTATGATTCAGGAGATTCCACAACAAGCACATCAACAGCTTAAGCCGGATATCCACTAGTCTCGCAACTAGTCGGATCTAAACTTTTTCGAGACGTTTTAGAGAAAAATCCACTTTTCTAAAATCAACAAAAAGTTCTGAAGAATAACTTGCAAAGCCAGCCTTAACGGAATCATTGCGATTGATGCATCCATCGATCGCCAAGACTATAATGGAATATCGTCCTTCTTACTGCTTTTCGATAGAACGAATAGTATTGGAGAAATTAACTGTTTTCTTAGGAAAGTGGCTTCGCAAAACGGCAACTCGCTGGTCACTGGAGCGGAAAGCAGAGTTACCTTAATAGAGCTTTTATAGCATCTGGCAACGTTTCACATTATAACTCACAAATTTTACCAACGAAAACCATCATGTTGAGCTCAGCGGTACCTTACAGGTAGACTAATGAAATTCGTCGTAATTTCGCTCCTTGATAGGCTGATAATTGCTACAACTACGACTCAAAATCAAACTTATAAAAAGTTCGGCCAGAAATTGATGAACCTCGCTTTGAAGCTGGGAGCCAAGAGCTTAGGCCCATTCTACAAGATCACAACTCACCAATTCTAAAATGCCTGAAATTTGTATTTCATTGAGGTTGTAAAGGAAACCAAACCAACCTGAGTCGAGATGAGTACTTCTTCTGTGCATTACTTGAAGGTTCTTTCACTTTGACATGGGAAACCTGCTTTTAACGGCCAAATTATTCTTAGGGTTACACCACAGCAATCCTTGTACGTAGCATCACTTTTGAAGCCTCGGGACTAAAGGGAGGCTAATTCTTGGAAAAAGGTTGAAATGTCGATATCCTATTGGTCAGCTTGAACATAGTCAACTATTGTTTGCATCTCTGCAATCTCATTGGTCGCGTCAGTTTCACGGCGATTTGGGCCCGTTTTTCAGATAGTATGATTATCAGTCCTACTTGCAGCGGAATGCCATAATCTAATTCAGTAAACAAAGCGAAAACTGGGAGTGAAGTAGTTAGTCTACCTTATAGGGAGAGAGGTGAGATAAATGGAACCAACCTGTACAGTTGTCCAGGAATGGAGACTTTCGCAGATTCAAGATTCTTCACTTGGTTACTTCTTATACTACAAAGAAAATGTACATATAAGAATTCCTAGTAGTAGAAAGTTTTGAGAAAAATTTTGTTAAGTGCTCATTGGCAATCTTTGACATCTTGACAATATTCAAAATTACAGGGTCTTTCTGGTTTCAAAAAATTTTCCGGTCGTGACGTCAAAGAATCGATAAATCGTAAACCACGAAAGCAACAGACTTCTGCTTACAGCCATATCAAAGGCCTTCATAAACACATTAACTATCATCTTCGTAACGATTGGACCGCTTTTCGTCAATCAATTTCGGATTCAAAACGATATCAATCTTTTCAAAGCTTTTCATGAATTTTTTTCAAATAAGAGAAAATACAATGATTCTGAAAATAATGATCAGAGCCAATGAACACTTATAACGATGCACTTGAAGTTTCTTTCGAGTCATTAAATCAAACGATTATGCATGCACATCTGATCTCACTCCATAAGAACTTTCAAGTCATACACTTGTAACATTTTGTCCTTTTTTCTCCGCATTCTTTTATTCGCTGATACCACTTGGTCAACGGGGACTCAAAACATTACGCTTAAAAGGTGAACCCAATTTTTCAAAATGACCTAAACAAGTGGAAGTTCTGATACACTGAACAAAATCGCTTCAAAATCTGGTCACCACAAATAGTTATGTTGTTTTGACCTATAAATCGCAAAATGCATACCTTCCAAGCTGTAATCTTCCTCTCTAGAAGTAAAATAGATCCAGCGAAGCTGCGAGCACTCAGGGCTTAACCAACGGTTTTTTGAATGCAACAACAACTGTCTGAAAAGTGCCTCCTGGTTGGTTGAAAGCGAAATTCTAGAAATTCGATTGGCGAATACGGAATCACCTCATGCGGGCCTAAATTGGGCAACGTTTTAAGCACAACATTATGAGTCCCTGTGGACCAAGTGATATCAGCGAATCAAAGAACGAAGTGAAACAAGGGGCGAAAAAGCATAAGCCCACTCAACGTCACGCTCATATCGTTCAATTGAATTGCCGTTGTTATGTTGCTCCGGTGAGGGCCTTATTTCCTTACAGCTGAAAAACGGCAAAACATGTCAGTTTAGCAGCATCGTTTTGGAATTTTTCAAAATTGCTATAGATTGCTTCATATGAAACTTCTGACCTCAGATTCATATTCAGCAAGCAAATTTTAGATATCTTTTCCATCCCTCCACTTTCTTCCCCTTTTTTCTTTTTTTTTCTATGTTTTCTTTCTCTCGTTACCAAAAGATAGACTTGTAGCAAGTCCATGTGTAAATATGATGAAATTCTTAAAGGAGCTACTCCAGCTTATGATAACGAAATAATCCAATGTGTCGATCAGAGTCGCATAAAACTAATTTCTAAGCTTAGATTGAACCTTTAATCTCGTAAGAGCAATACGGGCTAAAATTTCTACCTTACCTATGACCAAAAATATCGAATAGTCTAGCATCTGAATTAGAATCCATCAACGATATCAACAGGTTTAAACATAGGATCAAAGTAAATTTTTTCGAAAATATACAGAGACAGGAAGCTGATTTATACAAGTCTTATCAACGGTTACATCCATGATTCAGCCTTACCGCACTAAATTTTATCAAAAAGCACTTTAACGTCTTTATCTATTTCTACTTCTCTTTCATCCCGACAATCTTAAATTTCCCGCTCTATGAAACCAACTCTATGGAGAATTTCATGGAAACAAGGTCAATTCGACCTTTTATTGCCATCCCTGGTACTACAATTAGGGATAATCCTTACAAGTATTTACGTAAATTGCATTGAAATTGCAATGTATCTATTTTTAGCTTTTAGGCATCGTAAATTTTGATTATTCTTTAGTGGAATGATTATACCGGTTGAGTTAAAAAAGAGTTTACAAGTTTGGCTGGCTGTGAATTGAAAATTTTTTAGGCCGATATTCAAAAGTGAAATGTTAATCTTTACGCCAAAGGCCAACTTAGATCGGAAATTTTTGTTTCTCTAATTGCTAATCATTTGGAGCCAGAAAATTAAGAAAATGCTGGTAAGGACAGATTGGAAACGAGAATTCCACATTCTATTTTGCTCAATGATTTACTTACCACTGAGTTAAAATTCTATTTCTGAACCTAACAATGAAAACTTCAATGTCACAGAAATCATGGACCAGAATAAAGTATGGAATTTTCGATTCCCATACAAACCCCTTGTAGGAATATTTCTAACTGCTGGGTCTTAAAGATAGGGGATTTTCACAAACGAAATTTTCTAATCAAAGACTGCGTTCATACGTTGCCGGCACTATTTGAATACGGCGAACAATGTGACAGAGGCAACATTTTAGATAGCGGTCACTCGATACCGGAAAAGCTTGAAAACTGTAGGAAATTTGACCGCAACGGAGACGCTGTATTCTCCAAAACAATTTGACATTAAAGAAATGTAGCTACACCTTAACGATCGATGAGCATCGTGTCAAAAGGGTTGAAAAATTTTATGTTTTCATCATTTTCGAGTATTCGCACGATGCCGTTTTCAAAATGTGCCGGCTAGAGTACCGGTTTCAAAAGGTATCGTTTTCAAAATCTGCCGGCAAAAAATGTGCCGTTGTCGTTTGAACAGGAGGCCTTTCCAACATATTTTTCACTGTACTCAAAATATGTCGACATCGTGTGAAGGCAGTCTGTTTAAGTTAGCCTTTAACTGATAGATTAAGACTTAGTGTTGAATATCGGTCACATCCCTTTTATTGCACAGCCCATCAAACGGGTAAATTCTTCTTGACTCACTCAGTACATTCATACATAAGTAAAGATACATCAACCAATGGCTCAATTTGTTTTAAAGGTTCCATTCCTATGCTCTGTAGTAAGCAACGAACCTCCATTCAATTGCCTCTTCGATCGATTTAAATGCTTTTGGACGGCTTTTTAGAAATCCATCCATGGCTGACAAAGCTTCAAGCGCAGTTCCTTGAACGAAAAGAATACTAGGTGAGAATGAAAAACGTATCTCCTGTTTGAAAAACGCACAGGATTGCCTGTGCAATTAATTTGCAAAATTTGATCCCATCATCTTACCGTGGGCGATAGGACACCCGGTATGTAGCAATCTAAAATTTATACCAGTAGCGAGCCACCTTAACTTAATTTTTGCATTTTTGGATGTATTCTATTTGGTAGACAGCCACCTTTCACTGTTTCGTAACGTTGTAATTTTCAATAGAGAACCACCTTAACTACAGATACACCAGCGATTAAGGTGGACCTGCAGTTAAGGTGGCTCACTACTGAAAACAAAATTACGATAGAACGATAGAGAGAAAGTTGGCTGCATACCAAGAAAAAGTAAGTTCAAAACACCAAAATAGTAAGTTAAGGTGCCTCACTACGGATATAAATTTCAAACTGCTACACACTGGGTATCTTATTGCTCATGAACTTACAGAGTGTCAACTTAACTTTGAAGATTTTTCTCATAAGGAATGCGCATTCCTTCCTTAGTCCTACTTCTATATTTGCAAAAACAGCCAAAAACGCTGTTCACTATCACGTAACTGTTGAAACTTTGATGAAAAGTATTGAAAATAGAACATACTTCCATCCGAACACTTCCCTCATTAGAAAGCTGTGTTTCCTTTCCTTCCAATATCAATCGTTCAAGGCTTTTGCTTACAGCCAATAGGATGCTTTAGTTGTTCATAAACGTGCGATGGCTGACGGCGGGGGCAGAGGTCTTTTAAGATTCCGAAGAAAATCTCTTAATAGCAACATCACGACTTCAAGATTTTAAATTCTGCTCGATTTCCGTTATAGCAGAACTTGTCCGCTGTCAACAACAGAAAGAACCGCGAATTCAAATCAGCAAAAAGCTTTGCGAATGTAAGTAAAGAGCAGACACATACCTTCCACTACATCGATAACAACTAGGCCAACTAAAGTTTTCAGCAGTTTACTAGCAGCAACATGCACTGCAATTGCACCTCCCATACTAAAACAGAAAGAATGGCAAATATTGCAATGAGTTCGACCGACTCTGAAGCCAATATTCAACTAAAGCATGGCTAACAGTAGCTAAATTTAATAGTCATCTGTTTTCCACTGAATCAGATATTTTGTGTGTCCAAGTGAATCACTCTGATGATACACAGCCCATTTGGAAAAGCGAAATGGTAAACTGCACATAAAGACCCAATCTATACCATAATATTTACAAATAAGGCTTCTCCACAGGAACTGTTCAAATACGTTTCAAATATGTTTAGTTTACTTCTCTGGGATGCCTGCTACTTTTCAAAATCTTATTGCGATGCTGTATTCTGTGATAACTTCATTTAACCCAGCTCTCATTTCTAAATGAGAATAGATGAAGTCGCATTAAAGTCGTCTGGACGAACAACCAGTACTGCTGCAGTATTCAGCCCCCTTCTCCAATACGCCCCTCCCCTCTAAGCGAAAATCCTCAATCAGTCCCCCTATCTTTTAAGGCCCCTCCCTGCCTATCAAATATTAGAGGTTACAAAAGATTTTCCATTCAATTTTCGGAATAATAATCGCGACAAACTTGTGTATTTGCCTCAGAAAATTGTATGTTAACATCACATAATATGGGACAAAACAACTGAAAGCTATCATTTAAGTCTTGTCAGACTCATGTCCAGTATTAATTCTCATATCCATATTAATCCAGTATTTCAAGACTCAAGATTCAAAAATCAATATTCAAGATTTAATTCAAGACTCATATCCAGTATTAATCCAGTATTTTTGTTGCAGAAAAGGGTCAAAAGGGCCATTGCGTTTGAACACTTTACTACTCACACTGCACCTCTCTTTTCTGCGTTAAAGATTTTAAAGCTGCGTGATCTATTCAATTGAAACTGCTTTTTTCGCATACGATTGTGTAAACAAGATCTCTCCTTTTTGTTTTCATTCTTTTTCTATTTAGTTCAATCTGTTCATCAACATGGTACACGGCAAGCCGCAAAAAATAAAGTTTTTCTAACGCAGAAAAATACTGCTCAATATGGTCTTCGATCAGTTCGTTACTTTGCAGCTAAGAGCTGGAATGACATTCCCATGGATATAAGAAAATCTTCCTCTACAATCAGTTTTCGTCGCAAATTCAAAGCCTTCCGCTTTGAAGATAATTATCAAGATTGATCTTTAGAATAATAGGCACAAAAAAGTCACCATCTGCCCTAGTCATATAATCTCTATTGAAAGTCATCAAATGTTTACGAAATACTATCAAAATAGGGGATGCTCACCCCTCCGTTAGTCTGACTACTGAGATAGCTCCTCCTTTAAGTAATTCCCTCCATACAATTTATCTCATTGCCTTGTTCAATCTATATTAGATTATTTTTTTTCTTTTTCACTGTTGTATCAATTTTCTGTATCGTACCCTATATTTATGTAGTTTAGTTATTTGTCTGTTTAGTTATTTCATAAATTGTATGTAGTAGGGTTTTAAATATATGAAACTGAAACAGAAACTGTCATTTGATTTTGTGAATGAGCCTCCTCTCTGTTGCCGTTGTTGTTGTTGTTGTTGCTGTTGTCTTTGACGTTGTTGTCGTTGTTGTCAACTTCTTTTAAATCGGGATGAATGTATCTAACTTCTAGTACACCTATTAAAATAACAGCCTCCTTTTGGAAACTTTGAAAATTTCTTCATACGAAATTTCTGACCATGGATTCACATTCAGTATCCGAAGCTTAGTTTAATGGCAAATTTTCATATTCCTAGAGCTTACGATTTCAATTTTATAGCGATGATAAATGTAAGAAGTTATAAGGGATCTGACCGTGAAAATCGTTCGGGGATAACTTTACACCCTCGATCATCATTCACAGCCAAATCCCTTACAAATTTTCAAATCTGTTATTCTCATGAAACTAAAATCGCTAACACTAAGATTATGAAATTTGCAATTAGACGAAAGTTCAGCTGCTGAATATTAATCTTGGGTCAGAAATTTCATATGACACAAGCTAAAGAAATTTTGAAAAATTCCAACATGAGGCTACTTAGCTGAAGGTGTGTATTATCATGTGTAAAAAGAAACTAATCAAAATTAAAGATAAACTAAAACTAAATGAATACTCAAATTCTATATGGAAGCACCAAGGAAAAACATATTGTTTAATGTACGCCGTCCTCTAAAGTTTCCGAAATTAAGTCCCTCGTGGACTTAACAGAGCTTCGGTGGTAAATGAAATGCCCATAAAGCAATGATATCTGAAGTGAAGGTGAAGTTGAGGTTTTCAGCGCCAAGCGCAGGGATCGCAGAAATAGCTAAGCGCTAATCGAGTCCGCGACCCCTTGTCATGACGCTCAAGAGGTGCTGGTGGGATAAAGACAGACTTAGTTTAAAAACGTCAACAGTACCTGTGACCAAGCATGACAATTGGTGGAGGATCATCACTGAAATACTCATCGATTACATCAGCTACGTCTCTGAATAGAAATAAAGGAAAGGTAAACGGGAGTGAGAAGTGAATGAATGGATCAATCAATCAATCGATCAATAAATTAATCAATCAAACAACTGACTTGGTTTTAAAGAGCCATTCTCAACCTGGATTCTTTGCGGGCATGCTACAATTTCAGACTATCTGAAAATCAAATCAAGTCTAACAGTTAAACATGTATCCGCACAGACTTATGACCTAGAGTCCCTTGCTTCCCTCTGCTCTTTGCCTTGATCATGGTGCTTCCGCCGACAAAGACTCATAACATTACCCTTAAAAACCTGACCGTATTTAGGTCCAAACTCTGAGCTTCCTAGAGTAGAAATCAGGTTGTGAGATTTGTGAATTACTATGGTTACGGCAAATATGATAGAATTTTCGATTCGATTGAGGAACTGATAAGATTCGGACGCGACACGAGGTTCGTCGCAGTAATTTGAGATTGGGGACCGTGGTTCGCGATTCGATAATAATAATAATAATAATAATAATAATAATAATAATAATAATAATAATAATAATAATAATAATAATAATAATAATAATAATAATAATAATAATAATAATAATAATAATATTTGTCAATCTATAAATTTAACAACAAACTGATAAATTTAATGGAAAAATCGATGAAGTCATGGAACACTACGATGTATCTGAATCATGTACAAGGTATTATCACAACAGAAAAGATCAGTATCAAACAAGGAATATTCCAGGGCGACTCTCTCTCACCTTTATTATTCTGCTTAGCATTAGTGCCGTTAACATCAGAGATTAATGCCAGTGGATATGGATACAAGATGAACAGAAACAGTGTGCCAATCAGTAACCTGTTTTATATGGACGATCTGAAGCTCTACGCGTCCAATGATGATCAACAGCAAGGAGAACTACAGATTGTAAAGCAGTTTAGTGATGACATCAAAATGAGTTTTGGTTTAGATAAATGCGCAAAAGCATCGTTCAAAAAGGGTAAACTAATTAGCACTGGCAACATTGAGCTGGATAAAGAAACAACTATCAATGAATTAGATCAAGATAGCGGATATAGATACCTTGGAGTGGATGAAAGTGATGGTATACAACATACTAAAATGAAAGAGAAGATCAGGAAAGAATATTACAGAAGAGTACGACTAATAGTGAGATCAGAACTGAATGGAAAAAACAAAATTGAAGCCATAAACAGCTTGGCAATACCTACTGTACAATATAGTTTTGGAATAATCGATTGGAAATACTCTGAGCTAAAAAAGCTTGATTCAAAGACAAGGAAGATCTTGACAATGCATGGAATGTTACACCCAAAATCTGATTTTGACCGAATTTACCTACCCAGGAAAGAAGGAGGCAGAGGATTGATAGAAATAGAGACTGCATTCAAAGTGGCAATAGTAGGGCTTAATCATTATCTTGAAAACAAGAGTACTTTGTCAAGCAATATGATTATTATGCATGAGAAGACGAAGCCAAAGTACTCAATCAGTAAAATAGCCAAAAACATCGAAAAGGAAATAGAAGATTTGAATTTCGCGCCAAAACCAGACAAACCAACAGCAGAAAACGCAAAATTATTGAAACAAGAAATAAATAAAGGACTTGTTAAGAAGAAAAATAATAGATGGCGTAGTAAACCACTGCATGGGAAGTACCCTTCACTTATTGGTGAACCACATGTTGACCTTCCAAATACAAACAACTGGCTTAGATCAGACATCAAAGGAGAAACAGAGGGATTACTGATAGCAGCGCAAGACCAAGCTCTATACACGCGAAATTATCAAAAACACATAGTTGGCCAAGAAACTGATAACAGATGCAGGATGTGTTACAAACAGTCTGAAATAATTGACCACATAACATCAGGATGTGAAGTATTAGCAAAGTCAGATTACATCGAAAGACACAACAAAGCTGCAGCATATGTACACTGGAATATTTGTAATGATTTAGGAATCAAGACCTCAGACAAGTGGTATGAGCACCAACTAGACACAGTAATTAACACTGACACACATACAGTGCTATGGGACATGGCAGTGCATACAGACAGACATATAGGTGCAAACAGACCTGATATCATAATCAAGGACAAAGTGAATTGAATTTGCAAGTTGATAGACATGACTGTACCATGTGATAGAAATGTTTCAATCAAAGAAATGGAAAAGAAAAGCAAACATAAAGATCTTGAAATTGAGATACAAAGGATGTGGAAAATGAAAACAGAAGTAATACCCATTGTGATAGGAGCACTCGGTACTATCAGAAAAGGAATGGAAGATAACATCAGAAGCGTCTCAGGGAATATGAGTATTCAAACAGTTCAAAAGACATGCTTACTAGGGACTGCAAGGATCCTTCGCAAAGTGCTTAGCATTTCAGCTTCAGGACATGACATGCCTTAGGTGTATTGTTTACACCCGGCCAAAGAAAAGCAACCAGTAAGAACTGTGACATTTAGCACCAATAATAATGGTAATAATAATAATAATAATAATAATAATAATAATAATAATAATAATAATAATAATAATAATAATAATAATAATAATAATAATAATAATAATAATAATAATAATAATAATAATAATAATATTATAAGTTGGCAGAGAAAATAGCGTTAGCTAATTAAGGCCAACTATACATAGTTCATTGAGAAGCCTAATGACAAAAAAACCTAATTATAAGAAACCTAAATTCGTAATAAAATTTTTACACAATTTACAGCTGCAGTCAAAAGTTCTAATAGTTTTAATATTTCTTTTAAAAATCTCCAATGATTGGGACTCTTTGATTTCTCTTGGCAGAGTCTGCCATAATTTTTGACCTACAAACCTGATAGTATCAATGCCATACAAATGCGTCCTTGCTCTAGGCAAAGCAAGACTATTGCTGCCACGAAGATTATATGGCACATCTTTGGTAACAAGTACCTCTGCCATAAAAGACGGATTCAAGTTGTTTACTGTTTTATAAATCTCAGTTAGGAGCAGCTGTAAATTCCTCTGATGAACAGATAATGTCGTGATTCCATCACAGATCGATTGATGAATGCAGAAAACTGGGTCAGCTTTTTCTATGTTTCACTATGAGCCGCTGTTGAACTAGGTTTACCGTAGAGATTCAAGGGACCCGTCGTCATAAGGCTAGAATCCACACTACAATAGTTGAATAACATGAAGGTTTGAGGTTCGTTTATTTCTCTATCAGTTACTATTGCAGTGTACATCCCGCTATTGCATTGCTTAGGTCAAAATTGATTTATAGAAAAGTCCTCGCCCAGAAGGACCCATATCAAAGTGGCTCTTTAAACCACATACTGCAATTGAGATTTTTCAACTTTGACCTAAAATCTTTTTCTGCGGCATTTGAACATGTAGGAACACAAGGGAATCAAATTTCAGCTGGCCAAATCAAAAACGTTTTTTAAGATTCCAATTATTCAAATTTTCAGCACCAGTAACTTTCTGTGCTACCTGTTGAAAACTCCACGAAATACTCCAAGGACGGCACCACGGGGAACAGACCGTGGAGCAC
Source organism: Aurelia sp. 4 Dawson et al 2005 (assembly GCA_964019985.1). Taxonomy (NCBI): domain Eukaryota; kingdom Metazoa; phylum Cnidaria; class Scyphozoa; order Semaeostomeae; family Ulmaridae; genus Aurelia; species Aurelia sp. 4 Dawson et al 2005. Next base: position 17,039,754 of record OZ026492.1, read on the forward strand.
CGAGGACACCTTTGATTTGAACGAAATGCTTTTTTCAATACTACTACCCTAACTGCGAGCGAAGCGAGCTACCTCTACGGAGAAGCGAGCGTCTAAGACTTCATCGACATGTCAAAGAGGCGTCCTAATACCCTTGCCTCATCAAATTTGATACTTGGTTACAACAAAATTGTCAAGTTCGCAAATGGCTATTTCTTGATTCAAGAGGTAGAAGAATTGAGGACAACGAAGATGTATTTACCTGGCAAGAACCTCTGCAGCAAGATTTGAACTATCTGCTGTTCTGGTGTGTCCTAGAGTATAGTTTAGTAAGACATGAGAAACCAGAAACGACAAGCGCGCCTTTAGCTTTAATCTTTCAAAGTTGTCGCCAAAGAATGGCTTGCCTTAGAACCCTCTACAACACCCTTACAGGTATAGTTTGACAAGGGTAAGATGGGGCAAAACGGGTCAACCTGGGGATGATGAACGAAGCCAATTGTATCAACTGATAAAGGTGCGAATTTATCGCCAAGCAGACAGGAAACAATCTGCTTCAATTTCAAAAACACAAAATCTAATGATTAAGTTTTAGGCAATTTTATCCTGCTCTAACCAATACTGACTGGCTCCATTGTACCTTATTGCAATGGTTTAGGAGCACGTTCAATGACTCCATTTTTGTATGAAAACGCGTCAGTTTCTATCAGGTTCTGGTACTCCATTCAGATTCTCGTGAATCCGCTGCAAGAACGAATCTTTTTAAAAATACTAACAAAATGAAGCCATTTGACAAAAGTCCATTTCGAAAATGAATCGCTTCCAATGCGAACGCAAAAAGAGAGACCTTCCAACAAAATGTGGTAGCCCAAGTTTTTGATCGAGTCCACCCTAGCCATAAAACACTTTCGTTCGCAAGTGAAGTCGACATTGTCATCTGACAGGGTTCTGTGAATAGTTTTTCAAGATTTTCCAAGAAAGGTTGCAAATACTATGGACAAGGGAAGAGTGTGAATGGGGATCTAGACCAGAAGTACTTCAGCTGCATGACATATGAAACTAAATCTGTGTAGCCCATAGCTAAAGTCAATCATCATGGTAAAGTGCAACATCCTTAATATCTGCTTATTCTGTTGCTCTGTGGCACAGAGAAGTACTTTACGAAGTTATAAACAGTCGAGAGTAACCTCACTAACCATGTCCTCTAATATCCATCGCTAGGATTCTGCAGTTGCACAGCTCCATCATTGCAGCCTGGATCATCCAAGGAGAAAGAACAGAATCATCAATGAAATCATATGTCTAATTGTGTCAATCAATCATCCAGTTACAGCAAGGGCAAATTAAAAAAATGGGTTTCCGATAGACAAAGCGATTTACCTTTCCTAAGAATAGATTTTGCACATCTGAATACACTCAATCAAATCAATATGAGCAGAGAATACAAAGCAAATCTTCAGAAAGGTGGGTGAAAAATTAAATGAACTATGTTTTTGAAACGTGTGACTTCAGAGAAACTTGAGCTACATTGCTACCATTCTGCCGTTGGACTTTGCTCAAATCTTCAATATTTTCAGTATCAGAGTGTTTTTCTTCTTTTTCGAGAATCAAGAAAAAAGTTTCAAAAAAACTAAAAACTGTGGCAATTTCTAAAACTTTTTGACCCAACATGGAATAACTTACAAGAAAACCAAAGGTTATGGGTGTCTACATTATGGTACCAAACAAAACTCTGTCACTTCTGTGGTAAAGGATTTGGAAATTTGATGAAATCACATCCTCAATTCAGTTCAAATTTCAAATGCACTGTAATTTAAAAAAAAACCTAACTTTCTAAAAAGCCAAACGGTAGAATTATGGATAAGTAGCTAAAGTTTCTCTTGATCCATTCAGTTAGAAGAAATATGTCATACAATTTTACACCAACCTTTTTCGCTGATTGAAACATTTTGAATTGATGTTCAAAGCACTATTGCCAGCTGTATTGCAGGTGTGGAACTTACTCCCTAGGCGGTCAAATTGCTTTGTCTTAAACAGTAATGAATCCTTCGTTTTACAAAATTCATTAACTGCTTCCAGTTATGAGAAAAGTCATAAGAGATACGTTGTACTGGGTGTATCACAAACTATACCCACTTTTGACATACCATTACAAAAAAAATACTGAGCAAGGGTTGAAAGTTTACTCAGCTTAGTTATATATCAGAATACAATCTTATGTCAAGATCTAAACAAGCAGAAACTGTGACTCAGTTTCTTTGTATGCAGTCAATAAAAATGAGCTGGTCCATTCGAAGTTCATCCCTCACAATAATTTGCTACAGTTGGTTCATTTTAGCTAAAGAAGGCTCTGAAAATCTTCCAAATGGACTTAAAGAAATGAAGCCTTAATGAACTTCTTAGAGTTATCGGTCTAGCCAGTTTGTATTTCATACAACTAAACAACAATAAGTTTCAAAATGGTTTTGGAAGTACTAGCTCACCAAAAATGTATTGTAAAACAAACTTTGAAAAATGATTTTTCACAATTATCCACAATTTATTGGAATCAGATATTTATAAGCTAACAGCCCTGAGAAGCCGCTAATCTGCATATTTTGGTGTCTGAAATAAATTCAAGGTCATGGAGACAACAGGGTTATCCACTGACCCCCTTTCTATGGAGGACCTTTACTAGCTCAAAAAAACTTTCTGGGACATTCTGTATATGTATATACCGGGCATCCCAAAAAAAGTATACAGATTTGGTCAACCCTGGCGACTAGAATATAGCTTGAATCAATCCAAAATGATTTTCAAAACATACCACGATAGCTAACTTGAACAGGGATACCTCATTTGTTAATATCGGTGCGTTGAGAGTGAAGATATTGGTCTTCAAAGGACAAATTTGCCTCCACCTCCAAGCCAGAGCTTTGACGTTTTGGCCTAAGCAAATTCTTGACGAACAGTGAATAAAATAAAATAAAATTTGAAGACGGTACAACAGATGCGTTTTATAAAATACAGTTTATGAGAAACTTATCGTCAAGGGAGCTCCAAAATCAGCTTCATTTTTATCTAAATATTGACAATTTATTTTACATATACTACCATTCATCAGTGAAAGTACTCCCTTGAGCATCAACTCACTCTTGGAACAGTCGAATCATTCCTTGAAAAGACTTTTTCATCAGATCTCTTGGGAGTCAAGACTGGAAGGTCCGGAGATCCCTTGGGGGCCAAAAGATGTCTCCTCTCTTGTTGATGACCCACCCGCCCAGGAATTTGAAGATACGTCATGATCAACCTGATCTCGGGAGATCTGATAAAAAATTCTTTTCAAAGAAAATGGTTTGACGATGTCAGCAGTGCGTTTATCCTCAAGGAGTACTTTCACCGATGAATAGTATTTTTAAATTAAATTGTCGATATTGAGATGAATGAAACTGATTTCGGAGCTCCCTTGACGATAGGTCTCACATAGACTGTATTTTCTTAAACACATCTGTTGTGTCGTCTTCAAAGTTTGTTGATTTTCTTCACTGTGAGTCAAGAATTTGCTTAGGCCAAAACGTCAAATCTCTGGTTTGGAGATGGAGGCAACTTTGTCCTTTGAAGACCAATATCTTCACTCTCAACGCACCGATATCAACAAACGAGGTATCTATGAACAAGTTAGGTATCGAGATAAGTTTTGAAAATCATTTCGGGTTGATTCGTGCTATATTCTTATCGCTGGGGTCGATAAAATCTGTATTCTTTTTTTGGGACACCCGGTATATATGTATTTATACATCTTCGCAATTAGTTCAAGCATTGACTACCATCCATTAACAGTAACAGATCATATAGTATAGTGGATCATTCCTAAATTTTCAAAAAAAGTCTCAAGGAGCTTCATTTTTGACCCACAAAGTTACATTATTAGAAAAACTTCTTGACTAAAAAGATGTTTATCATTGTGGAAAAGGCAACCAAAATTTCAGACCTTTCCATTAAAATCCTTGATCCTTTAAGTATATATACATAGTTACCGTAAAGACAGCCCAAGAAAGGCCACAATGCCCACCACCATGCAGTAAAAGTAAGACAGGGCCTTCTTTTCCTGCAGTATACAGCCTGAAAACCTGGAAAGAAAGCATGTAGGTAAGAAGATTTCTGGTACTTTATATGCTATTTTGCAGTGAAATGGAGCAGGGGACTTCATACAACGACATCATCATGTTTTTTTATATTCCATTAAAAATTTACAAGACAAATTACCTATTACACTACCTACTAATTACTCTACGAAACACTACAAGGACGATCATACCACGGGGAGCAATAGACTATGACAACCTCGTGGCCATTAACATAGAAAGAAATAAAAACTACTGGGTGAATCAGAGAAGATGCACCACCCGCCCGCAAAGCCGCACACAAGAGCCACCAACCGATTCGCACAATTTATCACGAATTGACGGTGCATCGAAGAGGCTTAAACGAAGTTACGCCCAGGCCTCAGTTGAAAAATTTGAAAAATACGGGACGAATCGGGCATGTGGCCCTGCACCACGACTTCCCGAGCAAGCAGCACCCCTCCCCCGACCCACCCATTACATAAAAATAAACATAAATACTATAAAAAAATCTAAATCAACAAAACAGAACTTTACAGACAAGACACTTTACGATGACGTACTGGGTGGTTGTGCGAAGTTTAACAAGCTATGATGCGGTCCTAATCGAATTGACCAGTTTCATGGATGAATTCTAGAGTCAATTCTAGAATATTTTTGTTAAGATCATTGGGGAAGTCTTTGTCACCATATAATAAAAGTTGCGTTAAGGGCTCGTTTGGTATATTAACATATCCAAGTGGTCGCAGTAACGCAAAAACTCGTGCGAGAAGATTTCGGCGTTGAATCTCAAAGGAAGGGCAAAGCAACAAAAGTGTTCCGTATTCTCAATACCGTCGTTGGTAGGGCACATTGGATTGATGGTATCCCTAAAATTGTGTTTGAACTTGTGAAAGTTCAACTTACTTAGACCAACCCTAAGTTGAGTAAGATAGGATAGTCCAATTGGGTCGTGAATCCCAAAGACAGATTTAGCAGGGGGACGGATTTTGGACAGTAGCTTTTTCTTAAAAATTGCAATGGTTGGTGCAAGTCTAATCTCTGGACATAGATCATTCCAATCAGACAGACAACTGGGATAGAAGCTTGACTGAAATCTCTCTGTCCTTGCCCTAATTCGCCCAATGACATCCTGTTTACGAAGAGAATATTGTGACTGTTGAAGCTGCGGGATTGGATCTGTTGTATATGCAGGGGACATGCTATTTATCAATTTATACAATACTGTTAGGCGTCTACTCCATCTACGGGAACTTAGTGACTCCCAACCAAGCTCAGCGTAAAGCTTTTCCCGCGAAGTTCCCCTCCATGCACCTGTAACGGCTAGAGCTGCAGAATACTGAACGGACTCTAACTTTTCCATCAAATTTGATGATATGGTATTGCCACTAAATTCACACACTTTAGCCGGAATATGGTAGATAACATCCCCGTAATCCAAGTGGGGTCGCACATAGAGCTTGAATAGTTCATTAAGAGTATTTCTGGGCAGATACTTGGAGAGATATCTCAACAGACCAATGCCTTTTCTTGTTTTGGAGATAGCTGCTTTAATATGAGCGGAAAAAGAAAGCTTCGAGTCTAGGACAACTCCTAAATGTTTGTGTTCTTCAACTTTCGTCACTGGTATGTTATTAAAAAGAATTACTGGATGATGAATTTCAATTTTTTTTCTTAGAAAATACCAATTCAACAGCTTGTTTCTGTGGATCTGGATTAAACGACATCTTCCAATCATAAGCCCATTGACTTATTGATTCTAGATCATGGTTCATGTCATTCGCAGCCGTATTTGAATCTTTTACTACGGTAAACAATGAGGTATCATCAGCAAAAAGTTTAACATTACACTTTAAGTCGGCAGTTAGATCGTTTATATACACTAGGAAAAACAAGGGTCCTAAAATAGAGCCCTGAGGTACTCCTGCCGAAATATCTCCCCGACTTGAACTCTGTCCATTCAGAACAGTTCGCTGTTTTCGATCCTTAAGGAAACTTTGAATAAGGGAAAGAAATTCCCCTGAGACGCCACATCGCGTTAGCTTATAAATCAAACCGTCATGCCACACTTTGTCAAATGCTTTAGAAATATCAAGGTACACGGAGCGGACATCGAGGGGAGGATTACAGTCAAATGCATTGAAGATGGTATGCGTAATTGAAATTAATTGATTGACTGTAGAATCACCGGGACGAAAACCAGACTGATTCGGGTTAAGTAATTCATTTGTAACAAGATGTGAGTATAAAGAGTCGTACATAGGCTTTTCCAGTATTTTACCAAAAATCGGTAATAGAGAAATTGGACGGTAGTTCGCCTTGACATTTTTTCATTTCTCTTATGAACTGGCACTACATTTGCATATGTCCAAATTTTGGGAAATAAACCACGCCTCAAGCAATTCTTGAATATTATTCTAAGTGGAATAACTAATGCAGCATCACTTAATTTTATCATTCTGACAGATATTTCATCCCAGCCATGTGCTTTATTAGGATTCAGTGACCTTATGATGCTCAGTATCTTTTCATCAGAGATGGGAAAATCACTTATCATAGAGGAGGGTGCTAGAGCATCTTGTGGAAGTTCACTACCAGTGTCAATTGTCGTACACTGGAGCATAAAATATTCACTAAATATATGTGCCTTTTCAGTAAAGTCTGCTATAAATAACCCATTCTCGAGAAGAGGTGGTATTATTGGAATCTTAGCCTTGTTTAGGACTGTGTTGATTAAAGACCAATATGTCTTACGAGAAGTCGCAGGGTTTGCTAAACTTTTCCCTGCCTTCAAGAGGTAACTTCGTTTGGCATCCTCGATCAGTTTCCCACCTTCAGATATCATTTTCTGTATTCCCTCTAGTTTGTCATTTGGCTGGCCTCTACTCACGAAATTTCTATAGGCATGATTCTTTTTCCTCAAAAAGTTTTTGATATTCTGAGTTATCCAAGGGGCTTCGTGAGGTCTAATTGTTTTAACTTTGTTAGGTATAAAATTGGTATAGATGTTTAACAAAACTTCATTGAGAAGTTCAACTTGTTGGTTAGGGCATGTCATATTTTCAAGATGCTCTTGCCAACGGAACATTTCAATGCTTTTCATGATGGCGACAAAATCGGCCTTGTCATAATACCAAATCCTTCGTTTATAGGGAGGCAGTTTTACATTAGAAACAGATAATTTTCCATAAACTAATTGGTGGTGACATTGTTCGTGTAGTGACGGGTGAACACCAGATTCGACAACGAGGTTAGGCTGATCAGTAAAAATCAAGTCAATGCAGGATCTTGACTCGCCCATGAAATGTGTTGGTTCTGAAATCAACTGGTGAAGGCCTAGATCGGACGTTAACGACTCAAAGTGTTTTCCTTCATTATTTTCAATATCATCTTTCCACCACTGAGCTGATCGACAGTTTAAATCACCGGTAATGATGATGCATTTTGGATAGCATCAGTTCAAAATTAATGGTGAAGTTATCAAACTCACTCTGGTCCTGACTTGGACTTCTATAGATAACGGTGAAAAAGTATTTTTTCCTATTTAATTGGATCTCATACACAATGCATTCAGGGAGAGTCACCAGGTCAGAACGTCTTTTTGATGCAACGGAATCTCTGATGTACAGCCCAACACCACCTCTCTTCACGTTTTGTAGATGGTTATCTTTAATAAACGAGTAACCATTGAGTGCTAACCTTTCTTCTTCAACATTGCTGTCCAGGTGCGTTTCTACAATCCCAATTAGGTCATAGTTATAAACCGAGTTGTATGCCTCTATAAGGGAAACTCGCAAGAAATCATGCGCAGAAATACTATTTAAGTTCCAACAGCAAAAGTCAAGTGTTTCTGGACCAGGATTAGTCTCTGCGTCACCACTCAGCATGATTGTGCTGAAAACCAGCCATTGGGTATGCAGAGTCGCACAGGTTATACATGCAATGTAAAAATATGCATACAGGAAAAGAAATTTCCTAAGTGCAAAATTATTGTAGTGAACTTGATTAATGACAAAGAGCGGGGTTCGCTTGAAAAGTTCAACAGACGTACGTATTACAATCTTCACAAAGAGATGCACGCGGGCGAACCGGGGCAAGAAGCCTGTCCGAGTTGACACAGCACAGTGCAATTCACAGAATTGTTGCATTAATGTGAGGGGTAGAACAACTATCGAGATTGCAATAAAACAACAACAAAACCAGTACAACTTAATGACTTGAAAAAGAATTGAAAATGGCTGAAAAGTTTTTCCCAGGAGGGGGGAGTTTTGGAGAGAGATACGAAAACATCCTATTGTTGCTCGCCATCGATTTATGTCAACCGGCATCAAACTGATGAAATCTTCCCGCTAGTCCTAACGAACAATATACCTCAACGAAACCACCACAAGCACGACTTACGAAACGATAATACCGAAAACTGAAAGCAAAATTAGAATAACATTGACGCAAATGGGAAAAAAGGAAAATTACAGATAACAACAACAAAATTAATAACGCAAAGTTTCCAAACCATTTTGGACACTCAGTGACTCCTAAGGGCATTGGAAAAAGCATTACTTATGCTACCAGTGGGAACACTGCTTCAGAGAAACTAGCGGCCATCCTCAAACGCGGGCCACGGAACGACGGACCGAGATGTCGAAAAGAAAAGATTTCTCAAGTCAGATCACATCATCATTCCATTCCCAGTGTCAATGCACCAGCCAGCATCAAGCAATAAGGTATTTATCTTCAAGTTAACTATTAAGGATTCTTCTTAAAATCATTCTGAATTAATTGGATGTAAATTCTTGACGCTAGCCCCATATCTGTTGCATTTTTTCTGGGACACCCAGTAGAACTACTGTACTTCTATTGTTCTTGATGTTGCTCCACGCTAAAGATATGTGGCGTAACATACATGTTTTCCAGCATGGATGACATAAAGGTTTTACTAACTAAAATAGCTATTATGAAATGATCTGTACATACATCATCCCCAACTTTTATATCTTCCTCTCCTTGGAAATATTTGTCCCATCTCACTGGTGTGTAATCTTTTCTTCTTTTCATTGGTTTGCTGTTTTTAAAGAATGCAACATGGTTCATAGTAACTAAGTTCAAAAACAAGTGATGATTTTTGAGAACAGATGAATTTATTAGAATTATTAGCAGTAAAAAGGCAAATATTTTTGATGATTTTTTCAGTAGGGTCTGCAGGAGTAAAATACGCGCCCAGGGAGCAAAATTGATACTGTTGATGTAGGAATTGTGACTGAATCAGTATGAGTCTTTGGCTAAGTGCAAGATTTAAATAACCATTTGCAGGGAGAGACATGTGCTCTATTGCACTCCTTGGAAGGAGAAGGCATGTGCCAAGGAGTGCGAGAGCGATCGCGCTCCATTCCCAGTAAGGCCTGATGTGGCAATGATCAAGTTACAAAGTTGTCCTTTAAAAACGTCTGCAAAGTCTACGATAACATATTTTACATCTCCAAAGCTTCCTCTGACATCTCCGAGATTTTCTCTGAGATTTTCTGACTTCTCCAACGTCTCTGTTTTTTCCGCCTGGCCAGATTGAAGCTTGCTGTACTGGGTGGTTCTGGCTGGTTCTGGGTGGTTCTGGCCTATTCTGGGTTGTTCTGGTGGATCTGGGTGGTTCTAGATGGTTCGGGGTGGTTCTAGATGGCTCAGGGTGGTTCTGGATGGTTCCGGTGTTTAGCAATACCGGTTGTTTTTGTAGGTCTTGCTAGCCAGATTGGCATTGTTTCGATGGCCTGTTGGTTTATTGGTTTTTTCTGTAATTCATATTGATTTAAGATTTTGTATTTGTTCTGTTTTTGGTTTAGGGGTGATCAACGTTTGATTTTCGCATTTTTTAACGCCATTCGACGGTTAAGATTAGTAACCCCTCCACACTCCATGTTAACAGCCTTCTACCAATTGGGTCTCAGATCAGCAGCTTCTGTAAAATGCAGGTCCTATAAACTGCAGGTCTGCAGGTCTGTTTAATTGAGGTTCCCGTTGTCACATATAGATGGTTCTTATGTGAAGCAAGGGTCATGCACCATTCTAATGCCACAAAAAAAATTGCATCATGAGTGAAGCTGCAAAAGTACTTGATTGCCTCATGCTGAAGATTCCTTTTTGCAGTTCAGTTCAGTTATATTTTAAATTCCACAACATACAATTGAAAAATATTAACAATACATACAAAAAGAACTACACTACAAAGATATAAAACATGTTACAGAAAAATCAATGCATTGGATAGGAAATTAATACAATATACAAATACTAACAGAGGAAAAAATGAATTGCATGCAGGGAATTACTTAAGTAAGAGCCCCCTCAATAGGTAAACTAATCGAGGAGGGAGCCCCCCCCTTTTCCTGAAAGGTTATTTAATGAGTTTGGATGAATTTGAATAATGTGAGAAATTGAAATTTTTGCAATTCATACGTAAAATTGTGCAACATATCAAATTTAGCTCAGTGTGTCACAGGTAGTGGGGGAAAATTCAGCAAAAACCGCAAATACCTCCCATCCCACCCCATGTGCCTGCCAGATCCACCAGCCCAGCCCAGACAAGCCCAACGGCAACAATGCCCGCAATACAAACAGCCCCGGCACTGACCCAAAAAGAAACAAGGTCCTATTTCCCCTCCAGTGGACACCGGGACCACTCGCACCACAGACGCCACCACCGCCAGGCTCACCCAGACAAAGCCAGGGAACCCAGCAAACAAACAAAGTGAAAGGAGAGGCACCCGCCACTCTCACCAATTTTTCCCACCCACCCGTGAGGGTATCAATTGACCTTGTTCAATAAATGAGTTTTCAATTTTGCTTTGAAAGATATTTTTGATGGAGCATTTCTGAGTTCTGCAGGTAGTGTATTCCAGAGTTTGGCACCAAGATAATGTAATGATTTTAGACCATATTGAAGGCTGTTTTGTTGAGTCAAGTATAAATCACCTTGGCAGGCCTGTCTAGTGCAATATTGATGAACAGATGAATTGAATATAAAGAAGTTAAGGAAGCATTCAGGTGATGTCTTGTTGACAGAGTCAAAAACAAAAAGTAAGAGTCTAAGTTCAAAAATGTCAGAAAGTTTGAGAAGTTTAAGATCCTTCAAGATAGGGAGAGAGGATGACAAGCGAGGCTGAAATGAGATAGCTCTGACGGCTTCCTTCTGTAACCTGAAAACTGGCTCAATGTATGATGCATATGTTTGACCCCAAACAATAAGACCATATTGTAAGAAAGGCAGAAACAAAGCATTGTACATCTAATGGCAGTAAGTTCCTAAGTTTGAAAAACATTCCACATGTTCTAGCCAACTTTTTAGACAATTCACTGAGATGGTATTTCCAGCTCATATGCTCATCTAACAGGAGACCCAGGAGCAACTATTATAGAAAATTTTAATGCTAATACGAATTATTGATGCATACCTTTGAAATTCCATTACTTGGGTTGGGGGATACGCTCGTATGCAAGCATCCCTCAACATCTTGTTCAAAATTTTTTGAAGGCACTCTTTTACAAGAGACTTTGATCAGGGTTTCACAATTCATTGTGAAATTTTTGCAGTTTTAAAACCAACACTTACTTAACTTGCAGGATAGAAACAAGCCTTTGACTAAGGATGAAAATAGGAAGTGAGCACAAGATTTACATAAACTCAGGTCATTGTGTAGCATACCTTTTATCAACTACCAGGGACCTGGCTTTTATCGGACCTGCAGGCCTGCATTTTGCAGAATCCCTCAGATCAGCCTAAGTAGGAGTTGGGGGCAGCAAGTTGATGGCCCTTTACTTTTCAATTCTACTGAGTTGACCAATACTTCTAAAAGCAAAGCAAGAGAGAGATGGACAATATGCCTTTTGTTTTCGGTTTGTTGCAGTGTTCATCAATATCAATGGCAATGCCATCGTTGGCCTGTTAGCATGGCCAACCTGAGGCCAACCAGCAATGCCTTTTCCCATATCATGACCCATGTGATGAGATATCAGTCATCATGACAGGAAAAATCACATCATTTTTATAGCTTAGGTTTTACCTCGCAGCTCTGTGACCCTCTCCTGCATACTGGCTTGGAAGTGCAGGTGGAAGCTTTGAAAGCTTACTTTTCAAGACATCTCTTGGTGTTGTCATATTTGCCGTTTTGCAACTGACCTGCTTTCAGCTTGTTTCCTTGCTCTGCTCCGCTATGCCCTCCTTATTTGACAGATAGTCATGATAGATGCAATACAGGGCCTGCTACATACACCTAACAAAGGAGAATTTTTATCAGGCCTCGTTACCATTGGTACTTGTGTCTGAAGGAGACTATGGGTGAGTGAAATGGTGAAATGGGAGTCGCTATTCTGACATACCCTCGAGTACCAAATAAACGGGGGGAGGGGGTGAGAATAATCGGGGGTGTTGGAAATGGTTCGATATAACAATAATCAGGGGGCTGGAATAATCGGGGGGGGGTGCTTAGAGAGATAGAAAATAGCAGCTTCTTAGGTTACCACGTATCTGTTATCTATCTATGTGAACAGTGATGGTACTGATACTTATACTTTTGAGCTCTGGTTCTGTTGAATGCACTTCTTGAGATTTCGAAACCTAACGTTAGACAATACATTAACCAATGGTGGCTGTCTTGTCCAGAACGATGGGCACGCTCATTCAGAGAGAACAGTCTAGATAGAAATATCAACACAAACAATGGAGCTGAATCTCTAAACAAGCTTCTAAAATATAAATTTCTAAAAAGTCCGCAGAAAAGCCACTCTGTGGCATAATATCACTGATAATTGACAAATTTCTACGGCACTTGTATAGAGAGTTCCTGACAGCAAACGTAAAATCGATAGAAATAAATGGAATACGGTCTTACGACTCATTCATTCCCCCATTTCTTAAAGGGCGTCCGCGCAAATTTATCGAGCACTGCTTACCTCGAATCAAAAATGATGAAACTGACTTTAATAGGAATAAGAACTTGTTACGAATAGATATCGAAAATAAATTGTTCGAAGTGAAATCTTCAAATGATCAGAAGGTTTACTCTTGCGACTTGAAACTTCCTCGATCCGACTGTATGGACTGGTGCAGGTATAAGTTACCATGTAAGCACATGTTTTACGTGTCCAGGTACGTTCCTGGTATTGACTGGAATTGTTTGCCCGAAGCGTACTTGCAACAAGACTTTCTGAAGGTTGATGATCGGCTTCTAGAACGAGCACTGGCGGATTCTACGTGTCCAGAGGATGCGAAATTAGCTGGAAAGGGAACAGAGAACTATTATGAGAACGATACGGGGGTTGATGTAAACATTGAATATAATCTATCTATCTATATGATAATGTACAAAACCCAATAATGAGTATTACGCACAATTTGTTAGCGGTTAGTTGTTAGTAGTTAATAAAATCTAATGTATTGCACTTTTTAGGAAACTTATACCGCTAGAGATTTTCAAACGAAATGAGACTTTAGTGCAAAAGGGAGAAATTTGTAAGTTGTGCTGTGCTTGGTTCATGTTGAGCAGTATTAGTTTCCCAAAAAGAACAACTTAAATGAGGTAAATCAAATTTTAAGTTTCTTTTCAGTTCCTAAGTAAAATAATTAACGAAAAACAGATGTTCTACTCTTCAGTAATAACTGGAAACGTTTATGTCATCTAAAGCTGCTTTAAAGTTATTTAATGACTGACTTTCCCTGATGGAAGGGGGAAGTTCGTTCCAGATTTTAAAAGATGTTGGGACAAATGAAAATTTGTAACAATCTGTTCTGCAGAAAGGCAGGATAAACACTGCTTGACTTCTCCGAGAATGGCGAGAATAGTTTTGAAATAAATGTTGCGGTATTGCAATCAGGTTGTTCTGAATCTTGTACATCATCACTGCTTTTGCTTTTGCTCGTCGTTCAGCGAGTGCCTGCCATCCTAGTTCTTTCATCATTGCTGTTGGACTTGCATAGTAGCTGTAATTTCCAACAACGAATCTGGCAGCCCTTCTTTGTAACATCTCTGTACATAATGTAAATAATGACAACGATACGGATTCCCTTCATGAATTTGAAAACTATGAAACATTAAAAGTCTCCAAATCGAACTCAGTAAAGACCCTTCGTCGTAAATGCATTTCATCGGTAGAAACATTAAAAAACAAGGTTCACGAGTGCACCGATAGATCGATCCTAAAAGCAACATTAGATGCGTTAAAAGATTATGGTGAAAAGAATCGAAAAAACCCTGCTTAAAGACCCGAATCAAACTATTCCGTTGACCTCATGTAAGTCGGAGGCCCTTTACCAAAAAAGAAAAGGAACAAATGAATGTAGAGGCCATGACACCATAAGACCACTAAAGAATAATAAATCTCGCAAGCGCAAACTAGAACACTGGAAGTCTCGGGGTCGCAGTGGTCAAGCAGCAGATGAATTTCGAGAGTCAAAAAGTTTAAATTACCCAGCGAAGTAACAGAAAAAAAAGTTGAGGTAAGCATTGTAACGGAAGATAAAGCGAGCCAGGAATCGTGTCATATACAACACAAGAAATATTAAAGAAAACAACGCAGGAAAACCACCCAAAGCAGAATATAGTGAAGCCTACCTCTAATATAGAGCAGCGGTCAGCGATACCATCATGGGGCCGATCAATTCCAACAACAAACAGAATTGTCAAGCTTTCCAAACGCCCGAAAGCCACACAAAGCAGAATATAGTGAAGCCTACCTCTAATGTAGAGCAGCGGTCAGCGATACCATCATGGGGCCGATCAATTGCAACAACAAACAGAATTGTCAAGCTTTCCAAACGCCCGAAAGCCACACAAAGCAGAATATAGTGAAGCCTACCTCTAATGTAGAGCAGCGGTCAGCGATACCATCATGGGGCGGATCAATTACAACAACAAACAGAATTGTCAAGCCTTCCAAACGCCCGAAAACCACCCAAAGCAGAATATAGTGAAGCCTACCTCTAATGTAGAGCAGCGGTCAGCGATACCATCATGGGGCCGATCAATTGCAACAACGAACAGAATTGTCAAGCCTTCCAAACGCCCGAAAGCCACACAAAGCAGAATATAGTGAAGCCTACCTCTAATATAGAGCAGCGGTCAGCGATACCATCATGGGGCCGATCAATTCCAACAACAAACAGAATTGTCAAGCTTTCCAAACGCCCGAAAGCCACACAAAGCAGAATATAGTGAAGCCTACCTCTAATGTAGAGCAGCGGTCAGCGATACCATCATGGGGCGGATCAATTGCAACAACAAACAGAATTGTCAAGCCTTCCAAACGCCCGAAAACCACCCAAAGCAGAATATAGTGAAGCCTACCTCTAATGTAGAGCAGCGGTCAGCGATACCATCATGGGGCCGATCAATTCCAACAACAAACAGAATTGTCAAGCTTTCCAAACGCCCGAAAGCCACACAAAGCAGAATATAGTGAAGCCTACCTCTAATGTAGAGCAGCGGTCAGCGATACCATCATGGGGCGGATCAATTCCAACAACAAACAGAATTGTCAAGCTTTCCAAACGCCCGAAAACCACCCAAAGCGGAATATAGTGAAGCCTACCTCTAATGTAGAGCAGCGGTCAGCGATACCATCATGGGGCCGATCAATTGCAACAACAAACAGAATTGCCAAGCTTTCCAAACGCCCGAAAACCACCCAAAGCAGAATATAGTGAAGCCTACCTCTAATGTAGAGCAGCGGTCAGCGATACCATCATGGGGCGGATCAATTGCAACAACAAACAGAATTGTCAAGCTTTCCAAACGCCCGAAAACCACCCAAAGCAGAATATAGTGAAGCCTACCTCTAATGTAGAGCAGCGGTCAGCGATACCATCATGGGGCGGATCAATTGCAACAACAAACAGAATTGCCAAGCTTTCCAAACGCCCGAAAACCACCCAAAGCAGAACATAGTGAAGCCTACCTCTAATGTAGAGCAGCGGTCAGTGATACCATCATGGGGCGGATCAATTGCAACAACAAACAGAATTGCCAAGCTTTCCAAACGCCCGAAAACCACCCAAAGCAGAATATAGTGAAGCCTACCTCTAATGTAGAGCAGCGGTCAGTGATACCATCATGGGGCGGATCAATTGCAACAACAAACAGAATTGCCAAGCTTTCCAAACGCCCGAAAACCACCCAAAGCAGAATATAGTGAAGCCTACCTCTAATGTAGAGCAGCGGTCAGCGATACCATCATGGGGCGGATCAATTGCAACAACAAACAGAATTGCCAAGCTTTCCAAACGCCCGAAAACCACCCAAAGCAGAATATAGTGAAGCCTACCTCTAATGTAGAGCAGCGGTCAGCGATACCATCATGGGGCGGATCAATTGCAACAACAAACAGAATTGCCAAGCTTTCCAAACGCCCGAAAACCACCCAAAGCAGAATATAGTGAAGCCTACCTCTAATGTAGAGCAGCGGTCAGTGATACCATCATGGGGCGGATCAATTGCAACAACAAACAGAATTGCCAAGCTTTCCAAACGCCCGAAAACCACCCAAAGCAGAATATAGTGAAGCCTACCTCTAATGTAGAGCAGCGGTCAGTGATACCATCATGGGGCGGATCAATTGCAACAACAAACAGAATTGCCAAGCTTTCCAAACGCCCGAAAACCACCCAAAGCAGAATATAGTGAAGCCTACCTCTAATGTAGAGCAGCGGTCAGCGATACCATCATGGGGCGGATCAATTGCAACAACAAACAGAATTGCCAAGCTTTCCAAACGCCCGAAAACCACCCAAAGCAGAATATAGTGAAGCCTACCTCTAATGTAGAGCAGCGGTCAGCGATACCATCATGGGGCGGATCAATTGCAACAACAAACAGAATTGTCAATCTTTCCAAACGCCCGAAAACCACCCAAAGCAGAATATAGTGAAGCCTACCTCTAATGTAGAGCAGCGGTCAGCGATACCATCATGGGGCCGATCAATTGCAACAACAAACAGAATTGTCAAGCTTTCCAAACGCCCGAAAACCACCCAAAGCAGAATATAGTGAAGCCTACCTCTAATGTAGAGCAGCGGTCAGCGATACCATCATGGGGCGGATCAATTGCAACAACAAACAGAATTGCCAAGCTTTCCAAACGCCCGAAAACCACCCAAAGCAGAATATAGTGAAGCCTACCTCTAATGTAGAGCAGCGGTCAGCGATACCATCATGGGGCCGATCAATTGCAACAACAAACAGAATTGTCAAGCTTTCCAAACGCCCGAAAACCACCCAAAGCAGAATATAGTGAAGCCTACCTCTAATGTAGAGCAGCGGTCAGCAATACCATCATGGGGCCGATCAATTGCAACAACAAACAGAATTGTCAAGCTTTCCAAACGCCCGAAAACCACCCAAAGCAAAATATAGTGAAGCCTACCTCAAATGTAGAGCAGCGGTCAGCGATACCATCATGGGGCGGATCAATTGCAACAACAAACAGAATTGTCAAGCCTTCCAAACGCCCGAAAACCACCCAAAGCAGAATATAGTGAAGCCTACCTCTAATGTAGAGCAGCGGTCAGCGATACCATCATGGGGCGGATCAATTGCAACAACAAACAGAATTGTCAAGCTTTCCAAACGCCCGAAAACCACCCAAAGCAGAATATAGTGAAGCCTACCTCTAATGTAGAGCAGCGGTCAGCGATACCATCATGGGGCCGATCAATTGCAACAACAAACAGAATTGTCAAGCCTTCCAAACGCCCGAAAGCCACACAAAGCAGAATATAGTGAAGCCTACCTCTAATGTAGAGCAGCGGTCAGCGATACCATCATGGGGCGGATCAATTGCAACAACAAACAGAATTGTCAAGCTTTCCAAACGCCCGAAAGCCACACAAAGCAGAATATAGTGAAGCCTACCTCTAATGTAGAGCAGCGGTCAGCGATACCATCATGGGGCCGATCAATTGCAACAACAAACAGAATTGTCAAGCTTTCCAAACGCCCGAAAACCACCCAAAGCAGAATATAGTGAAGCCTACCTCTAATGTAGAGCAGCGGTCAGCGATACCATCATGGGGCGGATCAATTGCAACAACAAACAGAATTGTCAAGCTTTCCAAACGCCCGAAAACCACCCAAAGCAAAATATAGTGAAGCCTACCTCTAATGTAGAGCAGCGGTCAGCGATACCATCATGGGGCGGATCAATTGCAACAACAAACAGAATTGCCAAGCTTTCCAAACGCCCGAAAACCACCCAAAGCAGAATATAGTGAAGCCTACCTCTAATGTAGAGCAGCGGTCAGCGATACCATCATGGGGCGGATCAATTGCAACAACAAACAGAATTGTCAAGCTTTCCAAACGCCCGAAAACCACCCAAAGCAGAATATAGTGAAGCCTACCTCTAATGTAGAGCAGCGGTCAGTGATACCATCATGGGGCGGATCAATTGCAACAACAAACAGAATTTTCAAGCTTTCCAATACTTGCCCAGTTGAAAACTGGCTCAAGTTACTAGCAGTCGCAAATCTTGCACATCCAAAAGCATACAGAGCAGCTTGGAACATGGGATACGATGGGTTGCTATTTTGACATACATTGACCGCAGTCAAAGTCCATATAGGATTTCGGTGATTGCTCCCGAAATTGCTAGGTAGGTAGGTATTTATATTTAACGTGGCTAGCCCGCGAAAGTCTGAGAGACTTATTTCCAGCAGGGACCACGGATGTCTTACCATCAGTCCACCGCAGCTACCCGCCACAGCTACCAGATTTCCCTCACATGGCCCTGGTCGACCCGGGCTAGTGTTACGGACAGCGACCAAACTGTCCAGCGTGGGATTTGAACCTACCGCCACTCTGACCTTTGGCTTACGATTCAGACGCTAACCACTCGGCCACATGCTTCGTATTCCGCGCGAGGCGAATACCAGATGATGGGCTCGCAACCAGTCATTTACCATTTACGTGTTTTGACGGGAATTGCTTATCAAAATGGCAGAGGAGTTAGGCCACTTTATGTTATTTGCAGTTTTTACACAAGTTACTTTCGTGCCCCCTCTCGACAAACTTTTGTTTGATATTAGCAGATGGGGCTTTTTTACAATGAAATTGATTCAAAATTTTTATGGAAAGATAAAATTTCATTGTGAGGGGCGGAAATATGCACTGTCGTTGCTGTACGAAATCTGATAGACCATCGTTTATGAGGGTGTGTCAGTTTTCAATCAATCAATTGTCCATGTGCATGCCCCAAAAATTATTGCGTATTGTGCCATTGTTCACAAACGTATCAACACTGTATCATCCGCTTGAGTGACTAAGGTTCGTTGTTTGTCTATGCGGAAGTTGTCTTTCTTTTTCAAACTTAGCGCACTTACTGGATGAATGCAAGCTGGTTTTCAACAAAAGAAAATGACATACCTTGCGCTCCTTTGCTAATTAAAACAATTAGATTAGCATCGCTTTATGAACATAAGGAATAGCATATTGTTTTATTGCCAAAGGAAAGCCAGATTAAATATTACCAGTACAATACATTACAACAGGACATAAAATCACTCAGAAAGGTCGGTAGTTCAAGGCTTGCCCCAGCCCCCACTTGAGCAAGTCCACCTTAGTCCTTGTCCTTGCTTTCTCGCAGTCAAGTACAGTGGTGTGAAAGTGTGAAAGCAGACGGGAAATAAAAGACAAATGTGTATGATTGCTGGGTATTTTGTGATAACAGTTATATCTGTAAAACTGTATAATTGCAGTGAATAAAATCATCACTTAAGATGGTCCCTAACCTACCAAAGAAAGAACAGAACCAACGAACGAAGGCCTAAAAAAGTTTGGTGTCTTCTTTGAATTTTGTTAAGTCTTAATCAATGCTTCTACGCATGCCTGTGCTGACATACATGGAGCAGACTATTGTTTATACAAATCCTGAACGTTTGCTCGCGCATTTACGAAGAAGGCTAGAATTTAGCATGGACTTTGACCGCGGTCAATGTATGTCAGAATGGCAAGTCCCGAGTGAAATGGATGTGCACGAAACACGAAATCCCACCTGTCAGGATCATGTGGCTGCGAGGCTCCCTCGCATAATGCATGCATTCCTTGCGGTCAGCAGGGAAGCGTTGAAATTTGAATGTTCTTTCATTTGTTTACGCATTCTTCTTCATAGCTTAGAAACATTTACAGTGGCGGACCTGAATGTTTTATTTGTAGAGAGGTAATAGTTTTGAATTTAGAAACTGAAAGCAGAATCAAATGTTCAGATAAGCGTTACAGTTTATTCTAAACTAGGAAGTAAAAGCACTCGCTTCGCTCGCGCTTTAACATTCCTAGCTCTTGCAGAGGGCTTCTTATGGTTACTGTACTTTTTCAGTGACCACCATTCATATTCAGCATGAAATCAGGATTATTAGGATCCCCGGACCGCCCTGAAGCCAAATTGAGGTCGGAAAAAAGCCAAAACCTTTCGAAACAATAACGTATAGTTGTACCACCTATTCTTCTATTGTTATTTCAAACAAGGGACACTTACATTCCATTGCTTTTCACACATTATATTGTGTAGCTCCGGATGAAAACCATTTGTCTTTGATGTTGTCTTGTAAAGAAAAGTGCTCTAGATTGCGATCATCCTACAACATTGTAGGCTTAGAAAACAAATTAGTTTAGAAATGTAGTCTAGTTTGAAGAGAATCGAATGAATATTGACGAAAATCTCAAAAGAAGCCGAAAATAAGCCAAAAGCCAAACTTAATTCTTGCAGCCAACAATAAGAGAAAAGAGCAAGGTTTGGCCTAAAAACCGAAGCTCCCAACCCTGCATGAAATCAGAGCTGTTATGATCATTCATTAGAATTAAAATAAGTAGGAATGGTATGTTGTACGCCAAAAAATGAGAACATCAGACATGCCCTTTTTCAAAACATCCCTTTACCCAAAAATAAGCCTCACATAAACCTAAACAAAATTGTTATGTTTTCAATACATGAATTCAGTAGCAGATGCTTCAGAGTTCCCTCACGTGTCTTAGCTTTAGAACGATTAATGAGACAATTTTGCCTTTACCCCTGGCCTCTTTTTGAAATTCATTCAAATTCTAAAGTTTGTCCCTGCAATATTCCCCAAACTGATGCATCCTTTGATTGCTCTATGCTATCGTGAGCTCTTAAGGAGCTTTTGTCACCTAGAGTCCTTTGTGTACGGGCTGCATTTTCCGATTGTCTGAAAGTCAAATTTTGCCTAGTAAAAAAATTTTAGTCTCTACTGTAGTAGTGAAACTGACGTTAAGCATTTGAATTTTGATGACTTCTTCCATCAGCTCATCTGCTACAAAGCAAAAACTGCATACATATTTCCACTTACTTAGGCCAAATTTAATCCTTAAGTAGCCTGACTTTGCAGCATGCCTGCAAAGAACAAGAGTGACACTGTCAATGGTCAGTTGCCCATTAAGTTGTCAAACAATTGTCAATTGCCCATTAAAGGCTAACTTTGATGCTCAAAATCTATCGATCGATACATCTGTCTCGGAACCAGCGACTAACCAGGAATTCAAAATGGGGTGCGATGGTCGCTTCTCTTCATATAATTTAGGTCAAACCATTGCATACATAGATGTGCCACAAATGCCATACATAGATTCGTTTCAAATATCTAAAAAAGGATGGCTCCCATGGTACTTCTTTGAATGGTCAGACTTCGAGCAGAAAACCTCTCCCTTTCACGCTCTATGGGGAATATTGCTAACTTACCCGACCACTTTCTTCTCTAAAAGCTGAATAATGTGCTCTTTGATCATATCCTTTTTATTTGCTTTTTTCAAATAAGAACTCTAATTTTTCTCCACGGTGACTCGGCTTTCATTGCCGGTTTGAATCTACTACCTTAACGTTTTAGTAAAATTTCCTTATCTTTTCGAATTTGGCGAGTGGCATTTCACTCATCCGAAGAAGCGTGCGAGATTTTTTCAGAACAGAAGGAGTTGTACGGATTTTAGTGGAACACTGTTGGAAACAAAAAGACTTCTACCAAAGATGTAGCAGAATTTTTGGAAGGAAATGCCCTTCCGAATTTTGGGGCAGTGTCCCCCAATCCCAGGCCTACCAATCTTTGAAATAGCTCTAGTGCCCTCGCAGTAATATGATACAGGAAATAAGTGAAAATAAGTAAAACTATACCAACAGTTTCCTTGAATGGAATGAATAGCTTCTAAATGCAAACTTTTCTTCATTCTCATCCAGATCCTCAGTCACTCAAGAGCACCACTGTTGGCATTGAAGACCATGCGTATTTAAATAGCAATGCTTCAGATATCATATGCTTGTCGGTATCATTTTGACTATGTGCATCAATTGCAAGACATGGGTATCACTGTATCACAGCCAAATGATTCATGATTATGAAGCATAAGTACATCATAACAAGGTCTTGTTAACCAAAAAACCTGAAATTTGGGCCCGATGCCGTATGTCGTGTGATTCGGGATTGTAAGTCCGGGACTCCGGGTCACAGAGTCATCTGTCCGGTCAAAAGAACGTCTCATTCGTTGAGCAAATGATGAAAGCATTACGTGATGGGGCAGATTTTCAGTATTGGGAGTTGGCAAACCAACGGCTGCACGCATGATACAAGTAAAAAGACTTTAGAAATGATCTTAAAACAGAAGAGCTGTCCATTACTGAACCTTTTTGTGCTGAATTCTCTTTCAGAGTTCGTAAATAACGTAATACAAAAGATGATACTGCCAGAGAGAATATAGTCATGAAGTCATTTACTAACTCGTTGAGAAATAGACGTAGGACTGATAACCAATGATTTCAGACCTGGTAACATGATATGGTCATCGACGTTAAAACAGATTTTCTTTCATCATTATTTACGGACATCTACATAATTTTGAAATAATGGAAAGGCGATGAATCACGGGGGTAGCAAAGGCAGTTACTGGACTACACTCAAAGTAAGCATTCCTTAATTCATTACCAAATTTGCGTTATTTTCATTCAACAACAGAGCCCAAGAAATACGTATCTTGTCATCAAATACAAGAACTGTTTTGCCAAATTCGGACTCTGCACACCTCAGTTATGTTCTCTAGGTTGCCCACAGCGATGAGTGAATTGGTGAACTATTATTGAGGTTATTTCCACTTCACCCCTTTTGTAATAGCAGAGGACTCTCCCTGGCTGTAATAAATTCATATTTGGAATTCTGGAAAACATTGCATAGAATACTTTAATGATACTCTACTTTGGTAACATAGCTTGGTTTAAGAACATTCAAGCATCATGCTTGCAATCAAACATTCACTATTTGGGCTTGGGCAAACAGGATTTTTTAGTTTTGGCCTTGGGCCAGCTACCGCGTTAGCATTTGGAAATGACTACCCTTTGTTCCTAGGGTCGCAGGTCTGATTTGTACTGTATGCCATTTTGGCCGAAGCAGAGAAGCTCAGGTTATGAGTATGGCCTTTAAAATCGTCAAAAATCAGTTTCAAAAGTAATCACTTTGTAACTTTAGCTAAATCTTCACTAAGAATTGAATAAAGAACCTATATGTTGCAATCAGTAAATTTGTTAGTAGAAAACTTAGAAAACTACAAGGGCAAACTCTGAATTTATAACACTGCGACAAAACCAAGAAGAGAACCTCTGCAAAATAGGGCATAACTTTGCTATATCATACCTGATCATCAAAATACTTTACCACGAGCGAGATAGATACTGCAGCTAACATAATATCAACAATTTACAAGCTTGTACTTCCTCGGTATTTGGAAAAAGCAACTGAAAAACTTGTTTTTCGCTATGATTGAACGCTACGATCATATTTCTATGGCTGCCATCAGCATGCACAAAGAAAGGTCGAGGGTTAAGGCCTATTGTTAAATTGAATTGCTAAAATTTGGGTACAAAACCCCTCCTCACATTACCCCAAGATATTGTACTAAGAAATGTATTGTGCCACAGCCAAGCCTTTATCATCAGCTATTTTTCATCGTTTTTTTCTGAAATTTTTGGAGGTGTAAGCAGTAGGCGCGAGGAGCTGCGTGCAAGAAAGTGTCGCAAACAGGAATGTGCGTAACAAAACTCTTCATCGCTTATTCCGAGTGACGAAGGAGCAAGATTACTAAAGGGATCCAGCCAAGTATCTGTGATGTCCACGCTTATGTTTATTGTATTGGTTTTAAACCTAATGGTTTTAACACAAAACAAAACCTAAATACAAAATAAAACCTAATGGTTTTAAACATTTTGATGTAATTATTTACGAATTCTTCTGACATAGAATCTCAATTTGAAATGCCTTGCACAAACTTTCAACCCCCAAACCTTCACATGATGTTGTTGGGAAAAATTGGAACGTTCGTGTCCCCTTAAAAACAACCATGAAAAGATGAGAGGAACTCACCCCATGAGTCCCGAGGCTGAAAGTTACGCTTTCTTGCCTATGACCACTTAAAAATCTGTCTACTTTGCAAAATGAAGAGAAAATGATTTGTTTTGATTGAAAACATAATTAAAAAAAAATGAAAGCTGGAGCGTTGAACCATAAGCTCCCAGGAGCAGGAAATTATTGCGTGATAACCAATTATGGGGTTTCAGTAACGATTACTAAATCAACTTATCTCTATCGTTTCTGCAGCTGAAAAGTTCTCAAGAGCAATCAGGAAAACATCAGTGACATTGAGACCAATGTTATAAGAGCATCAAAACACTTGAAACATAAGCTATGTTATTAGTTAATACGATTTTCAAAGTAATTGGATAAAAATTGTTGATCTGTGCTGCAAGCAGAGAAGCAAAACACTATAATCTTACCAAACTCGATTAAAGGAAGTTTCGAGCAAAAACTTTGGGAATGTTTCTGAGCAGAAGAGAATTTATAGTCGTCTCATGTCTTCACATGGGAACATTGAATTTTCAAGACCGTCAGTCGTTCTAAGCCAGCTTGAAGGTTGATTTCCTCAGAGATTTTCGTACTAACATTAATTCATAAAAGGACTGTAACAAAATGTTAAAAGCTTCCACTTTCGTACTGGAAAACATTGAACAAAAGGAGGCATTCTTAGACAAACCAAGGAGCAGTTCTTTAACAATTTTCCTGAAGAGGTTGTGAAATGATAAAATTCAATCACGACTTTTTGAAGACTTCATTCTGGCATTGGCAATCACGAGATCAAGAGGAGGGAGGGATCCTTATGCTAAAGTGGGATGCGTATCTGCAAACAGCTTCCCAGAGGCAAACTCTCTTCATTTCAATATATCTTGTGACACTATCCATGCTACGCTACTGTAAAGGATTGACTGACATCATTTATTCAGAAGTTTCTTTGCGTTTAAAACCCTAGTTCACTCCAGACTACATTAAAAAGTTTTTAACAAATGTAACGATTCCAAAATATAATGGAAAGATCAATCAATGCGTTTTTTGATATATATCTATAAAGGCTCTTCTCCTATTTCACAAAATTTTATTATGAAAAGATTCGGACCCTGCAATCCAGGTTCTGAGGAGAGTGAAAGACTATTCGCAGCTCTGGCTGTCAGGACAGGATGGTATAATCGTTGCTGCTCTATTTTGTCCCTTCCGTAATAACCTCCTTCCTTTCAAGGAAAAAGTGTGCATATACCTTTTCTGCTATCTCCTCTAACTTATGTAAAAGACAAAAAGCTATTACCAATCTTCCTAAATGTTTTCCATGTTTTTAACTTGAGTAGCAGTCTCCCTAAGAGATAGAGAGTCTGGCACGAGGGTTAACATTGATTGAAATAATGTCGAATTGATATTCAACTGATTAAATTGATTTATTGAAATGATGTCGATCTCGTTGTTCGAAGGCAGGCTCAATGTATGAGATCTTTCTATAGAAATCTCGTTCCATTTTGAGCTGGTTTTGTTGCCTAGCCTCCTGGCCAGATTGGCAAGGGTGGATTAATGAAAACCTGCTATTTCTTCTTTTTTTTGTTATGCACTGTTCTTGAAAAACACAGCTGTTATTATGATAATACAATTAGGTAGAAATAACTTCAAAAGAAAAGAGAAGGGTTTTATCTGGTCCAGGTTTTACCTGGTCCGGGTTTCACCTGGTCCGGGTTTTACCTGGTCCGGGCTTTACCTGGTCCTGGTTTTACCTGGTCCGGGTTTAACGTGGTCCGGGATTTACCTGGTCCGGGTTTTACCTGGTCCGGGTTTTACCTGGTACGGGTTTTACCTGGTCCGGGTTTTACCTGGTACGGGTTTTACCTGGTCTAGGTTTTACCTGGTCCGGGTTCCCTTGTTTGTGCTGCAAATGATCTCCAAGGGGAGCATGGGGAGCATCCAGTTCTCTCCTTCTTTCTCCTTCTATGGAGCTCCTATCAACAATCATCATAAGAACATGATTTGTTTTAGTCATCAAGTGTCATGCCTTCCTTTTGGCTCACTTTTTCGATGGTGCATTTCACTCATTCAATAAAGACTAAGTTTTGAGCATATTTGATATCTCTTAAGGCACCAGGTCTTCTAGAGTAACTTTTTTATCCTTATTACATGATGTTAATTTGTTCATATATATATACTGACATTGAGAGACAGTCACAAAATAAAACCTAATGGTTTTAAACATTTTGATGTAATTTTTTACGAATTCTTCTGACATAGAATCTCAATTTGAAATGCCTTGCACAAACTTTCAACCCCCAAACCTTCACATGATGTTGTTGGGAAAAATTGGAACGTTCGTGTCCCCTTAAAAACAACCATGAAAAGATGAGAGGAACTCACCCCATGAGTCCCGTGGCTGAAAGTTACGCTTTCTTGCCTATGACCACTTAAAAATCTGTCTACTTTGCAAAATGAAGAGAAAATGATTTGTTTTGATTGAAAACATAATTAAAAAAAAAATGAAAGCTGGAGCGTTGAACCATAAGCTCCCAGGAGCAGGAAATTATTGCGTGATAACCAATTATGGGGTTTCAGTAACGATTACTAAATCAACTTATCTCTATCGTTTCTGCAGCTGAAAAGTTCTCAAGGGCACTCGGGAAAACATCAGTGACATTTAGACCAATGTTATCAGAGCATCAAAACACTTGAAACATAAGCTATGTTATTAGTTAATAAGATTTTCAAAGTAAATGGATAAAAATTGTTGATCTGTGCTGCAAGCAGAGAAGCAAAACACTATAATCCTACCAAACTTGATTAAAGGAATTTTCGAGCAAAAACTTGTGGAATGTTTTCTCAGCAGAAGAGAATTTATAGTCGTCTCATGTCTTCACATGGGAACATTGAATTTTCAAGACCGTCAGTCGTTCTAAGCCAGCTTGAAGGTTGATTTCCTCAGAGATTTTCGTACTAACATTAATTCATAAAAGGACTGTAACAAAATGTTTAAAGCTTCCATTTTCTTACTGGCAAACATTGGACAAAAGGAGGCATTCTTAGACCAACCAAGGAGCAGTTCTTTAACAATATTCCTGAAGAGGTTGGCAAATGATAAAATTCAATCACGACTTTTTGAAGACTTCATTCTGGCATTGGCAATCACGATCAAGAGGAGGGAGGGATCCTTATGCTAAAGTGGGATGCGTATCTGCAAACAGCTTCCCAGAGGCAAACTCTCTTCATTTCAATATATCTTGTGACACTATCCATGCTACGCTACTGTAAAGGATTGACTGACGTCATTTATTCGGAAGTCTCTTTTCGTTTAAAACTCTAGTTCACTCCAGACTACATTAAAAAGTTTCTAACAAATGTAACGATTCCAAAATATAATGGAAAGATCAATCAATGCGTTTTTTGATATATACCTATAAAGGCTCTTCTCCTATTTCACAAAATTTTAAAATGAAAAGATTCGGACCCTGAAATCCAGGTTCTGAGGAGAGTGAAAGACTATTCGCAGCTCTGGCTGTCAGGACAGGATGGTATAATCGTTGCTGCTCTATTTTGTCCCTTCCGTAATAACCTCCTTCCTTTCAAGGAAAAATTGTGCATATACCTTTTCTGCTATCTCCTCTTACTTATGTAAAAGACAAAAAGCTATTACCAATCTTCCTAAATGTTTTCCATGTTTATAACTTGAGTAGCAGTCTCCCTAAGAGATAGAGAGTCTGGCACGAGGGTTAACATTGATTGAAATAATGTCGAATTGATATTCAACTGATTAAAATGATTTATTGAAATGATGTCGATCTTGTTGTTCGAAGGCAGGCTCAATGTATGAAATCTTTCTATAGAAATCTCGTTCCATTTTGAGCTGGTTTTGTTGCCTAGCCTCCTGGCCAGATTGGCAAGGGTGGATTAATGAAAACCTGCTATTTCTTCTTTTTTTTGTTATGCACTGTTCTTGAAAAACACAGCTGTTATTATGATAATAAAATTAGGTAGAAATAACTTCAAAAGAAAAGAGAAGGGTTTTACCTGGTCCGGGTTTTACCTGGTCCGGGTAAAACCCGGACCAGGTAAAACCCGGACCAGGTAAAACCCGGACCAGGTAAAACCCGGACCAGGTAAAACCCGGACCAGGTAAAACCCGGACCAGGTAAAACCCGGACCAGGTAAAGCCCGGACCAGGTAAAACCCGGACCAGGTAAAACCCGGACCAGGTAAAACCCGGACCAGGTAAACCCAGACCAGGTAAAACCCGGAACAGGTAATACCCGGACCAGGTAAAACCAAGACCAGGTAAAACCCTTCTCCTTTCTTTTGAAGTTATTTCTACCTAATTGTTTTATCATAATAACAGCAGTGTTTTCAAGACCATCACAAAACAAAAAAAAGAAGAAATAGCAGGTTTTCATTAATCCACCCTTGCCCATTTGGCCAGGAGGCTTGGCAACAAAACCAGATCAAAATGGAACGAGATTTCTATAGGAAGATCTCATACATTGAGCCTGCTTTCGAACAACAAGATCGACATCATTTCAATAAATCAATTCAATCAGTTGAATATCAATTCGACATTATTTCATCAATGTTAACCCTCGTACCAGACTCTCTATCTCTTAGGGAGACTGCTACTTAAGTTATAAACATGGAAAACATTTAGGACGATTGGTAATAGCTTTTTGTTTTTTACATAAGTTAGAGGAGATAGCAGAAAAGCTATATGCACATTTTCCTTGAAAGGAAGGAGATTAATACGGAAGGGACAAAATAGAGCAGGAACGATGATACCATCCTGTCCTGACATCCAAGGATCCCTCCCTCCTCTTGATCTCGTGATTGCCAATGCCAGAATGAAGTCTTCAAAAAGTCGTGATTGAATTTTATCATTTCACAACCTCTTCAGGAAAATTGTTAAAGAACTGTTCCTTGGTTTGTCTAAGAATGCCTCCTTTTGTTCAATGTTTTCCAGTACGAAAATGGAAGCTTTTAACATTTTGTTACAGTCCTTTTATGAATTAATGTTAGTACGAAAATCTCTGAGGAAATCAACCTTCAAGCTGGCTTAGAACGACTGACGGTCTTGAAAATTCAATGTTCCCATGTGAAGACATGAGACGACTATAAATTCTCTTCTGCTCAGAAACATTCCCAAAGTTTTTGCTCGAAACTTCCTTTAATCGAGTTTGGTAAGATTATAGTGTTTTGCTTCTCTGCTTGCAGCACAGATCAACAATTTTTATCCAATTACTTTGAAAATCGTATTAACTAATAACATAGTTTATGTTTCAAGTGTTTTGATGCTCTTATAACATTGGTCTCAATGTCACTGATGTTTTCCTGATTGCTCTTGAGAACTTTTCAGCTGCAGAAACGATAGAGATAAGTTGATTTAGTAATCGTTACTGAAACCCCATAATTGGTTATCACGCAATAATTTCCTGCTCCTGGGAGCTTATGGTTCAACGCTCCAGCTTTCATTTTTTTTTTAATTATGTTTTCAATCAAAACAAATCATTTTCTCTTCATTTTGCAAAGTAGACAGATTTTTAAGTGGTCATAGGCAAGAAAGCGTAACTTTCAGCCTCGGGACTCATGGGGTGAGTTCCTCTCATCTTTTCATGGTTGTTTTTAAGGGGACACGAACGTTCCAATTTTTCCCAACAACATCATGTGAAGGTTTGGGGGTTGAAAGTTTGTGCAAGGCATTTCAAATTGAGATTCTATGTCAGAAGAATTCGTAAATAATTACATCAAAATGCTTAAAACCATTAGGTTTTATTTTGTGCAAGGCATTTCAAAACCCGGGTTTTACCTGGTCCGGGTTTAACGTGGTCCGGGATTTACCTGGTCCGGGTTTTACCTGGTCCGGGTTTTACCTGGTCCGGGTTTTACCTGGTCCGGGTTTTACCTGGTCCGGGTTTTACCTGGTCCGGGTTTTACCTGGTCCGGGTTTTACCTGGTCCGGGTTTTACCTGGTCCGGGTTCTACCTGGTCCGGGTTTTACCTGGTCCGGGTTTTACCTGGTCCGGGTTTTACCCTGTCCGGGTCTTACCTGGTCCGGGTCTTACCTGGTCCGGGTTTTACCTGGTCCGGGTTTTACCTGGTCCGGGTTTTACCTGGTCCGGGTTTTACCTGGTCCGGGTTTTACCTGGTCCGGGTTTTACCTGGTCCGGGTTTTACCTGGTCCGGGTTTTACCTGGTCCGGGTTTTACCTGGTCCGGGTTTTACCTGGTCCGGGTTTTACCTGGTCCGGGTTTTACCTGGTCCGGGTTTTACCTGGTCCGGGTTTTACCTGGTCCGGGTTTTACCTGGTCCGGGTTTTACCTGGTCCGGGTTTTACCTGGTCCGGGTTTTACCTGGTCCGGGTTTTACCTGGTCCGGGTTTTACCTGGTCCGGGTTTTACCTGGTCCGGGTTTTACCTGGTCCGGGTTTTACCTGGTCCGGGTTTTACCTGGTCCGGGTTTTACCTGGTCCGGGTTTTACCTGGTCCGGGTTTTACCTGGTCCGGGTTTTACCTGGTCCGGGTT
Source organism: Aurelia sp. 4 Dawson et al 2005 (assembly GCA_964019985.1). NCBI lineage: Eukaryota > Metazoa > Cnidaria > Scyphozoa > Semaeostomeae > Ulmaridae > Aurelia > Aurelia sp. 4 Dawson et al 2005. The sequence goes on from OZ026492.1 coordinate 17,070,714, forward strand.
TTACCTGGTCCGGGTTTTACCTGGTCCGGGTTTTACCTGGTCCGGGTTTTACCTGGTCCGGGTTTTACCTGGTCCGGGTTTTACCTGGTCCGGGTTTTACCTGGTCCGGGTTTTACCTGGTCCGGGTTTTACCTTGTCCGGGTTTTACCTGGTCCGGGTTTTACCTGGTCCGGGTTTTACCTGGTCCGGGTTTTACCTGGTCCGGGTTTTACCTGGTCCGGGTTTTACCTGGTCCGGGTTTTACCTGGTCCGGGTTTTACCTGGTCCGGGTTTTACCTGGTCCGGGTTTTACCTGGTCCGGGTTTTACCTGGTCCGGGTTTTACCTGGTCCGGGTTCCCTTGTTTGTGCTGCAAATGATCTCCTAGGGGAGCATGGGGAGCATCCAGTTCTCTCCTTCTTTTTCCTTCTATGGAGCTCCTATCCTCAATCATCATAAGAACATGATTTGTTTTAGTCATCAAGTGTCGTGCCTTCCTTTTGGCTCACTTTTTCGATGGTGCATTTCACTCATTCAATAAAGACTAAGTTTTGAGCATATTTGATATCTCTTAAGGCACCAGGTCTTCTAGAGTAATTTTTTTATCCTTATTACATGATGTTAATTTGTTCATATATATATATACTGACATTGAGAGACAGTCACAAAATAAAACCTAATGGTTTTAAGCATTTTGATGTAATTATTTACGAATTCTTCTGACATAGAATCTCAATTTGAAATGCCTTGCACAAACTTTCAACCCCCAAACCTTCACATGATGTTGTTGGGAAAAATTGGAACGTTCGTGTCCCCTTAAAAACAACCATGAAAAGATGAGAGGAACTCACCCCATGAGTCCCGAGGCTGAAAGTTACGCTTTCTTGCCTATGACCACTTAAAAATCTGTCTACTTTGCAAAATGAAGAGAAAATGATTTGTTTTGATTGAAAACATAATTAAAAAAAAATGAAAGCTGGAGCGTTGAACCATAAGCTCCCAGGAGCAGGAAATTATTGCGTGATAACCAATTATGGGGTTTCAGTAACGATTACTAAATCAACTTATCTCTATCGTTTCTGCAGCTGAAAAGTTCTCAAGAGCAATCAGGAAAACATCAGTGACATTGAGACCAATGTTATAAGAGCATCAAACCACTTGAAACATAAGCTATGTTATTAGTTAATACGATTTTCAAAGTAATTGGATAAAAATTGTTGATCTGTGCTGCAAGCAGAGAAGCAAAACACTATAATCTTACCAAACTCGATTAAAGGAAGTTTCGAGCAAAAACTTTGGGAATGTTTCTGAGCAGAAGAGAATTTATAATCGTCTCATGTCTTCACATGGGAACATTGAATTTTCAAGACCGTCAGTCGTTCTAAGCCAGCTTGAAGGTTGATTTCCTCAGAGATTTTCGTACTAACATTAATTCATAAAAGGACTGTAACAAAATGTTAAAAGCTTCCATTTTCGTACTGGAAAACATTGAACAAAAGGAGGCATTCTTAGACAAACCAAGGAACAGTTCTTTAACAATTTTCCTGAAGAGGTTGTGAAATGAAAAAATTCAATCACGACTTTTTGAAGACTTCATTCTGGCATTGGCAATCACGAGATCAAGAGGAGGGAGGGATCCTTATGCTAAAGTGGGATGCGTATCTGCAAACAGCTTCCCAGAGGCAAACTCTCTTCATTTCAATATATCTTGTGACCCTATCCATGCTACGCTACTGTAAAGGATTGACTGACATCATTTATTCAGAAGTCTCTTTGCGTTTAAAACTCTAGTTCACTCCAGACTACATTAAAAAGTTTTTAACAAATGTAACGATTCCAAAATATAATGGAAAGATCAATCAATGCGTTTTTTGATATATATCTATAAAGGCTCTTCTCCTATTTCATAAAACTTTAAAATGAAAAGATTCGGAACCTGAAATCCAGGTTCTGAGGAGAGTGAAAGACTATTTGCAGCTCTGGATGTCAGGACAGGATGGTATCATCGTTCCTGCTCTATTTTGTCCCTTCCGTATTAATCTCCTTCCTTTCAAGGAAAATGTGCATATAGCTTTTCTGCTATCTCCTCTAACTTATGTAAAAAACAAAAAGCTATTACAAATCGTCCTAAATGTTTTCCATGTTTATAACTTAAGTAGCAGTCTCCCTAAGAGATAGAGAGTCTGGTACGAGGGTTAACATTGATGAAATGATGTCGAATTGATATTCAACTGATTGAATTGATTTATTGAAATGATGTCGATCTTGTTGTTTGAAAGCAGGCTCAATGTATGAGATCTTCCTATAGAAATCTCGTTCCATTTTGAGCTGGTTTTGTTGCCAAGCCTCCTGGGCAAGGGTGGATTAATGAAAACCTGCTATTTCTTCTTTTTTTTTGTTTTGTGCTGGTCTTGAAAACACTGCTGTTATTATGATAAAAAAATTAGGTAGAATAACTTCAAAAGAAAGGAGAAGGGTTTTACGTGGTCTTGGTTTTACCTGGTCCGGGTATTACCTGTTCCGGGTTTTACCTGGTCCGGGTTTTACCTGGTCCGGGTTTTACCTGGTCCGGGTCTTACCTGGTCCGGGTCTTACCTGGTCCAGGTTTTACCTGGTCCGGGTTTTACCTGGTCCGGGTTTTACCTGGTCCGGGTTTTACCTGGTCCGGGTTTTACCTGGTCCGGGTCTTACCTGGTCCAGGTCTTACCTGGTCCGGGTCTTACCTGGTCCGGGTCTTACCTGGTCCGGGTTTTACCTGGTCCGGGTTTTACCTGGTCCGGGTTTTACCTGGTCCGGGTTTTACCTGGTCCGGGTTTTACCTGGTCCGGGTTTTACCTGGTCCGGGTTTTACCTGGTCCGGGTTTTACCTGGTCCGGGTTTTACCTGGTCCGGGTTTTACCTGGTCCGGGTTTTACCTGGTCCGGGTTTTACCTGGTCCGGGTTTTACCTGGTCCGGGTTTTACCTGGTCCGGGTTTTACCTGGTCCGGGTTTTACCTGGTCCGGGTTTTACCTGGTCCGGGTTTTACCTGGTCCGGGTTTTACCTGGTCCGGGTTTTACCTGGTCCGGGTTTTACCTGGTCCGGGTTTTACCTGGTCCGGGTTTTACCTGGTCCGGGTTTTACCTGGTCCGGGTTTTACCTGGTCCGGGTTTTACCTGGTCCGGGTTTTACCTGGTCCGGGTTTTACCTGGTCCGGGTTTTACCTGGTCCGGGTTTTACCTGGTCCGGGTTTTACCTGGTCCGGGTTTTACCTGGTCCGGGTTTTACCTGGTCCGGGTTTTACCTGGTCCGGGTTTTACCTGGTCCGGGTTTTACCTGGTCCGGGTTTTACCTGGTCCGGGTTTTACCTGGTCCGGATTTTACCTGGTCCGGGTTCCCTTGTTTGTGCTGCAAATGATCTCCAAGGGGAGCATGGGGAGCATCCAGTTCTCTCCTTCTTTCACCTTCTATGGAGCTCCTATCCTCAATCATCATAAGAACATGATTTGTTTTAGTCATCAAGTGTCGTGCCTTCCTTTTGGCTCACTTTTTCGATGGTGCATTTCACTCATTCAATAAAGACTAAGTTTTGAGCATATTTGATATCTCTTAAGGCACCAGGTCTTCTAGAGTAATTTTTTTATCCTTATTACATGATGTTAATTTGTTCATATATATATAATGACATTGAGAGACAGTCACAAAATAAAACCTAATGGTTTTAAACATTTTGATGTAATTATTTACGAATTCTTCTGACATAGAATCTCAATTTGAAATGCCTTGCACAAACTTTCAACCCCCAAACCTTCACATGATGTTGTTGGGAAAAATTGGAACGTTCGTGTCCCCTTAAAAACAACCATGAAAAGATGAGAGGAACTCACCCCATGAGTCCCGAGGCTGAAAGTTACGCTTTCTTGCCTATGACCACTTAAAAATCTGTCTACTTTGCAAAATGAAGAGAAAAAAAATTTGTTTTGATTGAAAACATAATTAAAAAAAAATGAAAGCTGGAGCGTTGAACCATAAGCTCCCAGGAGCAGGAAATTATTGCGTGATAACCAATTATGGGGTTTCAGTAACGATTACTAAATCAACTTATCTCTATCGTTTCTGCAGCTGAAAAGTTCTCAAGGGCAATCAGGAAAACATCAGTGACATTGAGACCAATGTTATAAGAGCATCAAAACACTTGAAACATAAGCTATGTTATTAGTTAATACGATTTTCAAAGTAAATGGATAAAAATTGTTGATCTGTGCTGCAAGCAGAGAAGCAAAACACTATAATCTTACCAAACTCGATTAAAGGAAGTTTCGAGCAAAAACTTTGGGAATGTTTCTGAGCAGAAGAGAATTTATAGTCGTCTCATGTCTTCACATGGGAACATTGAATTTTCAAGACCGTCAGTCGTTCTAAGCCAACTTGAAGGTTGATTTCCTCAGAGATTTTCGTACTAACATTAATTCATAAAAGGACTGTAACAAAATGTTAAAAGCTTCCATTTTCGTACTGGAAAACATTGAACAAAAGGAGGCATTCTTAGACAAACCAAGGAGCAGTTCTTTAACAATTTTCCTGAAGAGGTTGTGAAATGATAAAATTTAATCACGACTTTTTGAAGACTTCATTCTGGCATTGGCAATCACGAGATCAAGAGGAGGGAGGGATCCTTATGCTAAAGTGGGATGCGTATCTGCAAACAGCTTCCCAGAGGCAAACTCTCTTCATTTCAATATATCTTGTGACACTATCCATGCTACGCTACTGTAAAGGATTGACTGACATCATTTATTCAGAAGTCTCTTTGCGTTTAAAACTCTAGTTCACTCCACACTACATTAAAAAGTTTTTAACAAATGTAACGATTCCAAAATATAATGGAAAGATCAATCAATGCGTTTTTTGATATATATCTATAAAGGCTCTTCTCCTATTTCACAAAACTTTAAATGAAAAGATTCGGAACCTGAAATCCAGGTTCTGAGGAGAGTGAAAGACTATTTGCAGCTCTGGATGTCAGGACAGGATGGTATCATCGTTCCTGCTCTATTTTGTCCCTTCCGTATTAACCTCCTTCCTTTCAAGGAAAATGTGCATATACCTTTTCTGCTATCTCCTCTACCTTATGTAAAAAACAAAAAGCTATTACCGATCGTCCTAAATGTTCTCCATGTTTATAACTTAAGTAGCAGTCTCCCTAAGAGATAGAGAGTCTGGCACGAGGGTTAACATTGATTGAAATGATGTCGAATTGATATTCAACTGATTGAATTGATTTATTGAAATGATGTCGATCTTGTTGTTCGAAAGCAGGCTCAATGTATGAGATCTTCCTATAGAAATCTCGTTCCATTTTGAGCAGGTTTTGTTGCCAAGCCTCCTGGCCAAATGGGCAAGGGTGGATTAATGAAAACCTGCTATTTCTTCTTTTTTTTGTTATGCGCTGGTCTTGAAAAAGACTGCTGTTATTATGATAATACAATTAGGTAGAAATAACTTCAAAAGAAAGGAGAAGGGTTTTACCTGGTCTTGGTTTTACCTGGTCCGGGTATTACCTGTTCCGTGTTTTACCTGGTCCGGGTTTTACTTGGTCCGGGTTTTACCTGGTCCGGGTTTTACCTGGTCTGGGTTTTACATGGTCCGGGCTTTACCTGGTCCGGGTTTTACCTGGTCCGGGTTTTACCTGGTCCGGGTTTTACCTGGTCCGGGTTTTACCTGGTCCGGGTCTTACCTGGTCCGGGTTTTACCTGGTCCGGGTTTTACCTGGTCCGGGTTTTACCTGGTTCGGGTTTTACCTGGTCCGGGTTTTACCTGGTCCGGGTTTTACCTGGTCCGGGTTTTACCTGGTCCGGGTTTTACCTGGTCCGGGTTTACCTGGTCCGGGTTCCCTTGTTTGTGCTGCAAATGATCTCCAAGGGGAGCATGGGGAGCATCCAGTTCTCTCCTTCTTTCTCCTTATATGGAGCTCCTATCCTCAATCATCATAAGAACATGATTTGTTTTAGTCATCAAGTGTCCTGCCTTCCTTTTGGCTCACTTTTTCGATGGTGCATTTCACTCATTCAATAAAGACTAAGTTTTGAGCATATTTGATATCTCTTAAGGCACCAGGTCTTCTAGAGTAATTTTTTTATCCTTTATTACATGATGTTAATTTGTTCATATATATATACTGACATTGAGAGACAGTCACAAAATAAAACCTAATGGTTTTAAACATTTTGATGTAATTATTTACGAATTCTTCTGACATAGAATCTCAATTTGAAATGCCTTGCACAAACTTTCAACCCCCAAACCTTCACATGATGTTGTTGGGAAAAATTGGAACGTTCGTGTCCCCTTAAAAACAACCATGAAAAGATGAGAGGAACTCACCCCATGAGTCCCGAGGCTGAAAGTTACGCTTTCTTGCCTATGACCACTTAAAAATCTGTCTACTTTGCAAAATGAAGAGAAAAAAAAATTTGTTTTGATTGAAAACATAATTAAAAAAAAATGAAAGCTGGAGCGTTGAACCATAAGCTCCCAGGAGCAGGAAATTATTGCGTGATAACCAATTATGGGGTTTCAGTAACGATTACTAAATCAACTTATCTGTATGGTTTCTGCAGGTGAAAAGTTCTCAAGGGCAATCAGGAAAACATCAGTGACATTGAGACCAATGTTATAAGAGCATCAAAACACTTGAAACATAAGCTATGTTATTAGTTAATACGATTTTCAAAGTAATTGGATAAAAATTGTTGATCTGTGCTGCAAGCAGAGAAGCAAAACACTATAATCTTACCAAACTGGATTAAAGGAAGTTTCGAGCAAAAACTTTGGGAATGTTTCTGAGCAGAAGAGAATTTATAGTCGTCTCATGTCTTCACATGGGAACATTGAATTTTCAAGACCGTCAGTCGTTCTAAGCCAGCTTGAAGGTTGATTTCCTCAGAGATTTTCGTACTAACATTAATTCATAAAAGGACTGTAACAAAATGTTAAAAGCTTCCATTTTCGTACTGGAAAACATTGAACAAAAGGAGGCATTCTTAGACAAACCAAGGAGCAGTTCTTTAACAATTTTCCTGAAGAGGTTGTGAAATGATAAAATTCAATCACGACTTTTTGAAGACTTCATTCTGGCATTGGCAATCACGATATCAAGAGGAGGGAGGGATCCTTATGCTAAAGTGGGATGCGTATCTGCAAACAGCTTCCCAGAGGCAAACTCTCTTCATTTCAATATATCTTGTGACACTATCCATGCTACGCTACTGTAAAGGATTGACTGACATCATTTATTCAGAAGTCTCTTTGCGTTTAAAACTCTAGTTCACTCCAGACTACATTAAAAAGTTTTTAACAAATGTAACGATTCCAAAATATAATGGAAAGATCAATCAATGCGTTTTTTGATATACATCTATAAAGGTTCTTCTCCTATTTCACAAAACTTTAAAATGAAAAGATTCGGACCCTGAAATCCAGGTTCTGAGGAGAATGAAAGACTATTTGCAGCTCTGGATGTCAGGACAGGATGGTATCATCGTTCCTGCTCTATTTTGTCCCTTCCGTATTAACCTCCTTCCTCTCAAGGAAAATGTGCATATACCTTTTCTGCTATCTCCTCTAGCTTATGTAAAAAACAAAAAGCTATTACCAATCGTCCAAAATGTTTTCCATGTTTATAACTTAAGTAGCAGTCTCCCTAAGAGATAGAAAGTCTGGTACGAGGGTTAACATTGATTGAAATGATGTCGAATTGATATTCAACTGATTGAATTGATTTATTGAAATGATGTCGATCTTGTTGTTCGAAAGCAGGCTCAATGTATGAGATCTTCCTATAGAAATCTCGTTCCATTTTGAGCAGGTTTTGTTGCCAAGCCTCCTGGCCAAATGGGCAAGGGTGGATTAATGAAAACCTGCTATTTCTTCTTTTTTTTGTTATGCGCTGTTCTTGAAAAACACTGCTGTTATTATGATAATACAATTAGGTAGAAATAACTTCAAAAGAAAAGAGAAGGGTTTTACCTGGTCCAGGTTTTACCTGGTCCGGGTTTTACATGGTCCGGGTTTTACCTGGTCCGGGTTTTACCTGGTCCGGGTTTTACCTGTTCTGGGTTTTACCTGGTCCGGGTTTTACCTGGTCCGGGTTTTACCTGGTCCGGGTTTTACCTGGTCCGGGTTTTACCTGGTCCGGGTTTTACCTGGTCCGGGTTTTACCTGGTCCGGGTTTTACCTGGTCCGGGTTTTACCTGGTCCGGGTTTTACCTGGTCCGGGTTTTACCTGGTCTGGGTTTTACCTGGTCCGGGTTTTACCTGGTCCGGGTTTTACCTGGTCCGGGTTTTACCTGGTCCGGGTTTTACCTGGTCCGGGTTTTACCTGGTCCGGGTTTTACCTGGTCCGGGTTTTACCTGGTCCGGGTTTTACCTGGTCCGGGTTTTACCTGGTCCGGGTTTTACCTGGTCCGGGTTTTACCTGGTCCGGGTTTTACCTGGTCCGGGTTTTACCTGGTCCGGGTTTTACCTGGTCCGGGTTTTACCTGGTCCGGGTTTTACCTGGTCCGGGTTTTACCTGGTCCGGGTTTTACCTGGTCCGGGTTTTACCTGGTCCGGGTTTTACCTGGTCCGGGTTTTACCTGGTCCGGGTTTTACCTGGTCCGGGTTTTACCTGGTCCGGGTTTTACCTGGTCCGGGTTTTACCTGGTCCGGGTTCCCTTGTTTGTGCTGCAAATGATCTCCAAGGGGAGCATGGGGAGCATCCAGTTCTCTCCTTCTTTCTCCTTCTATGGAGCTCCTATCGTCAATCATCATAAGAACATGATTTGTTTTAGTCATCAAGTGTCGTGCCTTCCTTTTGGCTCACTTTTTCGATGGTGCATTTCACTCATTCAATAAAGACTAAGTTTTGAGCATATTTGATATCTCTTAAGGCACCAGGTCTTCTAGAGTAATTTTTTTATCCTTATTACATGATGTTAATTTGTTCATATATATATATACTGACATTGAGAGACAGTCACAAAATCAAACCTAATGGTTTTAAACATTTTGATGTAATTATTTACGAGTTCTTCTGACATAGAATCTCAATTTGAAATGCCTTGCACAAACTTTTAAACCCCCAAACCTTCACATGATGTTGTTGGGAAAAATTGGAACGTTCGTGTCCCCTTAAAAACAACCATGAAAAGATGAGAGGAACTCACCCCATGAGTCCCGAGGCTGAAAGTTACGCTTTCTTGCCTATGACCACTTAAAAATCTGTCTACTTTGCAAAATGAAGAGAAAATGATTTGTTTTGATTGAAAACATAATTAAAAAAAAATGAAAGCTGGAGCGTTGAACCATAAGCTCCCAGGAGCAGGAAATTATTGCGTGATAACCAATTATGGGGTTTCAGTAACGATTACTAAATCAACTTATCTCTATCGTTTCTGCAGCTGAAAAGTTCTCAAGAGCAATCAGGAAAACATCAGTGACATTGAGACCAATGTTATAAGAGCATCAAAACACTTGAAACATAAGCTATGTTATTAGTTAATACGATTTTCAAAGTAATTGGATAAAAATTGTTGATCTGTGCTGCAAGCAGAGAAGCAAAACACTATAATCTTACCAAACTCGATTAAAGGAAGTTTCGAGCAAAAACTTTGGGAATGTTTCTGAGCAGAAGAGAATTTATAGTCGTCTCATGTCTTCACATGGGAACATTGAATTTTCAAGACCGTCAGTCGTTCTAAGCCAGCTTGAAGGTTGATTTCCTCAGAGATTTTCGTACTAACATTAATTCATAAAAGGACTGTAACAAAATGTTAAAAGCTTCCATTTTCGTACTGGAAAACATTGAACAAAAGGAGGCATTCTTAGACAAACCAAGGAACAGTTCTTTAACAATTTTCCTGAAGAGGTTGTGAAATGATAAAATTCAATCACGACTTTTTGAAGACTTCATTCTGGCATTGGCAATCACGAGATCAAGAGGAGGGAGGGATCCTTATGCTAAAGTGGGATGCGTATCTGCAAACAGCTTCCCAGAGGCAAACTCTCTTCATTTCAATATATCTTGTGACACTATCCATGCTACGCTACTGTAAAGGATTGACTGACATCATTTATTCAGAAGTCTCTTTGCGTTTAAAACTCTAGTTCACTCCAGACTACATTAAAAAGTTTTTAACAAATATAACGATTCCAAAATATAATGGAAAGATCAATCAATGCGTTTTTTGATATATATCTATAAAGGCTCTTCTCCTATTTCACAAAACTTTAAAATGAAAAGATTCGGAACCTGAAATCCAGGTTCTGAGGAGAGTGAAAGACTATTTGCAGCTCTGGATGTCAGGACAGGATGGTATCATCGTTCCTGCTCTATTTTGTCCCTTCCGTATTAATCTCCTTCCTTTCAAGGAAAATGTGCATATAGCTTTTCTGCTATCTCCTCTAACTTATGTAAAAAACAAAAAGCTATTACCAATCGTCCTAAATGTTTTCCATTTTTATAACTTAAGTAGCAGTCTCCCTAAGAGATAGAGAGTCTGGTACGAGGGTTAACATTGATGAAATAATGTCGAATTGATATTCAACTGATTGAATTGATTTATTGAAATGATGTCGATCTTGTTGTTCGAAAGCAGGCTCAATGTATGAGATCTTCCTATAGAAATCTCGTTCCATTTTGAGCTGGTTTTGTTGCCAAGCCTCCTGGCCAAATGGGCAAGGGTGGATTAATGAAAACCTGCTATTTCTTCTTTTTTTTGTTTTGTGCTGGTCTTGAAAACACTGCTGTTATTATGATAAAACAATTAGGTAGAAATAACTTCAAAAGAAAGGAGAAGGGTTTTACCTGGTCCGGGTATTACCTGTTCCGGGTTTTACCTGGTCCGGGTTTTACCTGGTCCGGGTTTTACCTGGTCCGGGTTTTACCTGGTCCGGGTTTTACCTGGTCCGGGCTTTACCTGGTCCGGGTTTTACCTGGTCCGGGTTTTACCTGGTCCGGGTTTTACCTGGTCCGGGTTTTACCTGGTCCGGGTTTTACCTGGTCCGGGTTTTACCTGGTCCGGGTTTTACCTGGTCCGGGTTTTACCTGGTCCGGGTTTTACCTGGTCCGGGTTTTACCTGGTCCGGGTTTTACCTGGTCCGGGTTTTACCTGGTCCGGGTTTTACCTGGTCCGGGTTTTACCTGGTCCGGGTTTTACCTGGTCCGGGTTTTACCTGGTCCGGGTTTTACCTGGTCCGGGTTTTACCTGGTCCGGGTTTTACCTGGTCCGGGTTTTACCTGGTCCGGGTTTTACCTGGTCCGGGTTTTACCTGGTCCGGGTTTTACCTGGTCCGGGTTTTACCTGGTCCGGGTTTTACCTGGTCCGGGTTTTACCTGGTCCGGGTTTTACCTGGTCCGGGTTTTACCTGGTCCGGGTTTTACCTGGTCCGGGTTTTACCTGGTCCGGGTTCCCTTGTTTGTGCTGCAAATGATCTCCAAGGGGAGCATGGGGAGCATCCAGTTCTCTCCTTCTTTCTCCTTCTATGGAGCTCCTATCCTCAATCATCATAAGAACATGATTTGTTTTAGTCATCAAGTGTCGTGCCTTCCTTTTGGCTCACTTTTTCGATGGTGCATTTCACTCATTCAATAAAGACTAAGTTTTGAGCATATTTGATATCTCTTAAGGCACCAGGTCTTCTAGAGTAATTTTTTTATCCTTATTACATGATGTTAATTTGTTCATATATATATATACTGACATTGAGAGACAGTCACAAAATAAAACCTAATGGTTTTAAGCATTTTGATGTAATTATTTACGAATTCTTCTGACATAGAATCTCAATTTGAAATGCCTTGCACAAACTTTCAACCCCCAAACCTTCACATGATGTTGTTGGGAAAAATTGGAACGTTCGTGTCCCCTTAAAAACAACCATGAAAAGATGAGAGGAACTCACCCCATGAGTCCCGAGGCTGAAAGTTACGCTTTCTTGCCTATGACCACTTAAAAATCTGTCTACTTTGCAAAATGAAGAGAAAATGATTTGTTTTGATTGAAAACATAATTAAAAAAAATGAAAGCTGGAGCGTTGAACCATAAGCTCCCAGGAGCAGGAAATTATTGCGTGATAACCAATTATGGGGTTTCAGTAACGATTACTAAATCAACTTATCTCTATCGTTTCTGCAGCTGAAAAGTTCTCAAGAGCAATCAGGAAAACATCAGTGACATTGAGACCAATGTTATAAGAGCATCAAAACACTTGAAACATAAACTATGTTATTAGTTAATACGATTTTCAAAGTAATTGGATAAAAATTGTTGATCTGTGCTGCAAGCAGAGAAGCAAAACACTATAATCTTACCAAACTCGATTAAAGGAAGTTTCGAGCAAAAACTTTGGGAATGTTTCTGAGCAGAAGAGAATTTATAGTCATCTCATGTCTTCACATGGGAACATTGAATTTTCAAGACCGTCAGTCGTTCTAAGCCAGCTTGAAGGTTGATTTCCTCAGAGATTTTCGTACTAACATTAATTCATAAAAGGACTGTAACAAAATGTTAAAAGCTTCCATTTTCGTACTGGAAAACATTGAACAAAAGGAGGCATTCTTAGACAAACCAAGGAACAGTTCTTTAACAATTTTCCTGAAGAGGTTGTGAAATGATAAAATTCAATCACGACTTTTTGAAGACTTCATTCTGGCATTGGCAATCACGAGATCAAGAGGAGGGAGGGATCCTTGGATGTCAGGACAGGATGGTATCATCGTTCCTGCTCTATTTTGTCCCTTCCGTATTAATCTCCTTCCTTTCAAGGAAAATGTGCATATAGCTTTTCTGCTATCTCCTCTAACTTATGTAAAAAACAAAAAGCTATTACCAATCGTCCTAAATGTTTTCCATGTTTATAACTTAAGTAGCAGTCTCCCTAAGAGATAGAGAGTCTGGTACGAGGGTTAACATTGATGAAATAATGTCGAATTGATATTCAACTGATTGAATTGATTTATTGAAATGATGTCGATCTTGTTGTTCGAAAGCAGGCTCAATGTATGAGATCTTCCTATAGAAATCTCGTTCCATTTTGATCTGGTTTTGTTGCCAAGCCTCCTGGCCAAATGGGCAAGGGTGGATTAATGAAAACCTGCTATTTCTTCTTTTTTTTGTTTTGTGATGGTCTTGAAAACACTGCTGTTATTATGATAAAACAATTAGGTAGAAATAACTTCAAAAGAAAGGAGAAGGGTTTTACCTGGTCTTGGTTTTACCTGGTCCGGGTATTACCTGTTCCGGGTTTTACCTGGTCCGGGTTTACCTGGTCCGGGTTTTACCTGGTCCGGGTTTTACCTGGTCCGGGTTTTACCTGGTCCGGGCTTTACCTGGTCCGGGTTTTACCTGGTCCGGGTTTTACCTGGTCCGGGTTTTACCTGGTCCGGGTTTTACCTGGTCCGGGTTTTACCTGGTCCGGGTTTTACCTGGTCCGGGTTTTACCTGGTCCGGGTTTTACCTGGTCCGGGTTTTACCTGGTCCGGGTTTTACCTGGTCCGGGTTTTACCTGGTCCGGGTTTTACCTGGTCCGGGTTTTACCTGGTCCGGGTTTTACCTGGTCCGGGTTTTACCTGGTCCGGGTTTTACCTGGTCCGGGTTTTACCTGGTCCGGGTTTTACCTGGTCCGGGTTTTACCTGGTCCGGGTTCTACCTGGTCCGGGTTCTACCTGGTCTGGGTTTTACCTGGTCTGGGTTTTACCTGGTCCGGGTTCCCTTGTTTGTGCTGCAAATGATCTCCAAGGGGAGCATGGGGAGCATCCAGTTCTCTCCTTCTTTCTCCTTCTATGGAGCTCCTATCCTCAATCATCATAAGAACATGATTTGTTTTAGTCATCAAGTGTCGTGCCTTCCTTTTGGCTCACTTTTTCGATGGTGCATTTCACTCATTCAATAAAGACTAAGTTTTGAGCATATTTGATATCTCTTAAGGCACCAGGTCTTCTAGAGTAATTTTTTTATCCTTATTACATGATGTTAATTTGTTCATATATATATATACTGACATTGAGAGACAGTCACAAAATAAAACCTAATGGTTTTAAGCATTTTGATGTAATTATTTACGAATTCTTCTGACATAGAATCTCAATTTGAAATGCCTTGCACAAACTTTCAACCCCCAAACCTTCACATGATGTTGTTGGGAAAAATTGGAACGTTCGTGTCCCCTTAAAAACAACCATGAAAAGATGAGAGGAACTCACCCCATGAGTCCCGAGGCTGAAAGTTACGCTTTCTTGCCTATGACCACTTAAAAATCTGTCTACTTTGCAAAATGAAGAGAAAATGATTTGTTTTGATTGAAAACATAATTAAAAAAAAATGAAAGCTGGAGCGTTGAACCATAAGCTCCCAGGAGCAGGAAATTATTGCGTGATAACCAATTATGGGGTTTCAGTAACGATTACTAAATCAACTTATCTCTATCGTTTCTGCAGCTGAAAAGTTCTCAAGAGCAATCAGGAAAACATCAGTGACATTGAGACCAATGTTATAAGAGCATCAAAACACTTGAAACATAAACTATGTTATTAGTTAATACGATTTTCAAAGTAATTGGATAAAAATTGTTGATCTGTGCTGCAAGCAGAGAAGCAAAACACTATAATCTTACCAAACTCGATTAAAGGAAGTTTCGAGCAAAAACTTTGGGAATGTTTCTGAGCAGAAGAGAATTTATAGTCGTCTCATGTCTTCACATGGGAACATTGAATTTTCAAGACCGTCAGTCGTTCTAAGCCAGCTTGAAGGTTGATTTCCTCAGAGATTTTCGTACTAACATTAATTCATAAAAGGACTGTAACAAAATGTTAAAAGCTTCCATTTTCGTACTGGAAAACATTGAACAAAAGGAGGCATTCTTAGACAAACCAAGGAACAGTTCTTTAACAATTTTCCTGAAGAGGTTGTGAAATGATAAAATTCAATCACGACTTTTTGAAGACTTCATTCTGGCATTGGCAATCACGAGATCAAGAGGAGGGAGGGATCCTTATGCTAAAGTGGGATGCGTATCTGCAAACAGCTTCCCAGAGGCAAACTCTCTTCATTTCAATATATCTTGTGACACTATCCATGCTACGCTACTGTAAAGGATTGACTGACATCATTTATTCAGAAGTCTCTTTGCGTTTAAAACTCTAGTTCACTCCAGACTACATTAAAAAGTTTTTAACAAATATAACGATTCCAAAATATAATGGAAAGATCAATCAATGCGTTTTTTGATATATATCTATAAAGGCTCTTCTCCTATTTCACAAAACTTTAAAATGAAAAGATTCGGAACCTGAAATCCAGGTTCTGAGGAGAGTGAAAGACTATTTGCAGCTCTGGATGTCAGGACAGGATGGTATCATCGTTCCTGCTCTATTTTGTCCCTTCCGTATTAATCTCCTTCCTTTCAAGGAAAATGTGCATATAGCTTTTCTGCTATCTCCTCTAACTTATGTAAAAAACAAAAAGCTATTACCAATCGTCCTAAATGTTTTCCATTTTTATAACTTAAGTAGCAGTCTCCCTAAGAGATAGAGAGTCTGGTACGAGGGTTAACATTGATGAAATAATGTCGAATTGATATTCAACTGATTGAATTGATTTATTGAAATGATGTCGATCTTGTTGTTCGAAAGCAGGCTCAATGTATGAGATCTTCCTATAGAAATCTCGTTCCATTTTGAGCTGGTTTTGTTGCCAAGCCTCCTGGCCAAATGGGCAAGGGTGGATTAATGAAAACCTGCTATTTCTTCTTTTTTTTGTTTTGTGCTGGTCTTGAAAACACTGCTGTTATTATGATAAAACAATTAGGTAGAAATAACTTCAAAAGAAAGGAGAAGGGTTTTACCTGGTCCGGGTATTACCTGTTCCGGGTTTTACCTGGTCCGGGCTTACCTGGTCCGGGTTTTACCTGGTCCGGGTTTTACCTGGTCCGGGTTTTACCTGGTCCGGATTTTACCTGGTCCGGGTTTTACCTGGTCCGGGTTTTACCTGGTCCGGGTTTTACCTGGTCCGGGTTTTACCTGGTCCGGGTTTTACCTGGTCCGGGTTTTACCTGGTCCGGGTTTTACCTGGTCCGGATTTTACCTGGTCCGGGTTTTACCTGGTCCGGGTTTTACCTGGTCCGGGTTTTACCTGGTCCGGGTTTTACCTGGTCCGGGTTTTACCTGGTCCGGGTTTTACCTGGTCCGGGTTTTACCTGGTCCGGGTTTTACCTGGTCCGGGTTTTACCTGGTCCGGGTTTTACCTGGTCCGGGTTTTACCTGGTCCGGGTTTTACCTGGTCCGGGTTCTACCTGGTCCGGGTTTTACCTGGTCCGGGTTTTACCTGGTCCGGGTTTTACCTGGTCCGGGTTCCCTTGTTTGTGCTGCAAATGATCTCCAAGGGGAGCATGGGGAGCATCCAGTTCTCTCCTTCTTTCTCCTTCTATGGAGCTCCTATCCTCAATCATCATAAGAACATGATTTGTTTTAGTCATCAAGTGTCGTGCCTTCCTTTTGGCTCACTTTTTCGATGGTGTATTTCACTCATTCAATAAAGACTAAGTTTTGAGCATATTTGATATCTCTTAAGGCACCAGGTCTTCTAGAGTAATTTTTTTATCCTTATTACATGATGTTAATTTGTTCATATATATATATACTGACATTGAGAGACAGTCACAAAATAAAACCTAATGGTTTTAAGCATTTTGATGTAATTATTTACGAATTCTTCTGACATAGAATCTCAATTTGAAATGCCTTGCACAAACTTTCAACCCCCAAACCTTCACATGATGTTGTTGGGAAAAATTGGAACGTTCGTGTCCCCTTAAAAACAACCATGAAAAGATGAGAGGAACTCACCCCATGAGTCCCGAGGCTGAAAGTTACGCTTTCTTGCCTATGACCACTTAAAAATCTGTCTACTTTGCAAAATGAAGAGAAAATGATTTGTTTTGATTGAAAACATAATTAAAAAAAAATGAAAGCTGGAGCGTTGAACCATAAGCTCCCAGGAGCAGGAAATTATTGCGTGATAACCAATTATGGGGTTTCAGTAACGATTACTAAATCAACTTATCTCTATCGTTTCTGCAGCTGAAAAGTTCTCAAGAGCAATCAGGAAAACATCAGTGACATTGAGACCAATGTTATAAGAGCATCAAAACACTTGAAACATAAACTATGTTATTAGTTAATACGATTTTCAAAGTAATTGGATAAAAATTGCTGCAAGCAGAGAAGCAAAACACTATAATCTTACCAAACTCGATTAAAGGAAGTTTCGAGCAAAAACTTTGGGAATGTTTCTGAGCAGAAGAGAATTTATAGTCGTCTCATGTCTTCACATGGGAACATTGAATTTTCAAGACCGTCAGTCGTTCTAAGCCAGCTTGAAGGTTGATTTCCTCAGAGATTTTCGTACTAACATTAATTCATAAAAGGACTGTAACAAAATGTTAAAAGCTTCCATTTTCGTACTGGAAAACATTGAACAAAAGGAGGCATTCTTAGACAAACCAAGGAACAGTTCTTTAACAATTTTCCTGAAGAGGTTGTGAAATGATAAAATTCAATCACGACTTTTTGAAGACTTCATTCTGGCATTGGCAATCACGAGATCAAGAGGAGGGAGGGATCCTTGGATGTCAGGACAGGATGGTATCATCGTTCCTGCTCTATTTTGTCCCTTCCGTATTAATCTCCTTCCTTTCAAGGAAAATGTGCATATAGCTTTTCTGCTATCTCCTCTAACTTATGTAAAAAACAAAAAGCTATTACCAATCGTCCTAAATGTTTTCCATGTTTATAACTTAAGTAGCAGTCTCCCTAAGAGATAGAGAGTCTGGTACGAGGGTTAACATTGATGAAATAATGTCGAATTGATATTCAACTGATTGAATTGATTTATTGAAATGATGTCGATCTTGTTGTTCGAAAGCAGGCTCAATGTATGAGATCTTCCTATAGAAATCTCGTTCCATTTTGATCTGGTTTTGTTGCCAAGCCTCCTGGCCAAATGGGCAAGGGTGGATTAATGAAAACCTGCTATTTCTTCTTTTTTTTGTTTTGTGATGGTCTTGAAAACACTGCTGTTATTATGATAAAACAATTAGGTAGAAATAACTTCAAAAGAAAGGAGAAGGGTTTTACCTGGTCTTGGTTTTACCTGGTCCGGGTATTACCTGTTCCGGGTTTTACCTGGTCCGGGTATTACCTGTTCTGGGTTTTACCTGGTCCGGGTTTTACCTGGTCCGGGTTTTACCTGGTCCGGGTTTTACCTGGTCCGGGTTTTACCTGGTCCGGGTTTTACCTGGTCCGGGTTTTACCTGGTCCAGGTTTTACCTGGTCCGGGTTTTACCTGGTCCGGGTTTTACCTGGTCCGGGTTTTACCTGGTCCGGGTTTTACCTGGTCCGGGTTTTACCTGGTCCGGGTTTTACCTGGTCCGGGTTTTACCTGGTCCGGGTTTTACCTGGTCCGGGTTTTACCTGGTCCGGGTTTTACCTGGTCCGGGTTTTACCTGGTCCGGGTTTTACCTGGTCCGGGTTTTACCTGGTCCGGGTTTTACCTGGTCCGGGTTTTACCTGGTCCGGGTTTTACCTGGTCCGGGTTTTACCTGGTCCGGGTTTTACCTGGTCCGGGTTTTACCTGGTCCGGGTTTTACCTGGTCCGGGTTTTACCTGGTCCGGGTTTTACCTGGTCCGGGTTTTACCTGGTCCGGGTTTTACCTGGTCCGGGTTTTACCTGGTCCGGGTTTTACCTGGTCCGGGTTTTACCTGGTCCGGGTTTTACCTGGTCCGGGTTTTACCTGGTCCGGGTTTTACCTGGTCCGGGTTTTACCTGGTCCGGGTTTTACCTGGTCCGGGTTTTACCTGGTCCGGGTTTTACCTGGTCCGGGTTCCCTTGTTTGTGCTGCAAATGATCTCCTAGGGGAGCATGGGGAGCATCCAGTTCTCTCCTTCTTTCTCCTTCTATGGAGCTCCTATCCTCAATCATCATAAGAACATGATTTGTTTTAGTCATCAAGTGTCGTGCCTTCCTTTTGGCTCACTTTTTCGATGGTGCATTTCACTCATTCAATAAAGACTAAGTTTTGAGCATATTTGATATCTCTTAAGGCACCAGGTCTTCTAGAGTAATTTTTTTATCCTTATTACATGATGTTAATTTGTTCATATATATATACTGACATTGAGAGACAGTCACAAAATAAAACCTAATGGTTTTAAACATTTTGATGTAATTTTTTACGAATTCTTCTGACATAGAATCTCAATTTGAAATGCCTTGCACAAACTTTCAACCCCCAAACCTTCACATGATGTTGTTGGGAAAAATTGGAACGTTCGTGTCCCCTTAAAAACAACCATGAAAAGATGAGAGGAACTCACCCCATGAGTCCCGAGGCTGAAAGTTACGCTTTCTTGCCTATGACCACTTAAAAATCTGTCTACTTTGCAAAATGAAGAGAAAATGATTTGTTTTGATTGAAAACATAATTAAAAAAAAATGAAAGCTGGAGCGTTGAACCATAAGCTCCCAGGAGCAGGAAATTATTGCGTGATAACCAATTATGGGGTTTCAGTAACGATTACTAAATCAACTTATCTCTATCGTTTCTGCAGCTGAAAAGTTCTCAAGAGCAATCAGGAAAACATCAGTGACATTGAGACCAATGTTATAAGAGCATCAAACCACTTGAAACATAAGCTATGTTATTAGTTAATACGATTTTCAAAGTAATTGGATAAAAATTGTTGATCTGTGCTGCAAGCAGAGAAGCAAAACACTATAATCTTACCAAACTCGATTAAAGGAAGTTTCGAGCAAAAACTTTGGGAATGTTTCTGAGCAGAAGAGAATTTATAATCGTCTCATGTCTTCACATGGGAACATTGAATTTTCAAGACCGTCAGTCGTTCTAAGCCAGCTTGAAGGTTGATTTCCTCAGAGATTTTCGTACTAACATTAATTCATAAAAGGACTGTAACAAAATGTTAAAAGCTTCCATTTTCGTACTGGAAAACATTGAACAAAAGGAGGCATTCTTAGACAAACCAAGGAACAGTTCTTTAACAATTTTCCTGAAGAGGTTGTGAAATGATAAAATTCAATCACGACTTTTTGAAGACTTCATTCTGGCATTGGCAATCACGAGATCAAGAGGAGGGAGGGATCCTTATGCTAAAGTGGGATGCGTATCTGCAAACAGCTTCCCAGAGGCAAACTCTCTTCATTTCAATATATCTTGTGACCCTATCCATGCTACGCTACTGTAAAGGATTGACTGACATCATTTATTCAGAAGTCTCTTTGCGTTTAAAACTCTAGTTCACTCCAGACTACATTAAAAAGTTTTTAACAAATGTAACGATTCCAAAATATAATGGAAAGATCAATCAATGCGTTTTTTGATATATATCTATAAAGGCTCTTCTCCTATTTCATAAAACTTTAAAATGAAAAGATTCGGAACCTGAAATCCAGGTTCTGAGGAGAGTGAAAGACTATTTGCAGCTCTGGATGTCAGGACAGGATGGTATCATCGTTCCTGCTCTATTTTGTCCCTTCCGTATTAATCTCCTTCCTTTCAAGGAAAATGTGCATATAGCTTTTCTGCTATCTCCTCTAACTTATGTAAAAAACAAAAAGCTATTACAAATCGTCCTAAATGTTTTCCATGTTTATAACTTAAGTAGCAGTCTCCCTAAGAGATAGAGAGTCTGGTACGAGGGTTAACATTGATGAAATGATGTCGAATTGATATTCAACTGATTGAATTGATTTATTGAAATGATGTCGATCTTGTTGTTCGAAAGCAGGCTCAATGTATGAGATCTTCCTATAGAAATCTCGTTCCATTTTGAGCTGGTTTTGTTGCCAAGCCTCCTGGGCAAGGGTGGATTAATGAAAACCTGCTATTTCTTCTTTTTTTTTGTTTTGTGCTGGTCTTGAAAACACTGCTGTTATTATGATAAAAAAATTAGGTAGAATAACTTCAAAAGAAAAGAGAAGGGTTTTACGTGGTCTTGGTTTTACCTGGTCCGGGTATTACCTGTTCCGGGTTTTACCTGGTCCGGGTTTTACCTGGTCCGGGTTTTACCTGGTCCGGGTTTTACCTGGTCCGGGTTTTACCTGGTCCGGGTTTTACCTGGTCCGGGTTTTACCTGGTCCGGGTTTTACCTGGTCCGGGTTTTACCTGGTCCGGGTTTTACCTGGTCCGGGTTTTACCTGGTCCGGGTTTTACCTGGTCCGGGTTTTACCTGGTCCTGTTCCCTTGTTTGTGCTGCAAATGATCTCCAAGGGGAGCATGGGGAGCATTCAGTTCTCTCCTTCTTTCTCCTTCTATGGAGCTCCTATCGTCAGTCATCATAAGAACATGATTTCTTTTAGTCATCAAGTGTCATGCCTTTCTTTTGGCTCACTTTTTCGATGGTGCATTTCACTCATTCAATAAAGACTAAGTTTTGAGCATATTTGATATCTTTTAAGGCACCAGGTCTTCTAGAGTAATTTTTTTATCCTTGTTACATGATGTTATTTTGCTCATATGTATATACTGACATTGAGAGACAGTCACAAAATAAAACCTAATGGTTTTAAACATTTTGATGTAATTATTTACGAATTCTTCTGACATAGAATCTCAATTTGAAATGCCTTGCACAAACTCTCAACCCCCAAGCCTTCATATGATGTTGTTGGAGAAAATTGGAACGTTCGTGTCTCCTTAAAAACAACCATGAAAAGATGAGAGGAACTCACCCCATGAGTCCCGAGACTGAAAGTTACGCTTTCTTGCCTATGACCACTTAAAGATCGGTCTACTTTGCAAAATGAAGAGAAAATGATTTGTTTTGATTGAAAACATAATTAAAAAAAATGAAAGCTGGAGCGTTGAACCATAAGCTCCCAGGAGGAGGAAATTATTGCGTGATAACCAATTATGGGGTTTCAGTAACGATTACTAAATCAACTTATCTCTATCGTTTCTGCAGCTGAAAAGTTCTCAAGGGCACTCAGGAAAACATCAGTGACATTTAGACCAATGTTATCAGAGCATCAAAACACTTGAAACATAAGCTATGTTATTAGTTAATAAGATTTTCAAAGTAATTGGATAAAAATTGTTGATCTGTGCTGCAAGCAGAGAAGCAAAACACTATAATCCTACCAAACTTGATTAAAGGAATTTTCGAGCAAAAACTTGGGGAATGTTTTCTCAGCAGAAGAGAATTTATAGTCGTCTCATGTCTTCACATGGGAACATTAAATTTTCAAGACCGTGAGTCGTTCTAAGCAAACTTGATGCTTGATTTCCTCAGAGATTTTCGTACTAACATTAATTCATAAAAGGACTGTAAGAAAATGTTAAAAGCTTCCATTTTCTTACTGGCAAACATTGGACAAAAGGAGGCATTCTTAGACAAACCAAGGAGCAGTTCTTTAACAATATTCCTGAAGAGGTTGGCAAATGATAACATTCAATCACGACTTTTTGAAGACTTCATTCTGGCATTGGCAATCACGATCAAGAGGAGGGAGGGATCCTTATGCTAACGTAGAATGCGTATCTGCAAACAGCTTCCCAGAGGCAGTCTCTTCATTTCAATATGTCTTGTGAAACTATCCATGCTACGCTACTGTAAAGGATTGACTGACATCATTTATTCAGAAGTTTCTTTGCGTTTAAAACTCTAGTTCACTCCAGACTACATTAAAAAGTTTTTAACAAATGTAACGATTCCAAAATATAATGGAAAGATGAATCAATGCGTTTTTTGATATATATCTATAAAGGCTCTTCTCCTATTTCACAAAATTTTAAAATGAAAAGATTCGGACCCTGAAATCCAGGTTCTGAGGAGAGTGAAAGACTATTCGCAGCTCTGGCTGTCAGGACAGGATGGTATAATCGTTGCTGCTCTATTTTGTCCCTTCCGTAATAACCTCCTTCCTTTCAAGGAAAAATTGTGCATATACCTTTTCTGCTATCTCCTCTAACTTATGTAAAAGACAAAAAGCTATTACCAATCTTCCTAAATGTTTTCCATGTTTAAACTTGAGTAGCAGTCTCCCTAAGAGATAGAGAGTCTGGTACGAGGGTTAACATTGATTGAAAAAATGTCGAATTGATATTCAACTGATTGAATTGATTTATTGAAATGATTTCGATCTTGTTGTTTGAAAGCAAGCTCAATGTATGAGATCTTCCTGTAGAAATCTTGTTCCAATTTGAGCTGGTTTTGTTGCCTAGCCTCCTGGCCAAATGGGCAAGGGTGGATTAATGAAAACCTTCTATTTCTTCTTTTTTTTGTTATGTACTGGTCTTGAAAAACACTGCTGTTAGTATAATAATACAATTAGGTAGAAATAACTTCAAAAGAAAAGAGAAGGGTTTTAACTGATCAAGGTTTTACCTGGTCCGGGTTTTACCTGGTCCGGGTTTTACCTGGTCCGGGTTTTACCTGGTCCGGGTTTTACCTGGTCCGGGTTTTACCTTGTCCGGATTTTACCTGGTCCGGGTTTTACCTGGTCCGGGTTTTACCTGATCCGGGTTTTTCCTGGTCCGGGTTTTACCTGGTCCGGGTTTTACCTGGTCCGGGTTTTACCTGGTCCGGGTTTTACCTGGTCCGGGTTTTACCTGGTCCGGGTTTTACCTGGTCCGGGTTTTACCTGGTCCGGGTTTTACCTGGTCCGGGTTCTACCTGGTCCGGGTTTTACCTGGTCCGGGTTCTACCTGGTCCGGGTTTTACCTGGTCCGGGTTTTACCTGGTCCGGGTTTTACCTGGTCCGGGTTTTACCTGGTCCGGGTTTTACCTGGTCCGGGTTTTACCTGGTCCGGGTTTTACCTGGTCCGGGTTTTACCTGGTCCGGGTTTTACCTGGTCCGGGTTTTACCTGGTCCGGGTTTTACCTGGTCCGGGTTTTACCTGGTCCGGGTTTTACCTGGTCCGGGTTTTACCTGGTCCGGGTTTTACCTGGTCCGGGTTTTACCTGGTCCGGGTTTTACCTGGTCCGGGTTTTACCTGGTCCGGGTTTTACCTGGTCCGGGTTTTACCTGGTCCGGGTTTTACCTGGTCCGGGTTTTACCTGGTTCGGGTTCCCTTGTTTGTGCTGCAAATGATCTTCAAGGGGAACATGGGGAGCATGCAGTTCTCTCCTTCTTTCTCCTTCTATGGAGCTCTTATCGTCAATCATCATAAGAACATGATTTGTTTTAGTCATCAAGTGTCGTGCCTTCCTTTTGGCTCACATTTTCGATGGTGCATCTCACTCATTTAATAAAGACTAAGTTTTAAGCATATTTGATATCTTTTAAGGCACCAGGTCTTCTAGAGTAATTTTTTTATCCTTGTTACATGATGTTATTTTGCTCATATGTATATACTGACATTGAGAGACAGTCACAAAATAAAACCTAATTGTTTTAAACATTTTGATGTAATTATTTACGAATTCTTCTGACATAGAATCTCAATTTGAAATGCCTTGCACAAACTTTCAACCCCCAAGCCTTCATATGATGTTGTTGGAGAAAATTGGAACGTTCGTGTCCCCTTAAAAACAACCATGAAAAGATGAGAGGAACTCATCCCATGAGTCCCGTGGCTGAAAGTTACGCCTTCTTGCCTATGACCACTTAAAGATCTGTCTACTTTGCAAAATGAAGAGAAAATGATTTGTTTTGATTGAAAACATAATTAAAAAAAATGAGAGCTGGAGCGTTGAACCAGAAGCTCCCTGGAGCAGAAAATTATTGCGTGATAACCAATTATGGGGTTTCAGTAACGATTACTAAATCAACTTATCTCTATCGTTTCTGCAGCTGAAAAGTTCTCAAGGGCACTCAGGAAAACATCAGTGACATTTAGACCAATGTTATAAGAGCATCAAAACACTTGAAACATAAGCTATGTTATTAGTTAATACGATTTTTAAAGTAATTGGATAAAAATTGTTGATCTGTGCTGCAAGCAAAGAAGCAAAACACTATAATCTTACCAAACTCGATTAAAGGAAGTTTCGAGCAAAAACTTGGGGAATGTTTTCTGAGCAGAAGAGAATTTATAGTCGTCTCATGTCTTCACATGGGAACATTGAATTTTCAAGACCGTGAGTCGTTCTAAGCAAACTTGAAGATTGATTTCCTCAGAGATTTTCGTACTAACATTAATTCATAAAAGGACTGTAACAAAATGTTAAAAGCTTCCATTTTCGTACTGGCAAACATTGAACAAAAGGAGGCATTCTTAGACAAACCCAGGAGCAGTTCTTTAACAATTTTCCTGAAGAGGTTGGCAAATGATAAAATTCAATCACGACTTTTTGAAGACTTCATTCTGGCATTGGCAATCACGAGATCAAGAGGAGGGAGGGATCCTTATGCTAAAGTGGAATGCGTATCTGCAAACAGCTTCCCAGAGGCAAACTCTCTTCATTTCAATATATCTTGTTACACTATTCATGCTACGCTACTGTAAAGGATTGACTGACATCATTTATTCAGAAGTCTCTTTGCGTTTAAAACTCTAGTTCACTCCAGACTACATTAAAAAGATTTTAACAAATGCAACGATTCCAAAATATAATGGAAAGATCAATCAATGCTTTTTTGATATATATCTATAAAGGCTCTTCTCCTATTTCACAAAACTTTAAAATGAAAAGATTCGGACCCTGAAATCCAGGTTCTGAGGAGAGTGAAAGACTATTTGCAGCTCTGGCTGTCAGGACACGATGGTATCATCGTTCCTGCTCTATTTTGTCCCTTCCGTATTAACCTCCTTCCTTTCAAGGAAAATGTGAATATACCTTTTCTGCTATCTCCTCTAACTTATGTAAAAGACAAAAAGCTATTACCAATCGTCCTAAATGTTTTCCATGTTTATAACTTAAGTAGCTTTCTCCCTAAGAGATAGAGAGTCTGGTACGAGGGTTAACATTGATTGAAATGATGTCGAATTGATATTCAACTGATTGAATTGATTTATTGAAATAATGTCGATCTTGTTGTTCGAAAGCAGGCTCAATGTATGAGATCTTCCTATTGAAATCTCGTTCTATTTTGAGCTGGTTTTGTTGCCTAGCCTCCTGGCCAAATGGGCAAGGGTGGATTAATGAAAACCTGCTATTTCTTCTTTTTTTGTTATGCACTGGTCTTGAGAAACACTGCTGTTAGTATAATAATACAATTAGGTACATATAACTTCAAAAGAAAAGGGAAGGGTTTTAACTGATCCAGGTTTTACCTGGTCTGCCTTTTACCTGGTCTAGGTTTTACCTGGTCTGGCTTTTAACTGGTCTAGGTTTTACCTGGTCCGGGTTTTACCTTGTCCGGGTTTTACCTGGTCCGGGTATTACCTGGTCCGGGTTTTACCTGGTCCGGGTTTTACCTGGTCCGGGCTTTACTTGGTCCGGGTTTTACCTGGTCCGGGTTTTACCTGGTCCGGGTTTTACCTTGTCCGGGTTTTACCTGGTCCGGGTTTTACCTGGTCCGGGTTCCCTTGTTTGTGCTGATATCCAAGGGGTGCATGGGGAGGATCCAGTTCTATCCTTTTTTCTCCTTTCATGGAGCTCCTATTCTCAATCATCATAAGAACATGATTTGTTTTAGTCATCAAGTGTCGTGCCTTCCTTTTGGCTCACTCTTTTGATGGTGCATTTCACTCATTCAATAAAGACTAAGTTTTGAGCATGTTTGATATCTCTTAAGGCACCAGGGCTTCTAGAGTAATTTTTTTTATCCTTTATTACATGATGTTAATTTGTTCATATATATATACTGACATTGAGAGACAGTCACAAAATAAAACCTAATGGTTTTAAACATTTTGATGTAATTATTTACGAATTCTTCTGACATAGAATTTCAATTTGAAACGCCTTGCACAAACTTTCAACCCCCAAACCTTCACATGATGTTGTTGGGGAAAATTGGAACGTTCGTGTCCCCTTAAAAACAACCATGAAAAGATGAGAGGAACTCACCCCATGAGTCCCAAGGCTGAAAGTTACGCTTTCTTGCCTATGACCACTTAAAGATCTGTCTACTTTGCAAAATGAAGAGAAAATGATTTGTTTTGATTGAAAACATAATTAAAAAAGAAATGAAAGCTGGAGCGTTGAACCATAAGCTCCCAGGAGCAGGAAATTATTGCATGATAACCAATTATGGGGTTTCAGTAACGATTTCTAAATCATTTTATCTCTATCGTTTCTGCAGCTGAAAAGTTCTCAAGGGCACTCAGGAAAACATCAGTGACATTGAGACCAATGTTATAAGAGCATCAAAACACTTGAAACAAAAGCTATGTTATTAGTTAATACGATTTTCAAAGTAATTGGATAAAAATTGTTGATCTGTTCTGCAAGCAGAGAAGCAAAACACTACCGGGTGTCTCAAAAAGAAGTACCCCCTTTTGACTGGAAATAGGGACGAAATCATAAGATATCATTACTCTCCGAGTGGACAGCTAAATTTATCAATCTTCAACTTAGATCCACATACCTTGCATTTAAAAATTGGCCACCAAACACTGGAGATACAAGCTTGCAAAGTCAAAATTTACAGTGCACCCGAAACCAGAGGTTTTGTAAAAGGGCCTAGCCATAATTTGCTATTACAGTCATGTTGCATAGGAATTTCGACTTTGACCTTTAGCTTTTTCCATTGAAAAGAATTATACCTTGAAATGCTTCAATTTAACTACAAATAGTTATTCCTTTGAGGAATCAATCCGTGCATTGCATTCTACTCCAAGTGTCAAAGAAGAAGAAAAGGAACACATGCATGCTCATTTGGGAGAAGTTGCACGACTTCATCATTCTTAACACGTTTCTGTTATATTTGTTTCATCAGGGCGATTTTCACGAGTATTTTTTATTCTTTTCGAAAGCAAAAAAACTGAAAGTTAAAGTTTACAGGCGCTTTGGAAAAGATCCATAATACAAATCATGGCTAGGCTCTTTTACAAAACCTCTGGTTTTGGGTGCAGTGTAAATTTTGTCTTTGCAAGCTTGTATCTCTGGTGTTTGATGGACGATTCTTAAATGCAAGGTATGTGAATCTAAGTTGAAGATTGATAATTTTAGCTAACTACTCGGAGAGTAATGATATCTTATCGCTTCGTTCCTATTTCCAGTCAAAAGGGGGTACTTTTTTTGAGACACCCGGTATAATCCTACCAAACTCGATTAAAGGAATTTTCGAGCAAAAACTTGGGCAATGTTTTCTCAGCAGAAGAGAATTCATAGTCGTCTCATGTCTTCACATGGGAACATTGAATTTTCAAGACCGTGACTCGTTCTAAGCCAACTTGAAGGTTGATTTCCTCATAGATTTTCGTACTAACATTAATTCATAAAAGGACTGTAACACAATGTTAAAAGCTTCCATTTTCGTACTGGCAAACATTGGACAAAAGGAGGCATTCTTAGACAAACCGGAGAGCAGTTCTTTAACAATTTTCCTGAAGAGGTTGGCAAATGATAAAATTCAATCACGACTTTTTGAAGACTTCATTCTGGCATTGGCAATCACGATCCTGAGGAGGGAGGGATCCTTATGCTAAAGTAGAATGCGTATCTGCAAGCAGCTTCCCAGAGGCAGTCTCTTAATTTCAATATGTCTTGTGACACTATCCATGCTACGCTACTGTATAGGATTGACTGACATCATATATTCAGAATTCTCTTTGCGTTTAAAACCCTAGCTCACTCCAGACTACATACAAAAGTTTTTAGCAAATGTAACGATTCCGAAATCTAATGGAAAGATCAATCAATGCGTTTTTTGATAGATAACTATAAAAGTACTTCTCCTATTTTCACAAAACTTTAAAATGAAAAGATTCGGACCCTGAAATCCAGGTTCTGAGGAGAGTGAAAGACTATTCACAGCTCTGGCTGTCAGGACAGGATGGTATCATCATTCCTGCTCTTTTTTGTCCCTTACGTATTAACCTCCTTCCTTTCAAGGAACAATTGTGCATATACCTTTTCTGCTATCTCCTCTAACTTATGTAAAAGACAAAAAGCAATTACCAATCGTCCTAAATGTTTTCCATGTTTATAACTTAAGTAGCAGTCTCCCTAAGAGATAGAGAGTCTGGTACGAGGGTTAACATTGATTGAAATGATGTCGAATTGATATTCAACTGATTGAATTAATTTATTGAAATGATGTCGATCTTGTTGTTCGAAAGCAGGCTCAATGTATGACATCTTCCTATAGAAATCTCGTTCTATTTTGAGCTGGTTTTGTTGCCAAGCCTCCTGGCCAAATGGGCAAGGGTGGATTAATGAAAACCTGCTATTTCTTCTTTTTTTTGTTATGCCATGGTCTTGAAAAACACTGCTGTTATTATGATAATACAATTAGGTAGAAATAACTTCAAAAGAAAAGAGAAGGATTTTACCTGGTCCGGGTTTTACCTGGTCCGGGTTTTACCTGGTCCGGGTTTTACCTGGTCCGGGTTTTATATGGTCCGGGTTTTACCTGGTCCGGGTTTTACTTGGTCCGGGTTTTACTTGGTCCGGGTTCTTCCTGGTCCGGGTTTTACCTGGTCCAGGTTTTACCTGGTCCGGGTTTTACCTGGTCCGTGTTTTACCTGGTCCGTGTTTTACCTGGTCCGGGTTTTACCTGGTCCGTGTTTTACCTGGTCCGTGTTTTACCTGGTCCGTGTTTTACCTGGTCCGTGTTTTACCTGGTCCGTGTTTTACCTGGTCCGTGTTTTACCTGGTCCGTGTTTTACCTGGTCCGTGTTTTACCTGGTCCGTGTTTTACCTGGTCCGGGTTTTACCTGGTCCGTGTTTTACCTGGTCCGGGTTTTACCTGGTCCGGGTTTTACCTGGTCCGGGTTTTACCTGGTCCAGGTTTTACCTGGTCCGGGTTTTACCTGGTCCGGGTTTTACCTGGTCCGGGTTTTACCTGGTCCGGGTTTTACCTGGTCCTGTTCCCTTGTTTGTGCTGCAAATGATCTCCAAGGGGAGCATGGGGAGCATTCAGTTCTCTCCTTCTTTCTCCTTCTATGGAGCTCCTATCGTCAGTCATCATAAGAACATGATTTCTTTTAGTCATCAAGTGTCATGCCTTTCTCTTGGCTCACTTTTTCGATGGTGCATTTCACTCATTCAATAAAGACTAAGTTTTGAGCATATTTGATATCTTTTAAGGCACCAGGTCTTCTAGAGTAATTTTTTTATCCTTGTTACATGATGTTATTTTGCTCATATGTATATACTGACATTGAGAGACAGTCACAAAATAAAACCTAATGGTTTTAAACATTTTGATGTAATTATTTACGAATTCTTCTGACATAGAATCTCAATTTGAAATGCCTTGCACAAACTCTCAACCCCCAAGCCTTCATATGATGTTGTTGGAGAAAATTGGAACGTTCGTGTCTCCTTAAAAACAACCATGAAAAGATGAGAGGAACTCACCCCATGAGTCCCGAGACTGAAAGTTATGCTTTCTTGCCTATGACCACTTAAAGATCGGTCTACTTTGCAAAATGAAGAGAAAATGATTTGTTTTGATTGAAAACATAATTAAAAAAAATGAAAGCTGGAGCGTTGAACCATAAGCTCCCAGGAGGAGGAAATTATTGCGTGATAACCAATTATGGGGTTTCAGTAACGATTACTAAATCAACTTATCTCTATCGTTTCTGCAGCTGAAAAGTTCTCAAGGGCACTCAGGAAAACATCAGTGACATTTAGACCAATGTTATCAGAGCATCAAAACACTTGAAACATAAGCTATGTTATTAGTTAATAAGATTTTCAAAGTAATTGGATAAAAATTGTTGATCTGTGCTGCAAGCAGAGAAGCAAAACACTATAATCCTACCAAACTTGATTAAAGGAATTTTCGAGCAAAAACTTGGGGAATGTTTTCTCAGCAGAAGAGAATTTATAGTCGTCTCATGTCTTCACATGGGAACATTAAATTTTCAAGACCGTGAGTCGTTCTAAGCAAACTTGATGCTTGATTTCCTCAGAGATTTTCGTACTAACATTAATTCATAAAAGGACTGTAAGAAAATGTTAAAAGCTTCCATTTTCTTACTGGCAAACATTGGACAAAAGGAGGCATTCTTAGACAAACCAAGGAGCAGTTCTTTAACAATATTCCTGAAGAGGTTGGCAAATGATAACATTCAATCACGACTTTTTGAAGACTTCATTCTGGCATTGGCAATCACGATCAAGAGGAGGGAGGGATCCTTATGCTAACGTAGAATGCGTATCTGCAAACAGCTTCCCAGAGGCAGTCTCTTCATTTCAATATGTCTTGTGAAACTATCCATGCTACGCTACTGTAAAGGATTGACTGACATCATTTATTCAGAAGTTTCTTTGCGTTTAAAACTCTAGTTCACTCCAGACTACATTAAAAAGTTTTTAACAAATGTAACGATTCCAAAATATAATGGAAAGATGAATCAATGCGTTTTTTGATATATATCTATAAAGGCTCTTCTCCTATTTCACAAAATTTTAAAATGAAAAGATTCGGACCCTGAAATCCAGGTTCTGAGGAGAGTGAAAGACTATTCGCAGCTCTGGCTGTCAGGACAGGATGGTATAATCGTTGCTGCTCTATTTTGTCCCTTCCGTAATAACCTCCTTCCTTTCAAGGAAAAATTGTGCATATACCTTTTCTGCTATCTCCTCTAACTTATGTAAAAGACAAAAAGCTATTACCAATCTTCCTAAATGTTTTCCATGTTTAAACTTGAGTAGCAGTCTCCCTAAGAGATAGAGAGTCTGGTACGAGGGTTAACATTGATTGAAAAAATGTCGAATTGATATTCAACTGATTGAATTGATTTATTGAAATGATTTCGATCTTGTTGTTTGAAAGCAAGCTCAATGTATGAGATCTTCCTGTAGAAATCTTGTTCCAATTTGAGCTGGTTTTGTTGCCTAGCCTCCTGGCCAAATGGGCAAGGGTGGATTAATGAAAACCTTCTATTTCTTCTTTTTTTTGTTATGTACTGGTCTTGAAAAACACTGCTGTTAGTATAATAATACAATTAGGTAGAAATAACTTCAAAAGAAAAGAGAAGGGTTTTAACTGATCAAGGTTTTACCTGGTCCGGGTTTTACCTGGTCCGGGTTTTACCTGGTCCGGGTTTTACCTGGTCCGGGTTTTACCTGGTCCGGGTTTTACCTTGTCCGGATTTTACCTGGTCCGGGTTTTACCTGGTCCGGGTTTTACCTGATCCGGGTTTTTCCTGGTCCGGGTTTTACCTGGTCCGGGTTTTACCTGGTCCGGGTTTTACCTGGTCCGGGTTTTACCTGGTCCGGGTTTTACCTGGTCCGGGTTTTACCTGGTCCGGGTTTTACCTGGTCCGGGTTCTACCTGGTCCGGGTTCTACCTGGTCCGGGTTCTACCTGGTCCGGGTTTTACCTGGTCCGGGTTTTACCTGGTCCGGGTTTTACCTGGTCCGGGTTTTACCTGGTCCGGGTTTTACCTGGTCCGGGTTTTACCTGGTCCGGGTTTTACCTGGTCCGGGTTTTACCTGGTCCGGGTTTTACCTGGTCCGGGTTTTACCTGGTCCGGGTTTTACCTGGTCCGGGTTTTACCTGGTCCGGGTTTTACCTGGTCCGGGTTTTACCTGGTCCGGGTTTTACCTGGTCCGGGTTTTACCTGGTCCGGGTTTTACCTGGTCCGGGTTTTACCTGGTCCGGGTTTTACCTGGTCCGGGTTTTACCTGGTCCGGGTTTTACCTGGTCCGGGTTTTACCTGGTCCGGGTTTTACCTGGTCCGGGTTTTACCTGGTCCGGGTTTTACCTGGTCCGGGTTTTACCTGGTTCGGGTTCCCTTGTTTGTGCTGCAAATGATCTTCAAGGGGAACATGGGGAGCA
Source organism: Aurelia sp. 4 Dawson et al 2005 (assembly GCA_964019985.1). Taxonomy (NCBI): domain Eukaryota; kingdom Metazoa; phylum Cnidaria; class Scyphozoa; order Semaeostomeae; family Ulmaridae; genus Aurelia; species Aurelia sp. 4 Dawson et al 2005. The sequence continues at coordinate 17,103,573 of OZ026492.1, forward strand.
TGCAGTTCTCTCCTTCTTTCTCCTTCTATGGAGCTCTTATCGTCAATCATCATAAGAACATGATTTGTTTTAGTCATCAAGTGTCGTGCCTTCCTTTTGGCTCACATTTTCGATGGTGCATCTCACTCATTTAATAAAGACTAAGTTTTAAGCATATTTGATATCTTTTAAGGCACCAGGTCTTCTAGAGTAATTTTTTTATCCTTGTTACATGATGTTATTTTGCTCATATGTATATACTGACATTGAGAGACAGTCACAAAATAAAACCTAATTGTTTTAAACATTTTGATGTAATTATTTACGAATTCTTCTGACATAGAATCTCAATTTGAAATGCCTTGCACAAACTTTCAACCCCCAAGCCTTCATATGATGTTGTTGGAGAAAATTGGAATGTTCGTGTCCCCTTAAAAACAACCATGAAAAGATGAGAGGAACTCATCCCATGAGTCCCGTGGCTGAAAGTTACGCCTTCTTGCCTATGACCACTTAAAGATCTGTCTACTTTGCAAAATGAAGAGAAAATGATTTGTTTTGATTGAAAACATAATTAAAAAAAATGAGAGCTGGAGCGTTGAACCAGAAGCTCCCTGGAGCAGAAAATTATTGCGTGATAACCAATTATGGGGTTTCAGTAACGATTACTAAATCAACTTATCTCTATCGTTTCTGCAGCTGAAAAGTTCTCAAGGGCACTCAGGAAAACATCAGTGACATTTAGACCAATGTTATAAGAGCATCAAAACACTTGAAACATAAGCTATGTTATTAGTTAATACGATTTTTAAAGTAATTGGATAAAAATTGTTGATCTGTGCTGCAAGCAAAGAAGCAAAACACTATAATCTTACCAAACTCGATTAAAGGAAGTTTCGAGCAAAAACTTGGGGAATGTTTTCTGAGCAGAAGAGAATTTATAGTCGTCTCATGTCTTCACATGGGAACATTGAATTTTCAAGACCGTGAGTCGTTCTAAGCAAACTTGAAGATTGATTTCCTCAGAGATTTTCGTACTAACATTAATTCATAAAAGGACTGTAACAAAATGTTAAAAGCTTCCATTTTCGTACTGGCAAACATTGAACAAAAGGAGGCATTCTTAGACAAACCAAGGAGCAGTTCTTTAACAATTTTCCTGAAGAGGTTGGCAAATGATAAAATTCAATCACGACTTTTTGAAGACTTCATTCTGGCATTGGCAATCACGAGATCAAGAGGAGGGAGGGATCCTTATGCTAAAGTGGAATGCGTATCTGCAAACAGCTTCCCAGAGGCAAACTCTCTTCATTTCAATATATCTTGTTACACTATTCATGCTACGCTACTGTAAAGGATTGACTGACATCATTTATTCAGAAGTCTCTTTGCGTTTAAAACTCTAGTTCACTCCAGACTACATTAAAAAGATTTTAACAAATGCAACGATTCCAAAATATAATGGAAAGATCAATCAATGCTTTTTTGATATATATCTATAAAGGCTCTTCTCCTATTTCACAAAACTTTAAAATGAAAAGATTCGGACCCTGAAATCCAGGTTCTGAGGAGAGTGAAAGACTATTTGCAGCTCTGGCTGTCAGGACACGATGGTATCATCGTTCCTGCTCTATTTTGTCCCTTCCGTATTAACCTCCTTCCTTTCAAGGAAAATGTGAATATACCTTTTCTGCTATCTCCTCTAACTTATGTAAAAGACAAAAAGCTATTACCAATCGTCCTAAATGTTTTCCATGTTTATAACTTAAGTAGCTTTCTCCCTAAGAGATAGAGAGTCTGGTACGAGGGTTAACATTGATTGAAATGATGTCGAATTGATATTCAACTGATTGAATTGATTTATTGAAATAATGTCGATCTTGTTGTTCGAAAGCAGGCTCAATGTATGAGATCTTCCTATTGAAATCTCGTTCTATTTTGAGCTGGTTTTGTTGCCTAGCCTCCTGGCCAAATGGGCAAGGGTGGATTAATGAAAACCTGCTATTTCTTCTTTTTTTGTTATGCACTGGTCTTGAGAAACACTGCTGTTAGTATAATAATACAATTAGGTACATATAACTTCAAAAGAAAAGGGAAGGGTTTTAACTGATCCAGGTTTTACCTGGTCTGCCTTTTACCTGGTCTAGGTTTTACCTGGTCTGGCTTTTAACTGGTCTAGGTTTTACCTGGTCCGGGTTTTACCTTGTCCGGGTTTTACCTGGTCCGGGTATTACCTGGTCCGGGTTTTACCTGGTCCGGGTTTTACCTGGTCCGGGCTTTACTTGGTCCGGGTTTTACCTGGTCCGGGTTTTACCTGGTCCGGGTTTTACCTTGTCCGGGTTTTACCTGGTCCGGGTTTTACCTGGTCCGGGTTCCCTTGTTTGTGCTGATATCCAAGGGGTGCATGGGGAGGATCCAGTTCTATCCTTTTTTCTCCTTTCATGGAGCTCCTATTCTCAATCATCATAAGAACATGATTTGTTTTAGTCATCAAGTGTCGTGCCTTCCTTTTGGCTCACTCTTTTGATGGTGCATTTCACTCATTCAATAAAGACTAAGTTTTGAGCATGTTTGATATCTCTTAAGGCACCAGGGCTTCTAGAGTAATTTTTTTTATCCTTTATTACATGATGTTAATTTGTTCATATATATATACTGACATTGAGAGACAGTCACAAAATAAAACCTAATGGTTTTAAACATTTTGATGTAATTATTTACGAATTCTTCTGACATAGAATTTCAATTTGAAACGCCTTGCACAAACTTTCAACCCCCAAACCTTCACATGATGTTGTTGGGGAAAATTGGAACGTTCGTGTCCCCTTAAAAACAACCATGAAAAGATGAGAGGAACTCATCCCATGAGTCCCGTGGCTGAAAGTTACGCCTTCTTGCCTATGACCACTTAAAGATCTGTCTACTTTGCAAAATGAAGAGAAAATGATTTGTTTTGATTGAAAACATAATTAAAAAAAATGAGAGCTGGAGCGTTGAACCAGAAGCTCCCTGGAGCAGAAAATTATTGCGTGATAACCAATTATGGGGTTTCAGTAACGATTACTAAATCAACTTATCTCTATCGTTTCTGCAGCTGAAAAGTTCTCAAGGGCACTCAGGAAAACATCAGTGACATTTAGACCAATGTTATAAGAGCATCAAAACACTTGAAACATAAGCTATGTTATTAGTTAATACGATTTTTAAAGTAATTGGATAAAAATTGTTGATCTGTGCTGCAAGCAAAGAAGCAAAACACTATAATCTTACCAAACTCGATTAAAGGAAGTTTCGAGCAAAAACTTGGGGAATGTTTTCTGAGCAGAAGAGAATTTATAGTCGTCTCATGTCTTCACATGGGAACATTGAATTTTCAAGACCGTGAGTCGTTCTAAGCAAACTTGAAGATTGATTTCCTCAGAGATTTTCGTACTAACATTAATTCATAAAAGGACTGTAACAAAATGTTAAAAGCTTCCATTTTCGTACTGGCAAACATTGAACAAAAGGAGGCATTCTTAGACAAACCAAGGAGCAGTTCTTTAACAATTTTCCTGAAGAGGTTGGCAAATGATAAAATTCAATCACGACTTTTTGAAGACTTCATTCTGGCATTGGCAATCACGAGATCAAGAGGAGGGAGGGATCCTTATGCTAAAGTGGAATGCGTATCTGCAAACAGCTTCCCAGAGGCAAACTCTCTTCATTTCAATATATCTTGTTACACTATTCATGCTACGCTACTGTAAAGGATTGACTGACATCATTTATTCAGAAGTCTCTTTGCGTTTAAAACTCTAGTTCACTCCAGACTACATTAAAAAGATTTTAACAAATGCAACGATTCCAAAATATAATGGAAAGATCAATCAATGCTTTTTTGATATATATCTATAAAGGCTCTTCTCCTATTTCACAAAACTTTAAAATGAAAAGATTCGGACCCTGAAATCCAGGTTCTGAGGAGAGTGAAAGACTATTTGCAGCTCTGGCTGTCAGGACACGATGGTATCATCGTTCCTGCTCTATTTTGTCCCTTCCGTATTAACCTCCTTCCTTTCAAGGAAAATGTGAATATACCTTTTCTGCTATCTCCTCTAACTTATGTAAAAGACAAAAAGCTATTACCAATCGTCCTAAATGTTTTCCATGTTTATAACTTAAGTAGCTTTCTCCCTAAGAGATAGAGAGTCTGGTACGAGGGTTAACATTGATTGAAATGATGTCGAATTGATATTCAACTGATTGAATTGATTTATTGAAATAATGTCGATCTTGTTGTTCGAAAGCAGGCTCAATGTATGAGATCTTCCTATTGAAATCTCGTTCTATTTTGAGCTGGTTTTGTTGCCTAGCCTCCTGGCCAAATGGGCAAGGGTGGATTAATGAAAACCTGCTATTTCTTCTTTTTTTGTTATGCACTGGTCTTGAGAAACACTGCTGTTAGTATAATAATACAATTAGGTACATATAACTTCAAAAGAAAAGGGAAGGGTTTTAACTGATCCAGGTTTTACCTGGTCTGCCTTTTACCTGGTCTAGGTTTTACCTGGTCTGGCTTTTAACTGGTCTAGGTTTTACCTGGTCCGGGTTTTACCTTGTCCGGGTTTTACCTGGTCCGGGTATTACCTGGTCCGGGTTTTACCTGGTCCGGGTTTTACCTGGTCCGGGCTTTACTTGGTCCGGGTTTTACCTGGTCCGGGTTTTACCTGGTCCGGGTTTTACCTTGTCCGGGTTTTACCTGGTCCGGGTTTTACCTGGTCCGGGTTCCCTTGTTTGTGCTGATATCCAAGGGGTGCATGGGGAGGATCCAGTTCTATCCTTTTTTCTCCTTTCATGGAGCTCCTATTCTCAATCATCATAAGAACATGATTTGTTTTAGTCATCAAGTGTCGTGCCTTCCTTTTGGCTCACTCTTTTGATGGTGCATTTCACTCATTCAATAAAGACTAAGTTTTGAGCATGTTTGATATCTCTTAAGGCACCAGGGCTTCTAGAGTAATTTTTTTTATCCTTTATTACATGATGTTAATTTGTTCATATATATATACTGACATTGAGAGACAGTCACAAAATAAAACCTAATGGTTTTAAACATTTTGATGTAATTATTTACGAATTCTTCTGACATAGAATTTCAATTTGAAACGCCTTGCACAAACTTTCAACCCCCAAACCTTCACATGATGTTGTTGGGGAAAATTGGAACGTTCGTGTCCCCTTAAAAACAACCATGAAAAGATGAGAGGAACTCACCCCATGAGTCCCAAGGCTGAAAGTTACGCTTTCTTGCCTATGACCACTTAAAGATCTGTCTACTTTGCAAAATGAAGAGAAAATGATTTGTTTTGATTGAAAACATAATTAAAAAAGAAATGAAAGCTGGAGCGTTGAACCATAAGCTCCCAGGAGCAGGAAATTATTGCATGATAACCAATTATGGGGTTTCAGTAACGATTTCTAAATCATTTTATCTCTATCGTTTCTGCAGCTGAAAAGTTCTCAAGGGCACTCAGGAAAACATCAGTGACATTGAGACCAATGTTATAAGAGCATCAAAACACTTGAAACAAAAGCTATGTTATTAGTTAATACGATTTTCAAAGTAATTGGATAAAAATTGTTGATCTGTTCTGCAAGCAGAGAAGCAAAACACTACCGGGTGTCTCAAAAAGAAGTACCCCCTTTTGACTGGAAATAGGGACGAAATCATAAGATATCATTACTCTCCGAGTGGACAGCTAAATTTATCAATCTTCAACTTAGATCCACATACCTTGCATTTAAAAATTGGCCACCAAACACTGGAGATACAAGCTTGCAAAGTCAAAATTTACAGTGCACCCGAAACCAGAGGTTTTGTAAAAGGGCCTAGCCATAATTTGCTATTACAGTCATGTTGCATAGGAATTTCGACTTTGACCTTTAGCTTTTTCCATTGAAAAGAATTATACCTTGAAATGCTTCAATTTAACTACAAATAGTTATTCCTTTGAGGAATCAATCCGTGCATTGCATTCTACTCCAAGTGTCAAAGAAGAAGAAAAGGAACACATGCATGCTCATTTGGGAGAAGTTGCACGACTTCATCATTCTTAACACGTTTCTGTTATATTTGTTTCATCAGGGCGATTTTCACGAGTATTTTTTATTCTTTTCGAAAGCAAAAAACTGAAAGTTAAAGTTTACAGGCGCTTTGGAAAAGATCCATAATACAAATCATGGCTAGGCTCTTTTACAAAACCTCTGGTTTTGGGTGCAGTGTAAATTTTGTCTTTGCAAGCTTGTATCTCTGGTGTTTGATGGACGATTCTTAAATGCAAGGTATGTGAATCTAAGTTGAAGATTGATAATTTTAGCTAACTACTCGGAGAGTAATGATATCTTATCGCTTCGTTCCTATTTCCAGTCAAAAGGGGGTACTTTTTTTGAGACACCCGGTATAATCCTACCAAACTCGATTAAAGGAATTTTCGAGCAAAAACTTGGGCAATGTTTTCTCAGCAGAAGAGAATTCATAGTCGTCTCATGTCTTCACATGGGAACATTGAATTTTCAAGACCGTGACTCGTTCTAAGCCAACTTGAAGGTTGATTTCCTCATAGATTTTCGTACTAACATTAATTCATAAAAGGACTGTAACACAATGTTAAAAGCTTCCATTTTCGTACTGGCAAACATTGGACAAAAGGAGGCATTCTTAGACAAACCGGAGAGCAGTTCTTTAACAATTTTCCTGAAGAGGTTGGCAAATGATAAAATTCAATCACGACTTTTTGAAGACTTCATTCTGGCATTGGCAATCACGATCCTGAGGAGGGAGGGATCCTTATGCTAAAGTAGAATGCGTATCTGCAAGCAGCTTCCCAGAGGCAGTCTCTTAATTTCAATATGTCTTGTGACACTATCCATGCTACGCTACTGTATAGGATTGACTGACATCATATATTCAGAATTCTCTTTGCGTTTAAAACCCTAGCTCACTCCAGACTACATACAAAAGTTTTTAGCAAATGTAACGATTCCGAAATCTAATGGAAAGATCAATCAATGCGTTTTTTGATAGATAACTATAAAAGTACTTCTCCTATTTTCACAAAACTTTAAAATGAAAAGATTCGGACCCTGAAATCCAGGTTCTGAGGAGAGTGAAAGACTATTCACAGCTCTGGCTGTCAGGACAGGATGGTATCATCATTCCTGCTCTTTTTTGTCCCTTACGTATTAACCTCCTTCCTTTCAAGGAACAATTGTGCATATACCTTTTCTGCTATCTCCTCTAACTTATGTAAAAGACAAAAAGCAATTACCAATCGTCCTAAATGTTTTCCATGTTTATAACTTAAGTAGCAGTCTCCCTAAGAGATAGAGAGTCTGGTACGAGGGTTAACATTGATTGAAATGATGTCGAATTGATATTCAACTGATTGAATTAATTTATTGAAATGATGTCGATCTTGTTGTTCGAAAGCAGGCTCAATGTATGACATCTTCCTATAGAAATCTCGTTCTATTTTGAGCTGGTTTTGTTGCCAAGCCTCCTGGCCAAATGGGCAAGGGTGGATTAATGAAAACCTGCTATTTCTTCTTTTTTTTGTTATGCCATGGTCTTGAAAAACACTGCTGTTATTATGATAATACAATTAGGTAGAAATAACTTCAAAAGAAAAGAGAAGGATTTTACCTGGTCCGGGTTTTACCTGGTCCGGGTTTTACCTGGTCCGGGTTTTACCTGGTCCGGGTTTTACCTGGTCCGGGTTTTACCTGGTCCGGGTTTTACTTGGTCCGGGTTTTACTTGGTCCGGGTTCTTCCATGGTCCGGGTTTTACCTGGTCCAGGTTTTACCTGGTCCGGGTTTTACCTGGTCCGTGTTTTACCTGGTCCGTGTTTTACCTGGTCCGTGTTTTACCTGGTCCGTGTTTTACCTGGTCCGTGTTTTACCTGGTCCGTGTTTTACCTGGTCCGTGTTTTACCTGGTCCGTGTTTTACCTGGTCCGTGTTTTACCTGGTCCGTGTTTTACCTGGTCCGTGTTTTACCTGGTCCGTGTTTTACCTGGTCCGTGTTTTACCTGGTCCGTGTTTTACCTGGTCCGTGTTTTACCTGGTCCGTGTTTTACCTGGTCCGTGTTTTACCTGGTCCGTGTTTTACCTGGTCCGTGTTTTACCTGGTCCGTGTTTTACCTGGTCCGTGTTTTACCTGGTCCGTGTTTTACCTGGTCCGTGTTTTACCTGGTCCGTGTTTTACCTGGTCCGTGTTTTACCTGGTCCGTGTTTTACCTGGTCCGTGTTTTACCTGGTCCGTGTTTTACCTGGTCCGTGTTTTACCTGGTCCGTGTTTTACCTGGTCCGTGTTTTACCTGGTCCGTGTTTTACCTGGTCCGTGTTTTACCTGGTCCGTGTTTTACCTGGTCCGTGTTTTACCTGGTCCGTGTTTTACCTGGTCCGGGTTCCCTTGTTTGTGCTGCAAGTGATCTCCAAGGGGAGCATGGGGAGCATCCAGTTCTCTCCTTCTTTCTCCTTCTATGGAGCTCCTATCGTCAATCATCATAAGAACATGATTTGTTTTAGTCATCAAGTGTCATGCCTTCCTTTTGGCTCACTTTTTCGATGGTGCATTTCACTCATTCAATAAAGACTAAGTTTTGAGCATATTTGATATCTTTTAAGGCACCAGGTCTTCTAGAGTAATTTTTTTATCCTTGTTACATGATGTTAATTTGTTCATATATATATACTGACATTGAGAGACAGTCACAAAATAAAACCTAATGGTTTTAAACATTTTGATGTAATTATTTACGAATTCTTCTGACATAGAATCTCAATTTGAAACGCCTTGCACAAGCTTTCAACCCCCAAACCTTCACATGATGTTGTTGGGGAAAATTGGAACGTTCGTGTCCCCTTAAAAACAAACATGAAAAGATGAGAGGAACTCACCCCATGAGTCCCGAGGCTGAGAGTTACGCTTTCTTGCCTATGACCACTTAAAGATCTGTCTACTTTGCAAAATGAAGAGAAAATGATTTGTTTTGATTGAAAACATTATTAAAAAAAATGAAAGCTGGAGCGTTGAACCATAAGCTCCCAGGAGCAGGAAATTATTGCGTGATAGCCAATTATGGGGTTTCAGTAACGATTACTAAATCAACTTATCTCTATCGTTTCTGCAGCTGAAAAGTTCTCAAGGGCACTCAGGAAAACATCAGTGACATTTAGACCAATGTTATCAGAGCATCAAAACACTTGAAACATAAGCTATGTTATTAGTTAATACGATTTTCAAAGTAAATGGATAAAAATTGTTGATCTGTGCTGCAAGCAGAGAAGCAAAACACTATAATCCTACAAACTCGATTTAAGGAATTTTCGAGCAAAAACTTGGGGAATGTTTTCTCAGCAGAATAGAATTTATAGTCGTCTCATGTCTTCACATGGGAACATTGAATTTTCAAGACCGTGAGTCGTTCTAAGCAAACTTGATGGTTGATTTCCTCAGAGATTTTCGTACTAACATTAATTCATAAAAGGAATGTAACAAAATGTTAAAAGCTTCCATTTTCGTACTGGCAAACATTGGACAAAAGGAGGCATTCTTAGACAAACCGGAGAGCAGTTCTTTAACAATTTTCCTGAAGAGGTTGGCAAATGATAAAATTCAATCACGACTTTTTGAAGACTTCATTCTGGCATTGGCAATCACGATCCTGAGGAGGGAGGGATCCTTATGCTAAAGTAGAAGGCGTATCTGCAAACACCTTCCCAGAGGCAGTCTCTTAATTTCAATATGTCTTGTGACACTATCTATGCTACACTACTGTATAGGATTGACTGACATCATATATTCAGAATTCTCTTTGCGTTTAAAACTCTAGCTCACTCCAGACTACATACAAAAGTTTTTAGCAAATGTAACGATTCCGAAATCTAATGGAAAGATCAATCAATGCGTTTTTTGATATATATCTATAAAAGTACTTCTCCTATTTTCACAAAACTTTAAAATGAAAAAATTCGGACCCTGAAATCCAGGTTTTGAGGAGAGTGAAAGACTATTCGCAGCTCTGGCTGTCAGGACAGGATGGTATCATCATTCCTGCTCTATTTTGTCCCTTACGTATTAACCTCCTTCCTTTCAAGGAAAAATTGTGCATATACCTTTTCTGCTATCTCCTCTAACTTATGTAAAAGACAAAAAGTTATTACCAATCGTCCTAAATGTTTTCCATGTTTATAACTTAAGTAGCAGTCTCCCTAAGAGGTGAGAGTCTGGTACGAGGGTTAACATTGATTGAAATGATGTCAAATTGATATTCAACTGATTGAATTGATTTATTGAAATGATTTCGATCTTGTTGTTCGAAAGCAGGCTCAATGTATGAGATCTTTCTATAGAAATCTCGTTCAATTTTGAGTTGGTTTTGTTGCCTAGCCTATTGGCCAAATGGGCAAGGGGGATTAATGAGGACCTGCTAATTTTTCTTTGTTTTTGTTATACACTGCTCTTGACAAAACACTGCTGTTAGTATAATAATACAATTAGGTAGGAATAACTTTAAAAGAAAAGAGAAGGGTTTTACCTGGTCCGGGTTTTACCTGGTCCGGGTTTTTCCTGGTCCGGGTTTTACCTGGTCCGGGTTTTACCTGGTCCGGGTTTTACCTGGTCCGGGTTTTACCTGGTCCGGGTTTTACCTGGTCCGGGTTTTACCTGGTCCGGGTTTTACCTGGTCCGGGTTTTACCTGGTCCGGGTTTTACCTGGTCCGGGTTTTACCTGGTCCGGGTTTCACCTGGTCCGGGTTTCACCTGGTCCGGGTTTCACCTGGTCCGGGTTTTACCTGGTCCGGGTTTTACCTGGTCCGGGTTTTACCTGGTCCGGGTTTTACCTTGTCCGGGTTTTACCTGGTCCGGGTTTTACCTGGTCCGGGTTTTACCTGGTCCGGGTTCCCTTGTTTGTGCTGCAAACCATCTCCAAGGGGAGCATTAGGAGCATCCAGTTCTCTCTTTTTTCTCCTTCTATGGAGCTCCTATCGTCAGTCATCATAAGAACATGATTTGCTTTTGTCATCAAGTGTCCTGCCTTCCCTTTGGCTCACATTTTCGACGGTGCATTTCACTCATTCAATAAAGACTAAGTTTTGACCATGTTTGATATCTCTTAAGGCACCAGGGCTTCTAGAGTAATTTTTTATCCTTGATTACATGATGTTAATATGTTCATATATATTTACTGATATTGAGAGACAGTCACAAAATAAAACCTAATGGTTTTAAACATTTTGATGTAATTATTTACGAATTCTTCCGACATAGAATCTCAATTTGAAACGGCTTGCACAAACTTTCAACCCCCAAAACGTTCACATGATTTTGTTGGGGAAAATTCGAACGTTCGTGTCCCCTTAAAAACAACCATGAAAAGATGAGAGGAACTCACCCCTTGAGTCCCGAGGCTGAAAGTTACGCTTTCTTGCCTATGACCACTTAAAGATCTGTCTACTTTGCAAAATGAAGAGAAAATGATTTGTTTTGGTTGTGAACATGATTAAAAAAAATGATAGCTGGAGCGTTGAACCAGAAGTTCCCAGGAGCAGGAAATTATTGCGTGATAACTAATTTTGGGGTTTCATTAACGATTACTAAATCACCTTTTCTCTATCGTTTCTGCAGCTTAAAAGATCTCAAGGGCACTCAGGAGAACATCAGTGACATTGAGACCAATGTTATAAGAGCATCAAAACACTTGAAACATAAGCTATGTTATTAGTTAATACGATTTTCAAAGTAATTGGATATAAACTGTTGATCTGTGCTGCATGCAGAGAAGCAAAACACTATAATCCTACCAAACTCGATTAAAGGACGTTTCGAGCAAAAACTTGGGGAATGTTTTCTGAGCAGAAGAGAATTTATGGTCGTCTCATGTCTTCACATGGGAACAATGAATTTTCAAGACCGATTGTCGTTCTAAGCCAACTTGAAGGTTGATTTCCTCGAAGATTTTCGTACTAACATTAATTCATAAAAGGACTGTAACAAAATGTTAACAGCTTCCATTTTCGTATTGGCAAACATTGGAAAAAAGGATGCATTCTTAGACAAACCAAGGAGCAGTTCTTTAGCAATTCTCCTGAACAGGGTGGCAAATGATAAAATTCAATCACGACTTTTTGAAGACTTCTTTCTGGCATTGGCAATCACGAGATCAAGAGGAGGGATTGATCCTCATGCTAAAGTAGAAGGCGTATCTGCAAACAGCTTCCCAGAGGCAGTCTCTTAATTTCAATATGTCTTGTGACACTATCCATGCTACGCTACCGTATAGGATTGACTGACATCATATATTCAGAATTCTCTTTGGGTTTAAAACTCTAGCTCACTCCAGACTACGTACAAAAGTTTTTAACAAATGTAACGATTCCGAAATCTAATGGAAAGATCAATCAATGCGTTTTTTGATATATATCTATAAAGGCTCTTCTCCTATTTCACAAAACTTTAAGATGAAAAGATTCGGACCCTGAAATCCAGGTTCTGAGGAGAGTGAAAGACCGTTCGCAGCCCTGGCTGTCAGGACAGCATGGTATCATCGTTCCAGCTCTATTTTGTCTCTTCCGTAATAACCTCCTTCCTTTCAAGGAAAAATTGTGCATATACCTTTTCTGCTATCTCCTCTAACTTATGTAAAAGACAAAAAGCTATTACCAATCGTCCTAAATGTTTTCAATGTTTATAACTTGAGTAGCAGTCTCCCTAAGAGATAGAGAGTCTGGTACGAGGGTTAACATTGATTGAAATGATGTCGAATTGATATTCAACTGATTGAATTGATTTATTGAAATGATGTCGATCTTGTTGTTTGAAAGCAAGTTCAATGTATGAGATCTTTCTATAGAAATCTCGTTCCATTCTTAGCTTGTTCTGTTGCCTAGCCTCCTGGGCAAATGGGCAAGGGGATTAATGAGGACCTTCTATTTCTTCTTTGTTTTTCTGGTCCGGGATTTGCTTGGTCCAGGTTTTGCCTTGTCCGGGTTTTGCCTGGTTTGGGTTATGCCTGGTCCGGGCTTTGCCTGGTTTGGGTTTTGCCTGGACCGTGTTTTGCCTGGTCCGGGTTTTGCCTGGTCCAGGCTCCCTTGTTTGTGCTGCAAACCATCTCCTTGGGGAGCATGGGGAGCATCCAGTCCTCTCCTTCTTTCCTTTTCTATGAAGCTCCTATCGTCAATCATCATAAGAACATGATTTGTTTTAGTCATCAAGTGTGGTGCCTTCCTTTTGGCTCACTTTTTCGAGGGTGCATTTCACTCATTCAATAGAGAGTAAGTTTTGAGCATGTTTGATATTTCTAAAGGCACCAGTGCTTCTAGAGTAATGTTTTTATCCTTGATTACATTATGTTAATATGTTCATATATATGTAGATAAATGTTTCGGGCTAACAATTTTTGTGACTTTCGCAACTATCTATACAGCCTGTATGGTCCAAATTTCTTTCAAATAGTTTGTTTATTTCTGCAAATGTATCAGTTTTCTCAGAGAGTAGTTTTACGGTCAAGCCCTTTATAACTTCAAAATAAAGATAACTTGATGAAATTTCAGTCGAAATATCTGTCAAGGAGGCAGGAAAGACACTTTATTGTTTCCCAAAGCATGACGTCACCGAGATTCCATACACACACATTTGTATCTGTATCTGTATTTGTATATGTAATGAAGTATGGAGTAGTATCTTTACATACATCATCATTATTGTCATTTTAATAATCGTTATATTATCATCATTGTCAATTAAACTTACCAGAAGCACAGTAAGGTTCCTCTCCAATGAGATTTTATAGTTAAACTTCTAAGACTATTGTTTTTGGCCAAAATGAGAAAATGTTGAAGTCATCGAATGTGTGTACAATAATTAAAGTACAACCCCAATATTAACTATTCACATTAATTTTTTTTTCATTATTATTTACCTATTAGCTATTTAATTAATTTCGTGCGCCTTTGAGACATTCAGTTCTCTAGGTTCAACGATAGATTCATAGTTCAGTCCATAAGCCAAAACAGCAATCGTGCAGAACACAGCCGCCAACTTAAATACTTCAAGTCTCGCGTGATTTCACCTTCAAATATTAAAGCATCTTTGAAGCATTTTAAAGCATCATGAATGAATATCAAACTTTCGGTCGCAAAACCTTGTCAAGCATGACTCGGATCCCTCCTAGGTGGTGAACGAAGAAGATAAGCTTTTCCCCTACAGTTTGAGTGAAAGATATTAGCTATCACATTCGCTAGATGTTAGATCTCCCTACAAAGGGAATGTTCGTGGAATTAGCGAACGAAGTAGCTAAGTTTCTCTCTTACATGAGGTGTGAAGGATTCTTAGCTAACACATTTGCTAAATATTAGATCTCCCTACAAAGGGAATATTCATGGAATTAGCGAACGAAGTAGCTAAGATTTTCCCTCACATGAAGAGTGCAGGATTTTTAGCTAACACGTTCGCTAAATTTTCGATCTCCCTACAAAGGGAACATTCGTAGAATTAGCCAACGAAGTAGCTAAGCTTTTCCCTCACATGAGGAGTGCAGGATTTTTAGCTAACGCGTTCGCAAAGTTCAGTTTCCCCTACTGTAGGTATAAACCATAGTCGAAATTCGCTACTGATTTTAGCTCATGTATACAAGAGTTTAGCTTAGCTAATTCAGCTATTGTATAATCTCCCAAAACGGCCTTATCTTTGGGACTTTAGTGACATGAATAATTTCGAAATTGTCGCTGCTGAGATGGAAATTTTGTTTACGTGAATGTTTTTTGCCGTTAAAAGAAGGACGAAAGAAAACTTAACAAGAAGTGTACGATGTTATCAATATTTTCAATGCATAAATCGCCGTAACGAAGCATTTTAGGATTGAAAACATTTATTTTTTCGTCGATCAGAATTTTGACGGCGTGACTTGTTGCCTTCCATCCTTCGATTTTCGAAATTTTAGTGCGCAGGCGTGCATCATTTCCGCTCTGTCGATTGATGTAAGGTTTCAGCATTGATCTCAGCGTTATCATTTTACAGCTAATTTGTTGCTGCACTACGTTGACTTTAACGTTTGCATTTGAATCTTTATGGAAAATTCATTTTCAATTCAACATATCAGCAGAGTTGGCAAAACGTTGAAAATGGGTTTATGACGTACCTCCAACGGTTTCTCAACACTGTTTGCCTACTGGGATCCCTGGACTTATGACCTGGGGTTCCTCATTTCCCTATACTCTCTGACTTTAAGATGCCGCGACTCGGTCGACGGAGACTCGCAACATTGCTCTGAAAAACCTCATCCTATTCAGGCCCAAACTCTTAGAATTACTATTGTTACAGCAAATGAAGCAGAATTTTCGATTCGAATTTAGAGCTCATCATAATTCAATTGATGAAGGTAAAAATAGGGTCAGGTAGCCTCACTCCATAAAGATCCTCAAGTAACGCTTACATCGTAGAGTTGAATTACTGTTGTTGTTGCAATTCTGCGAGTTTCCAGTCCCCCGTCATCTACAGGTCAGAATGTGGCTTACACGAAGGCGATTTTTGATACTATGGGAAGAATGAACCTCTACCAAAGTTCTGCTACCTAATTTTATGGTACAGCAGTTCGTAAAAACAGATTTTCAAAGCATTTTAGACCCTGTGGTCGCGAGAAACAAGTAGCAGGTGATTTAGGCCCAATAGCTAAGTCCTAGAAATAATCCAAATCGAAAGATAGCATGATACAGTTGGAATTTACAAAATAGTGATGGAAGCTCGAACGCCATTTAATAGAACCTTTTTGTGGAATAGCTGAAAGCTTTCAGTACGATGCTAATTCGTTTTCTGCAAGCGCAAGGAAATGAGTCGTAGCTGTAGCATCATCAGTAAATGCAAAAAGCTAAACTACGACATGCAACCGAGTCTAAGGGTCAGCTTCTTCTTTATTTTGTTCTGAGGGCCTGTTCATATGAAAGCGAGCCAGCCCGCTTATCGGGCTGGAGCATTTTGCCGAGATCTCATCTCATCCCTAATTCCAATACAAAATTTGATTTCTGTTCATATGAGCAGGCGGGCTGGCCCGCTAAGCGAGATCTCACTGTTGTACTGGCGAGATCTCGGTAGGCGGGATGAAAATTTTTTCATATGGACACTCCATCCCGGCTACCGAGATGAAAATGTCGCTGTTGCTCATGCGCTGCTTATCTAAACAAAGGGCACGTGTCTCATTTTTGACACGTGTCCAATTTCTGTCTCGGCAAGCGGGCTGGAATTTCTCCATATGAACGCAATATGAAAGTGGTCTCGCCTACCGGGCCAGCCCGGTAAGCGGGCTGGCTTGCCTCCATATGAACAGGCCCAGCGAGGTTGACCATGGGGATACAAAAGACTCATTGTCATAAGTCTATGGGATGCCTTGTTAAGCATTAATCAAGTAATAACGAGCAACAAAGTGCCGAGCAGAAAGCGGAAGTATACTTCAAGATATGAATAGGAGATCAATAAAATGCTTTATAAGTTATATCTCCCATTCCTCGATTTTGTTAATTTTTGGTGATTTGAGGAGCGAGTTTGCCGTTGAAGAGATTCTTATGCGAAGATGAAATTTGGTGTCAAGAAATGACAAAAAGCAACGATAAAAATATCTCATTACACTCACTTGTGCACGTTTTCGGTGCTAATGTGAATTGTCCGTTATTTTGACATGTTCGTAGGGCTGTTCCACCAGTAACGTATCCCGCATCACACTTAGTGTACACTTTATCTCCAAATATGTAGCGGTTGTCAGAGAAAAAAGTGAAAAAGTCAGGGATCGATGGTTTGCAGCAAGAATTGGATGTAAAACGAAGACAGAATGCTTTTAAGACTGCTTCCATTCAACCTTGCAATTTTGTTATACCAGCTACCATACAAAGTTTTCATCAAGCATTTGCAATCAAACAAATAAAAGCGGTAAAATTGTTCAGTTACCCTTGAGTGGCAGTCCTTTTGAATGATAAATGCCAAGAAGAGGCCAGAAACATTAGCGTACGAGGCAGGGGGCCGGGGGGGCGGTAGCCCACCTAACTTAAGAGAAATTTTCAAAAATCAGCCCCTTTCGGGCACATTTTTGCCATAAGTCGGGCAAAAATTCTGGCAAACAATGGGCTTTGTGTCAGGCCGCCCCCTAGATTTTCTCGTTCCGTACGCTTATGGCCAGAAATCATAAACAAAGCGTGCGAAATATGGGTGAAACTGAAAAATATGAAGTACGTGTTCGCCACACAGTGGAAAACGAAAGCGACTTATTGATTGACCGCGCAAAGTATTGCTTTTTATACCTTATATAGTAATATATGATTATTAATCGGAATTTTTTTGAGCGTTCTAAGAATTTCAAAAATATTCTTGTGAGAATCTCAGACCTTAACGGATTCTGCAATGAAGTAATTCTTTTTGGCAGGTATCCTGAGCTATGCACTTCAATCTGCAACATCTCTAATAACCAGCTTAAAGATTTCCCATCGGGGGTATCAATCATGGGGGGGGGGTGCTTCCGCAGTAAAGGTACCTGCCTGAGGATGTGCAGCCAGAGAGAGTATGCTTTTTTGAAACTTTTGGTCAAGAAATGTCAAACATTGGTAATTCTTGTGAAGAAACTCAATTTTTTTAGTCCAGAGAATGCAAAAATTTGGCAAGTTTTGTCTAGAAAACGCTAACTTAAGGCACTTTTGATGTAGAAATTAGTCTAGCCAAGAGATTCATTTTCACAACATTTGGCCTAATTAACGGTTTTATTTTGAAACTTTTGTGGTACAACCCTACCCGAAATTTAGCCGAGACCTCCTTCGTGGCCTCTATGAGGTACTCTTGTTTCAAAAATCATCAAATTTGATGATATGGCAGATCTTCACACTTCTCTTTATGTCTTAGCCCCCTCTCCATTAAGTCCCATTCTCTAATAAGTCCCTCCCCTCTGAGCCAAATTGTAAGTAAGCCCCCTCACTTTTAACCCCCCACTTAAATCAGATAACAGAATCTCCCAAAGACTTTCCTTCTCTTTAGCTAAACGAGTTCCCATGTTAATTTTGAACTGGTTTGGGATAAAACCATATCGAATTTATCTATAGTGAATATTGTGATTGCCCTTAGGGTTAGTAACTGTCGCTCTCTGCGACTGCCTGATCTGAAGCATACCAGATAAAGCAAGGATGACTGCCAAAATAGTGCTCAAATCTTTCAGATCTTTAAAAGGTGGCTGCCAAATTTTATCAAATTTCTAAATGAATTGAATGACTTGAAAAGAACTTTAGGTAAATTGCTGTCAAGTCTGCCTTGGCAATTTTCTGATATCTTCGTCATTTTCAAAATGGCGGCATTTTGATCACGTTGGGAGATTTTGTCTCCAAAGTCTTTAAAAGGACTTTTATTTTTAAAGGCATTTTGATAATTTTTGTAAGAAATTATCAAAAATCTAAACAAACTCAACAATCATCGTAAATCTTAAATCATTTGAGGAAAACTGATATAATCTTCAAGAGAACAATATTTCATGAAGGTCTACAACATGGTTGCAAGCAGAAATCTGTAGCTCTTCTGGTTAAGGACTTAGAAATTTCTTGACTGCGCAACCTGAAATTTAATAAATGCCGCCATTTTCAAACTAATCATGATACCAAAAAATTGCCACGGGAAATTTACAGCAAATTGTCCTAACTTCCCTTCAAGCACAAGCACTTAAATTCTTTTCGTAAAAACTTGCTTCCAAGAAATTCAGCCATCAGATCGCCAAATCTTCATTGGCTGACAAATATGACACACCTTCAGGAATCAGGCCAATCAAATTAGGCAAAAATAACCAAATATGGGCATTCACAGCTATTTCCCCGGTATCCCCATATTTTGTAATCCCATTTTCAAGTCTTTCTAACAAATTCGCTTCTTGCTCAACATGATCTCTGTGGGCAATCCGCAATCCTTTTTTGGGGACAAGATTATCGCAAGGTCTGGAGTAGCTACGGGGAAACGAAAAAACGCCCTGCTTTTGAAAATTACTGCTTCCTGAATTTCAGAGCAATGATGTTAATAACTGCCTTATTTTTCATTCCTGCTGTGCTCAATGTTCAATCAGATTCAGTACTTTGCCCAGCCTAAATCGGTCATTCCTTCCCATGGATCTGGGGAACTTTTGCAGAGAGGTCCTTTCAAAAAAGACGAAAAATCAAATCAATATGAAGGAGCAAAGTTCCCCAGCAGGTGTTCTATGGTATATTTAGGACAGGGATCCGCAGGCCGCAGGTTAATTTTCCTGGGTCCAAAATTTGGGCAAAAAAGGTTACTTCTTTGAGTAACAGTCATTTAAACAGTTATTTTTTGAGTGCAAGAGATCCTGGATCATCTTTTCAAGGACCGCGGAGAGGCTCAAAACAGTGGATGGGCTAAGTAACGAGCGTAATGCGCAAGGAATTTGAGGCTACCAGAAAGTTTTTTTACGACCATGCCCATAGGGTTGCTAGAAAACGCCTGTGGTTCGTCTGTGCATCTATGAGATGTAGAAATCATCCTTTCGCAGCAAATAATCGGTGACAAGACGTGAAAAGTAAAAGCGACGGACGACGTACCCTGCATGTCAATCATGAAAATTTTCAAAAAAATGATATTAATTTGCACACAAACTACATTGGCAATATTAAAGAAGTTTTGCTTGAAAATATGGGAACAAGGTTTCAGAGAAAAATCCTGATCTTCCACTATATCCGTCAAGGAGACAAACAAGTTAAAATATGGGTCACAAATTCAGAGCTTGAAGGTGACTGTCTAACTAAAATCCTATATGTTTACAACGGACTTACAACCTAGTCACAATTCTAATCAACAAATGTTCCGAAATTACGGTTTCTGTTCTCTTCACTAACGAATTTGCTAGCAACGTTTGTATTATGTATATGTGGTCAGTTCGAGTTCGAGTTCGAGTTCTGGATTTCCAGGCCCGTCAGAATGAAATTCATATTGGGGGGATGAGACGAGGTGCAGGCGAAGAGAGCAAAAACGGGGGTCCAGGGGCTTACCCCCGGGAATATTTTTCATGACCACGCCCCTTATATAGCTGGATAATGCCCCATTTTTGGAAAATGTGCCATGGACAAAAGCAAAGGATCATGACAAATGAGACTCTTTCCATGTAAATTTTGTAATTTCTGACTTGATGACATCAAAAGACATTGCATCTTTGAAAGTTTCTGGTAGCATCCTCGAATATATACGAGTTAGGATCTCATTCCTACGACCTTGGCTTTTACGGCCTTTTTTACTAAAACAACATCCATGTCATGTTATATAGTCTCAGCGCAGTTTAGGATTTCAAGAAAACACAAAGCAAAATAAAAAATTTCAAACCAAAACACATGTTGAAATCAGCACTGGTTAAATTTCACTGACTGGGTCTGATCATATTGAGCATAGTCACAATATGCATTGAGAAAGTTTTCCCGGGTTGGGATTTCAAGAAAACACAAAGCAAAATAAAAAATTTCAAACCAAAACACATGTTGAAATCAGCACTGGTTAAATTTCACTGACTGGGTCTGATCATATTGAGCATAGTCACAATATGCATTGAGAAAGTTTTCCCGGGTTGGGATTTCAGGTCAACACAGAGCAAAATAAACAAATGTCAAAGCTAAACGCATGTTGAAATGCACTGGTTAAATTTCACTGACTGGGTCTGATCATACTTAGCATAGTCACAATATGCATTGAGAAAGTTTTCCCGGGTTGGGATTTCAAGTCAACACAGAGCAAAATAAACAAATGTCAAAGCTAAACGCATGTTGAAATGCACTGGTTAAATTTCACTGACTGGGTCTGATCATATTGAGCATAGTCTGTATTGAGAAAGTTTTCCCGGGTTGGGATTTCAAGTCAACACAAAGCAAAATAAACAAATGTCAAAGCTAAACGCATGTTGAAATGCACTGGTTAAATTTCGCTGAATGGGTCTCTTCATATTGAAAAAGTTTTTCTGCCATTTCCATGCATTTCACTGTTAAACGACATATTCGTTATTCGTTTGTCAACCCGACGTATGTTTAACACATAAGCGTAAACGTTGACATGAGAAAACCTGCCGGCAAGCCGATTTGCTTCGATTGTTTCAAGAACATTTCAAAACATAGCGTAAATTTACTAGAATTGTAAAGCTTCATTTAGCACTTGTAAAGAAATCTTTGACTGGTGGGTTTACCGTGTAAAAATAACGAAAATAAACAACTAACATGAATTTTTGGATCCTGCATGAATTTTCCCACTTTGCTCACCCACGCAGATCAATATGCTTTGTGAAAACTGTTGTTTTCGTCTGAGGTTTGCTCCATTGAATTGAATTGCTATTCACTGTTATAGTCATTGAAGCGGAATGAGTATTGTGGGGGTATCTTTGGGGAAATGGAGCGAAAACAAGGACTCATGTAATGAGCCTACATCGAAGGCAACATTGATAATTCGTAACAATGTTGTTTCTTTCTGCCTGCTTAAAGAAATGCTGCTTGATTTCAGCAAAAGTTTGCCGTATGAGGGGCGCTCTGGAACACAGATGGTCTTAAGAAACAGAATTGCTACCTTTCACATCAATGTTCATTGCAAGATTCTGAGACTTTGTGCAGTATTAACTTTAGTTGGACTATTTGAATACCAGTATCATTAGTTGGGTTTATTTGAATACTATTATCAAGGCGGTAAGTCTCGCATATGATTATTTGACTGATCTTCACTTGCGTCCACCAGCAGTACTTCTTGCCCCACAATAGACCTGGACATCTTCTCTCCTGCAATTGCCGCTACAGAGTCCAAGGGTATCAAAATTTGATTTTGCTTGCTCTTGTGCAGCTCTGGAGTTACAGTCTCCGTCGTATTGAGAGAAGACATACAGAGCCTCATTCAAGCCAGTTGGGGGTATTCTTCCTACAAAAAATGATATTTTGCCACACTAGATAAATCTACAGTCATTGCTAATTGACAAGCACAAAGCGATTGGTTATCAAGCAAAGGGATTTGTATAGCCGACTTAGGTGACGGTAAACGTTTGTAGCACCAGATTGGCTTCCTGCCCCCAAACGGCAAACTATCGATGGAATCCAGTTAAACTGTACATCATTTGATGCATAAGAATATAGGGAATCTAGCAATGTCATTATAATTAGCAAATATTGTAAAATGATACATTGCTTAGAAAATAGGTCATCAAATTTGATAAAGAGGAGGATCACGAAAAATTACAGCTAAAAAGCAAGGGATTCTTGAAAACTTTAGAGGCGGAATGGAGGGGTTATGCAAAATCTTCATTGTCAATAACCATATCTTCTGGTCCCTTACCCAGCATTAATAATGACTGATCCAAAAGTTTGCCCTGCTGAGATTTGAAGAAATCCGAAAATCAACATCTTTGGCCTACAAATGCTTGCCGTCACTTGAATCAATAGCTGCAGGTCAATGAAAAAAATCTACAAGTGAAGTCTTGATTCCTGAATGCCTAACTCACTGGTAGCATAATGGGGGTACCTACATCGAGACTAACTGGATGGACCTAGATATCTGCTTCCTAAAACACATTCAGCAGGGTACCCCAATGTGTGTGGCTACTACAGTATGAGGGCGCCAGGAAGAAATTGTCCCGTTCTCCTGTGCGTAAATTTAAGAGACTTGAACTTGCAGTCTGGTACCAAATCTGAGTAAAGTTGTCAAGTAGTTGCTGATTATGGAGCAAGCAAGTCTGAATTACTGGTTGCTTCAAAGTCAAAGGATTTTGTGTCCGTACATTTATATTGAATTTTAACACCAAATGGAACTTGACTTAAGACATTTTTCCAGGAAAACTATTTGGGAGCGGTGAATAACCAAATAGCTCAATACAATTTTCCAGGAAGCCTATCGTATGCAAAATTATTCGTTTATATGGATTTCTTGACTTCAGAAGCAGAATATAAAATGAACGCATCAGGGCTGCAGCACTTGGATTGCAACTCTCCAGCTCTAACAGTCCAGGATACGTTTTGCTCCTTAGTCATTATGATCATAGCAAAATCAAATTAATGACTACGTGTTAGAAGTCGATTTTGACGCTGACAGAACATGCGAACCTCTCTGGTTTTGAAGCATCCAGTAATTTCAACTTTCAAACTCTAAGCTGGAGTCTCTGCTCTTGAAAACTGTTTAAGTGAGATCATTGGATTCTACATCAGAAACCCTCATGAATGAACCTGTTTTTATAAGAACCTTGAGACTGAAATTCATTCTTATAGACGCCCCTCAAAAGAACTCCCCAGAGGCTGAAACTGGGAGAGATTCTTACACAAGAGGTTCCATGTCTTCAAAATTCCTCAGAATTTTCAAGAACTTTTGACATTCTAATCAGAATTCTTCAGTGACACAAGAGACTATCACATTTTTAAACAAAAATTGTAACCTTAATACCGTAAAAGCTCTATCAAGCCCCCGGGGAGACTTATTCGGACGCTTTAGAGGGGGGGGCTTAATAGAGAGGGGGCTTATCAGAGAGGGAGGCTTATTCACAAGATCAAATGCCAAGGACATATTTGGAAGTTTTTCTGTTGCTTCACCCCATATTGTGCCTCATCAGCATCCAATTTTACGGGCCAGAATTATAAATTCGACACATGTTTCTCCCAAACCATTTCGAAATTAACATGCGAGCATGTTTAGCAAAATAAATGAAAAAAAGTTCGGTAAGTTCTGGAATTTGATATAAGAGGGGTTAAATGGAGAGTGGGCTTATTTAAAATTTTGGCTTAGAGGGCAGGGGCTTATTAGAGAGGGGGCTCAATAGAGAGGGTGGGTTTAATAGAGCTTTTACGAAATGTTGTCAAGAATTCTTCAAGAATTCTTGAAAAACAGTATTGATGCGCGCAAGGTATATACTATATAAGAACCTTTTAAGAACCTTGCAAGCTCGAACTAAGAATAACGGGCATTTAATTAAGAATCTATTGATTTGATTTGATTTGATTTGATTTTAACTTCTTTAAGCACGGTGGCCACGTCAGTCAGAGGATTGATTTTCAGTGGGCCGTGCAAATAAATATAAATTAAGAAAAAGCATACATAACTAAAAAACCTTATATACAACATAATCTTACAAAAAAAATAAAGCTATGCTAACTATCACATGAAAGAGAGAATCAGCATTCGGTGTTGGCATTGTTGATACGTTTTTTGTATATTTCATAAGATTTTGATGATTTGACTTCAACCGAAAGCTTGTTCCATAATTTAGCACCCTTATATGAAAAGCATTTCTGGCCAAAGGCCGATTTGCGACGAGGAACGACCAAATCTGTTTTAGTATTGAGAAGTTCTCTCTTGCATGCATCGGACAGCCTGACAAACATTTCTGTAAGGTAAATGGGAGCTTGGTTGTTCACCGATTTGTATACCATCTTCACGGTTTCTGATTCGATAAGTTCATTGATGGTATGCCAGCCAAGTTTTCTAATGATGGGTAAAGCAGAAGCATCATAAGCACTGTTTGTGACGATTCTTGCCGCCCTATTTTGGAGTTTTTGCAGCCTATTGATAGCATTGATACCGGAAGCTCCCCATACCGGGCAGCTGTATCTGAAGTATGGTTCCACTAGACTTCTGTACATTTTTTGTACAGTAACAATGGGCAGATACTTTTTAGAAAAACGTAACATCTCTAACACACGTGAAATTTTTTTCGTCACTGCTGAAATTTGCTCGTCCCAGCTCAGATGCTTATCAACAATTAACCGAAGGTATTTTATATCATCTACCATGGAAACATTCTCCTCGCATACTACGAAAGAGGGCTTTGCTACTCTATCATCACTGATATCTTTCAGTCGCTTTCTGCTGCCAACTACAAGACTATGTGTCTTAGCAACATTCAGGGACAATTTATTACCTTGTAGCCAAGATTTAAGGTTGCTCAAGTCTTCATTGACGCAGTCGTTAATATGCTGAACCGAATCCGATGCAAACATCAGGCTTGTGTCATCAGCATACATATTAACGTCGCAATGTTTCATATGTAGATGGAGGTCATTGATATATATGATAAATAACAGAGGCCCTAGACAGGACCCTTGCGGTACTCCACAGGTTATAGATTCTATATTCGAAATCTTCCCATTGACCTTACAACACTGCTTTCTATTAGTTAAATAAGAACAGAACCATTATGAATACCGTAAAGCTCCAGTTTTTGCAACAATATTTCATGATTCTTTGCAATACTTTAATCCAGGCTGCCCATGAAAAACATATCTCTACAACCACCATTCAAACTGCCAACATGTTTATGGGACACTATGTTCATCTGAAAATTAGAAGTTGAACAGTAGCGATTGTTATTTTCATTTTTGTAATACACATAATGTTGACATGGCCCTCCTGTATGCCAAAGGGCGCTGTTCTTCAGTTTTGGTTGAACATCGTCAGCTTGGTTGACGCGGACGAAAACGTTTGAATATAGATCACTCTGTTACATTACAACGGTGCAAGCTTTGAGAGAATCGAAATTTGACAAGACTTGCATCGATAAATTCGCATATTGTTGCATTTCAAACATTGCAGATGAAGGATTAAAGTATTGCAAAGTATAGTTAGACGACTGAGGAAAATTTTGATGTCCCATTGCATCGATTTGGTGCTTGGGTGTTGGATTGCGAGCGAAGACCAAACAGTTCATTAATTTGTTTTGAAGATAAGTTTTTGTCCTTGAACTGCTCTTAGTTATCTCACAGTCCGCACACAACTGCAATGTCTGAACTGCGTATGACTCAATTTAACAACCAGTTTAAATTTGTAACTTACGGACACAGTCTGGAACTAATTTCTTTGGCGTTGTAGGTAGACCGGACCATGCTCCTCCCCTGCATATGTAGAGAAATGGAAAATTCTCTTCAGGATAGAAACCTCTGGAGCAAGATGGAAAAGCAATGTTGCCATGAACCAACATCAGCCCATTTATTGGTGATGGAAGCTTCGGGCATGTAGGTACTGCAAACAGATATTTCTATCATTAAAAATAACCTCAAAACTGGAGGTCTGATTACATGAGCAGGGCCTGCCATTCTAACAGGGCAGCTTTGGTAACCAGTTGTATAGCTACAGAGCAAGCCCCACTGTTCTTTATATCACTGTACTTGTTAACGTATTGACTAATGGGACATTTGCCCCAGTGTTACTCTCACTTTTCCCAGCAGTGAAAGAAAAATTAGTACTTTTGACCCAATAGCTTATGGCAAAATGAGGCCTTTTTCGTGTCAGAGTGACATCTGACTTTGTCAGTGATGCTCCACTGATTTTTGTCTATTCATAAAGCCATGCAGTAAAACTTGAATGGAGGGCAGGGGCCTTTTGGATGCTTTCTTGCTGGTTATAAATTCTTAAAAAAAATATCCTGCTTTACAGCTGGGAATCCCGTTTTAGCTGTTTTCCGGATAGTTTTCAGTGTAGTCAAGCTAAATTGATAGCAAATTCGGTCAGGGAATTTCGGCCTGCTTTGAAGGATTATAGGATCGAGTTCCCTGATAAAATCGCTCACAATTAGGGAACAATAGGTGAAGGTGAAGTTGTGGTTTTCAGCGCCAAACGCTGGGATCGCATAGTTAAGCGCCAATCGAGTCCGCGACCCCTTGTCATGACGCTCATAGATGCTGGTGGGATTTGAGCCCCGTTCGCCTGACTGTTCTGGCTGCAAAGTCAGTGGATTACAACACTGCGCCACAACACCCTCTAATACAAAATGGAACCGATTGTATTAATGATTTATAATCATAAAATCTTGTTTCTCACAGCTGACATAGGGGACAGAGCAAAGTTTATTTTATAACATGGCCGGTGCAAAACGCAACGGGGTAACTACTTTTATTGAGTTTATCAGAGATGGGTGAACACATTTTTGAAGCAAATACCAACGGGGCAGAAGCTTTTTATGAGCTTAAGATGAAATTTGTAATGCAAAATGTCTCATTTTGGGGGCAAAGTTGTGAATCACGCAAGAAGAGAAATTTTTTCATTTCATTTTTCATTTTTTCATTTAATCTTATTTAAGCACAACATCCATTCAGTTAAATACGATACAAAAGAAAAATAAATTACAGTTAATAGTTTACAATATAAGCTCAAACTATGTTTCTCCGCTCCCTCCCCCCGTGTACTGTTCTTCCATCGATTCGCGCAAACCTATTTTCTATCAGCTCAAAAGGTGAGATTTCAGATCTTTTTTGAATCGTACAACGGATTCGGTGTCTCGGATGAGCTGTGGGATACTATTCCAGGCTTTTGGACCAGTGTACAAAAAACTTTTTTTCGTATGTTCTAATTTTAGTTTTTGCACATGGATATCATTCATGTTCCTTGTGTTATATTTTGATAAGGCAGACCTCTCTATGAACTTATTTTGTAGGCCTTCAGGACAAAGCTGATTGACAATCTTGAAAGTCTTGGAAGGAAAGTCTTGGAAGAGAAATGCTTGGAAGGAAATATTTTAGATGATTTAAAGTTTCCTAGTCAGTTGCTTACAAGCACGATGCATCAGTCATATCCCTGAATCTTCAAAGTAAACTTTTAATTTAAAAACATTCGTAACTACAAAAATTGATTTTGTTATGGTCTTTGGCTACTTTGATACGTACCTTAGAAACATATGTTGTTCATGAATATAGGGCAGATACATTTTTAAGGACTTTTAGGAAAGGGCGACGGGGCAGTGAGTTTTTTTTGCAATAATTTCATACGGGGCGAGCAGATTTTTTCCAAACAGTTTTCTTCTCCACCGGCCATGTCATATAATAGATTTTGCAAAGTCCCTAGTACCAAAATAATGACAGCCTTCTTTACAGCATGAAATGATCAGGTAGCAAACTACAAGTTTTGAAACGAGGGGTGTATCACTCTCTTAAATCCAATACACCTTTAGCAAAAATCTATTGGTTTCAACATGATTTAGCAAATCCCTAAAATCTTATTTTCTTAAGAAAATCCGCCTTAAATTATGTCTTAGGCTGTTTCCGAAAGCATGCTTGTTTAAATGAATTACACTGCGAATACAAACCCGATCTGGACATGTAAGGTCATGAAATCCCAGTTAAGACCTCGCCTATGCGATGCACATGAGCTATAGGATACCCAATGTATGTGGCAGTTTGACATCTATGACAGTAGCGAGGCACCTTAACTTAGTGCTTTGTGCTTTGAACTTATTTTTAGTTGCTATACAGCCACTTTTCACTGTTTTGTAATTTTAGAAATTTTCGGTAATGAACAACCTTAAGTGCAGATCCACCTTTATCATAAATCTCCAACGGACGGGAAAACCCCTCCCAAGTTAAAAAAAATACCCGTAATCAATTTCTCATTTTGCCGCCTCATAACATTGGAATGCTCATACCTGTAGCAGCTTCATAGCTTGCAAGTACTCCGACAAGAACCAAAATATTCAGAGCAGGCTGCATGTCGAGAAACCGAAGTAGAACTGAAATATTCTTGTTTGAATTCCGTCTTTAGGTTCACATCGCATAAGATCTATATTTAAGGAACATCGCAGCCTGTGTTTGAGCAGCTGATAGCCTGTGTCACATCATGCAACATGCTCAGCTGCCTAGCTGTATTAACATTTCGAAGAATCTGAGTACTAAGCTGATGCTTGTATAAGTGGTTCAGAGGACATCAAGGCTGGACATCTGGTGCCTTTCGAAAAAAGAAAAAGTTTTCTGTTACCATTTTTACATTTCAAGTAGACTCTCTTACTCCTTGGAAGGTATAATTGTCTGGAGAAATAGCTATTCTGAAAAGAATCAGAATTGAGACTGAACTGAACGATATTGCTACAGTCCAATGTGCATAATAGTGATAGAAGCTCTAACGCCACTCGACTGAGCCTCGTGTGTATGAATACATGGCGCTCGATCCAGATTCCTTTGTAAAACAGCTGGAAGGTCTATTGTCAGTATAAGGTGACAAGTTACATAGTACAGGCTTCAACTAAGAACCTTGGAATCCTATTGACAAACAATTGCACCAAGAGCAGATCTTGCATACGGGGCACTATGTCGAGATGTTCCTTTTATAGGGAATCGACATGGTTGAAAGCCAGCCCAGGTCAAGAACAAAGTGCTCTCCAACAAAGCACTAAGAAATTTCTCTTTCAAGAAGTGTCCCTTTTACAGGGGATCAACATAGCTGAAAGCTAATCTGGGCCAATACACCTTTCAACTGACGGCCTCCTTACGAAATTTCTGACCATGGATTTGGATTCAGTACCCCAAACATAGTCAAACAGCAAATGTTCATGTTCCTAGAGTATGCGATTTCGATTTCATGGTGATAATAAATGTGAGAACTTATATGGGATTTGGCTGTCAAATTCGTTCGGGGTGTAATTTTACACTCATTTGTTAAGGTTAAGTCCCATAGAATTTTCAAATTTTTATCCTCATGAAATTGAATTTGCTAACACTAAGATCAACTTGTTCAAGAAAATACCCACGTTTCACTTATAAAGCTACTTAATTGGTGGGAAACCACTTTTTCGCTTGAAAAAAACATCATATATCTGTACGAAACCCACTTTTCACCTGAAAACCTACTTCGTTAAACGAGAAACCCACTTTGTCACTGAAAACTAAGTTTGCTGAGCGAAAAGCCTGCTTTGTCAGTGAGGAACCTACGTTTTTGACAAAGAGCCCACCTTTTCACTGAAAAAGCATCTTTGTCAGTCAAAAACTCACATTATTCACAGGGGTGTCATGGCTGGGGGGCAGGGGGGTCAT
Source organism: Aurelia sp. 4 Dawson et al 2005 (assembly GCA_964019985.1). Lineage (NCBI taxonomy): Eukaryota > Metazoa > Cnidaria > Scyphozoa > Semaeostomeae > Ulmaridae > Aurelia > Aurelia sp. 4 Dawson et al 2005. Next base: position 17,133,348 of record OZ026492.1, read on the forward strand.
GGCCTACCCTAGAATTCAGATCATAGGATTTTTCGGAAATTTTAAGGTTTCGTCGGAAAATCACTGACTCTGAGCTTGCGCTAAGTACATTTGATCGGTTCAGATTTTTTACATCACTTTCAGTTCTTCCCACGACGCCTGCTGTTTTCATTGTTATTCGGTAGAAATCCCCCAGATATTAGTCCCGGTCCCAGCAGCGTCCCATCCACCGTGCACCATATCTGCGAATAAATCACAAGGATCTTGTAACATAGAAATTCATTTTCTTCACGAGACACCGTTAATCTAAACAGGGAGGTTTAACTGTATATTTGAAGATAGCACTTAAAGACTTACGTTAAAGAGATACCATGATACCTTAGAGCCTTTGAAACACAGGAGTTTTTCATGACTGATATTTATTACTCATTTCCATCAAAAACAGAAACCATGGGTTATGAATTTTGCATAGGATGTCGTTGCTTCAGCCTCAAATTCGCTCATTTTTCACTGAAAAAAGCTTTATTCAAACATATAGAAAAGAATATTTGCAGAAATGAAGCTATCATAAAGTTATCAGAGTTATCAAGCTATCTTGCTTATATTTCATTCAGCTACATTAAAAATCAATCTATTTCTAAGTAATTTTCTAAGAAATTTCTCAGGAAAGCCTTCAGTTAGTCAAGTTCTACCACCCCTTTCAATGGCGACTTCTTTACGAAGGGGGAGGGGCACTTTCCAACGATCTGAAGGGTGTGGTCGCAAAAATTTTTCCGGGGGCGAGCCACCGGACCCCCATCTTTGCTCGCTTTGCTCGCGTTTGGTATCAGGACCCCGGATATGAAGCTCGTTCGGGTTGGTGTGACCACTGGGCTTCTTCCTAGGAGGACTGTCTTTTTTTGGTGGTTCATTTGAACCCAATCCCAATAAAACACCAATAAATCTAGCATTTTCCGTTATTCACTGCGAGTGTCCTGTGAAAGGAAAGGGGGCGACACTGAAAAATTTTATTTTTCGGAAATTTCGGGGTTTTGGCCCGGGGGTACATGACTTGCGGATGGATGGGGGTCTGCCGCCCGGTTTTCAGAAAGGTACCCTCTTCTAATTACCGAAATTTGCTTTCATACCCACTTTTATGATGAATTTTGGCGGAAAACGGCCCATTTTTGGCTATTTTTCGCCAATTTCTGGATAACCCACCCATGTTTATGGAAAATCTGTCGAAAAAGGGACCCTTGTTTAGACAATTTTGGATTCAAAAACCCACCCATATGGGCGTCACATACCCGTACCCTTAACATGTTATGTTACCCCCCCCCCCGGGGTTTTGGCCCCTCCTGATAGACAGGTCCCACGACGCCCCTGATTATTCAGCAGAAAACCTCCTTTTTCATAGAAATGCCAACTTTTTCAACGAAAACCACACAGTATCACTGACAAACTCATTTTGCCATTGAAAAAACCTACTTTCTCAGTGAAAAACAAAGCTTTCCAGTTGAAAAGATGGATTTATTGGCAATTGAAAAATTGTGTTCATCGGCAATGAATTAGGTTTTTTGAATTCTTGTGCATTTGGTAGCCAAAGAAATCTATCCTAGCTTTTCAATCAGATTTGGTAAAGTTGCGGATCAATAACATAGCTACAGGCAGCTACAGATACAGGCAGCAAAAGAAGATCAAAAATTTCATGAGTTGTTTTTTTATTAACCCTATTTTCTGAATTGAACTGAAGGTTTTGCAAAATGATTTACAAGGCTAGTGGCTTGCTGCTTCCTATAGTGGAAAGCGGAGGCACTCAGTCTATAAAATGGAGAATGGTCACATAATTCCTCCAGTTTGATTCATATGCTGGAATTCAAATTGAGTGTATGAAAATATTTCTCTGGTAGAGAAGGTCTTTGGAAAATTCAAAAATTCCTTGGGTTTTGGCACTGATGGTATTGCCAATCATTTCTTGAAAATTGCGCTTCCTGTCAACGGTGAATCACTTTGCAACATTTTCAATCCTTCTATAGCAACTGCTGAATTCCAAGACTGTTGGAAAATGTTTATTTTTTATTTTTATTTCATTCTCAAATAATTGATTTACAATAATGATAATAACAAAAAATTAATTAATTAATTACAGAAAGGATTACGAGTTAAAGAAAACAATGCTAAAATATCAGATAAACTACCTAAGAAACTTTTAAAAACCCCCAAAACGTCCGATTAAAAATAAACTCATTAAAATACTGTTCGTGAACCCCGAATACATATTAACATTGAGCGCAAAAGACTAAAAGAAATTTGTGTTCCTATCAATAACATGATTTCGCAGTACTTTTTGTTTCTTTTCAATGAAAGATTCTTTGCCAAGAGCTTGTAAACAATTTGACATTCTTTCGCCATTGCACTATTAGTTCCGAAGACCAGGGGTGTAAATGTTCTTTGTTCAATTTCGATGACTCTCTGGTTGTACACTCGCTTCTTATCATTTTCTGCCTTTCTTAAAATAGCTTCCGTTGGCAAGTCTTTATTTGACTCTGCATTTACATTTGTTATTCTTACATCGAAAAAAGCTGTTTGACCATCCCTGAAGAAACTTCTTGCTTTTACATCCAGCCGGGCATTATCTTCGGTGTTAGCAGACGATAAAATGAAGTTTTCCCCCGTAACCGGAATGAGTTTTGGCTCAACGGCAACATCTTTACAAACTTGAGATAATAATTTCGCTTCAAGGTTTCGAATCTCATCATTTCTCATAGTCATATGTATAAAGCCTCCCTTTTTGCAATTTAAGGCATGCGAGATATTGAACGCGTTGTTACAAGGACATTTACTTGGTAGGCCTTTCAGTGTCAAACCGTACCTTAAACATATTGCATCACGAAATTCCTCCTTATTTAGGAAATAGCCTTCATCTTCGAGAGGAATAACAGTCAACCAGTTAGAAGCTCCTTTGTCTCGTGCACGTGACAGAGTTTTCTGTAATGACTCGGGTAGTTTTTGATCAACCAAAATGGCAGAATCTTTGCTTCTTGCTAATCTCTAAGATTTAACATTGTTTACAAGCTGCTTTACTTCATCATCGTTTGGAAAAAGATGCAAACTTTGTTGTACTATTAGAGCTGCATGGAGTGCACTTATAGTTTTTAATGCTTCATATTCAAATCCTGACTCTTTCATCAAATTAACAATGCCCATCCCACCTAAGCGATTAGGTAAAGCCCAAATTTCACGCATTTCCTGGGAGACTTCACATCCAAAAAGACTTAGTATAAGCTTTGATGCTATGAATTGTTCAATTGGCAGTAACAACTCGGCTATGTCAGGAATAGTCCTCAGATAGTAGGTAAATTTACGCACAAAACCAAAAATGAAAGCGCTGTATGCAGCCTGAGGTTGAGATTCAGCTCTATTACACAAATTCTCTAATACAACACTTTAATTAAGCAGCCTCGTTTTGGAAATTTGTCAAAATCTCTTCCTATTGTTCATATGAAAAGTTTGAGCGAAGATTCGGATTTAGCACCCAAACTTTAGTCCTGTTACGTGTTTTTAAACTGCTAGCAATTGTGATGTTGATTTTATAACAATGTAAAGTTCAAAGATTTATAAGGGATTTGACCGTGAAAAGTCGTTCGGGGTGTAACTTTACACCCCGAGTCATTTTTCACGGTCAAATCCCTTACAGATTTTCAAACTTTAAATCGTAATAAAATTAACACGACGACCATTAGCAACGTGAAAACTTGTGGTCAGACTAAAGTTTGGGTACTAAAGCTGAATTTTTCCTCTAAAATTTCATATGACAGAATTGACAGAATCTTGAAAAATTTCCAAAACGAGGCTGTTAATTAAAGTGGTGTATTCTTTCAGCCAGCTGTTAACTTTACCATTTACATAAGCTTCCTTGAAAGTTTATGATCCAATAGAGGCTCCCATATGCCTCTGACCTTCAGTGGTTATTTGGATAGAGAGGCCTTGGAAAATATGTCTTGCATCTTCCGGATCTTCACTTTTCTTTAAAATTAGCCATGATTTCTTCTCCTTTACAATATAGCCAAACATTTCACCTTCCGCCTTGAGAGTTGTGAAACAATTTTTCAACGAAATCAATGACTCTGCCGCAGAAGCATCATCAGCTAACCAAACTTGTCTTACTTTTAATGATATCAACAATGAAGTTGAAACAGCATAGAATGGCATTGCTAGGGGGTCTCCTTGTGTAGTACCCTCTTGAGACTGTGTTTCTCCACCTCCTGTTATAAATAATCTAGATGGACATCTGTAAGTGTTGATCAAGATTGTTGAAGCCCTTGGACACAAAATTTGGACATTGTGCAATGCTACTCTTCTGTTGAGAGAATTGAAAGCGTTTGATGCGTCAATTAGCAGCACTCCCTGGGAACTTTCTTCAAGGACAATTGATTGCATTGCATGAATCAATTTTAGACTGTTGGAAAATTGCTATAGTTGCCCCCCCCCCCATTTTAAAAAGTGGTCAATCTGATGATCGATCAAATTATAGGCTGATTCCAGCCCTCCCTTTCTTTTTTAGGGTATTTGAAAAATTGGTTTTTAACTAGCTGTATTTTCATATACTATAAGCAGTCTGGGTTTTGGTCCTTGCATTCCACTGTCACTTGTCCGCTAAAGTCTTGTACGCTTGAATGAAGTTTTTCACAATTGTGACAGAAGTGATTGTCCACATCTTGACGCAAAATAATTTTGGATTGGAGCACATAAGGAAGACTTATTCCACTTAACGCGATATATTTAACTGCACCAAAACCACCCTGTCCATGAGATTCATCTGTATTGCTAGTAACAGGAGTGAGAAATTTTGTTTTAGTTAGACGTATCAGAGCAGAAAAATATTGATTTATTCCCTTTAGAGCCATCAAGGATGTCGTAATTCCAATAAAAAATAACAGTAAGCTGAACTTTTGCTTGAGGAAAATAAACAAGGGGCCTTTGGAATATTTCATCCAAAATCGCTCGCAAACATATTCTTAAGCCTCAAGTCACTTAAGTTCAGTTTACAAGCATTTTGATCATCTTATATTTACAACGTAGTTCTGTTAAAACGTTCTTTAACCCTAATCCGCATGGGGGGTGTTTTCCACCCCCCTCGAGGTTTTTCTTGCCGTGTGTCTAAAAGACATCACCCATGTCCCCCAAACCCCTCTGACTTTTACTAATTATCTGTTCGCCACATTTTGATCGAAAAATTTTTAAACAATAGAGCTCACAGGTCACGTGACATGCCCATATTTGGAAGCAGGTAGCAGAAAAATCATTGTTTTTGATGATTTGAATGGAAAGATTTGATCAAATTATGAAGTATTATACACCAAATGAATCAGTAAACGAAGGGCTTTAATTTGATACCGAAATTTCTGGAATTTGATGATGTCAGCATTTTTGATGATGACGTCATTATGGCCGCCATTTTGGGCTAATTAGCAAGCTTTTGAATATTTTCGAAATTTTTCGATTGAAAACACTCCAATAATACGTTTGTAATGGAGTATTACCACTTTGCAGCTTCTTTTTGTTTATTTCTACAGAGAAAAAATTCAATGCATTAATGACGTCATTCAGATTGGCTAATTTCTGCCAAAATATCACTCCAAATTCATTAATTTCAATGAAAGGGTATCTTAATATCAAATTTGTGGCTAACTTGAACCAAAAACTACCAAATTTTCATGGAAAACCTTCTTTTAATTCAAATTTAGCTTCGAAACCTGATTTTCACTGATTTTAAACTTCATGACGTCACTATGACGTCATAAGGTGTGGCAGCCACACCCAAATTATGCTACATACTAGAAATTACCTGATCTATAACTGTGCCAAGTTGCATTGAATTCTGACCAGGCTAGGCAGTTTTCAGAGGAGGGTGGGGTGGAAAGAACCCCCCATAAATGGTAGCTCGAAAAAAGCCCATATGGATTAGGGTTAACTATTTATGATAAAATCGACACAAATTCTGCAGCAATGAGCTTTTTACTTTATGGAATTTGCATCCTTGCATGCTCCAATAGTTTTTCAATATACGGTTTTTGGACTCTTTACGGTATTACAGCAATATGATTATCTTTTTAAATAATTCAAGGTTATATTCTAATGAAAACCGACTGACTAAAATCTCTTAGCCTTTCATTGTGATTTCCAACGGAATCTTTCATCCTTTGGTGCTCCTCGGACCAGATTTTGAAAATTCAGGTATCGTAGATAGTATTTCAAAGATAAAAAATTATCAAAGCAATTTTGAGGAGTCCAAAATTGAAATTTTGAAAACTAAGGTATTTTGGAATATAGAATCCAAATACGCTCCTCTCAATGACGTAATATTCTAAAGTGTCACTAAACCCGTCTTTGTCCAGTCTGTTAAAGTCAAAATTGATCTTTTCAGGACAAAAACTGATTTTCAGATTTTTCGAATGGACACTTTTTGCCAAGTTGAAAAATAACACTGACATATCCGATGTCCTGAGTGTCTAAAGGTGTCTAAAAAATTTTATGAACATTTAAAAGCAAGTTTAAAGAATTGTGTTTTAAGATACTTTTTAGACCGATTAACAGTTTCCGAAGTCCTAACTTCTGATGGAAGAGAGTTCCAAAGTTTAGGCGCACACACTGAAGGTGCTCTTTCTCCGCAAGTCTTCAGCTGAGATCATCCTTCAAGAACATTGATACCATTGACAGAGCGTAATGAATACTTTGACTGTTTTGACTCAATCAGATCACATATATATTCTGGAGCCGCATTATGTACTGCTTTATAAACAATAGTCATGATCTTGAATTGAATCCGGTATCTAATTGGTAGCCAGTGTAGCTGCTGTAGAGCTGGAGTGATACGTTCAAATTTTGATCGACCGGGTATTAATCTAGCAGCAGAATTCTGAATGTTTTGCATCGGTCTTATGGTCGAGTCTGGAATAATGAAGATAGGAAAGCAACCTTAAAATTACCCGAAGTACCAAATCCGCATTTAACCCAAGTCAAAGTATTTTATTTTCAGGCTGTGTCCAACACCGATAGTAGCATCAAATGGATGCTACTGATTGATGGAAAATTAGCCTGTTAAAGCTACACTCCCGCATAACTAGGTCCAAGGCTGCTGGGGCTTCGCTGCCCTTCAGATATTTTTCAACCTTTTCACAAATCTTTCCTCATAGGTATCAGACAAAGATAAGGTTGCATTTTCTCATCATTAGGGCAATTTGGGCTTTGAGGGAACTAGCCCATCTCCCGAAAAGGCAAATAACCCTTCCGAAGGTGGGGTTGGAAGTAAAAACCTGCATTTTCCCCGCAAAACTAGTCTCCTCATCCATGTTGGAAAACCTTCCAGATGCATCTGCAAAAGAAAGAAGATCCAACATGAAAATGTGAAAGATGCAGGAGGTTCGATTTCAACCTCAGCACGAGTGTGCAAAATTTACTAAACTCTCAAATCAAACTCCGTTTTATACTGCATGGAAGAAACCATACCGCATGCATGACTATCAATGAACACGCAGATGATAAAAGCATTAAATCTCTATTAGAATTTCATTCTAATCGTCATTAAACCTGAAAAACCGCTGGAATTGAAGAATTCTTACGACCACTTGTGCAAATCGCTAACCATTCAAATGATGCTCTGACACAGCTCTTACTATATGGCAATAAAGACCTTTCTTGTGAAGTGAACAGAGATTGACTCGTCTCTAACTATTCTTAGATTGACTATACGTTTCATTCGTGAAACTGGTCGGTTTGATCGAGATCTATTGAAGCTTCAGCTGTGTGCAAAGCAACCACCAAGTATCTTTTCGTAAATGTTCTTGTTTCTTTCTTTGAAAATTCTGTTTCATATTAGATGTCAGCTCCTTTTGTTCATCAAAACCAAGGCAGAGTTTCCGCGAGTGACTTTCCAAATTTTTCATTCCAACCCTGATCCGACATCCAATGTGAGACAGAATCTAGTAGTGTATCCCGTAATTTTAGCTTAAAGTTGTGCGTCTTTATGTCTTTGGCCTTGGGGTAGTCGTTGTTCTTTCACTCCTCTTAGTATTGTCCCTGTGGTGTTGTCTAGTAGCTTTGGATAGGTATAGTAGAACGTAAGCATTGTTGTAAATTATTTTATAGGAATGAAAAAACCTCTACATGATTTACGTCATATCTCATCAGAAAGTAATACCACCTGCTGATTTAAATATCTTGTTAGACCGTGTGCACACATTCTCAGGAACTTTTTAAAATATACTTTGTCAAATTTAGAGTAAGGTAGTTAATGCTTTTCGTTCATTTCCGTTCAAGAGAAGGTACGTGATGAAAGTTACTCGCGGAAGACTTGAATAGAAGCTATTTTGAAGTAAGTCGAGGACGAAAAAGAGTCAACATACGTTAACAATATATATAATATAATAGTAATAAGAATCAGTGATGAGAACCTGGATTCGTACAGCTTTACAAAGAAACTTTCTCAATATTGTCAGCTCATTATAAGTGTTTTATTGGGCGACCCTTGGCTCATAGATGCCATAAACAGCTTTGAATCCCTTGTCTTCATACAAGTGATCAACCTTGAAATGTAACCACATCCATCGATCTGCCCAATCAGCTAATGGTTTACTGTATCCATATGTCTTGTATAAAAGCATCCTTGATTTCTGGAAGGGACCCTCAAATATCTCCAGATAATCAGATGGATTCTTTTGAAGGAAAAACGCAGGGAATGCAAGCTGTAATTTCTGGTATGGTCGATGTACCGTCCAGAAACATTCATCATTCGGGTTATATTTGATTGGATAACCAGGGCTTGTTATTACTCCAAATTCATTGTCGAGATGGCCACCGCAAGCTGAAGAAAGCAAAGAACATCATTAAAGGCAATCGACCGAGATAAGTAGAGCAGGATTTTCGAAAGCTTCTCCCGTGTACCTAAAGACCTGAATCCTAAAAATTTTGATGAAAACAAGTAAGATCCGATGTGTTAAAGTTTAATAGGGAGCTGGACTTTCCCGAGCTTCTCCCGTGCACCTAAAACCCTTAGTCCTAAAATCTAAGAAGCCTAAATACCTACTGGCTGAATGAGAAAACATTTAGGGTATTTGACAAGCCACATTTTGGTGAAAAACAAGTAATATCGGATGCTTTGAAGTTTATTGTTGAAAAAGGAAGGTTGACTTAGTTTCAGAAATTTTGTTTTTTAAATCAACCAGTTTTTTCTAGAAATATAGCTATTTCATAGGATGGTTATCTCAGTAAAAATATATCGTGTATGTAAGAGCTTTTTACTTCCTAACAATGAAAATTAAATGGATAGTCCACTAGCGATATAGCCTGCCCGCAAACTCTACTGATTCTCTGAAGAGAAGTGTGAGGTTCCCCTCCAGTGGAGTCTGCGGATCAGAGACATAAAGCCTGTCCAAAGTCACGTGTGGTTTCTAGTATCGAGGAACTCAACTTCACAGGTGGAAAGAGATCTCTATTGTTCTCTTTTAGTTTGATTAATCGATAAACTTTTTCAAGGAAATCTCGTAATAACTATCCTCATTGGATCATATTCAATGGGGTGGCTCATAACTACGGTAGGATTAAAATATGGTAAACAAAACACTCCCACACAATAGGCTTTCTTTGGCTAGGTTGTTTGTGCGCTCGCCAGTTAAATCACAATATGCCAATGCCAGGCAGACTCGCTTTTTGTCGCTGATTTGCAGACTTTACGGGAGGAGAAACTTCTCTGAAAAGAAACCAGCAGAGTCTGCACGCAGGCTATCAGCGATACCAAAATAACCAGCAACAATGTTTCCTTTTGTGCTCTAACACAATGCATTGTTTGATAGAGAAAACAGTATGTTGCATTATACTGCATTCACACTGACACAGTTAGACCAGCTTTATCTCAACCAGTATAAATTTAACCATTCAAGTGACTGGCTTTGTTGGATTGACCAATCAGAAGGCCTTGTTCGAAAGCCTGGTTTAGTCTAAGCTGGTTTGATTTGCAGTGTGAATGGGGCAATAGATTCACAACATAGTCCCAGTTATCGCAACAACAACAACAACAACAAAAAGAGCAACAACAACAACGAAAATGACTAAAAACAAAAAAAATGCTTCGATTTTGCTCAAACTGGGACTTTTGGACTTTCATATAACTATTTGAGACGGAATTGAGCACGTTTAGAAGTGCGCAGTTCGTGGAATATAATTGGACTTAAGATGAGGAACTCCTGGCTCACTGTGAAGGGCTTGTTGACTCTTGGAACAAGGAGACATTATTATGGATACTTGCCGGTTTTGTTCCTGGCTAATATCACTGTAAACTTGAAACTTGAGGTGTTTTAGCATTGGAGGCTAGAGCCGGCAACTTAGGCCCATCCACCATACACCACTTCGATTAACAGCCTCGTTTTGGATATTATTCAAAATTCTTTTATTGAAAATTTTGGAGGCCAAATTCAGATTTAGCACCCAAAACTTAGTCTAACCACAAGTTTTCATGTTGCTAGCAGTCGTGGTGCTAATTTTATGGCGACGTAAAGTTTGGAAATCTGTAAGGGATTGGACCATGAAAATGACTCGGGGTGTAAAGTTTCACCCCGAACGATTCTTGACGGTCAAATCCCTCATAAATCTTTGAACTTTACATTGTCATAAAATCAACATCACAAATGCCAGCACGTTAAAAAGATGTAGCGAGACTAATGTTTGGGTGCTAAATCCGAATCTGGGCTCGAAATGTTCATAAGAACAATAGGAAGGAATTTTGACAAATTTCCAAAACGAGGCTGCTTAATCGAAGTGGTGTATTGCCTGGAGTTCGTAGCTTGTTGCTATGGCTCCATATCTAATTATGAAATTGATAGGGGAAAACTCCGGCCCAATTTTCAATGTGAAAGTCAATATAGGTCGTAGTTTTAGCGTCCATGCGTCTATCAATAACGATAACTACGGATATGCAATCAGTCTAATGTTGCAAATGTAAAATAATAAATGTATTACTTCAGCTCTGGTGGTTCAGAACTTCAAGTTCACCTGTGCAAAATTATGAATCTTATAGAGAATCTACCAAGCTTTTTCAAAAGGCTTTTTTCTCTGCAGTTAATCTTTAAAGAAACGAATTTGCAAAAAAAGTTGCATAGATGAAAATCGCAAAAACCGATATTGTGTCTGACTGACTCATCCGGCAAATGGTGACTTAAACAAAGGAAATGTGATTGTTGGAACAAGTAACTGGAAGAGTTTAAAACAATATTCTGCCAGTCACAAGCTAGACGTGGCCAAACGGAAAAATAGTGTGCCAAAATCTCAAATGTTTAGTGAACAAGCTCAACTCAATTAGCTATTGCTTAAAGGGGCTAGGTCACATACATTAAACAAATTTCATTCGAAACAACGATTTTACAGGCTTTTTTGATGGGGCAAAGATTTTCAACTTTTTTTCTCAAAATGAAGGTGTTATTTTGAATATGAACTTTGAATTTCAGAGAGAAATAAGTAAGAAATAAGCCATTCGTATACAATAAGATTACAAAGACATCGACTGATATATCCGAGAGTGCCTCTATTGTGGATTCATCCCCATGCACCAAACTTTGTGCGAAAAATGATGCATGCGTATAGGAAACAATATAGATTACGTAGATAACAGTTTTTTTAGAGTTAAGAGACCTAGACCCTTTAACAGAAGATATAATCATGACAAAGTTACTTTGTTTGAAGTCGAAGTCAAATGAAGTGTTGTCTGGCCAATCAAAAATCAATAAGAGCTGACAATCCGCCCGATTTTTGGGTGGATCTCTTTAACTTGTACCAGGTTTTGCAGTCAGCTTCGTGATTAGCATATGACATAAAAAACGGCTTGAGAACGAAGTTGCCAAGTAATGAAAACAACTTACTAGCTCCTTTGAAGTTCAAAGTGAATCCACTGCCAGAGGTATCTTCTCCAATGTAAATAATCCTCATGAAATGACTATTTCCAGTGAAAGATCTTGGTTGTTGCTTCTTTGTGAATGTGATGTATTCTTCATACTTTTGACCATCATAAATCTTAACCATATCTTTGTCACCAATATTAAATGAAGTAAAATCAATATTCACTTTCTTTCCTTGTCCTACTTGTATCAACCAATGACAAACTTCCTTTCCGCCAGCAGTTGTTATCGTTCCAGTGTTACCAGGTTTCTTACCTCCGCATGAGCTCACTAAGAAGAGAGAGCAACTTTAAACTTACAAAATATTCGCTTTAGATTGGTTTCTATTAGGGCCTGTTCATATGGAGGCGAGCCAGCCCGCTTACCGGGCTGGCCCGGTAGGCGAGACAGTTTTCATCTTGTGTTCATATGGAGAAATTCCAGCCCGCTTGCCGAGACAGAAATTTGACACGTGTCAAAAATGAGACATGTGCCCATTGTTTAGAGACGCAGCGCATGAGCAATAGCGACATTTTCGTCTCGGTAGCCGGGATGGAGTGTTCATATGGGGAAATTTTCATCCCGCCTACCGAGATCTCGCCACTACACCAGTGGGATCTCGCTAAGCGGGCCAGCTTCCTTCTATACTTTTCTCCCGTTATTCTGACATGAAGATTGACTCGATACTAAAAGAAATTGTCTGTTGCACACTTACAACCTTTATGTTCAATTCAAACGCTTCTTATCAACTTTTTTGGTGCATTAAATAACTATAGCCAACGTTAGCCACCGTTTAACGAAATTGAAATATTAGTTATATTTCAAAAAGAGGATGGAATAGCTCCAAACTTGTGAATTTGATGCCAGTTGTTTGCAACTTCTTGAAGCAAATTAGACCAGGTAATCCAGTCTGAAATAGCATTTAGGGAAATTTTGCCACTCGGGTCTCTTTCAATTACACATGGAAACATAAGAGAAAACCAAATTTCAGATTTATATCGCAAATGGTTTTCAAGCTATTGAGAGAAATCCAATAGAGGATTTGGGAAAAGAACTCCCAGTCTCGAAACAATTTCTTGGGTGCCACTTTCTATTTGTGGGCCTATTTTCAATCGTGTTCAGCTTATCATATTACGTAAAAACCAAGTTTCAGGTCTATATCGCAAATAATTTTCAAGATGTCGAGAAAACCTCTTAAAGAATTGGGACAATTTTCCCAAGTCTACATATAGCTTTTGGGGGCATTTTATGACTTGGGTCTATGTTTCTCATCGTATGCGAAGTACGAAATATCGTACTAATCCCAAATCTCTTGTTTTTGTCATAAAATGCACAATTCATACGGGGTGAGTAAAGAATACAGTTTCAATTTGAATAGAAAAATATGTGGATGATATTAAAAATCAAAATGCTAATCAGTCAATTAAAGGTTAACTTAGAGGAAAAACTTTATTTGGAAGACTCATAAATGGGAACAGTGCCTTTAAGGGGTTTGTATGGAAATCGAGAATTCCACCTTCCATTCTGGTCCAAGATTTATTTGGCATTGAAATTAAAATTCAATGCAATTGTCAATGACAGGAATAGAAATCTAATTTCAATAGCAAGTAAATTATGGACCAGAATGTAACGTGGAATTCTCGTTACCAAACATTCCCCCTGCAGACATTTTCCTAATTTTTGGTACTCAAAGTAAATGAACGGGGACACATTGAAACAATCTAAACATAGAACGAAAGAACGGCAGGCACTACTTATCCTCTCATTGTTTTCTTCATCAGAAACATCATATTCATTAGGTTATATTTAGATGGACCCAGCCCCCTAAGCTAAGTTGCTTTTAGCCCCGTTGATTTACTTTAATATGAGTGATTTTAGAAAACCAACTTCTCACATCTAACATGGCCTTGACTGACAGTCCGAGATTTTAGTTTTGAAAATTGGCCACATGCTTTTCATTTCACAGCTCATCAAACGTGTAAATTTCTTTTGACTTGCCGGTTATAAATATTGACCTCAAGCAACTGAACTATTATTGGAAAACAATGTGACACTCACCAACGCAACTGGTAGCCTGACCAGACCATCTTCCATCTGCCAGACAAACTCGCTCAACTGAGCCAACCAGTTTATATCCAGGATTGCAGAAATACTTGACAGTTTTCTTGTAGGTGGTGGCACCCATCATTCGAACCCCATTTGAGACACTTCCTGGATCTCCACAGTCAACAACTAAGGGAGACAATAAAAAGGTCATCCGAGAAGTAAGAACTGGCCCAGTAGTGATGGTTTCTTAAAGGGAGTGTGCAATGGTAAATAGGCTTCTCTATAAATAGAATAAAGAAAATCCGCAAACACAGCATTGTTTCTTTAGCTATCGATTATCAACAACAAGTGTAGGCGATCAATTTCAATGGGCTATTTGTAGATTTTTCTGCTATGTGCAAATGCAGGCATGTAACCTTGCGCAAACCCTTTAAAACTGTCTGACTTTGAGTACTAAAGTTTCTTGACAGTCTCTTGAAAGATTCGTCAATTTTGTTGTGCTATATTATAGAGGATCCCTAGAAGCTTCGTAAGAAAATCATGGTAATTTTCATGTAAGCATCCTAGCGGGCGACGTGAGGTTGATTCAATGATGTTAAATATTGATTGATATAAGGTTTCAGCATTGATCTAAGCGTTATCATTTTACAACTAATATGTTGCTGCACTACGTTGACTTTAACGTTTGCATTTGAATTTTTACGGAAAATTCATTTTCAATTCAACATCTCAGCAAAGTTGACAAAACGTTGAAAATGGGTTTATGACGTGCCTCCAACGGTTTCTCAACACTGTTTGCCTACTGGGATCCCTGGACTTATGACCTGGAGTTCCTCATTTCCCTATACTCTCTGACTTTAAGATGGCGCGACTCGGTCGACAGAGACTCGCAACATTGCTCTGCAAAACCTCATACTATTCAGGCCCAAACTCTTAGCATTACTATTGTTACAGCAAATGTAGCAAAATTTTCGATTCGAATGAAGAGCTGACAAAATTCCCAAGGGATTTGAGATTCGAAGCCGTGATTCCATCATAATTCAATTGATGAAGGCAAAAAATTGGGTCAGCTAGCCTCACTCCATAAAGATCCTCAAGTTACGCTCACATCTTTGAGTTGAACTACTGTTGTTGTTATAATTCTACTGAGGGTCTTATTTCCTGAGACCTGTAAAAATGGCTAAAATGTCAATCGGCGACGAGTTTGACCTTCATCTACAGGTCAGAGGGTGGCTTGCAGGAAAGCAATTTTTGCTACTATGGCAAGAATGAAATTCTACCGAAGTACTGATAACTAATTTTATGGTACAGCAGTTCTTGAAAAATGACTTTCAAAGCATCTTAGACCCGGTGGTCGTGAGAAACAAGTAGCAGGTGATTTGAGTCCAATAGCTAAATCCTAATAGGAATCCGAATTGAACGGTAGCGTGATACAGTTTGAATGCACAAAATAGTGACAGAAGCCCTAACACCACCTAATAGAAGATTTTGTGGAACAGCTGAAAGCTTTCAGTACGGAGCTAGTCCGTTTCTGCAAGCGTAGGAAATGGATCGTAGTTGTAGTGTTATCAGTAAAGGCAAAAAGCGAAACTACTGCATGTAACCGAGTCTAAGGGTCAGCTTCTTCATCATTTTGTTCTGAATCTCTGTTTAGCGAGGTTTACCGTGGGGATACAAAAGACTCATCGTCATAAGTCTATGGGATGCCTTGTTTAGCATCAATCAAGTAATAATATCGAGCAACAAATTGCCGAGCAAAAAGCGGAAGTATACCTCAAGATATGAATAGCAAATAAATAAAATGTCTCGTAAGTTATATCTTTCATTCCTCAATTTTCTTACTTTTTGGTGATTTGAGAAGCGAGTTTGCTGTTGAAGAGATTCTTATAACAAAATAACATTTGGTTTCAAGAGATGACAAAAAGGAACTATACAAATATCTCATTACACTTACTTGTGCACGTTGTCGGTGCTCCTGTGTATTGTCCGTTATTTTGACATGTCCGTAGGGCTGTTCCACCAGTTACGTATCCCGTATCACACTTAGTGTACACTTTATCTCCAAAGTTGTAGCGGTTGTCAGAGAAAAACGTGGAAAAGTCAGGAATCGATGGTTTGCAGCAAGAATTGGCTGTAAAAATAAGACAGAATGCTATTAAGACTGTTTCCATTCAACCTTGCAATTTTGTTATACTAGTTACCATACAAAGTTTTCATCAAGCACTTGCAATCAAACAAATAAAAGCGTTATTGTTCAGTTACGCTTGAATGGCAGTCTTTTCGAATGAGAAATGCCAAGAAGAGGCCAGAAATCATCGAAAAAGCGTACGAAATATGGGTGCAACTGAAAAATATGAAGTTTCGCAACACAGTGGAAAACGAAAGCGATTCATTGATTGACCGCGCAAAGTATAACGTTTTATACCTTATATAGAAATATGTGATGATTAATCGGAATTTTCTTGAGCGTTCTAAAAATTTCAAAAATATTCTTGTGAGAATCTCAGGCCTCAAAGAATTCTGCAGTGAAGTATTTCTTTTTGGCAGGTATCCTGAGCTATGCACTTCTATCTGAAAATCTCTAATAACCAGCTTAAAGATTTCCCACCGGGCGTATCAATCATGGGGGGGGGAGGTTCTTCCATAGTAAAGGTACCTGAGAATATGCAGCCTGTAAGAGTATGTGCAGCGTGAATGTTAGCTTGCCTGTAAGTGCACTCTGTACTCATTCGGACTGCTAGTCTAGGCAAGGGTATGCTTTTTGAAAATTTTGGTCAAGAAATGTCAAGCATAGGTAATTCCTGTCAAGAAACTCAAAACATTTTTTATTTTCGTCTAGAGAATGCAAAAATTTGGCAAGTTTTGTCTAGAAAAAGTCAACTTAAGGCACTTTTGATGTAGAAATTAGTCTAGCCAAGGATTTCATTTTCACAAAATTTGGCCTAATTAACGGTTCCATTTTGAAACTTTGGGCGGTACAGCCCTACCCAAAATTTAGCCGAGACCTCCCTCGTGGTCCCAATGAGGTACTCTAGTTTCAAAAATTATCAAATGTGATGATATGGCAGATCTTCACGCTTCTCTTTACTGGCAATTACCGTAAAAGATCTATTTAGCCCCCTCTCTATTAAAGCCCCTTCTCTAATAAGTCCCTCCCTCTCAGCCAAATTGTAAGTCAGCCCCCCTCTCCTTTAACCCCCTACTTAAATCAGATTACAGAATTTCCCAAAGATTTTCCTTCTCTTTAGCTAAACAAGTACGCGTGTTAATTTTGACCTTGTTTGGGATAAAACTATATCGAATTTATGTATTTGACTTGTAAAATAATATGTTGAAAAATTCGCAAAATATGGGGTAATGGAACTGAAAAGCTATCATGTATGTCCTCATCATCTGATTTTGTGATTAAAATGGGGGGGGGGCTTAATAGAGCTTTTGAGGTCAATCAAAGCCCAAATCATTTGCCACGTATAGCTGATCTTGTGATTGCCCTTAGGATTAGCAACTGTAGCTCTCTGCGGTTGCCTGATCTGAAGCATACTACATAAGCAAGGATGACTGCCAAAATAGTGCTCAAATATTTCAAATCTCTAAGAGGTGGGTGCAAAATTGCATCACAGTTTTCAATGAATTGAATGAATTGAAAGGAACTTTAGGTAAGTTGCTGTTAGGTCTGCCTTGGCAATTTTCTGATTTCGTCATTCTCAAAATGGCGGCATTTTGATCACGTTGGGAGATTTTGTTTCCAAAGCCTTTAAGAGACATTTTGTTTCCAAAGGCATTTTGATCATTTTTGTAAAAATTCACCAAGGGTTTTGAAAAATTCAAAAATCATCGTAAATCTTAAATTACTTGAGGAAAGTTGATTCTAATTCTAAAGAAAACAATATTTCATGAGGATCTACAACATGGTTGGAAGCAGAAATCTGCAGCTCTTCTGGTTTAAGGACTTAGAAATTTCTTGACTGCACAGCCTAAAATTTAATAAATGCCGCCATTCTCACACTAATCACGATTCCAAAAAGTTGCCACGGCAGATTTACAGCAAATTATCCTAAGTACCCTTCAAGCACTTTAATTCAAAGGAAAATGTAACAAAATTTTGCATCGAAATTTTTAAAGTTTGAGCTCTATGCTGTTACTGCCAGAGTCAGTTCTTGTTTTATATCAAGGTTCTAGGTTGGTAACAAAAGTTGGAAAGAAAAGTACAGGGTGTCTCAAAAAAATTGTTCGACGTTTGATTAAATACTAAAAAATAACGATACGCTGAATGGACCCTTGGTCAAGTCACCCTTTTCCTGAGGTTTTAAATTAATTTTTGACACAAGAACCTTGCAAATCCGATAAAAACTCATGGAATTACAAGCTTTTGAAGTTCAAGTTTGTGCGAAAGCTGAAACCAGAGGCCTCAAAATGGCTTTTTTGTGAAAGTCCCATAGGCCGTTGTTTTTGTTATTTTTCAATTGTTTCAGGGCGAACCAAGTGGAATTCAAACAGGTATTCGATAACCTAACTGTCAAGCATATGGATACTTTGAGGAAACAGATTCAGTCTCTCACCGATTATGTTTTGAACCACTGTTTATGGACTTGTGCAATGTGAAGGAAATTTTGAGAATGATCGCAAGAAATAATTTACTTTAGAAGTCGTATTTGGTTAGCGCTGATATCAACGAGAGGTATGACATTGGATAAGCTTCTCTTACCTCTGTCTTCAAGCTTTTTGCAATATGAGTAATTTGGTGGGTCTCTGGTTTCAGCTATCGCATATTTTTGATCTTCGAGAGCTCGTAAGTCAGTGAATTTTCAACTAAGTTGCACGATATTAGTCTCTAAAATTATTTCATAATCTTAGGAACAGGGTTATCTTTCCATGAGCTTGTTCAAGTTGTCTTTATTTTTCAATATTTAATCAAACGTCGAACAATTTTTTTGAGACACCCTGTAAATATCTCTCTAAACGTGATGGAAAATAAACAATCTCAATGTCATGGATCTTAAGCAAGATTTACGATGATGCTTAAAGATAAATGACAGAGATGCAAGAGTAACTGTACAAATCATTTTGTACAATTTTACATATTTGGGTCATTGCACACAAGAAGTCAACGTCAAGATTTTATATCAGATTTGACAGTCGAAGTTAGTGAGTATCTAAGTGAGAGCTCTTGTTTGCGACGTCCGGTAACTTCAGATTTCTTACAGCATAAGTGTATGTGCAAGTGCCAAATCACAAAGTTCCTTCCAAGAGGGTAACGAGGTTTTTCTAGTACTAAATCCTACCAATGCATGTTGGCTCTTTTCCGGACCATTTTCCATCAGCATTGCAATGCCTTGTTGCAGATCCTTCAAGACATCTTTGCCCACTCGACTGACTGCATGAGTATGTTGCGGAAGACTGGTATGTTGTGCCACCTCGAAGTGAAATCTGCACGTATGGGTTCCTTGTCGGAGTGCCACAGTCGATGACTACATTAAGATAATTGAAGGGTTTAGTAAAAATGAGAATATTCAATGCAGTAAATTAGGGTATTGTACACCATCAGGAAGAGACTGGGACAGTGAAGGTGTAAGTGAGGTTTTTAGCGCCAAGTGCTGGACCAGAAGTAGCTAAGAGCTAATAGAATCCGCGACCACTTGTCACGAAGCACAAGTGGTGGGCTCTACCGGTTATCGGACCCTATTCCACCGGACTGTTCTGCTACCAAAGACAGAGGATTACACCACTGAGCCAAATACATTCAAAGAAACATTACCA
Source organism: Aurelia sp. 4 Dawson et al 2005 (assembly GCA_964019985.1). Taxonomy (NCBI): domain Eukaryota; kingdom Metazoa; phylum Cnidaria; class Scyphozoa; order Semaeostomeae; family Ulmaridae; genus Aurelia; species Aurelia sp. 4 Dawson et al 2005. The sequence goes on from OZ026492.1 coordinate 17,153,033, forward strand.
AGTATATGCAGTCCCTTACGAAATAAGATAATAGAGTAGTTAACTCAGGGCAACCTGTTCATGATACATCTCCAACACACAAACAAGTTTTCACGGCTTTCTAGCGGGTTAGCTACCATCTAATCTTTCCCTAAGGCACTTTTTCCTCCAGGTATCGAATTCAAGATCGTACAAGGCAACGGCCTCTTACTTTCGACTATTGGAGCTCTGTAAAGATAACCTTCAGACTAGAAACCTACCTACCCATTTCCCTGCTACCGTTACTACAATAATAGCATAACTGTGTCCTACTTTTACATGTAACAACAGCCGCATTTCCTCCAGTCCGTTACCCGTTACTTTAGCATGTTTGGATTTGTCTGTACAAGGCAATATCCATTGTTACTCCATTAAGTCTAACAAAACAATGTAATAAGCCCCAAGCTACCTTAACACAACTTTGACTTTCTTTATATGTGACAAAATCTGTATTTTCTCCAGTCCACTATCCATCACATTTACATGTACGTGATTCAGGATTTGTTTGTACAAGGCGATATCCTTTACTGTCTTTGACTCTGTCTGCAAGGTGACTCAAAATAATTGTGCCCCGTTTGTTTGGCTACTGTGGAGGAGCTGTATATTCAAGTATCTCGGTTTTAAAACAGTTACATGGGCCAGGCTTCAGCGTGGAAGTTGAGACTTTGCTTGAGTCAATCTGACACGTGGTTGCTGAATTATGGGAGAGAAAAGGCAAAATAAATGGTTGCATCAAAAACAGCACTTTTATTGTTCAGCAGCAATGTCAAAATAAAGTGAGTTCTCAAAGAAAGGACTCTGGCATTGTATTGAATTTTCGCAATATTTTTAAAAGGTAGAAAGTGATCTCTTATGAAAAGAAAACACTGCTGACCCTTCAAGAAATTTAGCAAAAACTGTAATACGAGACCAGGAACATTTCCTTGGAAACTTACCAGATTTTGACAATGCCCAGAACAAAAGAAGTGCTGTTCTTGAAGCAACCACTTACTTTGCCTGTTCTCTACAATAAATCAGCAAGCACCTGTCGGATTGACTCATACAAGGTCTCAAAATCTAAGTTGCAGTATGACGTATCCAACTGTGATAAAACTGAGGTAACTGAATCTATGGCTCTTCCACAATAGCCATACAAACAGGGCACAATTGTTGGGACATCCTGTATAATAGAAACCCTTTGTCTACCTATCTACTACCCTAGCAACAATGATAAGATAATTTTAACTTACTTTTACATGTGACAACAGCCGTATTTCCTCCAGTCCACTGTCCGTTACTTTGACACGTACGTAATTCAAGATTAGTTTGTACAAGGCGATATCCTTTATTGCATTTGACTCTAGCGACACTGCCAACAACTGTACCAAGCCCAAGGATTTGACCATTGATTGGAATGGACAGTCTTTCACAAGCAGATCCTGTAAAAAAATTAACAAAAGTATAGATTTTCTCAATGTAGTAGGCACTCATGTGGCTAAAAAGCTTACAAATAGTAGCATGTTTTTTACAGGACTTATCAAAAACATACCACTAATTCTAAAATTTCAAAATTTGATATGAGAAGAAAACAAAGGCAAAGATTTCGAAAACGTAACTCTAAGCGGCATATTATGGAAACAGCATCATGCGAACACTCGAAAATGATGAAAACAGGACATCTTCAACGCTTTCAAAATGAAGCAAAACAGTTCTTAAGGTGTAGGCACATTTCTTTGGTATCAAACTCTTGGAGATATTGCACTGAGCTAGTTACTATTGAATTTTCTATCCTTTTTAAATTGTGCCGGTATCGTGTGAAAGCTAGCCCAAGTTCTTCAACCATCATATTTTTGCTGTCTTCAAAATTTGAAGGCATCGTGTGAATGCAGTCACATTTTGACGAATTTTCGAAAGCCGCAATCTATTGTTTTTTTCATTCGTTCTTTTTCTACCTATCATCTGAAGGTTGTTTTCAGGAATAATGAGCAGCTACGCTTACCAAAGCAAAGTCCTAGTCCTGCCTCTCGATGCACGCATACCTCATGATTCTTTCAAGCTGGAATTACAGAGAGTTGACGACTATGCTCACCCTACATAGCGGGTTTACCAGAATATAGAGCTAAGCTGAAATTCTTCAAGATGGTGAACCATTACGATACCGCTGAGCAATCCCAACATTATTATTGGCAATCCAGCCGAGCTAATGAAGATAATTCAAAACCCTGGCTTACGTGTGCATCTTGGCTGGCTGCCTGACCATTGTCCAGACTGTAAACAGGTTCTTGTTGAAGCTCCTAGTAGTCTATATGAAGATGGGCAGGAATAATATGCAGCAGAACCAACATGCGTGCTAGATGAGGTAACTTTTGTCGTCCCAACACCAGGCTTGCCACAGCTTACTCCTAAAAGGTAGGTATCAAGGCTGCTTATCAGGGGGCGTGCATAAAACCTTGCAACTTAAATTATATAAAGTAATACCCCCATTCTAGTTACAATAATAAATGGATCATGAAGAAGAAACAAAAACTATTTTAAAGTCTTTTCAAATGCTTTGAAAGAGGATACCTGCTTGACTTTCGAATCTAAGTGGTTCAAGACTCCAGCACCACGATATGAAAAAGCTCACTGATCATTACACCATTTCATCGGTGGGACTGGGAGATCACAGATCAGCTGCTGTGTTACTTTACTTTATATTTTACGGTATTACTTTATATAACTTAAGTTGCAAGGTTTTATGCACGCCCCCTGGTAAGCATCTATTACTTGTATATTTCACATGAGAGAAAAGAGGTATACCCTTTCGTAATATCATTATTGAGAAATAGCTATATCGAGAGAGTCAAAAAAAGTTAACCTGTTTTGCGGGCTGTGGAATATGAAGTACGCAGCCGATATTCAAAACTACAACGTTAATCTATCGATCAAATTCTAACTTAGATGCGAAATCCTGTTTGGTAAAATCACTCGTCTTTTGGACCGAGAAATTAGAAAAATTTAGATAAGATGCTTGCTTGGTAACGAGGAATCCACTTTCGATTCTTGTCAGCGATTTTTTTTTCGATCAAGATGAAAAAACTACAGTATATAATTTTATATTCCATTGTGCCATCCATAGTGAAAAAGACTTAAAGTCAGCGGGTCTTCACTATGGATGGCACTTGCAGATCAAATCAATTTTTCTATACAAAGACAAAGAACAAAACTACAAAACCAAGCCACAATGAGCACAAACGACAACAAAACAACTGAGCCAAGGCAGATTATTGTTCAAAGAAATTAGAGCTATTCAGCTCGTAGCTGTAAAACGAGAGAACAATATTCCAGCGGATGGTTTATCCCCGTAATCCACCTCAGCAATGCGGAACAAAAACAAGAGAAAGAGAAAAGAGCACAAACACGAAGATAGAGAACTGGGAAATGGGAGCTGCTGCTGCTAGTTTGATATTGACCGTGATTTACTAGTCATTGAAATTTTAATCATATTACTAAAAAAACTGAGACTCGCATTGAATTTGAACTTCAATGGCAAGTAGATAATGGACCAGAATCGAAGGTCGAATTCTCGTTCCCATTTCTCGAATCCTTTTTCCATATTTCTGGGTCTTAAAGATCAGCGATTTTATCACAGAACGTTTCCTTTGCCGATTACATTGACATTTAACTTTGAAAATCAGTCGCATATATTCTATTGCAGAACCCACCAGATGCGTTAACATTTTTGACTCTCCCGTTAAAAATTAAAGTTGATTAAAGTATGCTGTCAAATGATGTAGAAGCGCTAAAAATGCAGCACAAAGTGATTATCTACCAACATTTATCATGGGTCGCAGGAAACGAAGTAATAGTTAAAAATGTAAACGCAAACAAACCTGTCTTTATTGTGGCTTCTTCTGCCTTTCTTGGCTTTCCTTTGCTTCCCTGGCTCAGCTCAATTCATTGCTTCAATTTCGTAGTGGCCTTATTCAGTTTCTCTGCAAAAGCGAGGCTAGCCTCGTTTGCATTTTTGTGGTTCAGAGGCCTGTTTGCATTTACATTTTTAACTATTACTTCGTTTCCTGCGACCCATGCATTTATATGCAGATTTTTACAATGTTCCTAAAATTTTCAAATTTCATTTTTTCGCTATTTACAATGTACCCAATTTCTATCCGGTCAAGATCCCAACCTTAGCTAAGCAAGGTCCAACTAGTCTACAATTGCATTCCTCTCTTACACATATTTCGATTCTCCTTTCCAACCTGGAGAGGGTAGGTGATTGTTTTATGTCCTTTGGAAGCGACTGCAATAATCAACACCAAAGAAAGAATATCGTTGAAATCCTTAGCAAACTTTGATGAATTACGATAAAACACGCAAGATAGAAATAAAAAAATCTCGTTCTTTGGCTATAGAGTACAAAGTTGGTTCATTTCATTCAGTGTCTGCTATGAAAAGTAGCTTAAAAGATTTTAATGGTACAATGCTTTAAAGTTGTGAAATGTTTCATATTACTTAATACGTAACCTTGCGTATATGTGATATGGCTGTCGATTAAAAATCCTATCTGCGAATGAAATACCGGAAAATTACCTCTTCACCCCCCATTCAAAACCGTGCAGCTAGAATTTTGACCAACAGTAGTTATAATTCTTCCGCTAGTGCCTTGGTAGAAATTCCAAAGTGGCCTACCATAGCGGATATGATAAAAATCGATACAGCTTGCATGGTTTACAAATCAATAAATGACCTGAATCCAGACTACATGTCAGAACTTTTTAAAAAAAACTCGAGGCATGCAGTAAGAAAAAATTCGAGAAACACAGCAGCTGATCTGTGATCTCCCAGTCCCACCAATGAAATGGTGTAATGATCAGTGAGCTTTTTCATATCGTAGTGCTGGAGTCTTGAACCATTTAGATTCGAAAGTCAAGCAGGTATCCTCTTTCAAAACATCTAAAAAAACTTTAAAATAATTTTTTTTTCTTCTTTATGATCCATTTATTATTGTAACTAGAATGGGGGTATTACTTTATATAACTTAAGTTGCAAGGTTTTATGCACGCCCCCGGATAAGCAGCCCTTCTTGACTGACGGGGTAACAGTGGGTAAAAAATTTAAAATGAAAATTAAATGAATGACAAGTTCATGATCTTATCTTATTCCATATTCTTTAACCAAAAGATTGATCTATTCGTCCCGTAAGATAATTTAGGGAGCAATTACATGATAAATCGGAGCGGAAGAAATAGTTGGGGAATTGGACTTTTACAAATTTTTGGATCTATTCCTGAAAGCGGATTAGCAGGATGTTTGCTTGAGATTTGAAGAGACACATTTTTGTGTCTGGAATTCTCAACCAACGAGATTCCTCATGCATCAATTACAGGCCTTGTGCATTCCAAAAAACATAATTAGTTTCCTCGTACGACTTCTAGAAGTATAGGAAAACAGTAAAAGGAAGGGAAAATCATGTATTTGTACCCACACTTTTCTACAATACGTGTGCATAGACAAAAGAAAGACAATTGACTAAGTATCGCGCTGCAAGTTATTTTCAGAAATCTCGCTGAAGATAATTTTCGGCGATTGTATCTCTTTAAATAACGTATGCCAATCATAGTGCTTGCGAGCTTTGTCTGAAGAGTAACGCCAGCTTCACATCATACGAAATTAACTGCTTCAAAAAAGACGATTCTTACTTGTGCATGTGGGCTGTTCGCCTGACCATTTGCCATCGGGATAACATTTGCGTAACGCTGGTCCATTAAGTTCGTATCCTGATGAACATGTGTAAGTAACTTGTAATCGTGATCTTGAGACTTGGCCATTCGCAACGTCCGGTATGTAGGGACATGATATTTCTATGGAAAATTTAAGGAAAATAGTTAGACTTAAATATACTATTCAATGCTTTTTTTCAAAGCATGTTGGTATTGTTTGTATCAAATACTACTGTGAATTTCAAAAAGTACATCCATACTGAAGAAGATTTTCAAAAATACAGACACTTAGCTTTAACGTTTCGCTCTTGCTTCATCAAGATAAATTATGAACTGAAAGTATGATTGAAAATAGTTTCGAAATCATTTCAAACCTTTCTTAAAGAGTAAGCAGAGATTGCAGAGCCATGCTGAGTGGCATTTCTACACCTAAGATACCTCTCAGCCCCTTCACTTGTGAAACACTCAGTAATCTCTCTAGAGGAGGAGATCTCAAGATAACCTGAAAAGGGGGTTACAAATTCCTCTTCTTCACAGTGACGATTTAGACCAAGCCACGCCAGTTAGATGGACAGCAAGGCACTACATCAAAGCACCATGCAAATGCACATTCATTCTCAAAATCTGGCATCCAAAATTGATTATTCATCTTTGCAGCGACAACAACTACATTCTAAGATAAGTACCATGTGTAACAATGGACAATCAATGATAAAAAAGAAATAGGAGGACAGAGATCAGAGAGCACTAGGAAGAGACTAAAAAATCAGAGACAAAGGTCTAAAATTTTGACAAAATCAAGGCTTAACTCACACAGAAGCATTCTATTTCTGCTGTCAACATATGGCTGGCGTCTACTCAAACAAGGCTGTTTAATTCATTACTTTTAATTCATTACAGGTAGGCTGGAAGGATATCTAGCTACATTACTGCAGCTTAAGCCTACTATACACGTCACAACCAGGTATGGGACCTCTTGTATAAACATCCCTTCTGCAAGATGGTGAAGTTTTCTTGCGTGTAGACTACACCCAAATAGAAGTTGCAGTCTGCGCAGCATCAGTCACTGCTGTGTAGTGTATGCTTCAGCATTTATTTCGCAATAGTGACAACAAGCTAAAAGTATTTTTTTAACAACCAATAACATTGCTTTCCCGCGAGACAAGGAAGCAAGCAGATTTGAGGACGGCTGTCATGAGATTAACTTTCAGGCTTCCCTTTGCTTTGAAAGTAAACATCATCAAAAACACAATACTTTGGAATTTTAGGATACCACGGCAGACAATAAACAGAAGGAAGCAGAAAGGGCCATATTCAAACTGCTATTGAAATGAAACGCTGATGCATAATACATGATACTGCGTGACCTTGCGTAGACCATACCTGTTCCTTGGTATTGCCTGGAAGGAGGAAAGGTGAAGTAAATTGGTTAGTCAGATATCTAAAAGGTTACCCATCCAGATTTGACCTCATGCGACCAACCTTAATTTCAGTTATTTAACGGAAACCGTATAGACTGTTCTTCCATTCACCCTACGGACTCACGCGTCCCACAACAATGGCCTTGTTTTGGAAACGTTAGGTAGAAGACTTCCAATGGCAGTTGGCAGGTGAATACTCACGGTCACAAGTCCTCTTGTTTGAATTAAGTGTGTATCCAGTTTTGCACAGGCATTTGTAACTTCCAAGAGTATTTACGCAATCTTGTTCGCATCCATGACTACTTCCTTGACATTCATCTTTGTCTACGGATAAGACGATATATTGTCAACTACTGCCATAGATTAAGGGCAAATTCTGAAACATCAACATCGCTGTCTAATCCCTAGTGAAAGACAAACAGCTACATGAAAATTGCATTCCCTGATTTTCACCTACTGAAACAGACAAACAAAGCCGAAGTGGCATACGCTTAGATATCTCCTGCTAGTTTCGATATATCCACAAGGTCTACCGAGTGTAACAAAGAGGCATGCAGATTTGGTTTGATGCAGTGATGTTAATGCCATCGATATTTAACTTGAAGATAGATACCTCGTTTTTTGGTATTGATCCTTTGAGAGCAGAAATATTAACTTTTTTGCCTACCTCCAAACTAACTATAGCCTTTTTGATCTAAATAAATTCTGTTTGCTAGAAGTCAACCATTGTCCAGTTTGTTAAATTTTCCTTAATATCAGTTTTTAATTCCGAGGTGCTTCAATAATTAACGTAGGTCAAAATACCAAAAGCTCTGGTTAGGAATTGGACTCAAGAAAAAGTCTGACCTACCAGGATTGATATTTTTATTCCCTACGCACCAATAAAAAAATCTGAGGTATCAATGTTAAAGCAAACCATGAGGAAAAACGGTGAAAAAGTTTGATGATTGATTAAAGATAAATTCACTGCGTTAGACCCGATCAAATTTACTTTCTTTTTTGGGTAAGCGGCAGAGATAACCCTTTTCAAGTGAACAGCGACTAATTATTTCTGCAAGTATTCCAACGCTTTCGTGTTTAAACCTTTCTATCAAGGGGCCCAAAAAATGACCCTTCTTTGAAAATTACAAAATTTTATCAATTAGCCAATCCGCAAATTTCTTTTTCTGGGCAAGTAGATCAAAGACCAGATTATGTTTTCCAGGCATAGCTAATTTTGTGATTGTATAGGAGCATAACTTAAGAGTATAAATTTGTCAAAATATTGGAACTGAAGAAAGAGTTAAGCTCGAAACGTTGTTATCAAATTATTATCTTTGTACAAAGTTGACTATTTTGACAAACTTATACCATTATTGATACAGTCGCATAAAACACGCTCAACAACTTTGTTTTCTATTTGATTTTGTGAATGGTTTTGAAATTAGTAAATTTAGCTCTTTTTCAGGCTCGCCTGATTTTGAAGCATACAGTGAAAAGAAACGATAATTACTAAATAAATTTCTTTTAGTCTGTTAAGCTTCTGATTTGATCATCTATGTCAGAAAGAAACGTTAACTAGTATTGTAGACTTGAAAGACAATGAAAAAGACAAGATTAACAAGATTATACAAGATTCGCGATATTGCTTTAATACGATGGCTCAGAATAAGGTTTTTCGATGCGTTATTTCATACCCTTTAAGTATCGAAAAAATTTGACCATCTCCAAATGTTTTTGGGCAATAGACAAAAGGGATAAAAAAAATCTTAGAGACGTTTTGATAGTCAAAATTTGGCGATTTGACAAAAGGGGATATTTTCTCTTGGGATAACCGGTGAAAAAAATGGCTAGCAACTTATGGCAGAGTCATCAAAACTTTACGAATCTCTTCTGCAACCGTTTCAAAGTAAAACTTTGCAAATAATTAAATGTGGTTGTAGGAATTTTCACAACTGATACCGGTTCATTAAATGGGGCTATGTGATACTTCAAGATTATTGTCGATAGCAGGTGTAAATAAGTTTTATCACCTCTTAAAAAAATTGTAAACCACCTTTAGATTAAACATAACAAATGAATGAATGAATGAATGAATGAATACATGAATGAATGAATGAATACATGAATACATGAATGAATGGATAGATGAATAAATGAATGAATGAATGAAAATAAACACCTTAAGTTGTCTGGTGCACAAGATATGTTAATTATTTTCATGTTCGCATGCTCTGCTTCATACCCTAGGTTTATGAAACATTTTGCAACTAGAAATAGGAATAAAGTCAACTTACCTACGCATGATAACTTTCCATCTAATGTATAGCCACTGTTGCAGACACACTTGAAACTACCAGCTGTATTGACGCATCCTTGATTGCATCCACCATTGTTAACAGCACACTCATTGATATCTGGTTTAGTACAAAGAACATTAGGATCGGTACAGCAATACCTCAACATAATCAGTCTACAGTCCTTGCCGTGTATAAAAGTGGAAAACAATCAATTGACAGTATATTCCCAGAGCATACTAAACTACTCCAATTCCTAGGTTCAAACCTCAAACATAACACTCAAATTACATAAGCATTCCCATACACAATGTTCAACTTCATTTGGTAAAACTTTAAGAAATTGATTAAGGTACAAAATAGCTACAGAAAGCTAAAAACAACATCAGACATTTGACACACAGATTTTCAGTGCTACTTAGACAGAACTTTACAGTCCGACCTCAGCTGCAGCAGTTTTGGTTGGCAAACTGCACGCTTGCCTATTATGCATGCTCTATAGGAACCAAATATGCGAAAAAGTGAGGGCGCTCGTCGACAACCAAACTAAACCTATTGCAAATGGAGGACGGCCTTAAGGAGTTTTCAATCCAGGAGCCTGTTGCCACGATCAAGCTTTCATTCTGTGATATCAATAATTACGAGCTTTTTATAACTAATATGACGAGAATTTGAAAAAAGATAGGAAAAAGAAACCGTTACTGATAGACTGTAACTTCAATCATGATTATTTTGGTAAAATATATATGTTGCGTGTGGTACTAGTATGTAAATTAAACCAAAATACCGTAAATGAAAGATTTAAGTACCAATGTAGTATAGATGTTAAAAACACGACGTTTCGAGCGTATGCTCGTTATCAAGTCTTAATGATTATTTTGGGTACTTAACACGGAAGACTCATGGGAGAAATCAAAGCTAGACTGAGGCTAGTTAGTAGGCGTATTTCATATTTTTCAAGAAAACTCTTCGTACTCTTAGTTTCTTGCGTTCCGTTAATCATGCACACAACTCTCCTGTAGCCCCTACTATGATGAGCTTTCGCAGTAGGAAGTACAAGGCTTACGAGAAAGGGCGCTCATTACCCAAATTTGAAATTCGACGTTTCTAGTATTCAATTACTATCAAGTACTCATCACTTATTACAGATTACATGCTCGAAATATCTACGTCATTTTTGGTATTTAAACTATTGACACATCACTTTATCTAAAGATAATCTTTCTTACCTTGGCAAGTTTTTCCATCTGCAGCCAGATTGTAACCAGCTGGACAATAGCACCGATAACCTCCCTCCAGTTCTTGGCAATTATTCCCGAAGCATGGTTTTGTGGCACATTCATCCTTGGCTATAAAACAGATGACGCTCATTAAGCTTCGCGATTTTCCGGCAAATGGTTAAATGTTTGTCAAGTTATTCTGTACCTCGTGACCCATAAAAACTTCACGAGCTAGATCACTTTAAAAAAATGCTATGAAGACAAACAAGGTATCAGCATGTAGCTGAAAAGCTCCGCTATCTTTTGAGATTTTGCTTGGTAAGTTTAAGTTATGCCTATTGTTTCAAAAATATGGAAATTCATTCATTTTTCGGACGATTCCCTCTTTTTTCTAGTCGATATTTTGAAAGATATGAAAATAGCTGAATTCCAAATTTGCTTTGGACATGAAATTTGAATGAGGAATAGAGGTTGATCATCTTGCAACTAAAAATTCTCCCTAGACGACATCCAATCCATCGCTACGCTGAGTTTTCACAAAATGTTGAATGGAAAATGATGGTGATTATTTCACTCAAAATGAGAAAACCGAGATTCAGACTTTGCTTTGAATCTGGAATTCCGGATGGTAATCTCTGCTAAGGATGACTATGCAACAGCTTAAAGGATAGCTAAGCCTTTGAAGTGAACTGTTATAGAAAACATTTGGCAATAGCTTTTGATTTCAGGGAGCTACTTATAGTCTAGCTAGTGAAGTTGTTTTTGGTTCACCCGGTATTTGTACCTAGGATAACAAGGATGGATTTCGTAATACAATAGCATTTGTTGCTTTAATTGACACCTCAATTCAAAGCGATTAGCAACTGCAGATAAAGGAAATTAATCAAAACCGGTCAATCAAAACAAACACGGCTGCAAAGTTGCCGCGAAAGCAGTAGGGCAAACTTCCACCTTGTGCAAGCGAGAGGTGGTTTTTACGAGAAGTTACGTGCTTCTCTTAAACGAAAGAAGGATGGCAAGTCTAAAGTTCCGTCTCACGGACTTTGTTCATCTGATTCAGGAGCCGTGAGATAATTGTTTTATTCAAGCCCTAAATAATCGAGAACCATAAAGCCTTTCACTCGGCTTCTGAATCAGATGAACAAAATCCGCGCGACAGAGCTTTAGATTTACTCTTCATCTTTCGTACTAAGCACATAACTTCTCTTAAAAGCCATCTTTCGCTTGCTCAAGTCGAGAGTTTGCCCTAATGGTTTTGGGCAACTTTTGCAAGCGTGTTTGTTTTGATTTACTGGTTGAGACTAATCGCTTTGAACTGAGGTGTCAATTAAAGCAACTGTTGCTATTGTATTACAAAGTCTCTCCTTGCTACCTAGGATCCGAAAGTAGCTTCAGGAAACCTAGAAGCTTATCGAAGCAGCGTCCTGGTCCCAACTCTCTAGGTGACCATACCTCGTGATTCCTTTACTCTGGGATTACAGAAGACTGGTGACTCTCCTCACTTTACGCAGCAGGTTCAGCAAGGTGGGGACTCGAACCATCGACTTTCCGATTGGTAGTCGATAATGCTAACACTGATTCATCCCCGTTCTTGCTACATCAATATTTTGGACTCTTTAACATTACTGATCATTTTTAGCTTCCATATTAATTCAGACATCAGAGTATGTTTTGTCAACTTCGATTTTATCATTCTCAAGGTACAAGCGATTCTATGCCTAGGTTCCATGGCAAATTCTTCAAAACAGGGCTAAAATGATTAACGATTCAGCCGCATGAGATCAGAAGGTAGACGGAAAATTTATGACAGTCGGAATTGTATAAAATCATCAACATAGCTATAGACAGACCTACTTGGCTAGCATTTGTTTGATCATTTCAAGTTTTGTCAAGCTTAAGGCTATCTTTAATTCTCCCAAGCGTTTGCCATCATATTTTAGGTTTAAGGATCGCTTCACTACTCTCATGCCCTCTTCCTTAGTTTACAGATAAAAGTTTCCTGGCTGCCATGCCTAGTACTATGGGAAAACAGCCCGTAATTTAGCTACCCGCTGTAGAGAGCACTTGGGCATCAACAAAAGCATATCAAAGATAAAAAGTACATGTTCTGCCAGTGGGGATCATATTTCTAAGTCCGCCCACAATGGGTCACTCGATGATTTCAATATTCTCAGCAAAACTAAAAAGTCTTTTGACCTTCTCATTCACGCCAGTCTTTTAATCCTTCGGCACCATCCTTCCCTTAATTCTCGGCAATCATCATTCCCCCTTGTATTGTTCTGATTTCCATTTTCTGATAACAATTTTCTACCAGAATTACTGGTTTTACGAGTTTCCCCAGTTGTCTGTCTCTCCTTTTGCCCGCAGCTTTATCTCTGTTGGTCAATTTTGAGACTATTCCCATTTCTCACCAGCCAAGTAACTCTACCAAGTCACCTTGCTGAGGATGGAACAAGGCAGTTTCTAATCGCACTATTCATTCATCATTGCTTTGTCACTCGTTTCATGTCACTTTATTAATTCATCTGCTAATATGATATGGCTGTTTTTAAATCAAATTGACTTGTCAACTAAATAATTTATCATGGATGGCTAGTGAAACTGATTGAAATTGAATAGTCATGATGCTTTTTGTCGTCGTCGTTGATTTACAATTTGAAGTCATGTGTCCACACTCTTACGAAACTTTAGCATTATTCTACCTTTCGTATTCATAATACAAGTTTTCATAGCATGAAAGATAATAAGGAAATCAAAAGCTGTTTTACCAAGGGGCTGTTCACTTGACTCGAATTTACTGTAAACAGACCTTAGCTGAACAGGGCAATTGTGAAGGTTATTGCAAAGCTTCGGTTCACGAAAAGATATAGCCCTTTTCGCATTGTTAGTCCTTCGCAGAGGTATCGACAGATCAGTTTCGGTATTTCTAAGTTCCCTGACATTTCGAGTCGCCTTTTTTCAAACAAGTTGGAAGGTACTCCGGGACGAGAGCACTTAGCGATTTGTACACTGTAATAGCGGTTTCGCTTCTAATGATACTGCTTACATTATGCCAATTCAAACATTGTATCAAGTCGACAGAAGGGGTATCAAAACTGCTTTCCTTGCCTCCAAATGATCAAATGTACATGCTCCAAATGATCAAATGTGCAAAAGAAGCATTGATCAAGCACAATGTAAATGGTGAAACCTAAGAGTAAAAATTTTGCTCTGATCAGTGCAAAAACTCCTGGACCCTAGCAAATTGCCCAATAAATGCACACTTGTACTGAAAGGTAAGAATGCAGGTAAAGAAAGCGACTTGAGAATTGTAAGAAATGTAAACGAAATCGTTTTACATCGACACGTGACTTTGGATCCAACCCATCTTCCTCTGACACATGACTTTGCTGTATTATCACTTGTTGTGTAGCCTGTCAAGCATCCAACAACCACGGACGTTGTCACACCTGTGCCAACGTTAGTGTGTGCAGAAACTGCTCTTCCATAAACTGGGACATCAGGATCGGGGCATGGAGCCGCTGCAAAGACACAATGTAAGAAATGTTCATAATGTCTGCTGGATTTTGCAGCTTCAAAGAGAAGGCCGCAGTGTGAAGAAGTAATAAGACAGCAATAAGACAGCAGGCAGCAATAGATGCCAAGTCTTTAAAAAATTGAATTAGATTCTACCAGGGAACTCAGAAAAAAGTGAGCCAGGAAAATCTGTTATGGAATTTTTAAAAAAGGACCAAAATGTAATTATGGGTAGCTCTCTTATGATTGATTGTGTCAACAACTACATCAACTTCTGGGATGAATCTCATATGTCTTCCTCCTGAGGTAGACGCTAAACCTATAATTCACAACTATACTTTATAAAAGTGCTAACTAGTACAACATTCACACTGCCTTAGTTGGACCAGCTTTACTCTAACCAGGTTAGATTTCAACCAATCAAATGCATTCGATTTGTCGGATTGACCAATAAGGAGTCCTTCCTGTTAACCAGGTTTAGTTTAAGGTAGTTGATCTGCCAACAATGAATGAAGTATAGGCTTGATCAGCCACATTGTTGAAAATCGTGTTTCATATTCTTATTATAAGATTTCTGGGTATGCAGGACATGGGAATCAAAAGTCCCTAAATCCAGACCCATTCCTTCACAACAAATTACTACAAAATTAAAAGAAATAGCGTTTCTTGTCATCTTGTGACCTGTACTTGAATTTGGACAACAATTTGTACAACGCAACGACAAACCTTTTTCACACTGAGTTCCAGTAAATCCATATGCACAAACACAGACATATCTTTGATAAAGGTCAACGCACGTTCCTCCATTGCGACAGGGCGATGCAGCGCAGTGATTTCCATCACTTTTTGCGATAGGCTGGCCTTGTGGACCTGAAAAGTATGATCAAGTGTTAAAGATCACTTCAGCACTCTGAAAGAATTAAAGCTGGGTCTACTTGTTCCTAGGATCTATATATGATGAATCGTGGAGACACAAAAGCTCAGGAAATCAAAAGTTAGCGATGTGTGTCATTGTCATGTAGGCTTGGATTTTATTTTCTTCATCTTGCGGTAGGTAGGTAGGCTATCATATTTAACGTGGCTAGCCTGCGAAAGTCTGAGAGACTTATATCCAGCAGGTGCCACGGATGTTTTACCATCAAATCGCCACTCGCCGCAGCTACCAGACTACCCTCACATGGCTCTGGTCGACCCGGGCTAGAGTTACGGACAGCAACCAAACTGTCCAGCGCGGGATTCGAACCTCGGTCGTTCTAACCTTTGGTTTACGAGTCAGTCGCCTTAACCACTCGGCCACGCACTCCCCAAATTGTGTTAAATCGGGTTGTATCTATCGTGAATCTGTTCTTCGCACGAACTGAACTGATGAGTGTGCGACGAATCGCATTTTTTGGCTTTTCAACGTTGCTTTTTATAGCAGTTTTAAGTTATTTTCTCTCCTTATAGAATTTCAGATTAATTCGTTGCTTCTCTTGCATAGTATAATAGATTTCTCCCTAGTTAGCACGCTAATCTAGTAGGTAAAATATCTATGTTGCGTGTGGTACTCGCGTGCAAATTAAACGATGATATCGTAAATAAAGATTTAAGTACCAGTGTAGCATAGATGTTAAAAACATGACGTTTCGAGCGTATACTAGTTATCAAGTAAATTGTATACCTGATAACGAGTATACGCTCGAAACGTCGTGTTTTTAACATCTATGCTACATTGGTACTTAAATCTTTTATTTACAGTATTATCATTAAATTCCGTTGGTAGTCTTTACGGGATTTAACAGTCTTCTTTTTCGCAAATTACGGTGCCTATGTAGCATTTAGGGTTTTATTAAGATAAGTCCACTTTCCAAGGCTATTCTCAAATTCTGCATCGCAAATCACTTGATTGAATATGTGTAATATAGAGAACTTACGATTTGGACAGCCATAGATTTCCATTCTCAGTGCAATTCTATTACTCGTCGAATCTTTCCTTGGTAAAATTCTTATCACTGTAGCGTAAAAGAAAACTTCGTTGCGCACAACAGTTTGAGAGTCACGGTTTGCGTTCAATCGGCTTCCAGATGGCTAAAGGAAATGAAAATAAGATAGGAATGCCTCAACTTCTTTTACTCAACTCTATCAATACCGGCTAAGTCAGAAAAAGCACCAACACGTTTGGCGTTCTATGGAACGTGGCCAATATACAAACATAAAATGTTATTGTATCAGTGTAAGGCTAACTTAGATAAAAAAATGTCGTTTAGAAAAGTATTTAACCTTTAGAGTCAGAAATTAGGGTAATACGGTAAGAGCTTCGTATGGGAACAAGAATCCCTTGTTCGATTTTGGCCGAAGATTAAATTGCCACTGACATCTAGCTGGTGAGCCAGAAAAAAGTTCCCACTTTTCAAGATTCATAGCACCAAGAGTACTTCAGAGATTGTGCAAACTTGTCCATAAAAAAACTCTTCTCTGAAAAGTGTTCTAAAATCCGAAGCAACTTCTTGACGCAGCCAGCAGTGTTTATACCGAGAATGGGGGCTATACTTTTGTTTCCTTCCCAAATTTACCAGATTTGGAGACTTGATCCAGACCTGTTTAAAGAAGTAAACAGGTCTATTGAAGCATCATGTCAAAGCTTAATTTTCATCTGGTGCCACATTACTAAAGTTGCTATTTCGCTGCGTGATAGCAGCAAACCTCTCTTCATTTCCGTGCCACATAATTTCAACAAATAAGTGGTTGCGATCACGCTATAATTTCCTCCTGTCATGAGCTGAGTGGCAGTACATTTTTGAAATTCAATTTTGTAGTCAGAAAAAGACTTGTTAATATGAAAATAAAATGATACTCAATAACAGTGAATTGAAAGGTTCTCTTCAAAACAGATGAATGGAATATTCAGTTAGCAAGGGCGTAAAAATCGTTGAACATACTGTAAGAATGGTTATTTAAGTCTTCTTTCTAATCTAATTGGCTCTTTAAGCAGCGAGACGCAGACGTCTTTGAAAACGTAGCTACTTTCTATGTTTTTTGAGCATTCTAATTTTCCAGCCATTTCCCTCCCAGAAAGCTGCTCACAGACAGACAAATTTCCTAAGAACACTTTGCGTTCTCATATTTCCATCATTTGTGAATGTGCTTATATTGTACTTTGCTTCCCTTCTCGACGTCTTATGTTTGCAGTGCGGCCTTCAAAATTATACTTTTCAGGTTGGCAGTTTCACAATAGAACGTACAAGAAGTCTCTCGAGAATCGCAAAAATTTTGAAGTTGATTTCACTTTGTGATTTACATCCTCGGACAAAAGAATTATGCTCGCGTCTTCTTGACTCACATTTTGTTGCTAAAACAGCCTAATAGCTCAAAAGGAACTGCAGGTAGTTAGCTTTTGATTTTTTAAGCCATCCAATCAAAAGGAAGGTGAAATGATCATGCGTGAAATCTTTTGACAGCTTTGGAGCCTATATTTACAGTGACAACTTTGCATCTCCATAACATACCAATCAATGGTACGAACTAGAGCCCACCTCTGGTAACTATTCAATTCAGCAGGCATCATAATACAATAAAGATCCTGTGAAACAGCTCAAGTCCATAAGGCCACATATTACAACAAAGGCTTACCGAAGAGTAAGTAGTCCAGCCTCCTGATGTTTTATATTGAACAGTGTAAAAAGTAGCGAACTCCCTAACGTCTGTTTGGTAATGTCCTTGTGTTGCAATTCCAGTAATCTTGTGAACTGATCCAAGATCTACCTAACGTGGAGAGAAAGAAAATTTTCAAGGGTTACATTGCAAAGGTCTGGTAGACCATTGATACAAGGAGAAAATAAAGAGGAAAGTTGGTACAATACATTATTTACAAATTTGCACCTCGGTAAGCACCAACTTTACCAGATAGAAGCTCTCAGTTACAACACAACCCAAATCTCGAAGAAACACATGAAAACAATAAGTATGTATAGTAGAGCACAGCCTAAAATTTTGCTTATATCTCTGGTACTATTTCATTTTGTAGGTTAAAGGTTTCTTCAAGAATAGAGAAATTTTGTTCTGGAGTAGAGCATACATCTTTGAATCATTACAATTTTTCTTTTATGAAGGTAAGAAAATTAAACGTTTTTTACTTACATTACACTGCACCATCCGCAGGGACAAAAGACAAAGTCAGCGAGTTTCACTATGGATTGCATTTATAAAGTCAAACTTGTTTTTCAATACATAAAACAGATGGCAAAACGGAAAAATAAGAAATGTCTCAAACAAAGTAGACAACAAAAAGCAAAGCTGAGGCAGGTTACTGGCCAGAAATTTGAGCTTTTCAGACTCGTATGTGTAAAACGAGAAGAAAGTTACCATGCAACGTACAAATTGCAGTCGCTTACCTGGATATACGGGTTATTATCATTTGGTGACCAATGAGCATAGGTCTGAGTCCTTGATGCTGGTGTGTTATAAAGTCTAGCCATATGAGGTGCTGAACCAGGCACTGATGAACTTGCTGTCATTTTGCTGTTTGGAATTTCAAATTCTTCCAGACCAAGAGGCTTTACGCAACCTATGAATGAAATAAACATCATTTTTAAAGGGAATTTTAAGCATCCATTGGTGTAAATAAGCATACGTCGTTGATGAAGATACCTTGAAACCGACCTTGACACGCACCGAGCCATATTTGGGTAACTGATCTATGTCAATAGGATATAGTGATTTCTGATAGGCTTTAATCTGACCGTACCTGGCTTGATCCACTTTCATATGCTTTGATTCTCTGAAAATCTATGTACTGTGACTATGGGAGTCTCTCAACAAGGCTTGTGAAATAGCTTAGATTTAAACAATTCATTCTTTGTCATGGGTTAAGGATTCCATGAGATGTGAAATCAAATCGACCAGTTTTACAAACGCCCGAAATTCGACCAAAATGCTCTAAAATAATTGACAAAAAGTCTTTGTTTCACGGAAAACTTGAAACTGTGTTGGAAGCTTGCCAACAGTAGTAATATCTTGAAACAATTCGTTACGGGTGATGACTGATTAGAAAAATCAAACAGAAACAACTTTAGAGCTTACAGGAAGGTGTACTGCCCAGTGTTTCCAACGAACAGTTCAATTCAGCCCTGTCTTTGTCAAGTATAGATATTCCTTAAAAATCATATTGTTGACGTTTCGGAAACCTTTAAATTCATTCTTGCACTATCCATGCTTTATGCAAAGACATAGAGTAGGTATGTATTCAATAATCTCTGTGGTAGCGGTGGTACAAAACTTAGTCCTTGCAACTGCTCATGAATGAATGTAAAAATTTAGTTTCAATAAAATTTGATATAGGATCTAGCTAGGGGTTTGCTTGTTTGTTTTCAATTTGCTTTGAGCGGGCTTGTCAGGATTTCTAGCTACTGAAAGCTAATTTAGTTCCACTGTACATGCCGCATCCAGGCATGGGACCCCTAGTTTAACGTCCCTTCCGAAGGACGACGAGGTGAATTGTGGAGTCAGGCCTCCGACGTCACCTATCCCGAGTTTGACCACACTCGACTGAGCTTGACTTCAGTCACATGAGAAAGACTGTAGAAGCCACTCGGTCGCTTACCCCATGTATCACTCTGTATAGAATTTCACACACCTTTGGCGAAAAACCTTTTGCTTTGAAGAAGAATATTCTATTGTTTTGAAAATTTCGTATGCTTTTTCTGAAGAGTGATATCCTCGCGATGCAGTATATCAAGTTCCCTTCCCTTACCCGGTATTTTCTAGTTAAAACTTCGTGGGAATACTTACTGTACTGATATAAATCATATTGAACAGCTTTCACAGGTTCTTCACTTGCTTCTATAAGCAACGACTTTGAATAGAAAGTGCATCGTCTTGCATTGCTATCATGAATGAAAGATCTGCATCTATATGCCATTGATGATGATGAGCATCTTACTGCACATGACTTTGCATCATTATGTGTCTCTGTTGAAATTACTGAACGCAATCCTGATGGAAGTTGCCATCCTCGCAATAATTGGTATTCACGTAGGTGGTTATGGACTGTTGGAGAAAAAACGATAATGCACTTGCTAAACGAGTACAAAGTCAATGATGGAAAATATTCGGACCGCAGTTAGACATGCAGACAGAAAGTAAGTCAGAACGAGAAAATATGGTCCGAATAATTTCCAGCATGGATCGAGTAGCTGTTTGAAAGAGGCTATAGTATGTGGCAGAAACTTTCTCAAAACATTGTTTTCCATAATTTTACCATCCTACTGTGTTTTTGTTCATTTTCATCACTTTAGCTAGTAGCTTCGACACTAGCCATTCCCATTTTCTGCATGTATAATTGTAAGCACTGCTTCAAAATGTACAGCAAATAAGTCTTCACGGACTATGCTCAACCCTAGCTACCCATTTTAGCAGCCTAGACTTAAACAACGAAGCCACTCCTTTCATGAGCGATAGGACACCCAGTTTGTAGAGCGATAGGACACACAGTGTGTAGCAGTTTAAAACTATATCAGTAGCGAGCCACCTTAACTTATTGTTTTTTTTGTGTCTTGAACTTGGTTTTACTTCGTACACAACCACCTTTCAATGTTTCGTAATTTCAACATTTTCGAAGTTCAAGACACAAAAAAATAATAAGTTAAGGTGGCTCGCTACTTATATAGATTTAAACTGCAACACACTGGGTGTCCTGTCGCTCATTCTCCTTTCTTAGGATAATCCAGTTCAATATGGATGCGAAAAGCACAAAACCAATCAACTTGTTGAGTTGCCCCGGTCTGAGGAGCCGTATTTTCAACAAGCATATAATAACAGTTGTCATCATTAATCAAATTACTAGACCTGGAAGATGTTTCTTTATATTTTTCATGGGATAAATTCAATTTCCAGTCGGTTTGAAATTGCAGCATACATGGAAACGACCAGCAAAGGAAACTGGGTGGCAATGGCTCCTTAGAGTACATATGCCATGTACCTGATTCATTCACACAATACAATTCTCTCTGTTGTTTATTACAAAGCACAGGATCGATGCCGAATTTTCATTGCAATGAAAGCTCATGAAGCAGAATTGAAAGGTCACAAAACAATGGAATTCCACTCAACACTTCTTTTTATAGTATGAACCAATTGCTAACGAGACATATGTCCTTAAAACAGACTTTTGTGAGAATTTTCGCTGTTCGTGGCTTTTGCAAGATAAACGCTGAATGATAAGAAAATTTCATCTTGTAAAAGTCATTAGCTGCAGCACATCCCCATAATTCATTTCTGCTGCCAGAGAGTATGGCATAAAAAACGGCGAAATGACCCTAGTCATACAATGATGTGATGTATCATGCGACAACTACACAAGGCTATGATTGGATTATTTTACTGCAACGACATCAAAATATGGCTGGGGACTTTGTTTCACACTTTGTTTGTGTCCGATAGTTCTCTTGTGAAATCAGCTCTCAGGGCAAAAGTAATGCGGCAGTTTTGTGTGTGAAAAGGAACCGCAGTCGTATATCACAGCGTAATGAATCCGTTCCTTTGAAAAGATACGAGGAAGTAAAACCACCTTGTGTGACTGCAGCCCTGCAGCCATTGACCTTCATTATATCAGTAAGATTACTTACAGTCGCAAGCAAGAGAAGGTTCCGTCTTTACAATGCTACCATGACTTTGCTCACTGAAATCAGCCCAGGCTAAAACATCTCCTGAAGCATGTTTACAAGATGTTGCTAAATCATAGATGTGGTTAGGTGACAGGACGCTCTTCCATACATTCAATTGACTCATGTCACCAAAGAATGATTCTGTTGGAGTAAATGAACCACCAATCTCATCTTGTTCTTCTCCAATTATGAAAATCCCTCCTTTGCTTACTATTTGTCCTTGCTGGAATGCTGCAGATGACCTAGATGAAGAGAATGATTTATTTTAGTATCTGCAAATGCCGCAGAGGACCTAGACAAAAAGAAATGAGGGTAAAATTATTCAAATGCATGGATTAATTCTTGAAACAAAACTTACTGTATTAGATTGTCAAAAGCATGGTATGAAAACCCGCCTGACCATGTGACAGGGCGGTCGCAAGAAATTCCTGAATCCTCATATCCTGCTGGAAATTTTCAAAATATCTCCAAGTCAGGCAAAAGTACCATATCTAGTTGTATTTCATTTAATATTTGTTTCAACAAAGAAACAAATCCTTATATCACCAAATAAAGTGATAGTCTTTGTTGCCTTCATGCCCGAGTCACATTGCTTCTTGTATCGTGTTCCAACTTCATCCGCTTCTTTTATTTGGCATCTGATAGGTACATAGCGTGTTCAAAAGCTATGGCTATAATATGTCACTAATTGTATGCTAGCAAACATCAGTAGCTCGGGATCTAAGTGTGTTAATTGTTATACTTTGGAATGTAATGAGTGCGGAGCGAGGCCAGATTACCATAGTAGGAACATAGTACCAGGCTCTTCATGCAAGAATTTCAAGCATGAGTTTTGCCCAGTCGTATGAAAAAAATTCATGCCCTGGCGTTCAGTGAAAATGTAAGAATCGAATATTTTTTCTAAATTACAAAATATTCTCGCCATCCTAAAACAACTCTCGTTTGCGTAGCTTTCTTGAAGAAGCTGTGATTTTGATATCATTGCAAACAATGAGGCTTGAGGCCTCATTTGGTAAATTACGCAGCTAATTGCAGCAAAGTTATGGCACGTAATAGTCAAACTCAGATTTGAGTCAAAAGTCGAGGATAATTCACACAATTTCATCTGGTGCCATCCATGTATTTCGAGCTCACATCCTTTCGAGAAAAAGTGGAAGGATTAATCTCCATGGCATCTACCACAACAGATATGCACAGCTCACCTTTTGAGTTCAGTTCCATCTTTATATGCAATCCATTGACCATTTGAATTGGACCACGTGATTGCCACGTGATGCCATTCACCATCATTGGCAGAGAAATCCAGATTCGCAGTCACGTTGTTTATAGTCAAATCAAAACTTGTATAATCAGCAATAACAAGTGCATTGTCATCTACTTTTCCATTGTGTTTGTTGGCGTAAGACAATGGAGTTCCTTTATTTCTCTTGTCAGATGTTCTCAACCAGAATGCAACAGTGAATTGAGATAAATCATATTTTCCCTCAACAGAGGAGAATGTTGGAGCTTCACGATTCTGGAAGCCAATGTCGAAATCACTCGCTAGTTCTGCAAAAGAGATGGGTGGCCCAAATTAAGTCCTTCCCAAGAAAAAAAATTTCTGAAGAGGTCTCTGAATATGAGACTTAAATGGAATTCATATGGCATTAAGAAAACACATGAAATACACCTACTGAGAAAACTTCACATCATTGTCAGGTATAGTTGCAGAAAAATAAGGTTTGAAAAATTAAGGTCGCAAAAGCCACTGTAACAAGACACCTGGTGATCAAAAACACAACTTCGCATAATAAGTAGTCCGGTACACCCATACCTCTGTAAACACAGCTGATAACTGACTGATCTCAAGATGTGTATTGTATGTTGAAATTAATGCAACATTATTGTGATCAAGATCTCTTAGTCAGGGGATTTTCCAGAAAGTCTTTCCCTTGATGGTTACTTTTTAGCCCACTGGTTGCCTTCGTAGTTGTAATTACTGTAGTAGCCCACGCAAAAGACGGCCTTAAACCACCATCAGACAGTGACCTTCTTCCTGACAGCATTGAGAAAAGGAAGCTTTATCGTCCTTTGAAAATAATTGCAGTTGAGGATGGATTGCAGGTTCAAGAATAGCTGCAAACTCCGTGGGCGAAAAAACGTTCTCTTCTTATTGCTATATGACCAAACGTTGCGTAAATTCATTTGATATTTCTGCCGGTGTTTGTAAAGTGCTGGTCGAGATCTTTTCAGGATGAATTATGCGTAAAGTCACAACAAAGACTGAAAAATTTGAAGGCTGTAAATTTCCAGTCTTGGGTACATTTGAAGATCTGTGGATCGTTGAGAGGCCGCGTCGATCTGGGACTAGTTCTCAGGTGATAATTTTCAGAGTGCGGTACAGTTTGAACTTTAGGCCCATTTCACATTGTCGAGAGCAAGCCATCGGCTCCAAATACAGA
Organism: Aurelia sp. 4 Dawson et al 2005; assembly: GCA_964019985.1. Classification (NCBI taxonomy): domain Eukaryota; kingdom Metazoa; phylum Cnidaria; class Scyphozoa; order Semaeostomeae; family Ulmaridae; genus Aurelia; species Aurelia sp. 4 Dawson et al 2005. The sequence continues at coordinate 17,177,246 of OZ026492.1, forward strand.
CAGAGAAGATAAACAATTAATTGAAGACTAGAAGGTACCGAAATACATTTATTCATTTAGGAACGTTTACGGCAGGTATTAAGGACATGATCAACACCCAAAACGTGTCCAAAATTTCCATGCTCTTACAAAAGGATTCCAATGGGCATCGCACTCACAAAAAAGTCCCGTGTACTTTGAACGGAAATCTTTCTTTGGCTCAAAAATAACTGAAATCAATTTGAGGTACTTTTGACCTAAAAAGATGTTGTATATGCAACCAAACTATTTAAACTTGAAGTGAAATGATAATGATTCCAATTCGATCTTAGTTACAAAAACCTGCAGCAACTATCAGAAGGAATCTTTTCATGACAAGCAAAAGTAAAATTGGACCAGATCAATTACGGATATTCGTGCTGTTGTTAAGCATCACTTACTCCTATCACAATACTTTCCACCATAACCAGGTTTGCAGCTACATTTCACATCCGTTCCAAGATCTTTGCATCCGACACTGTGTTGACATATTGTGTGGCGGCACATGTTTGTTTTCTGCTCACACTGGACACCAAAGTATGGAGCAGTGCATTGACACTTAAACCCATACCTAGTATCAGAGCATTCTCCACCATTCTTACAAGGCTCGCTTACACAGAAATTCAATTTTGTCTCACATTGTTCACCAGTGAAACCTGTAGAGAATAAACCATATCGATGAATACAAGTCAAGACTAGGGAGAACGGTTCGTGTTTGGTAAGTGGCGGACCAAAACTGGTAAATCACTCTTAAAGAGCTTCTATAAATGATAAATCTCGTCCTGCAGGACAGTTGGCTTTACAATAATGTACAAGAAAATTATTTCATGGTGTAATAAAAGTTGTTCCACAAGTAGTCAGAAAACTGACTGGACTTGCCTTTTCAGCGTCCAAAATCAAAAAAGCTTCTGTCCTAAGCGAGGGGGAGACTTGGGCGAGTCCACTGATCGGCCACAGCAAGGTAAAGTATACTTGTCTTGGTAAACTTAAAGGGCAAGTCCGGGGTTGGTATGATTATTTATTGCACTGTTTTGAATGGTGCTAAGTACCGTTTCCCAATTTTCTTCTCTTTTAATCTGCGAAACTACATATTTCAATTTGCTAAAAAGTGCGAAATGACGTCATTTCATATGACGTCACTTCACGTTGACCTGAACGAGGCTGCCAAATGTGTTGAAATTATAGCACCCACATTGCTAGCCTCCTTATCGCGCCTTCGCACACTCGTACAAAATACATAATGGCGACGATATTTGGCCTAACTTATGAAGCATAATCGTCGAATTTTTGAAAGTTCGAGGCATGAAAACTTGGAAAGAACTCACGACTGGTGTTCAGTAATTGGTAAGGCTGCTTTTTAACGATAATTTTGTCAACCCCGGACTTGTCCTTTAAAGAATGAATGCGAGTTTTACCTGGTTTACATCTGCAAGTATACGATGATGATCTACTTTCACATACACCATCATTTTTACAAGGATGTGGTTCGCATGCATCCAGCTTTGTTTCGCAAAATGGTCCGGTATATCCTTCCTTGCAAACACATTTGTATGAATTATCTGCTAAATCCATACAATCACCATTTGCACCACAAACTCCTGTTTTGCATATACCGTAGAGTTCTTCGCAGTTTTTACCGCGTGCTCCATCAGGACATATACACATGTATCCTAAGAACTGAAGCAGCAGTTATATCAAAGATTTGAAGGGAAAAAGTGTAAAGTTCCAACGTATTATATGTTTTGCTTATAAGAACTGGGTGATAAGAACCAGTACCAAGATGGCCAAAATTTTAAGAAATTCTAGTATGTTTGGGAAGTACTAAGAAACTTTTCAAAGTTAGTTAAAAGTATGGATATTATAACAAACAGATCGTTAAACTTTCATTCTTGAGCAATATTATCTAACCATCTGTGTTATTTTATTCCTTTACGATGTCTTAAATGTCAAGAAACGTATCTGTCGCAGTGTTAGCGACCACATTGATAATTCTGCATTCAAAAAATAAGAAACCAATTCAGAAACTTTTTGTACTAAAATGGAAAAAAATTCATGTGAAATTAAAAGACTTTTAGTTCAATTGCCTGATCCAAGTTTCTTATAAGAAACGTGTATACGAATTTGGTTTGATCTTGCGATGTTAACTTTGCTTTAATTTGAAAATTTGGATGAGATTAGAACGTGAATGATGACTGAAGGTGTAAAGTTGCACTCCAAGCGATTTTCACGGTCACATCCCTTATAAATTCTCAAATTTTATAATCGCTATAAAATCGAAAAACCAAAAGCTAGAATCGTGAAAATTTGCAAGAGACTAAACATGGGGTGCTGAATCCAAACCCGTGGTCAGAAATTTCGTGTCAAGAAATTAAAAAAAAGTTCTAAAACAAGGCCGTTAATTGAAAGGGTGTACGAATCTGTAATAGCCTTGAATTGCGACAATAATCATGTTTGTTATTATTTCATTCCAAATTCAGTTGTAGCAAGGTCCAAGAATTGATAAGACAAATCCAAGTGAGACAAATCCATGTGACTAATAGCCATTTTAATTAAACTCCTACCCACCTTATCTAAGCATTTTCCGCCATTCAAGCAAGGTTTCAGCGCACATTCATCCACTTCTTTTTCGCATCTCTTTCCCCAATAACCTTGTTTACATTCACATCTGAAACCAACCTTCAAATCAACACAGTGACCTCCACTCAAACATGGGCTTCGTGCACAAGCATTGATGTCTGCGAAAAGAAAATAGCTGGATATTTCCAGGGATTCTGCAAATATGACGGCATTGTAGTTTGATTGTCCTTCTATAAAAATTGCTCATTCTAAAATCTAAAATCGGGCTCTAAACCAAGAGGTCAACAAACGCAGCATGAAAGATTTTAGTGAGATCAGTCATCTCTGAAGATGTCTATGTTACTCTTTCTTCAGATGATCTCAACTCAATTTGCAAGTGCTTATCTGGTGTTTCGCTGCTAACAAAACGTTGACACACATATTGTACTAGTATTTTAACGCTGGAACATAAAAGATGTTAGCAGAGACAGGTAAGATCAAAGGAATTTAGTGAGCATTTGAAAGCCTGCAGGTTGCAATTTTGTGGAGTGGGAGACAGAGCCAGGTAGGGTGCTCGAAAGGCTCTAAGAATGAATATGTTACAATGTGAAGCAGTTCGAGAATTGGGAGAGAAAAAGAACTTTTATGATTGATAGCATAGGGCATATTTGGTTGATTTACCCTCAGAGGTCCATCCAGGTGTAAGGTTACTTCACTCCTGAGAGCAAGCCCCATGACAATGGTGACAAAAAGATGCAAAGCAGATACTCGACATCTGACTAAACTCAATATCGAGCATATTCATTCATACATTACTTTATTCAGGGTAGACTGGAAAGATTCCTAGCTACTTGAAGCTGATTCAGGCCATATCCTGGCATCAAAGCATGGGACCCCTAGTTTGACGTCCTCTCGAAGGAGGGCGAGGTGAGTAGCTGGTCAGACATTTGGAAGGTAGCACATCTGGATTTTTAGCGACATTACTTCAACTTCAGTCTCATAACCGAAACTGCATAAGATTCTCAGCAGTGTACTCCATTCACGCCATTCAGCTTCTGGTGATGGTTTAGGAAAACTTGATAACCATTGAATTATAAAAGCAACAAACTTTGCCTTACCAACACATCTAGATGCATCATCAGATCCTTCTCCGTGTGTCCAAGTCACTCCAGGGCATTCAATACAACTCACTTTTCCCTCATCGGGTTGGTAAGTTCCTTCTTCGCAAGCCTTGCATGGTTCAACCCCAGTTTCCGAATATGTTCCTGGTTGACATTTGGCTTAAAGAGAAGTGAAAGATACTACTATTCAATTTCATTTCATTTTCATTCCACATTAACTTTTCACCCATGATAGTCGCAGCTCCTCATTTTACGTAACTGCTGTACGGGGGTCATGCATGTAAATACAATTAGATATAAATCTACAATAAAATCTAATTACATTATCGTAACATGAACAGTAACTACAAACGAATAGGATACATAAAGAAAAAGATCAGGCTCTAAAGCTGTGGCTGATGAAACTCTTTAGCTCTGCAGTTGAAGTTTTAAATAAGTAGACTATTTAGCTTCATCATTCAGGGCATTCTAAGCTGTGCCCATTGACATGAGAAGATCTTTCCATCTACACTCACAGAAATAAGGTGGTTTTAGAGGTTATAACAATATGCTATAACGATGTTTTAAAGGACGGGACTATAAAATTGATTTCAGGGTTCCTGACTGAGAGAGCGAGACGTGGACCACCAACTCTAGTAAACATTTCATTCCCATAGGACGACGCATTGCAACCTAGAAATTTGAAATCCATTTCTGGGTCTACAAGGGCAGCGCAACGGGGTGGACTGACTGGGGTGATGTCCAACCCACTGTTGTCATGTCGGTATTCATTCCAAAGCAAAAATGATATAACACCCGTTAGGTATACTTATGGCCATCAATTCTATTTCTTTTTCACCCCAATTTTTCAGGGCTGGTGCTGCTCCTTGTTTTGGAGTCAATAAGCTCGTTGACAGTGGGCCATCAAGCGTACGAATGACTAGTAAGGCGGATGCGTCATATGGATTATTGGTAACTAGCCTTGCAGCTCAATTTGCAGTTTCTGAAAACTCATCAAGCGCAGTTACTCCATAATAGTTCAATACATGTTAAAGGACCAAGTTAAGTTAAATCTGACTGTCAGATAAGGAAACATAGATATTAAATCTGTAAGCTTTGGTGCTTAAGATAAGGTACTTAAGAAGAAATGGTAAAGAGATTCGGGTGCAAAAAACGAGAAGATCTAGCACACTGAGGCCTTCAGACTTACGTCGTCATCAGAGTGTGACTTAACTAAATGATAGCTTAAGTTAAACTAAATTACATTTGGCTTAAGTCACACTCTGATGATGACGTAAGTCAGATCGTTAAGAATACACAAGATTGTTTCTGACACAAAGGTAGTAGGATAGTAAATATGATTATTCTGTCAAAGTATGAAACTTACTTCCGCAATCATAACGAGATTTCGTGCCAGATGTAACGGTGGTCGTTCCTGTTGGACATCGTATCGCAGTTCTACTACCATAGCCTTCGGTGTAATAACCAGGTGAAGCTTTCGTACAAGGTGACAGTCCATTCTCAGAGTATTCACCAGGCCCACAGAATCCTAAGATAAATCAAAGTTAAATGCAGTGCAATCAGTTTGACTAGATATCATCTTGATTAGATCTTATCATACCTTGAGCAGTCTTCTTTGGAGGAAAACACCAGGTTTGTTAGGAATTAAGGCAATAAAACAAGCTTGCCTTTCTTTCCAAGCAACATTTTAATCCTAAGCCTGATCTGACATCTAATGTGAGACAGAATCTAGTAGCGTATCCTGTAGTTTAGCTTAATGTTGTCTGTCTTTATGTTTTTGGCCTTTAGGTAGTCGTTTTTTCTTCGCTCCCCATGGTATTGTCCCTGTGGTTCTGTCTAGTAGTTTTGGATAGGTATAGTAGAAGGTAAGCATTGCTGCAAATCATATTACATGAATAAAAAAACATTTCAAGTTGCTTCTTTACTTTTTGGGTCAAGGCCGCTAAATTGGACCAAAACTACAGGGGTCTAAAACCCTTGTTGGAATTTTGACTACTCATTAAAAATGGCGAATTAATGAATGAAATAGTGACATAACCCTGTTTTTGAGATCTTAACTTGGTGTTACAATCCAATTCAATCTTACAATTCAACAATACAACTAAAACAGCTTGGAAGTTAGCAGACATCAGTCGAGAGCTGAACGCAGTGCTAGTCAAGAGTTTGATATAGAGCACTTTGCTCGATGGCAAGGAAAGCTTGATATTGAAAAAAGTGATGAAAAAGTGATGCAATTCTTTGAAATGTAGGTGAGGAGAAGAGTATTGAGGAAAAGTTAGACTAAGAGTGCAACAAAAAATTGGTATAAAGAGGATTGGAGTTAGGGAGGAAGATAGCATTGTTGAACAGATAAACAGGAGAAAGATGGCAAAATATATGCATTGAAAACGGAGGCAGAAGAGTGTAGTCATGGCGTCAATAGAGGGAGAAAGAATGGGCAAATAAGGGAAAGAGAAAAAGAACATTGGAGAACATAAAAAACGGGAGAAGAATCAATGGCGCACAACAGTGCATGAAAGCACACACTTGTTTGATCTTAATGGTGCATACGGCTCCTATAGCGCTATGGCATTAAAGAATACGAAATCAATTTTTGACCAAAGAATCTTGCAAATCTGCTGAACATTCACGGCTGTTGAATTTTGAAGCTCGATTTAAAGTTACACTTTGTTCAAAAGCTGATACAACAGGCTTTTTCAAAAGTATTACAAGTCGTGCACTTACTTCGACACGAGGTGAAATTGCTGACATCCTTATCAAGTGAAGTGCTCCCTTCTGGACATGAAATACAAGCAGTGGCACCTTCATTTGGTTGGTATGTTCCTGCTGGACATTTTTCGCAAGTGCCAGTTGTCAAATTCTTGAATTCACCAGATGGACAAGGAGCTGCAATGATAACAATCTAAAACTTGAATATCAGATACTTCGCGTGGTCAAGGCAATTTGAAATGAGACGCATCACTGCGTTGAAGGGCAAGCAAGCAAAAAAGTTTGAATTTAATTGGAATAATGGCGGAGTCATGAAATGCATTACCGTTGAAGTCACATAAAACAGGGTCACGAAACGCATTGCGTTTCAGATGGGTACACTTCCACATAGGGGGCACTTTCAAGCATACTGCAGCGACACTCAAATCTAGAATCTGTCTCAAATCAGATTTCAGAAATCGAATGTAACATTGCATGATTTGAGATCTCGTTCAGTAATCTGGAAGCCCGTCTAACGAAGGTGAATCAACTCTACCTTTGACAATAGACCTTTCTGCAATTCGGAGAAAGAAACTGGGTGGAGCACGGCCGATTCTGACAGCCTTGGTTACAATAGGAAGTTAGAGGAATCCCCTCCTTGCATCTCGCAGCAAAATTGAGTTATTTTCGATCTATTTGCACCTTGCACGAGTTACATGATTCTTGTATCGAATGGTAAGTGTTTTCTCTGGATTATTTAGGTGTATTGGCATCCTTTCAGCCATTAGTGAGTGTATCTTGAGCCACCTCTTTGCTAGTATTTTGAACTTGGTGTTGATGCGGCTCAGTTTAAGCCGATCAAGAGGCCAAACTTCAAATCTGAGAGAACACATCCAATAAAATACCTCAAAATTTACTCACAAATGGGTGAAAGGATCTCCAGGAGGCTAAATTATCCACACAAAACACTTGCCAGACCAAGCAAGTGTCATGCAACTCTTGAATAGAAAATAACTTGAGTTTGCAGTGAGATACAACCGAGATACAAGCCACACAATTATCACCAAAGAGGGGGGGGGATTATCCTGATTTCCCTACGATTGCCAAGGCTGTCAGAATTGGCCGCGCTCTCCTCAGTCACTTTCTTCAAATCGTGAACAGATCTATCAAGAAAATTAGAAACTAATAAAAAAAATCTCGGTGCAGAAAGCCCTGAAGTTCATAACAACATAAAAAATGAGAGTAACCTTTAATCAACTCACCGCATTTTGTGTCATCAGAAGCAGCGGCACTGTAAACAACGCCTTTGCCTGCGCAAGATAATTTTGGGTTATTGTCAAAGTTGGCAGTTTTCTCGATGCCTTTAATGTTTGGATCAATCTTATCCAGATTTGTGGCTTTATTGGCATTTTGGATAACTTTTGGAGCAACAGTTGTCTGCATCTTTGATTTGAGTTGGGCACCCTGCTTGTCCTGAAAACAGTTCATTATAATGCATCAGATTTGGTGTGATCTAAGTGAAGCACCCGAGTTAAAAGGTGAGATCTTATACGTTTAAACTAACCAACTGGAATTAAAAATCCGGAGGGTGGCAAGAGAAAGCACAGCAAAGACAAACAGCGCTTTTAGCTTTCACCTTGTCTGTAACTCAGGTCATTCACGTTAAAGCGTTCGTTTCTAACAGCATGCGTTGCACGTGTCATCTCTATGCTGATCTTTGCTTGGCCAACCATGAGATGGCAGGTGCAAGGCTGAAGTGAAAATTTTAATTGATGCAAATGAACGGCACCTTCGAATGAAAAGGAATCCGGTTTGAATTTCTTTGATATTTCATTTCGTCTTCAAGTTATCCACTGATGCTAAGTTTCAGTTGATGACATCATTTTGTTTACAAATTATTAGGATGGTACATTTAAATATAGGGAAATCTGATATTAGAAAGGTTACAGTTGTAGAAGGCATTTCAATTGAGCTGAATGAATGTAATGTAAAAATGTCTCCAGGACTGATATGATGTTTACAAAGGCATGTCAAATGAAGGAAAGTTCCTTGAGTCAATTTTTTTTGGAAACATAGTCAGCCTCATTTACTTTCTTTACTGTTTGCAAACAAAATGGCGTCATGAGGCAATCGTACAAAATAATGGGTGACTCGAAAATGAAACAAGATATCACAAAATTTTACAAGACATTCTTGTTCATATAAAAGTGCCATTCATTTGCATCAATGAAAATTTTCGCTTCAGATTACCTTTTAAGGCGATCAAGAAGAAGCATCTGAAGGACCTTCCTACCCGCAACTGAGTCCACGCAACAAAGACAATATCACTTGCCTTTTCCGTAGATTTTAGTGCAATGGTAGTCTGCATACTTGATTTCATTTGGGTGCAACTATTAAATCTACCCGACTTAATGTGATTTAAAGGCAACCTTGAACAAGTATCATAAGGACCTTCTAGCCCCAAACCAAGTCTAGACGATAAGAGCAATGAGCCACATCCAATTTGATAACCATTATCAGTTGCACATATTTTATTGGTAGCTCCCTTTGGAAATTTCCAGATTTTTGATCATTTCGCTGAACAATAATCAAACGAAGCAATGAAACCAAGTTGGGTTAACCGAACATCTTTCCACGAAACGCCACGTCACACGGGAACGGGATTGCATCACATAATCCTCTCAAATGTAGACCCATCCTCAGCTTAAAAGTCGTAATCGGAGCAAATAGGCGAATTCAGTTCGATAAGATTTGCAGCAGAAACATGAATCCACGGGGCGGACGCTGTGTATCTTATTAGTATTGGGGACATGCCACTGAGATGGGTATCGTTCTTACATTTTTAGTGCAAAGAGCTGTATTCATTATTGTGATCTTGGTAAAGGAGCAAATGAATAGGCAGTGTTTGGAATATCTATACAAGGGCGGACATACATTTTTGAGAAATCAGTGAAAAGTTCGAGTATGCTTTTGAAGATTTGGAGGCATACTTCCAACCAAAGTTAAGTGCTTCCCTACCCTTCCTCAACTGCCAAAGAATAAGGTCATGAGTTTGTCCCCATCAACACGATATATTGAGTTTTATAGCCCAAGAGACTAAAAATCAGGGTGATTAAGGAACAGCAACGCAAAAACTTGAAGAAACGAAAAACATTGAATAGAAAACAGCTTTTGCGAGTCGACAATTTTCTGTAATTTCGCGAGCAAAAACTTTCGCGAATTTTGAATTTAGATTATGCCTTGGCAGGAGCTTTAACGAAAAATACCAGAAAATGCAAAAATCGTGAAAGTTTCTGCCCCTAAAGAATTTTATCAAATGTGGTTTGGTTATTGCAATAAAACGATTTGAAAGGTGAAGAAGAATAGAAGCATAATTAACTTGGACATCAATCTAACTTTCAAGATCTCACATGGAGAATAGTTCCCAATATACTACAACTCTTATCTTGAAAAACACTCATTCAGAACGATTTTACAGAGGTGTTAAAGATTTTTGATCGAGATTTTTGAAAGAGATTTTTGAGACGTCTTCAGAAGTATTTATTGCATATGGCACTATTAAACTTTTAGGACCAAAGTGTCCCTCACTCCATCAAAGTCTACTTCATGATGTGCACAGAAAGAATTTAAATTCTATTCATTCATTTATTCTATTCATTTTATTCGTTTAGGAAGGGTTGCCCTTCAATAACAATTGATTTTCAAGGGGCCCTCCAATAAAAAGTTCTAATTACAATATACAGAAAAATTAAACCTACATAATAAAAAACCATAAAGCTAAAAACCTATTTACAATTTAATGATACAATATTTACAAGAAAAGAAAAAGCTATATGATAAGCGTTGAAAAATATGACAATATGTGATAAGCGTTCTATATGATAAGCGTTGAAAAAATTTGCAGGCACATTTTCGTGGAAATTCGGCGCTCGCAGGCGCAAAAAAATTTTGGTGAGATCTGGACATTAGGCCAAGACAGCATACCTGCAAGGCTTCTGTTTTGCTTCTTGTGATCTTGATTGTCATTCTTACTGATAGCTGCTTGACGGACCTACGCTTTCGCCTTGCAACAGTACTGGCTGCACCACAATAGACCTTTATATCTTCCTTCTTACAATCGGCACCGCAAATTCCCAGATTGGTATCAAAATTCGTTTTTGCTTGCTCTTGTGCAGCTGAAGAGGCACAGTCTCCATCGTATACATAGAAGATATACAGGTATTCAATCAAACCAGTTGGAGGTGTTTTCTCTACAAAGAAATAACATTTTTTCCACATTGAATATCGTAACTAAAGCAAACAAGCAAGTAATGTGTATTAACGCAGGCTGGAGATATGGCAGCTGTACAGCTGATTTGGGCCTGTGCCGCTACGGGTTATGACTTTAGAGTTAGCTTTGAATTCGTATCCACCGACTCCTCGAGAGGTGGGAAAGCAGAGTTGGCTGTTGGCTTGTTGTCTGTATTTCCGAAGTTTGAACGTTTGGCAGGCTTTAGAGAGATTTTCGCTTTCATTGGCGAAATTCTGAAAACGAGGCAAATTTGCTTGCGTTGCTCTGTGGTAATCAAGTCAGTTGCCAAGCACCAGACTCGTCTTCGTATTTTTCAATTGAAAACCTCGTTTCACCAGGATGAATCTGAAACCTCCTGTTCTGAAGAAATTTTCGCTTGATTTGGAAATGTATTTCGTCTTTAGGAGGTCCACCATTTTCCGAATTCCGTAGGTTTGGAATTACCAATCAAACACAATGATCTTATGCACGCAGAAAGTGCAATTAACAAATGGGAGTGGCAGGATCCATGAGCTGCCTCATTTTTGAGACTTCAGGCAGGTAATAAATCAATGTATAAGGTAGTGAAAATTTGCAACTTACCGATACAATCTGGAACTAATTTCTTTACTGGTGACATAGGCATACCAGCCCATACGCCACCCCTGCAAGAGTAGAACGTTGGAAAGTTCTCAGATGGATATACACCTCTGGGGCAGGATGGAAAGGCAATAGCGCCATAAATCAACATCATACCATTCTTTGGTGGAAGAAGTTGATCGCATGTGGGTGCTGCAAAGAATAACACAGAACACATTTAGAAATATACCAATAACTTACCACATTAGTCAAAAACTGCATACATAGTTTAAAGACTGTCGAACCTCAGTGACGAACACCTCTATACAACGGACACATCCGAACAACAAACAAACATTTTGTCCAAAAATACCATCTGCCAAAGGATGACACCCCCATACAGCGGAGGTATCCGTTACAAGAAGGTACCACTGCAGAAAACTAAGTTCCTTTATAAATCAAGATTCAGCCAAAAGTTTTGTTTCTCAAATCGCCAAAAACAACATAAACATGAGCTGTTATCTTTTTATGCTAAGCATTGCTAAGAAAGCATAATTCCATTTCAAATCTGTCCATATAATTAGAAAGCAATGGCTGGGCTAAAAAGAAATATTTTACCAGAGCTTTAAATTCTCACAAGTATTTTGATAGTTTTTCCTGCACAGTTTCTAAAACCAATGGATACAGTCTCAGACTGACCTAGCAAAAGCTGTATCAGGTTCTACTCTCTTTTGAATTCCTCCCTTCCAAGCCAGATCTTGAGTTTCTCTCAACCTAGCACTTTAATGTCTAATGAAAGAATTTTCCACTTTTCCAAAAGAGAATGAAGTGCTACTTCTCAAATAGTTGCATTTCACAGCATTTTGCATGGATTCACAAAAGGCTAAGAAACTCAACAAGTAATTCTAAAACATACCATCAGGGCTAAAAAACAAAGTAGCGTGTAAGCGGCGCTGTCAGGAAGGTGACTGAAATGCTCAAATTTCCCAGGAAGGAAAAAGGGAAAACGGGGAAACGGATAAAGGAAAGAAAGGGAAAAAATGGAAGGAAAGGGAAAGGAAGGGAAAGGAAGGGAAAGGAAGGGAAAGAAAGAAGGAGAGAAAGGATTTGGGATAGAATGTGACGGTATATAGGAAAGAAGAAGGAGCTGTAAGTTCTTAACTTGCTACTAGGAGGAACAATTCTTATTGAGCCCTCCTCACAAGAACCTTTTAAAATAAAGGAGATCTTGCTGAAGCACTACTTTTTGATTGCCGAAAGATGGACCTTTGATTTTGAAAGTAAATGCTTATGGCTTTAATGCACGCGGATTGCAGTTAACCAATAGCTACTTCTGCGTTAGGTAGCAGAGGGTAACGAAAGATGGATTCTTTAATAAATGAAGAGAAAAAGCGGCTGGTGTAAAACAAGACTCAATTTTGGGGCCAAGAATGCTTCACATATACCTACAGCATCTCCACGCGTTCGTGAAAGAGGCTCACATATGTAACCAGGTAGATGAGACAACGATCAAAGCTTGTGATAGAGATAAAGTGTAATCAGAACATCACATAGTGATGGCCCAAACACTGCAAAGTGGTTACTAAATAACTGAAAGAAGTTAAATGAGCATAAAATCTGATGAAATTTGGAAGAGAGAGTAACAATGATTCTTTTATCGTCAATGATGAATAGCTATAAAATAAAGGAAGAGTGAAAATTTTCTTGAAGTGATTCTAGACAAAGAAAATTGTGATTCAATTAGCACGTAAAGTCCACTTGCAACGAGGTGGTCAAAAGGCTCTCTTTCTTTTTTTGATCATCCTAGCATATTAACATACACAAACAACGAAAACAGTTAAACAAGAGAAAGGAAAGCAAATATGTCGTTCGTAGCGAGAAAGGACACAAGGTCATCGACTTCCCACTACGGATGACATTTACAACAATTTGATACAAAGATGACATCTAAGTCAACAAAAAACATATACAGGGTGTCCCAGAAAAATTGTGCCCTGTATGCCTGAAGATTGCCACAAAACAGCAAGGGATTCTCACTAACCTTTTCTATGACGTTGCTCTTCAGATGTCCAAATAAAGTCTGCCACTGTCTCCGTGAAAATCCGTTGAAAATGATTGAGCTATGACTTTCAGAAGACCAACTTTGCATAATGACTGAAACCAGCGGTCGGCCTTGTTATCTTACTTTTTTGCAACGATAAACAGCTTCATTGATGAACTGAAATAACAGCCTCTAATCTCGTAGCTCTCACAAAAATCCCAATAATAATCGGAGAGCTAAACTATTTTTTACCCCACGATCACGATCTTTGATGGAATACAAAAATGAAGATAACAAATCCCAAAGTAATGAAAATCAAAGTCTCGACAAAAATATATTTCACATTTAATTTGTTGCCTTCCTTGCAAAGATTTCTTCCTTCATTTGTTACAAGGAATCGTTGATTTATTACCGAAGACAATGAACTAAAGAAACGAGAAGGGCAAAAGACAAAAGAAGAGAAGGGAGCTAGATTTTCTCATTTTACAAATGATCAATAATCTAAATAATTGGTTCACTCACCACACTTGCAAACAAAACGTGACTATATTTTTTGTCACTACCTTTCGATTTTTTATTTTCTTGGGATCTTTGTCTTCGTTTTTACACTAAGTCAATGATCGTGGGGTAAGAAATAGCTGAACTCTCTGGTGATTATTGAAACTTTCGGGACAACAATGAAATTGGAGGTTGCTACTTCAGCTCATTCATGAAGCTATTTATCGTTGTAAAATAGTAATACAAAATGACCGACCGCTGGTTTCGGTCATCAGGCAAATTTGGTCTTCTGAACGTCATTGCTCCATCATTTCTCAACGGATTTTTACGGCCATGGCAGCAAAATTTGAATGAACATGCGAAGAGCAACATCAAGTAAAAAGTATGTTTAAGGACCTTTTACCGCTTTTTCGTAATCTTCAGGCAAAAGGGGCACAAATTTTCTGGGACACCCTGTACTACAAAGAAATTTAGGTGCGCTAAGTGTGTCAAAGAAATATATCTCTGACTTAGCTGGTAGGGTGGGTTGTGAATCGATGGCTTTATTTATAGCCTAATTGCGGTGTCGACTTGAAAGATTCAAAGTCAGAGGATTACACCACTACGCCACAAGGCCTTCAAGGAAATGGTTGCTGCCAGAATTATTCTCTTCAAAATCACATTCAAGTTTTGGTCTTCATTCTTTCTCAAGAATAAAATATAAGGAGTTGAAGATTGTGCTGATAGACTGTAACAAATTCTGACTTGAGGAATGGCTTCATCGTCTTTGCAAAGGAAGTTTGGTACTGGCTGTTTAGGTTTTGCTTACCTTTCACAAGAACATTGAATATACAGTCTTGGTTAACATTGTTTGATGGGTCTGTAGCTGTGTAAAAAACTCTGGTTGGTGTATCTTTAGCAAAATTACTCCCAGATGGTGTAGCAGTGTATCTATCAATCTTGCATTCAGAATAATTTCCACAGTTGTCCGAGTATCTTGGCTCCTCCCAAGTGACTTTAACAGAACTCTCTGACGACTTTACAGTGATGTCAGACGGGCAGAATAACAAGGTTGGTTTCTGTTTATCTGAAAAAGAATTCACAAGAGGTAATGGCTGTGGTGGCAGTAGGTGCTTTTATCCGCTGTTTCCATTCGAAACAACGGGTTTACAACTCTGTAGTAGGTGACCACTCTTTCTGTTCACATACAACGCTATTACAAAGTTTCTTTTCTTGGGCAAGGCAAGGGTCATTAAAAAGCTGTATAGTAGTATTCCAAAACAACTGGATAAACAAGATGCCGACCTCAATTACAGCGTTGTTTAAGC
The DNA here is from genome assembly GCA_964019985.1 of Aurelia sp. 4 Dawson et al 2005. Lineage (NCBI taxonomy): Eukaryota > Metazoa > Cnidaria > Scyphozoa > Semaeostomeae > Ulmaridae > Aurelia > Aurelia sp. 4 Dawson et al 2005. The sequence goes on from OZ026492.1 coordinate 17,192,324, forward strand.
AAAAATTAACCAATCCTTCTTTACTAGGGTAATCATGTGACGATTACTTTCGCACCAGCAATTAGCCATAGCACGGCAAATTTTGTGAAACCAAAATAGACAATGTATACCCAAATGTAAACCAACTTAGTGCTTGGAATGAATTTATCTGGTTATAGAGTCAAGAGGACAATTACTGTTTGAATTTAGTAGCAACTGCAGCAGATAATTGATAGTACTATTAAATGGTCTCTTTCATCCAGGATGCCTTGCATGTGTCGTCTCTTTTTTGCCTATGTTGCCGCCATTTTCATGGTCCACGAAAATGGCGACGAACAAATGCAAGCCAAGAGATGACACGTGCAAGGAATGCTTGAGGAAAGAGACCCTTTAACAACATTAGAGAACGAGAAGATATCGACGAAAGGACTTTGGAATACTCATTGGTTAACGATCCGAAACTAGGAAGATTTTACTTCTTGCCTAAAATCCATACGCGGTTAAATAGCGTTCCTGGTAGGCCTCTTACTACAAACTATGGGTTTTATACGGAGAACATATCTCAGTTTTTGGATCATCACTAACAACCGTTGGCTAAAAGCGTTAGGTCATACATTAAGGACACGAACCACTTTTTGCAAAAGATTGTCTTGACGAGCTCCCAAGAATGCTATTCTTTGTATGGTTGATGTGGTTAGTCTTTATTCGAGTATACCACATGATGAGGGACTGGAAGTTCTTCGGGTTGCCCTAAACGGCCGTGAAGATCAGTCGGTTTCAACAGACACTCTCGTAGAACTAGCAGATTTAGCACTAAAGAACGATATTTTCGACTTTAAAGGATCGTATTTTCAACAACTTAGGGGAACGGCCCGAGGTACGAAATATGCACCATCCTATGCTATTTTGTTCTTGGCTGCATTAGAGGGAAAGCTACTCAAAGAGGTCCAATACAAACCGTTTCTTTGGTGGCGCTATATAGACGACATAGTTTGGTCTGGTACACGGGGAAGAAAAACTTTCGGAATTCATTAACTATCTCAATGGGGCACATTATTCTATAGAATTTAACGCTGAATGGTCCAAAGAAAAGATAAATTACGTACAGGTACAGGTAGACGTACAGGTTATTAGAGAGGGTACAAAACTTATGGCGGATTTATATTCAAAACCGACAGACACACACCAACTCCTCCATCGAACTTCATGTCATCCTAATCATACCACAAGGGGATACTGTATAGTCAAGCCCTTAGAATGCGTCGTATTTTTTCAGAAGATAGGCTTTTCGAAAGCAGACCTGCTGGTTTAAAAACGTGGCTATTGGATAGGGGGCATACAGAGGGGGACATAGATGGACAGGTCGACAGGGTTAAAGAGTTTGATCGCGCTTCCTTACTTTCTCGGCAACAACAAACAAAGGATGACCTCGAATACCATTAGTCTTAACATATCATCCAGCTTTGCATAGGGTATATGAAGTTTTCCGCCATTCTCAGAGTATCCTTTTTGTGGATACGTAACATAGGAATCCTTTCAAGGACAAAATCTTTGTATCTTTTAGGACAGCTAAAAGTTTCAAAGAATATTTGGTTAGGGCAAAACTGCAACCATTAGAGGAGGATTGTACCGGACAAGTCGGTGATTAAGCATTTAACACTCAAATCCGATAGACAAATGCCTGCAAAGGCCTTACCTTTGATTTGGATGCGGAAACGGCATTGTTCAGAGTTACCAGATGCATCAGTGGCATGGAAAGTAATTGCCAAGGGTTGGTTCATCTTTGTAATCCCAATTTGATAGGATCTGCCAAGTTCGTAACCAGGGGGTGAGCTCACTATTGTGATTGGACCTCCACTGTTATCTGTTACGCCAATCGCTTCGAAGTTAATCAGGCCGTAATTCTTATCTGTTACAGTGCTATTTTCCAGCTCAATACCATTGTAGCATTCATTGTTTTTACTAAATTTTGGTCGTTCGATATCTGCCAAATAACAGAGATCAGAGCTTAATTTCTTCAAAGATAGAAAAGCCTACTCTTTCAAGCTAATACATCATCCCAAAAATGATTATATTTTCTACTTCTCCAAAAGTATTATATATCATGAGAAACAAAGAATTTGGGCCCGTACTGAAAGTTTCTTAAAGTCATCGTATTTTCAGTACACGTATTATTTTATAAGAAACCGTTATGAAAGTCGACTCTCAGATCGCTAGAAGATTAAGAAACTTCAGTACCGGGAGAAAATGTATAAGAAACAATACATTTTCAACAAAGGAGATCGTGAACATATTCTACTTAATTATTACTCGGAATGTACTTGAGTGATGTGTAAAATTAGAGAGGCTTCAAAACCACTGTTTTGAAAAGTTCACGAGGGCACTGTTAGGGCCTGTTCATATGGAGGCGAGCCAGCCCGCTTACCGGGCTGGCCCGGTAGGCGAGACAGTTTTCATCTTGTGTTCATATGGAGAAATTCCAGCCCGCTTGCCGAGACAGAAATTTGACACGTGTCAAAATTGAGACACGTCCCCATTGTTTAGAGACGCAGCGCATGAGCAATAGCAACATTTTCGTCTCGGTAGCCGGGATGGAGCGTTCATATGGGGAAATTTTCATCCCGCCTACCGAGATCTCGCCACTACACCAGTGGGATCTCGCTAAGCGGGCCAGCCCGCCTAGTCACATGAACAGAAATCAAGTTTTGTATTGGAATTAGGGATGAGGCGAGATCTCAGCAAAGAGCTCCAGCCCGGTAAGCGGGCTGGCTCGCCTCCATATGAACAGGCCCTTAGTGAACATGGATTCTTAAGAAATTTGTAAAAAAACTCTGAGTACTCAGAATCTGATAATTTAAAGAAACTTTCAGTACTTGCCCAAATTCTTAGCTTTTTATGCAAGAAATACGTGTACTCGGAGTTTGATGTCGGTTACTTAAAGCTTTCACAGCAACCTTCATGTTTATTATCGGTCCAACACAATTTTTGTCAAGCCTTGCCAATGTTTAGAGAAATGCTCAAGTACTTTCCGAGTAACATGAGAAAAGAAGTAAATCAATATATGGTAAAACTGTTTCAGGATTTCCTTTATCAAATAAATAATTCCGTAATCTCTTAATTTTTGGGGGTCTGAGACTTGAGCTTCTTGTAAACAGTTTCTTATGGAAAAATACGCGTACATCTAAATCTTCATCCGGTAAAACATTTTGCAAAGTACTGTGGAATCGACGCAAAGAGGGTCCAAAGCCGAAAAGAAATGAGAACAAACTTTCACCAAGGTTTCATCACAAAATTACAGAAGATAATCCACAAAACAAGTTAAAAGAGTATCTTCTGACAAGGTCAAAAGAGTATCCTTGAAGGCAAAGACATAAACTGCATAATATGTGATGCACCAAGTAAGTCTGCGTGAATGAATACAGTTAGTTCCGTAAAAGAAACGGGCATATAAGAAATGAAGCCTGCCATCATGGGGCATAATTTCTCCATTCTAAGAAATTAAATAGCCTGTTCTTTTTCAGTGCCATTTCGCGGTTAAGAATCATGAAACAGATTTTATTGAAATCTCCAATGTGCTTCCCAATCTCTCACACCTGAAATTTTATCACATGAAATGCTAGATGATTACTTGCATACTTAGACCCTTAACGCTCTAGAGCTTTGCAACTATTCAACATGGTCCGTGGCTTTCTAAATATACTACCGGGTGAGCAAGAAAAAAGTTTCCACTTTTGAAAAATCATAGCACCAAGATTACTTCACACATTTGAATCATTCAAATTCTAGTTAAAAACAGAATGATCAAAGTGTGTTTTGTGATTTGTCTAGCTGTCCTACTAGCACTAGAAGTATTGGTAAATTCAACTTTGTAAAACTTTTATGGTTGCAAAATGACGGGAAAAGGGCCTAAGACATCGATCAAATTGTAAGGACTCTATCCACACTAAACAATAGACGATGGGCGTTTCACCTCCCTCAAATATTATATAAGTATTCCAGAGTGTATTGTGCGTGGAGTTCAAGTTGATAGGAAAAAGTATTTCTTTGCTGTGATTTATAGAAGTCCAAGTCAGAATCAAACTGAGTTTGATGATTTTGCAATGAATTTTGAATTGTTGTTATCGAAAATGGCTGCCGAGAATCCTTTCTGTGTCGTTATTACCAGTGATTTCAACTGCCGCTCTTCTTTGTGGTGGGAAAATGAAATAGAAAACTATGAGGGGAAGCATTTTGAGCCATTAACGTCTGACCTTGGCCTTTACCAATTGATTTCAGAACCAACTCATTTGATGGGTGATTCTAAATCTTGTATTGACTTGATATTCACTGATCAGCCTAACCTTTTTATCGAATCTGGTGTCCATTCCTCACTGCACGAGCAATGTCATCATCAAATCGTTTATGGAAAATTAGCGATCTCAAATATAGCCCCACCTCCATACACTCGTAAAATCAGGTATTATGATAAGGCTGACGTAGTGGGCATTAAGAAGAGCGTTGAAATGTTCCAATGGGAGGAGCATCTGGAGACAATGTCATGTCCAAACGAGCAAGTTAAACTACTCAACGAGGTCCTTCTGAATATTTCTTCCAATTTCATACCGAATAAGGTAAAAACAATTAGGCCTAGCCGGGCACCATGGGTATCGCAAGATGTCAAGAATTTTCTGCGAAAAAAGAATCGTGCGTATAAAAACTTTGTGAGGAAAGGTCAGCCAGATGATAAGCTGGAGGAAATGAAAAACATGACGTCGAAATGTTAAAAAATGATCGAGGATGCCAAGCGAAAATACTTCCTAAAAGCTGGTAAAACCTTGGCGAATCCTGGGACTGGCCTCAAAACATATTGGTCTTTGCTTAATTCTGTGCTAAACAAGGCCAAGATTCCTATAATACCACCTCTTTTGGAAACGGGATATTCGTGATGGATTTTACCGAAAAGGCCCAAATATTTAATAATCACTTCATACTTCAGTGCACAACAATTGATACCGGTAACGAAATTCCGCGAAATAATCCAGTCGATGCCACTCTTTTGACAGAATTTCATTTGTCTGATGAAAAGATACTGAAAATTATCAGATCACTCAATCCTAATAAAGTGCATGGCTGTGACGAAATAACCGTAAGAATGATAAAAATGTGTGATTCTGCATTGATCGTACCATTAAAGATAATACTTGCAAACTGTTTGAGTAAGGGCATATTTCCCGATATTTGGAAACATGCAAATGTTGTGCCTGTTCATAAAAAGAACGAGAAAAACTTGACGGGGAACTATCGTCCGATCACATTGCTTCCAATTTTTGGTAAAATTCTCGAAAAACTCATCTTCGATTCTCTTTATTCTCATCTTGTTTCATCTGAATTACTAAATCCCAATCAATCTGGTCTTCGTCCTGGTGACTCAACAATCAATCAGCTAATCTCGATAACACACACAATTTTTGGAGCCTTTGATTGTAACCCTCCTCTAGATGTTCGCTCTGTGTATCTGGACATTTCTAAAGCATTCGACAGGGTATGGCATGATGGTATAATTTATAAACTGAAACGATGTGGTGTCTCTGGACAGCTTCTAAGTCTTATCCAAGATTTTCTAAGGAATCGAAAACAGCGAACAGTACTGAACGGACAGTGTTCAAATTGGGGAGATATTTCAGCAGGAGTACCAGCAGGAGTACCACAGGGATCCATTTTAGGCCCCTTGTTCTTCCTTGTCTATATTAATGATCTCACTGCAGACTTAAAGTGCAATGTTAAACTGTTTGCTGATGATACGTCACCGTTTACAATAGTGCACGACTCAAATACAGCTACCAATGACATGAACCATGATCTGGAGTTGATTAGCAAATGGGCTCATGATTGGAGGATGTCATTTAATCCTGATCCACAAAAACAAGCAGTCGAATTGATATTTTCAAAGAGAAAAGCTGAAGCTAATCATCCTGTAATTCTTTTCAATAATTTACCAGTGTTGCAAGTAGTCGAACACAAACATTTAGGATCAGTCCTGGACTCAAAGTTATCTTTTTCCTCCCATATCAAATCAGCTATATCCAAAACAAGGAAGGGGATTGGCATGTTAAGGTTTCTCTCTAGATATCTGCCTAGGAACACCCTCAATGGCCTATACAAGCTCTATGTTCGACCCCATTTAGATTACGGAGATGTTATATACCAAGATCCACCAAATCTGTGCGAGTTCAGTGGTAATACCACCTTGTCTAGTCAAATGGAAAAGATAGAGTCTGTTCAGTACTCTGCTGTTTTAGCTGTGTTGGGAGCATGGAGAGGAACATCTAGAGAAAAGTTGTACGCAGAGCTAGGATGGGAATCGTTAAGTCTTCGTAGGTGGAGTAGACGCCTTACTTTTTTCTTCAAAATTGCAAATAATCTCACTCCAGACTATACAAGGGATCCAATTCCACCACATTCGCAGTTTCAATACTCTCTTCGCAAACGCGATGTAATCGGGCAAATAAGGGCAAGGACTGACAAATTTAAAGCCAGCTTCTATCCCCATTGTTTGTCCGAATGGAATAAACTTAAACCTGAGATAAGACTTGCACCATCTGTTGCTGTGTTCAAGAAAAAGCTGCTGTCAGTTATTCGCCCCCCCCCCCCTCGAAAGCCTTTTTATGGAATCCATGACCCAAAAGGCCTATCCTTTTTAACTCAATTGAGAGTCGGTCTCAGCAAGCTAAATTATCACAAATTTAAACACAATTTTAGAGATACCACAAACCCCATGTGTCCAACAAATGATGGCATTGAAGATACGGAACACTTCTTGTTGCCCTGCCCTTGCTTTGATGTACATAGACGGGACCTCCTCGCTTGAATCTTTGCATTACTACGACCGCTTGGATATGTAGATCTTGCAAATGATATTTTGTTACAACTGTTATTGCATGATGATAAAGATTTGCCTGACTCAGTGAATAGGCATATCCTTGAACTTGTGTTAAAGTTTATACATATAACTGGTCGATTTGATTGAAGTCTTATGCCCGACCCTTCCATAAGCCACCCAATCGTAGCGTTGTTTTGTAACCATTGTTTTCAATTTTTTTTATTTTTTTCTTCTTTTTCATCTTTTTTTTATTTTATTTAGTTTTCCTTTGTCTTTGTCTTAGATATTGTAGTAGAACCGTATAGTATTTTTGTAAGTAACTTAATTAGCAAACTGTATCGTAGTTGTTAGTCTAGTTTCATGTCTTTATGTTATGGCCGTGGTGCTGACATTTATTTTTGCTCCCATGGCATCGTCCTGTAGTGTTGCATAGTTATTTAAAGTATAGTAGAATGTAGCCTTGTAGTAATATTTTATATGGATATAAAAAAAGTATTATAAGACGTCGATTTTCAAACAAATACTAAAGATTTTCAATCACATGGCAATTAATGTACAGAGGATATCTCCCATCCATGAGAAGTTGAATTTCGTTCATTATTTTGTGCGAGGAGTCATTGATGCTTTGATCGATGTTTTAGGCCATTTTCAGTCATTTTGCAACCATGAAATTTTTGTAAAATTGAATTTACCTATGTTCGTAGCGCTCATGAGACAACGAGAAAGATCAGAAAAATGCTTCAACCTTTTTGCTTTTAACTAGAATTAGAATTATTCAAATCTGGGAAATACACCTGCTGCTATGAATATTCAAAGGAGGTAAGTTTTTTTCTGCTCACCTGGTAGTTAATGATGGAAAACATCCCCAGATACAAGGGAACTTCCTTATTGGACGTAGAGAAATCTGCCAGCTTTCCTGTAAGTATATTATCTTGCACATTTGGAATTAAACAGTCTGATCCAAATTCTGAGTATCCTTATTATGTGGTGAATCAACGTGTCGAGATGCTTACCTGAGCAGTTTGGAGAGACATATCCTTGTGGAGATGCAGAAAACCATTTCCCAATTGCACCAACATCTTTCTTGCATAAAAGAGATTTTGATCCAGTGATCTGGTATCCACCAGGACAGTGGAATCTACAAGTCTCCCCAACCTTAATCGTATTGTCAAAACAGTTTACAGAGCCGCTTTCAGTTGTCAACTTCTCATGTTCTTTTGGAACTTTTGGACATGCAATTGCTGAAAAGAAAGATAGCGTTGTTCCCAATAGAGATGAAGATAGATTTGTTGGAAAGGAACTATTGTTTATAGAACTGTTAGAAATAAATAAAGTTGCAAACACAATCAAACTATAACCATTGATAAAGTGTGCAAAATAAACAATTTCAATTTGAGACATGATAATAAATTTTCCCCCTACCAGAAAAAAAATTTTTTACAGTTTGGAGAAAAAAAAATGAAGAGAACATGGCCAATTCTGAAAGCCTTGGCAAAAGTAAGAAATCAGGAGGATCCCATCCTTACGGGTCGGCTCCATCTACCTGCAAACTCGATTTATTTTTTAACATTTTGCACTTTTAAAAATTTGAACGATACTTGTTTAGTCTAGTGAATGTCTTCCCAGGATTATTTAGCCATCTGGTCATCAGTTCATCCATTTGTGAACCCTCAGCTTCAAAGTGACTGAGCTTAGGCTGATCAACAGGGCTAATTTTAAATTTGAGTGAGCACATGCAATAAAATGCCTCAAAATACACTCAGAAATAGGTGGAAGGGTGGCAAAACACCTACATAATCCAGAGAAACAACTTGCCATACTGATTAAGTATCATGCAACTCTTGAAAGGTGCAAATGAATCGAAAATAACTCGAGTTTGCAGAGAGATACAACCGAGACGCAAGCCGTAAACTTATCATCAATGCGGAAAGGATTTTCTTGATGTCCAGCTGTTGCCAAGGCTGTCAGAATGAATTACATCAGCAAGTGAGGTAATTCCTAGGAAGCCATCTATGAGGGGGGGAAGCGGCAGTACACCGAAATGAATGTCGTCACAGTGTTCTACTGTAGCTATCTGAAAACTTCTCGCTGGTTGGAAAAGATAGAAATTAAGATGCAAGCACTTAAAGCAATAAAAAAAATTAAGATGCAAGCTCTTAGCAACATTTTTGTCTCAATCTAAGAACATATAACAATTCATCCATACGTAACCGTTTTCCAAAAAAAATTATTCTGCAAAAAATATAAACCACCAGATATGTATGGGCGCAATGTTTTAGGAATTCCTTGCATGAAAGGTAGGGAAGATGAAATCTGGAAAACTTTTGTCTACAGGAACGGAAGCAGTCAAAACAAAACCCATTTCCAAGCACAACAGTCAAGGGTATTCTTAGGCCTGACTTTCTTTACCGCATGTTTTACTTGCCTACTCAGTCTTCTCTGGTTTACTGTCTTTCAAGAACTGAAAATTGCTAATGCACCTGCACGATAGGACCAGCGAAAAACTATTTTCAAAGTTAAGAGAAAATGTAAGATGGTTACAGGTAGTGGGGCACTTAGATCACACTATTGCTAGTTTTAACAATAGATTACGCTGGGTAACATACTTCCGTCAAAAAATCGATGCAAAGTTTCGCTAGAACGTTTTGTCGCATCAGTTTGACTTTAAACGGTTCAACACGTTATTGATGCTGAATGTATTATTTAAAGTTAAAACCAGACTCTATTTTTATTTATAAATAAATAAAAACTGCAGCTTTTCAGTTAGATAGCTTGAGTTGGGGCTTTGTTACAACATTCGTTTATTAACGGCTTTAGTTAAGTTTTTCTCTGCGAGCTCAGGGAGGGAACTTCTGTAGGCATGTAACGGGGAGGTCAGAGACAGCATATTTTTGAAAAATCCAATGCATCTGCATGATAGGATCAGCAGAAAACTATTTCTTTAAGTCAAGAAAAATGTAAGATTGTTACGGGTAGTGGCACACTTAGCTTATACTATTTCTAGTACAGTAGTTTTAAAGTAGTGCAACTGGCAATGTGTCTTGTAACTTTTTAGGTTTAATATCAAAAATTTTAAAACGGATATTCATAATATTATTGTCATCCGGAGGGTCAAAGCATGGAAATCATTAAACTAATCATCGAGAGGCGCTGAAGCATATTCCAATTTTGATTTTCTTAAACAAGGTAAACATATCAACAATGATAAAAATAAAGCAATAAGTAACTTACCTCGACAGTCAATTAATGTCCCACTCCATTGCTCAGAATGCAAACAAGTTCTCGTAGTACTTCCACTATGACGATAATATTCACCACCACAGGTAAATGTGCACGTATCACCTACACCGTATGTATTCGATGCTAGATCTCGAGATCCTTGGCAGTTTACAGTGTAGTTAGTAGTGTCAACCGTCAATGCTGCCGAACATCTTAAAGCTGTTTTGGGGATGAAATGAAAGCAATGAATATTTTAAATCAACAGAAAATAGGCTAGCGTAAGGGTTTAAATCTTTCAAATCTTACGGTCGAGGTAAAATTCCAATTACATTTTTCTCTTATTTGAATGGCTCGAAATGGTAACTGCAGTATTACCATTTCAGAAGATGTTTACTTAGAAGTTTTCAACAGGCGACCTGTAGGGGCTACCAAAGTACCAGAGAATCGTCTGTGACAGTATCAAATTCTACGTTTTAAGACGAAAATCAAAATACTTACGGCGGCACTCAGGCAAATCACCAATGTATGTCCCAGAAGCACCACACTTCAGAACATCATTTCCAACAAGCTTGAAGTTAGGATTACATCGGAAGATACAAGTTGCTCCAAACTCATTCTTGCCACATTCATTTTGATTGTAGACATAGCCATTGTTGATCTTATTGACAGGGTTGCATTTGACCTCTGCAATCAGAAATAGCAGTTTACTGCAAGTCTTCGAATAAGCCCCCATCCTCGTATGACTCCCCCTCTCTCAAATAAGACCTCACACTAAATTACTTCTTTGCAAAATAGGCCACCCGCCTACCCTGGGTAATAAACCTTTAAGAATAACAATAAAAAAGAGAAAGATAGGAGAAAAACTTTTCTTCTCTCTTTTTATTTTTCTCTTTATTTCATAAAGTTTGCTAGGCTCTGGTACCCAGGCTACCACCATTTTCAAATAAGCCCCCACGGAGAACGCTGGTTTCATTTCATTTCATTTTATAATATTTGTACACGTAAAAAGTTTCAGTTATAAATACTGTTTTTCAAACTGACGTGTTAAAAACAAATTAATAGATATAATATTACAAAAGAGTAGCCCTAATACAATCATTTGATAAAATAGAAAAGAAAACGAGACAGTAGAAAAGAAGGTTTTTAAATACTGTTTGTTATCATATCGAAAACTTTGACTCTCTTTTTTGACTGACTTTCATTGTGCTTTTTCAACGAGCTCAGGTTTAAATATTGCATTGAAAACAATAAATCTGCTACTTTCAACATACTGAACAGCTTCAAGATAGACAACGAAATTAGTCCTGATAACACTTTTGCTACTGCTAAATCTTTTGCCACCCCCTGAGAGGCTTATTCGAGGATTTACGGCAATATATAGTGTGTCCCACGAGCAGGCAAATACTACCGGGTGAGTCACTAAAAACAATTCCCGTTTGTAAGGCTACAGCATGGGTAGTTAGACACCGCAGCTATGTTTCAGTATATGAGCTATTGCGGGGGAAATTGTAGGTCTTCCTGCGGGGGAAGTAGCAGAGTTAGCTCCTCTATAGTAATAAATAACTCTTCCTCTGCAAAGGAACATAGGAAGACTTTGTAACACAACAGCATCAGTTGTTTTGGTTCACACCTCAATTAAAAGCGATTAGCGAATGCAGACAAAAGAAATCCTCTCAACCCGTAATTCAAAAACAAACATAGCCACAAAGTTGCCTTGAAACCAGCACGGCAAACTCTCACATGGTGCGGGGGAAGGGAGGTTTCTAAGAGAAGTTAGGTGCTTGTAACGAAAGACGAAGTGTACATCTAAAGTTCTGTCGGGCAGATTTTGATTACGTAATTCAGAAGGCAAGCAGAAGGCATTACAGTTCTTGCAAATGAAGCATTCAAATTTTAGTGGTTGCTCCTCAGCTCCTATATCACGTAACCAAAATCCGCCAGACAGAACTTTAGATGTGCCCTTCTTCTTTCGTTATAAGCACCAAACTTCTCTTAGAAACCTCTCTTCGCCCGCACCATGTGCAGGGCCGCCGAGAGCTGTAAGAGGCCCAGGGGCAAAACTGGAAAATGATGTCCCTGCAAGCAAGCGAACAGAAAATTTTTCGATCACTCCTTTTAACTTTGCTGAAAATGTGCTTCAGAACATTTCTTGCAGCCAAAATAATAAAATTCTTCATTTACGAGGCCCCTTAGACCCTGAGGCCATGGGGCAAATTGCCCCTCCTGTCCCCCTCTTGGCGGCCCTGACCATGTGAGAGTTTGCCGTGCTGGTTCCAGGGCAACTTTGCGGCTATGCATGTTTTTGAATTACTGGTTGAGAGGATTTCTATTGTCTACATTCGCTAATCGCTTTGAACTGAGGTGTGAACCAAAGCAACTGATGCTATTGGGTAACAAAATCTGCCCTTGTACTGCAAAGGAACAAAGCAGTGACAATGAAGCACAACAGCAGTGTCTAACCACCATTAGCTACAACTCCTTGAATATCAATGCAATACCACCGGCAGATTAAAATTTTTTGCGATGGACATGTTCAATCATTTTCAGAATTTTTCCAACCTGAACGCGTTCAGGTTTTACATCGGATTTTCTCAAGAAGCTCTCTTGTGCAAAAATGTGCAAAACGTGCAAAAATCATGAGCAAGTCTCAAGGAAAGTGACAAAACGTGCAAAAATCATGAGCAAGTCTCAAGGAAATGACTTGAACTCGCTTTGGCGCGTCCTTTCCTCTTTAGAGGAGTAAAAAAGTCTCCCCCTAGTATGAATAACTTATACAGGGGGATTCCATTCCCTCAAGAGGACAAAACAGATGAATACAAGTAAGTGTAATTATGCTAGAAGGGAAAACAAAGGATCTTTAAATGACAGTTCACACCTTTCAGTATAAAGAAAGTAGTAATAAGCACCATACAACTGATTTAAGGATTTTGAGACCATTTCAAGGCGTCCTGAATCATGTCTCCATGTCATGCTGCTTTAGATAACTTTGAATGAGGCTTGTAAGTTTTTATTTGATGTCAGGTAAAGCATAGTCTTATTCAGATGAAACTCAAAATTACTCATAACTGCAGCAAACATCTCGTCTGTTGTAGACTTGCTACAAGTCTATTCCGTGGTTATATCAGCGCTAAGGAACATAGTTTCCTTTTCGTAGTTTACGCCCCCGCAGAAGTAACTATATTCCTTAGTGCTGATATACCACGGAATAGACTTGGAGCAAGTCTACGTCTGTTGTTATTCACAAACGTTTTTCATCTGATATCTAATTCAAGACAGAGTGTAGTGCTCTTTGCTTCTCTGTTCTCATAACTTAATTTTTCCTTTGGTAATTCACATTTAAGTCGTCTTAGTTCTTCGGGATGCCACGGAGTAGTCATAGTATTTTGCATCCACTCCACTGGCATAGTCCTCAAACATCGTATTTGAGTGTCGCGTCGTTAAGTATTCTGTAAGCAGTGTAGCTAGTGAATTTTGCATTGTAGATTTTTACTGGCAAGAAACAAAAAGATGGTTGCTTGCAGACTTACTTGCGCAGGCCAGTCCTCTACTTGGAACTCCTTGATACCCAGTTTTGCACGTGCAGTCAGCTATTTGGAGCTTTCCAGTTTGACCACTTGTACCAGCATTGGCTGGACATGCAGTACAGGTTGTGGCAAGTCCTGCCTTGTTGCCATACGTATCCACGGGGCAAGCTGGATATAAATTAATCAAATGTACAATAAAGCTGATATCACACTTGAAGAGTCGTTCTTAAGGCATTCCAGATAACAATAAAGCATAGCAATGTGGCGAAGTTGGATTCGCACGAACGGAACTGACGAGTCTGCGAAGAAACGCGTTTTTGGTTATTCAACGCTATTCTTTGTTAAAGCTACTAATCGCAGCTCAAGATTAATTCCCTTTTCTCTTGCAGCATTCAATGGTTTTCCCTATAGTTACAGGTTTCTTTTTGCTGTCATTTTTTGCAGAAATTCACCAATTCTTTCTACAGATTACAGCGTTTGTTGCGTTTATGGGTTTAGTAGCATGATTCTGCTATTCAAGGCTATTTCCAAATCTTTAAACAAATCATCGCTATTTTCCAAAGCTCAATTAATCAAACTTTTTCACACCAGAAGTACAACATCGTACAATAAAATCGCATCATATCTGATTTCAGCTTAACTTGCTGGCGGGTTCAAAGAACATGAGAAATCAATCAGAACTTCGAAGGGAGACTATTTTCTATGTTTGAAAGCTAACGAAAATAGAATAACGGGTGAACCAGAGAAAAGTTTCCACTTTCGAAAATTTCTTAGCACAAAGGGTACTTCACAGATTTGAATGATTCAAACTTCAGTTAAAGGCCGAAAGATCGAAGTATTTTTGTGATTTTTTCGCTGTCTTTACAGCACGAGAAGTATCGGTAAATTTTACGTTACAAAAATTTCATAGTTGCAAAACATTGATCAAATTTTAAGGACTTTCCTTACACAGAACAATACGCAATGGACGTTTCAACTCTCTCAAGAGTTATATGACATAAATTTGCAAACAAAGACTGAAGATCTTCAGTCTCATGGCAACAAATGAGCAGTGGACTTGTCTCAACCATGAGCAATGAGGAATTAACGGGGTGAGAGGCTGAGTGGCTTAAGCAGTTTCTGTCAGGTAAATGAAGTTAAGCTCGGTCGAGTGAGGTCAAACTCCGGATGAGTGACCTCGGAGGCCTGACCTCAAAACTCACCTGCCGTCCTTCGGAAGGGACGCTAAAGTAGGGGTCCTATGCCTGGATGCGGCATGCACAGTGGGCCTAAATTAGCTTTCAGTAGCTAGAAATCCTGACAAGCCCACTCAAAACAAATTGAAAAACAAAAAACAACAAATTGCATTTTCTTTATTGATCTGTGCGAGGGGTCCTTTTTTATTTCATCGATGTTTTAGGCCAATTTTCAGTCATTTTGCAACCATGAAATTTGAGAGTCCACCGTAGCGCGAGCCTGTAAATCTGAGGCGCCTGTATATCTGAGGTCTGCCTGTAAATATGAGGTCGGCAAGATCAAACGTATTATTCGCAGGTGACGAGCGCTCTTAATTCATTGTTAGAGGGACAAAGGTAGAGCAATAGGTCTTGAACAAAAGGAAACAATAGGCTTTTCCGGGGGTCAACAGTCTATGCATTTCAACAAATACAAATTTTTGTCACTTCGTATGGAAATCCGCGAGAAATGAGATCCGATTTATTTTGGTTTCTTCTCGCTTGGATTCGCTGGATTTGAATGAAAGATGCAGTAATCTGCCATATTGCTCAAATCCTCAAATTGAGCATTGCGATATTGTTTGTTTTATCTGGTTTGTAAAGATTATGATTTTGATTCCTGTTCTTTCCTACCTTTCGCGTTGCATTTCCAAGGCTTGCTTGCTTACGATCGCTTGGTTTAGGCCTTTGCAGTTTAATTTTCAACGATTTCGAAAGAAATTAGGTTCGAGGGGCATTTCATTCATCCGTGCGAGATTATTTCAGAGCAAAATGATCTTTACGGATTTTTGATTGATTTTCTTGAAAACAAAATGGTCCTTGCCAGGGTTTTACGCGTTATTTTTAGTGAAATGCCCCTCGATTCGGTCCGGTCTTAATTTTTGTTGCATATTATTTATCACTTTTTCAAACTTCTGTGACATCTTTCCAAAATCTCGAAACATCTATCCAAATAACTCTTCCTTATTATGGGTTTAGTTCTTTTTCCATTTTTGTCGCAAATTATTTATCATTTTTTCAAAATTATGTCAAGATTATCTTTTCAAAATTTCGAAATATCTATCCAAATAACTCTTCCTTATTATGGGTTTAGTTCTTTTTCCATTTTTGTCGCAAATTATTCATCATTTTTTCAAAATCATGTCACGATCATCTTTCCAAAATCTCGAAATATCTATCCAAATAACTCTTCCTTATTATGGGTTTAGTTCTTTTTCCATTTTGTCCTATATCATTTCTCTCTTTTTCAAATTTTTTCAAAGTTTTGAAGATTTTCCTTTGGCTTGGCTTTGACCATTCTTATGCGAAGGCGCACTAAGACACAGAAATACAAGGGAGCTCTATTCGAACAACTTGAGAGCGGTTGGGCCTAACCACACTCAGTTGAAGACGAAAAAGAACAGAAAACAAGCCAACAAAACAAGACACAGGGATCAAAATAAGGTAAAGAAATAATCAATCAAAACATCCGTGTCCTAACACCCTTGGAAATATGTAGCCACATAAACCTTCATTATAATGGATTTACGTCCTTTCCATTTTGGTCGCATGTTATTTCTCTCTTTTTTCAATTTTTTTTTCAAAATTATGCGACATCTTTCTAAAATCTCGAAATATCTATCCAAATGACCCCTCCTTATTATGGGTTTGTCCCTTTCCAATTTTTGTCGCATATCATTTCCCTCTTTTCAACTTTTTCAAAACTATGCGATATCTTCCTAAAATCTTGAAAACTATCCCAATAACCTTTTTTATTATGGGTTTATCGTCTTTCTCGTTTTGGTCACACATCATTTATCTTCTTCAGACTTTTTCAAAAGTATGCGACATATTTTTAAAAACTCGGAATATCTTCCCAAATAACCCTTCCTTATTATGGACTTAGTCCCTGTTCAATTTTTGTCGCATATCATTTCTCTCTTTTCAACTTTTTCAAAACTATGCGATATCTTTCTAAATTCTTGAAAATCTATCCCAATAAACCATCTATATCATTAGTTTAGTTCTTTTTCCACTTCACTTTGGTCGGATATGATTTCCCGGTTTTTTAATTTATTCGACATCTTTCTAAAGTCTCGAAAATCTGTCCTAATAACCTTTTCGTATGATGGGTTTAGCATCTTTCTCGGTTTTGTCGCACATTATTTCTCTTCTTTTAACTTATTTTATTTATTTATTATTTTAATATTCTTTACCCAGGGATAAAATTCAATTGGAATAACTGTTTTACAGTTTTATAACCGTTGCAAAATTTGCGAAATGTCTTTACAAATGACCCTCCTTGCCCCCTGACAAATAGCGGCAGCGTCTTTGATCACGGTAGCGTAATGTGTCTTGTACAATGGGCGGTTTCTTTACAGGATTGTTTAACTTGAAAGGCTCTTTGAACAAAAGGCACAAGTGTCTAAGTACTCCCACGACGCCTCATATTTACAGGCAGACCTCAGATATACAGGCGCCTCAGATTTACAGGCTCGCGCTACGGTGATATATGGATGTGAAATTTGTCTAAAGTTGAACTTACCTATATTTCTAGCGCTCGTGAGACAAGGAGAACAATCAGGAAAATTCTTTAGTCTTTCGGCTTTTAACAAGAATTTCATTCATTCATATTTGTAAAGTACTCTCGGTGCTTTGAATTTTCAAAAGTGCAAAACTTTTCTGGCTCACCTGGCATTCCCCATAATTCTTCAAACTACTTGGCTTTCTTAAAACGGATGTGTCTTGTTTGAAAAAATGTGAGGAATCAAAAAGCTATGCCTTAGTCCTAAACAACTCCAACAGTGTTCCTTGAAGTTTCATGATGAATCGAAGAGTACCTTCTAAAGCCGTTATTTCAAAATATCAACTACGGTATTATTACCAAAGGCTTATACACATTTGCTTGAAAAAACAAGAAGCAGGCCATGGTGCAAAAGTCTCTTAAAACAAACATGTAGCTGTGACTGTTAAAAATGTTTTGACTTTAATAAACTGAGCAAAAGATTATTTTAAAGATTGTTAGAAAATTTTTAACTTTTCTGGTGTAATTCTATAAAACATATATTGCCTCATCAACCTAGCACTACTGAATTTGATAAGAAAAATCAAGAATTCAAGATTTAGAATGTGTGTAAAGTTCAACTTGACATAACAATGAAATAATAAATTCAAACTCACGCTGACAGCTTGATCCAGACACTTTCTTCTCTCCAGTACCAAAGTACCCTCTTCTGCAAGCACATTTAAACTTTCCACTTCTCAAATTACAACCACAATCTGCATTTGAATCACAACCTTCTTTGCATTCACTTGGCAACACCATAAACGTCTCATAATCTTTCTCATATGGATCTGAAGGAACATCCAGACAAAAACAGGTTATGGAGGGTTGTAGAAATTGATGAGAAACAGTGTCACCAACAAATGAATAACTTGTATTGTGGTGATTATCGATTGCAAGTTCATTCCAGCTCTATTTTATGTATTGTCTTCCAGGCTTGTCCTGTTATCTACTTTCATGTAAGATCTGAAAAATGCACCTTTGGCAATTTATGGTCAATCTAGCCTTATATTTCAATAACTTTGGCTTGCTTATGAAACAGAGCATTGCTCTGAAACATTACAAAGTCATTATTTAATGCTTAAATCATAACAATTTTTGGACTAGAATGAAATGACAATGGAAATGATAGTCGTCATCAGACTTACAATTGTTTATAAACGGTTTTTTCAAATGCATAGCAGTCTTAGCATAACTTTCAAAACAGGCACATTTTCACCTATCACCAATGCAATGGCTGCAGTAGTTTGGTGAGACTTTGGCCCATTACTTTACAGATAGTAGCCAACGTCTATCTTTATGGCTGGATGCACATGTTTCATTAGGTCTAAAGCCTGTCAATGATAAACCACTCACTATACACCTGAAGCCAAAACTAGCTCTACACTTCATATAACACATAATATAAAACACAATTTAATGCAAATGTTGGATTGAGTATACTCTACTGCTCCTCCAGGGTTCACAACTTTGTACAGAGCTTGTGCAGTTCAGGGAACAACAACAAATTGTTCTTCCAGCAAATGGCAACAATTTCACCCAAACTTATTACAAATTTATTGATTCATATTGACCTAGTGAACTCTTCAGTGTAACCTGTGCAAAGTGTTTGTAGAACATGGTTCACATGCAGCTTTGTGAAAATTTACAAGTTCACTAACCAACTACTTCAGGTTTAAATGCTATGTAACAAAAACATGTTTAGATTGCATACAAGTTCAACATAGATTGCTGGATAGGTAACTCAAAATAGACATGGTAACTGTAGGTGAGCAACAACAAGGCACATGACTGTCAACCAAAATGCACATACAAATCTGGTTGGCACTATCTTTCTCTTCCTTGAAACAAAATTTACTAAGCAACTGAACGGCTCCATGACTGGGTTGATCTGAACCATATCTATTACTTGCAGCAACCAGTCCTTTTCAATTTCTCGATACAAGCTAAAAACCTAAGCCCCCTGGTTAAGGTTCTCTTCAATAGGTGATTGCACTAAAGGTGGTGGCAAGGAACTTTTCGCCAAGGTTCATTGTGTGTGAATTAACAATATCAAAGATTCTGCAAAAGTTTGACTGCAGATGCAGTGCATCTTGGTAGAAAGTTCCTCATTGACATCTTTAGTGCAATTTTCTGTTGAAGTAATTGCAGTAATTCAAATTGTTTTTGAAAGGCCTCAGTGTGCCAAAAAGCTGTCTTTGCTTTGCGTTGACTTTCTCCGTAGTACTCATGTTTTCTATATAGGTGTAACAATTATGACAAGTTTAGTTTCTGCCACTTTCTGACAGTAGTGTAAAATTCAACTTCCTTCCAACAGATTTCAAACAGCCTAATAAATCTTGCAAAATTTCCTGGGGATGGCACTCTACCGTTTCCACACTGTGTTGCCTAATGAAAAAATCTGCATATTGTTGTACATAAGTACCGACATAGTTTCTTTTTGACATGCATTACAAACTAATTCAAAAGTAGTTTTCAGTTTGTTCACAAAGTAAAAATACCAATAAGATATGATATTAAGCATACTCAAAACAAACTCCCACCACAATTAATTGCAGACTTTATGTGAAATGAAATGCTAACTCAAGTTTTTACTAAGGGTAGGAGCCAATAATAACATTATATGTGAAACACCCTTAGCTAAATATCTAGTATGTTTGGAGCATGCTTCAAACTTGATACTGACACGTTCTGAGTATGATTTGGGCATACTTGAGAGCTTGCTTCAAGTAAGAATTTTGCACTGTTTGCACTAGCTTGCAGCACGTATCTTTTGAACGGGAAGGCAAACTCAATCAAGCTTGATTGTAGTATGTTTGTGAATTACTTTAGCATGTGATTATTGTCAAGCTTGATCAAGCTTTAATCATAGATGCAAACTGGGCAAAATTGTACAAACATACTCATTTCAAGCTCTTTCAAGCCAAAATCAAGCTCCTTTCAAGCTTGCACAAGCTTTTTGCAAGCTGAACTTTTTATCAAGGGCAGTTACAAATTTCTCTGGTGAACTGTAGCACACCTGGTGAGAGATGAATGGAGCAAATTAAAATAAGACAAAAAGAAAGGGCCAATGGTTCTGGATGTTGCTTTGGCCAGTCAATCTTCTGGCCCAACCTTTGGCACCCTCCTAGTAGTTGCAAAAGAATAAAAAACAAGCTAGCCAGACAAAAGAAACTACATGTCTCAGTGGACTACAATGATTTTGTTGTAATCAAAAAAGGGAAGTAAAAAGCACAAACACATTTGCTGCTTACCGAAGTAATCTTTGGCCAAGCCTGCAACCCCAGCCGAACTTCTTGAGATGGATCACAGCATTGCACTACTTTAGCCTTTTGATATTGAATGAAACACCTTTCAACCTTGGCAATATTGAAGAGGGAGGCCTGGGTTGTACATGGCTTGTGGACGGACAGTGGTCTGATGTCAGATTTTACAAAAGGTACAGTTTCAGTCAGTTTCAGTTTTCATATTTTAAATTCCACTACATACAATTTATGAAGTAACTAAACAGACAGATAACTAAACTACAGGAATAAAAGATACAGAAAATTAATACATCAGTAAGCAAAGTTAATACAATATACATTACACAAAACAGAGAAGATAAATTGTATGGAGGGGAATTACTTTAAGGAGGAGCTCTCTCAGTAGTCAGACTAATCGAGGAGAGAGCACCCCCTGTTTTAATAGTATTTCAGATACATGTGAAGACTTTCATTGAGATTATATGACAAGGGCAGATGGTGACCTTTTTGTGCCTATTCTATGATCAATCTTGATAATTATTTTCAAAGAGAAAAGCTTTGAGTTTACGACGAAAACTAATAGAAGAGGGTGATTTTTTTATATCCAAGGGAATGTCGTTCCAGCACTTAGCTCCAAAGTAACGAACTGATCGAAGGCCATATTGAGAAGTATTTTTCTGAGTTAGAAAAATATCACTTTTAGTGGCTTGCCGTGTACCATGTTGATGAACGGATTGAACTAAATCAAAAAAAGAATGAAAACAAGAAGGAGAGATTTTATTTACACAATCATATACAAAAGAAAGCAGTTTCAATTTAAATAGATCACATAGCTTTAAAATCTTTAAATCAGAAAAGAGAGGTGTAGTGGGAGAAGTAAAGTGTTCAAACGCAATAGCCCTTATAACCCTTTTCTGTAACAAAAATACTGGATTGATATGAGTCTCATAGGTAAGACCCCAAACTAAAATTCCATATTGTAAAAATGGAGAAAATAAAGAGTTGTAAAGACAGACTAAAATATTGATGGGTAAGAAGTGTCTTACTTTGAAAAACATACCACAAGTTCTAGCCAGTTTTTTGGATAGTTCTGTCAAGTGATACTTCCATGAAAGATTTTCATCCAGAAGGACACCAAGAAATTTGACATAATGAGTCTGCTTGATAGGGAACTTTCCAATTTTGATGCTGACAGTTTCAGATGAAGAATGTTGAGGTGACTTAAAAATTATGAAATTAGTTTTATCAATATTGAGTGACAATTTGTTAACCTCAAGCCACATTTTCACTTTTCTTAATTCCTTGTTTACCACACTTTGAAGCTGATCAAGACTTTCAGATTCACAATAGATATTAGTATCATCTGCGAATAAGTAAAAGGCTAGTTTTGGGGATGAGAGAGGTAAATCATTAATGTAAATCAAGAAAAGAAGAGGTCCAAGAACAGAACCCTGTGGAACCCCACAGGTAACATTGAGATAACAAGAGTAAGATCCATTCACCGAGACACATTGTTTCCTATCTGAAAGGTAGGATTCAAACCAATCTAAGGAGGTTCCTCTAATTCCATAATGCTCAAGCTTCATCAAAAGAATACGATGATTCACAGTGTCAAATGCCTTCTGCAAATCAATGAATATTCCACAACCAAATTTTCTATTGTCTAGTGAATTTTTTATGGCTTCTGTTAAACTAACCAGGGCATGGTTAATGGAATGACTGGCACGAAAACCAAATTGTAATGAATACAAGATTTCATGTTTTTCTAGGAACTTATAGAGACGTTCATACATGACTTTTTCTGTGATTTTGCTGAAAACAGAGAGAAGAGAAATAGGTCGATAATTTGATGCTGTTAGTGGACAACCTTTCTTGAAAAGTGGGATTACTTTGGCAAACTTCATCTTGTCTGGGAATATCCCAGATTGAAAAGTTTCATTTATGATTTGAGAAAGTGGAGAAGATATCAATGGAGAAAGAGACTTCAAAATTTTCATGGGAATGCTGTTAGGCCCAAGAGATTTTCCAGATTTTAGGACTGAGATTACATCAGATATTTCAAAAGGAACTGAGGGTGAAATGAAAAATGAATTTCCAACTCTGTCACCCATAAAATCCACAGGTGACTTACTGGATCTTGGTATATTTTTAGTGATGTCATGAGAAACATTAACAAAGAATTTATTAAAAATGTTTGCAATAACCGCTGGGTCTGATGTAATGTTACCATTTGAGTCCTTAAGTTTGTTAATCACATTCAAGTTGCTTGATTTTTTAATACTTACAATTGATTTAATACCTGACCATAATTGTTTCATGTTGTTGCTGTTCTTTTGAAAGTAGTTATAGTAATAGCTGGCTTTACTTTCATTCAAGGAAACTGAAACTCTATTTCTAAACTGTTTATAAAGATCAATAAGAGACTGATTGTTGTTCTTTTTGAGCTTTCTAAGTATCCGATCTCGGATGCGCATCATTTTTTGAATTTTGCTTTTGATCCAAGGCTTATTCCTGAACTTAATATCTCTTTTAGTAAGTTTCTTCAGTGGAGCGTGAGTTTTCACTAATTCATCCAGGATAGATAGGAGTCTGTTAAACTTAGCATTTACATCTAAAGCACTGTCATTCAAGAAGGTAAGGTCAAGGTTTGCAAAATCATTAAGGAGATTTTCTTCATTGAGGTTTGAAAAATCATGTTGAAAATATGACAAATTCTTATAAGGCATTCCTGCATGCTTGACAATTAGAAACTGGGGGAAATGATCTGTTATTTGAGTCAAAATGTTACCACTTATGGTTTCATTATCTGTGATATTTGAAAAGATGTTATCAATAAGAGTAGAAGAATGTGCAGATACTCTGGATGGATGAATGATGTATGGCAAGAATTGCTTGGAGAAGAGAAAATTAACATAATTAGTGATAGGTGTACAAGAGTTGTAATTCAGAAGGTTGATATTGAAATCTCCGAGGATAAAGACTTGTTTGTTAGACACAGCTGGATTAGACAGAACTTCTTGCAGATATTCACTGAAGGTATCAAAGGATGTGCTTGGATGACGATAGGTGCAGCAAAAAAGATAATTTTTACCATTTTTATTTTCAATTTCAACCCAAACTGACTCAAAATCAGTGCTGTCCTTACTTAAATCTGGTCTAGGTACCCTCTCCTAATTGCCAAAAGTTGCCTTTGAACCCACTTTTATGATAAATTCTAGATAAAACGTACCCATTATTACTACGTTTTGTAAATTTCAGCTAAAGCCACCCATTTGTAAAGAAAATTTGCCTAAAAAGGACCCTTTGTTAGAGAATTTTGGGCTCAAAAACCTATCCAAATGGGTGGCACATACCTGTACCCACAACATGTGATTCAGGTCCCAATGGGGAGGGTCATTTTACATCATTTTGTACTATTTATACACATGGTGACCCAATCAATCAATGATTGCTCTACAAGGGGTCATGTAAAAAACATATAAAAATTTAAAATACTTGTCTAAGATAACTAAATTACAATAGATAAAATCTAAGAAAAAACTAAAGTAATTCCAATATTAAGAAGAATAAATCAAAATGGTAATGATGCATAGGAGGGTGCCAAGGCTCTGGCCAAATGGTCGGAGCTTGGCCGGAGCTGGAGGAAAAAACATAAAAGGCCTGCTGCCACTGGCCAGAGCCTTACCACCCTCCTCCATACATTGTCATCACATGTTCAAGGAGAAGGTTGCAAATGGCTTTTTAATAGGAGCATTTAAACAAATGAAGTGAATTTACTTGCTTTAACATAAAACAAGCAAATTCACTTAACATACAATGGAAGCTGATTCCAAGTTTTTATCCTTTGCAGGTAGTCATCCAGAGTCATCATTGGGATGTAGAGATCAATGTCTAAATTTTGCAAGCTAATATCAAAATTTCCGCAGAATTTTTTGTGAACAAATTAGAAAGATAGCTAGGTGCAAGGCCAGTTATTGCTTTATACGTCGCCTTAGCTCTTTTGCTTTTTATCATATCACTGATAGTAAGCGATTTCACATTACAGGTTATAAAAAAGGTCCTAAACGCATCTTTTCGTATGATCATTATGCAGAGATTTGCTTTATGTCTCAGGATACTATCAGCTAGGACTACCATACTGCTTTTCAATCCGTGCATGCTGAAGACCTTCCATGTGATCTTGTCCATGATGATCAATGCGCACTTCGAGTAGGCCTATAACAAAAGTTAGGCCCGTGTCATGTTTCGTTCATCGGCAGACCGTTTCTTCTTGGTTTCTTCTGTTCAAGGATCATGGAAGATTGACTTTTTTCATCGTTTGAACGCTTCGAACTATTCTCAAATGCTAAAGGAGTATAATTCTATCTGAATTGGGACAAAAGATAAGTCAGCAGGAAGACAAGTTTACCTGTTGATTTTGTTTCCATCGATTTTCACTTTCCCGACTCAACAGTTTCGCGCGCTTTTATTGATGTCACTCCCAGTCCACCTCGTTTCGGACAAAGAATTTTTCTGCGCAGTGCGCAGGAATCAGGGGCGTGGCCAGACAAAAATTATTTATTGAGAGGGTAAAACGCGTAAAACGGGGTAAAACTTAACCATTTCTGACCCAATGATATTTGTTTTGACCTGAGTGATTTGAAACACTCAATGCCTAGAGGGGGCGGATTCCGCCCCCCCCCCTGTTTATAATATCTCTGTTGTTGCTTGAGACATAGCAACCAATGAATTTTTGAAACAATGGTTTAATTAGCATTGCTGTTGTTATTGCTAGAGCATTATTAACATTATGAAGTCATATGACGTCTTAAAAATGAAAGTGTGTTAAAACATCGTAAAACTTAAATTTTAAGGTAGAAATGAAATATATAGATCAAAATTCGATGTAAATTCATGGTTTAGACTTAATGGGACCAATTAAAAGGATTAAGAGATACAATGTATATTTTTCAAAGAGTCGTGCACGACAATTTGGTTACCATGGAGATAAGGCTAAAATAGAATACCAAAATTGTTACTGTTTCATTGCTGTATGATAGAAGGTTAAACTTGCTGAATTTCAGAGGCATCCAGCAAACACGGTAAAATGTTTAAATGAAAATGTACGAGGGGGCGGAATCCGCCCCCAGGTCAGATAGGGTTAAAAGTTTTCAGACGGGGGGGCCGAAAGGTGTGCCCAAACAAAACGGACCAAATCACGCAGCATTTCCAAGTCTTGTCCTCCGCAGGAGCTGCAGTGGCGTTGGCGGTAGTTCCGCGTGGGAAGTGGGTAGACTTATGACGATAAGTCCCTTGTATCCCTGCGGTAAACCTTGCTCAAGAGGGACACATAATGAAACAGTGAAAAACTTGGCCCTATTTTCTTCAATCATCAATGGAATTATGAAAAAATCACGGCTTCGAATCCCATCCCGTGGGAGTGTTTTCTATTCTCCAATCAAATCGAAAATTTCATCACATTTACACCTTAACACTAGTAATTCACAAATCTCGCAAGCTGGAGGAATTGCTACGTTTGGGCCTGAATAGGGCCCAGTTGGCATTTACAGGGGGGTGCTCTCTCCTCGATTAACTTAGCTATTGAGGGGGCTCCTCCTTAAGAAATTCCTTACTTACAAATTCCTTTTAAATTGGTTAAGCTCTCCTTGTATACTATTACATCATTTTGTTAATTTGATGTTGTTTTGTACTTATGCTTAGCTTTCTCTCTGTTACGAAAGCATAAGTTCGACGGAACTATCGAATAAGACTGCGTGCTCCGCGAAATCGAATGAAAATGTCCTAACGTTTGAACGAATCCGCGTGAATCAGCAAAAAAGAACAGCTTCTAAAAATCTACCAGCGAAACTATTTACAAACGACGAAATATGTACAAAACGATTGGTATGTCTGTCTCAATAACGTTTGAATAATTTCCGACCTCGTCGAATCTCAACGATGATATCTCAACAAGAATTACAAGCCTCGAAACAAATTGCATGACTCCATGCTCGCTATGCTTGTCTCCATAACTCTCATCCTCAACTTCTCTCTCTAAAAGTCACGTGTTCCTATACTATTCTATTGTACTAAACTATGCTATTGTCCTATTGTTTTAATGTCAGCTTCCAAAACACTCTCCCGCCCCCCGAATGATTAGCTTGGCTAATCCAGGCCAATCGGAATACGAGATAAGGTACGATGACTTCTAATGAATCTACAAAAAGTAAATGTGGTCACTTACAGTTATCCTCTGATTTTGTCCACGTGATCATCAGAAACAAACCTGATTGTTGGCTCACCAGTGTCCTCGTCTTCTTCAAATGTTTGTTTCTCTGCAAGCTCCACAGGATATAGTCTCCTTAATGGTCTCCTGATCACTGCAGACTTTTGTCCCTCCTTTGATACACGTACTACTGCTGATCTCGTCTGTCCATCCTTACTCGTCAACAGCTTCTCCACTCGTCCAATCCTCCATCTTTGTCTGGGCAATTTATCTTCGAAAATTGTAACGATATCACCCACGGCTATCAATTGTCTGTTTTTGCTCTTTCTCGATCGATGGTGTTCTCTTAACTCCGTGAGATATTCTCTGCTAAATCTTCCTCGAAAATGGTCAAGAACTTTCCTCAAATAGTTAGCCCTCTTTGTCGCTTCTCCTTGACTGATAATTGTTTGTGGCTCGTAAGACACAGGGCTAGGTCTGTCTAGAATTCTCCTTCCAATAATGAGATGGGAAGGGGTGAGTGGCTCTCCGGATTCCTCATTGAAATATGTCAACGGCCTCGAATTTATTACTCCCTCAATCTCTGTTAACAGGGTTAAAAGCTCCTCATAATTGAGTTTCGAATTTCTCAGTGACTTCTTCAAGCATCGCTTTGTAGATCGCACCAAACGTTCAAAGAACCCCCCTGTGTGTGGAGCAGCCTCGATATTGAACTTCCAGTTTATTCCATTTCGAACTAAATATTCTTTTACCCCTTTGTCTTTGAAAGTTTTGCCGTTGTCGCTAATAACTAGCCCAGGAACCCCCCTCCTAGCTTGGAATCTACTGAACCCCCTCTTAAATGACTCAGCGTTTAGATCTGGAACAAGTTCCAAGTGTAGGGCTCTTGTAGATGCGCACGTAATTAGTAAAATGTAAGACTTGTATGTATTCTGAGCTCCTCCGTAAACGTTCTTTACGAAAACTGGACCGGCAAAGTCTACTCCTATTTTCATGAATGCAAAGTCATTTTCGACTCGAAACTTTTGCAAAGAAGGAGCAGGTGGGATTTTGTACCCTCTCCCTTCGAACCTTTTGCATGTACAGCATTTAGAAATTAGCTTTCTGACCAGCTGACGACCTCGCACTACCCAATACTGACTTCTCAATTGTGCAAGGGTTTCTTGTACTCCGTTATGTTTGACAATTTCGTGGGCCTCCAATACTAATAACTTGGCTACATGGCTGTCCCTGGGCAGGAGCATCGGAAACTTAGCGTCGTATGAAATGGGTGCATTTTCTAACCTGCCCTTACATCGCAAAATGCCTTCTTCATCTTCAAAAAGCCCTAAATTGTGTGTCAAATCGTGGAAGTTTTTCTGTTCTTTCAGTGTTTGCTGTTCTAATTTCACTAATGTTAACTTTGCATCAGCAATTTCGCTAGATTCAAGATCTCCAATTTTGCATTCAATTTTGCTGGCCTTAGCTCGCAAATTAGCAATGAAACGTTTCGCATAAGCGATCACTCTAAAAAGTTTGTTGATATCACTAAATCTTTCAACATCGATAATCTCATCAGGCGCGTTTGTAACGGTCGTGTCAACATGAAAACAATGATCTTTTACGTCAATGATATTGGTTTCCAAATCAGATTGGTTTGTTGACTCCGAAATTTCTGGAAAATTGTCGAAATTCTCGTGAACAGGCCATTCCTCTAGACGCTTTTGTAAAAAGTCGGGCCCAGTCCACCATATTTGCTGGTTGACTAACTTCGAGGCTGAAGCCCCCCTGGAAGAAAGGTCAGCGGGGTTTTGTTTCGTCGGGCAATATTTCCATTGGTTTGGTGGAACTAATTTCCTTATTTCTTCTACTCGACTCTGAAGAAAAGGCTTCAATGATTTTTGTGTGTTTCGAACCCAAAACAATGCGATTTGGCTATCCGTCCAGCAGGTTACGTTTTGAATGTCAATGACATCTTTGACTGCCTCTGAAACATTTGTAATAAGCCTAGCCAAAATCAATGAGGCTAACAACTCCAATCTTGGGATAGTCTCTCCCTTTAGAGGGGCAACTCGTGATTTCGCTGTTACAAGACAAACTTTGCTTTCCCCATTTTTGAGACGATAGACTATGTAAACACAAGCTCCATAGGCCTTTGTTGATGCATCAGCGAACCCGTGTAATTCAATTGATTCGACTAACTCATGTGGTACAAGATTGCTCAAATAGGGCCTCTCAATTTCAATTTTGCCTAGTGCCTCCATGTCATTAATGATTTTGAGCCATTGCTCTTTTATTTCATCCGAAACTGGACTGTCCCAATCGACTTTCTCCTTGCAAAGACTTTGAAACAAGATTTTCAATGGCACAATGATGGGACATAAAACACCAAGGGGGTCGAACAATTTGGCCGTTGCACTCAAAATAGATCGTTTTGTCACAGGCTTATTTTTTACCTCTTTAAAAATTTCGTCGAATTCAAACTTCAATTTATCAGTGTCCTTGTCCCATAAAAGTCCAAGAACCTTTTCATTTTTCGATTTTGGAATACTTGAATCCGGATCAGGTACGCTTTTAGCCTCGTTTTCGTGTTGCAAATTTTCTGGTTTCGCATCTGCAAAATTCAAAGTTTCTTCTTTTTGAATTTCTTCTTCTAAATCTTTGGAATTTGTTTTCCATTTCCTTAAATTGAAACCAGCATCCATAAAGCATTGTTTTAATTTTTCGTAGTAGCTCATGGCCTCGCTTTCACTGTCAAATGTCGAAACATAGTCGTCGCAATACAGAGAGCTTTTGACATTTTCAACAAACTCGGGCTCAGACTCCTCGTAAAGGCTCAAATGATGTCTTATTGTAGCCGACAAAATATACGGGCTACAGACCGCGCCGAAAATTGCCTTTGTATATCTGAAGACAATGATTTGTGGATCTGGGGACTCTATGTCATCCACCCATAGAAATCTCAAGAAATTGCGCTGCTCGGGTT
The DNA here is from genome assembly GCA_964019985.1 of Aurelia sp. 4 Dawson et al 2005. NCBI lineage: Eukaryota > Metazoa > Cnidaria > Scyphozoa > Semaeostomeae > Ulmaridae > Aurelia > Aurelia sp. 4 Dawson et al 2005. The sequence goes on from OZ026492.1 coordinate 17,222,076, forward strand.
CTATAGATACATTAAGAAATGCCTTCTCAATATCAGACATCAATACCACTTTCTTCAACCTAAATCTCATTAAGATATCCACAAGCTGCGGCAAAAGAGAGGGGCCTGGGTACAAGCAATCATTTAAACTTGGCCCATCCCTCTTCGCAGAAGCATCAAAGACCACTCTCAGTTTTGTGGTGTCTTTGTCCTCTCTAATAACGTGTTTGTGCGGCAGATAAAAGACTTTACCTACTTCAGTGCTTTCATTAGAGTCAACTCTTTCAATGATTCCCCGCTCTAATTGCTCTAGAAAAACTCTGTTGTACTCCTTTGCTATTTTTGGGTCTGCTCTTAATTTCTTTAGCAAGGAATTCAATCTCGACTTCGCTACATCATAATTGTCGGGTAGCAAAGGGTGTTGTTCTTTGAAGGGCATTTTTACTTCATAACTATTACCATAGTTATTACTCACAAAAGCTATGTCTGACTGAAATTGTTTATCAACAGAGGCCGATTCTCTATCATGCACACTCTCCACTTCCCAAAATTTGCTTAGTTCTTTCAAAATAGGATCGACTGGGGGGTCATCGTTTATCAAAGTCTCGGCTTCGATATGAAAAACATGGGAACCATTTTCATTATTTCCCACCCCTTTTACAGGGCCAGAAACAACCCATCCCAGTCTCGTTTTGGTAGCTACAGGGCCATTTATTTCTTCTCCCTTAACAATTTCCCCTTCAACCAATAGATAGTACATATCATTTCCTATCAACAAATCAACTTGCTTATCACTGCTCACCTCTTCGTTACCCTCAAAATCAGCAAGCTGCAGCCCTTGCAAATGTTTATACTGTCTGACTACTTTTTTCAAACCTTGCTTCGTGATGGGCGAGCATATTTGGGGCACCACATAAGCGGAAATGTTGACTTCCATGCCATCGATGGTTTTCATTGCAAGTTGAACAATGTCGCAAGTTTTTACCCGCGCGATCTCGTTTCCAAAAGTCTTGATCAAAAGGCGCTCCTTCCCAATTACTTTCAATTTCAGAGCGTCCTTCAAACTCTCGTTTACATAGGATTTCTGGCTTCCCGTGTCGAAAATCAAGCGAATATTCTGTACTTTACTGTCATCTCCTGGCGAATAAACGTCTGCTCTCGCTGTTTGAAGCAGCACGGAATTTCCTGACGAAACGTGCATATAATTAGCAGTTGTCTGCACTTCGGCTTCTTTATTTTGCACTTGACTCTGTGGTGGGTTTCCTTCTTCGCGCGGTTTTGAATAAGTGTCACAAATCGTTGCGTGATGACGGCCTCTGCACTTGAAACAGTTGAATCTTGAATTGCATTTCCTCGCCAAATGACCGCTCTTTAAGCAAACGTAGCATTTTCCTTTCTTGCGTAGGATTTCTCGCCTTGCCGCATGATCGGTAACAACATCGCAATTTCTTGATAAGTGCTCCTTTTCACAAAAAACACAAACAAATTTTGAGCTGTTTTGACTTCTCTTGGTATCCGTAAATAGAGCTGCGGCTGTGGCGTGACTCTGTTTGTTGTACGATCTACTTGCTGATTTGGTTTCGTGCGGAGTTTCTTCTTCCTTTCGTGAATTAGCTTCCAATGCAAAGGCGCATTTTTCCCTCACTTCGACTTCGTTCTTTAATTCATTTAAAAGTGATTCCAAGTCCCATATACTCGGGAGCTTCCTTGTCAAAGTAATCCGCATTTCTTCTGGTAAGCTCTGCAGAATTTCAGGCGCCAGAAAAGTTCCGTACGATGAGGCAGGAACGTTGACACTTTCCAAACTTCGCACGTTCGATTCTACTTTATCGTATAATTCTCTCAGGCCAGTAATATCAGCTATACTCTTCACAGGCTTTATCTCCTTGAACTTGTTCATGTGACTAGATATGATTACTTGTTTGTCGCCGAATCTGTCCTTCAACTTTTTAATGGCATCACGATAATTTTCGTTTGTTGACAATAGGCCATCTAGAGTCCGCGCGGCACTTCCATACAAATATGATCTCAAGTATTGAAATTTCTGCACTTCTTCCAGCTCCTCATTCTTATCAATTGCTAACTCAAATGCATCCCAGAAAGGAGCCCATTCTGTTGGATTTCCTCCGAATCTTTGTAAGTGCAAATAAGGCAGTCTCACTGCTTTATTCTTGGTTGTTTCTCTCGGATTCTGCGGCGGCGGATCTGACGAAACTTTTGTTTTGGCTTCGATTTGAGAAACCAAAACTTGGAACTTGGTAGCAAACATACTGCTTTCAATTATGTCCTTTTCCAGGTCATCGTCTTCTAAATATTCCAATAATTCGACATCTAAATCTTTCAGCTTGTCAAGTTGCTCTTTTAATATTTTACAATTTGTAATGAGTTCCTCTTTTACATCGTCGTCGTAAGATTTCAACAGATCACTGGATTTCTTGCCAAGCTGCTCAATGCTTCCGCGTATACCATTACGGACGTTAATTTTCCTTTTCAACGTAGTCGACATTTTCGTTGCTGGATCTGATACTGTCTCTCTCGTTCCCGGGTCACGGCACCATGTTACGAAAGCATAAGTTCGACGGAACTATCGAATAAGACTGCGTGCTCCGCGAAATCGAATGAAAATGTCCTAACGTTTGAACGAATCCGCGTGAATCAGCAAAAAAGAACAGCTTCTAAAAATCTACCAGCGAAACTATTTACAAACGACGAAATATGTACAAAACGATTGGTATGTCTGTCTCAATAACGTTTGAATAATTTCCGACCTCGTCGAATCTCAACGATGATATCTCAACAAGAATTACAAGCCTCGAAACAAATTGCATGACTCCATGCTCGCTATGCTTGTCTCCATAACTCTCATCCTCAACTTCTCTCTCTAAAAGTCACGTGTTCCTATACTATTCTATTGTACTAAACTATGCTATTGTCCTATTGTTTTAATGTCAGCTTCCAAAACACTCTCTAAACCATTACTTTATTTTGTTATTATTAATGTTGTTTTATAGTTGTTGTTAGAGGGTATTTGTATTTTTGGAATTTTGAAATGAAACTTGGACTTGAACTTTGAGTTCTTCAGAGTAATACTATACATTATACTATACTATTCAGAGTAATACTATGGTGTATGACTCTACTGCCTGAAGGTGTGCATGACATCCCACCGGTCAGGATCATGTGTCTGCGAGGCTCCCTCGCATCATGTAGACATTCCTTGCTGGCAACACAGAAACGTTGAAATTTGAGTGTTCTTTCATTTGTGTCCGCCGCATTCTTCTTCATAGCCTTTAGAAACATTTACAATGGTGGACCAGGTAATTGTTTTGAATTTAGAAACTGAAAACAGAATAAGATGTTTAGATAAACGTTAAAGTTTATTCTAATTCTGCTACAAGTATAAACATATTTTTATTATAAGGAACTAAGAATTTTGACCAGTGCTGAAAGTTTCTTGAAGTCATTAGATTTTGAGTAATCGGAGTCTTTTCTGAGTTTCTTACGTTCCATAACAAGGAACAATCGTAATGTTCACCTGTTCCCTAATAAAGGTTTCAAAACAATGTTATTGAATCTTTTCCATTCAGTCATTGCTCAAGTACCTTTTGAGTTCGAGCAGATGCAGAAAATAATTGAAAATAAAGTGAAAATATGTTGAGGATTTCCTTTGTCATAGTAAATAGTTTCTTAAGTTATATTTTCCTAGTACTGGAGTTTCTTAATTTTGGCGATCTGAGTTTCTTATAAAGATAAGTGTAAACAGAAGTAAGTCGTTTCATCACCTTGTGATCTCATAGAATCTTTTTGGCACTTCACGCGGGGCATTTCATTCATTCGAAAAAGCGTAAAAAATTTTTCAGAACATATGGATTTTTGTGGATTTTGATGAATCTTTATTCTTCTAATCTATTTCAGCTCAAAGCTCAACAAAGTCTGGGTCAAACTGAACAACAGCAAAGCATATTCATGTTGTTGTCTCAAAGCGGATGACTCTAAAAGTCTTCAAAATGGATTCTTTATATTTCCAAATCGTTTGTCAATAACGTATCGAATTTATAGTCATACCTGTGTGCACATCAATAATCAGGTCGGTATTGTTAAGTTTGTCAACCTTTCTGGAGGAGAAAGAGGAATAAAATCATTTCGAAGAAGGTGTTGTGGCGTCGTGTTGTAATCCACCGACTTTGCAGCCAGAACAGTCAGGCGGACGGGGTTCAAATCCCACCAGCACCTCTTGAGGGTCATGACAAGGGGTCGCGGACTCGATTAGCGCTTAGCTATTTCTGCGATCCCAGCACTTGGCGCTGAAAACCGCAACTTCACCTTCACCTTCATTTCCGCTTTGCAGAAATGAAAGAACATGAAAACGCCCAAGCAGTTGGCATGCTATGAAATTTGCGAGGGCAGCTGTGTATTTCAAAGTGAATAAGCCTCACATGAAACACAGAAAACGATTCACTTTGGTGAAAATTTAAGATCAACCATAAATAAAAAGCCACTAAAGTCAAATACGTGCAGTTTGTTGCGGAACAACCGTCGCAGCTTCAGCTAGGCCATCCGCCATTGCACGTAATCGTGTTGACCAAAAGGAATCTATGTACTCTCGAGTACCGAATAATCGTCCCTCCCCGCTTATTAATTTTTGAAAAATTTTCCAACGCCCCCGCTCTTATTCCAGCCCCCCCCTTTTATTAATTTTTGGAAAAATGAAATGATATTAGACATAATTTCTGAATAAACGCAAGAAAAAGTCTCAAGAAGTGCATTCAACAGAACCAGAGTTCAAAAGTAAATGTATCAGTAACATCACTGTTCACATAAATGTATAACAGATACGTGTTTGCCTAAGAAAAAGGCTATTTTCTATTTTTCCAAGCAGCCCCCCCCCCGATTACTCCAACCTCCCCGATTGTTGCTATGTCGAACCGTTTCCAACCCCCCCCCCCGATTATTCTCACCCCCCCGTTAATTCGGTACTCGAGAGTATCATGCGAGGGAGCCTCGCAGCCACATGATCCTGACCGGCGCTCCCTGATCCTGGATCCTGACCGGTGGGATTTCGTGCGCAGTGCGCACCAGGGAGGTGTGTCGATCACGCAACCCCAAACTGAACTTTGACCTCTCTGCTGGGTCGAGCGCGGTCAGGGTCAACGGTCATTCTGTTTTGGCGCGAAAATTTTTCAGTTTCAAAGAAGGTAGCAGACGCGAGAGACGTGATCTTGTCGACATGAACTAAATACTAGAAGAATATTGCAAGTGCTGAGGAAGTTGGAAGAAGTTGTCGGAATACTAATATTCTTTAACGAAGATTTGAATTAATCAGACATTGGCAGATCAACAGTACAGTTGGGAAACAAGTCTGAAAGTATTGCAGAACAAGACAGGTGACCAGGCACTGAATGCAACCTATCTGGGAAAATGACAAAAATCTGATGATTTCAACGCCAAATGGAAGATCTCCTCTGTCAGAATCTTCTTTTGACAAGGAAGGCAGTATTTGGTAGATGTAGATTTCCAGGGGCAAACCTTGGCACAAATCGCCACTGCTTCTTCTCAGTGGGATAAGGGTAAGAGTGCGGACTGGATCTGACTGGATCTTTGAGGGTTTGTATGGCTCCCTGGTGCGCACCCTGCCTGAAGCGTTATCATCACTTCAAAGAGAACAGGGCAACAAGAGATTCATCGTCATTCTGTTAGAAATTTAAAGAGAGGCTGGTTGAGTATGAGGCTGAAAGAAGTTGGAAGGAAGAGAAGGAGACAAAATGGCCAGCAAGAAAAGGGCGGGAAAATGGAATATCAAACAGGAAGAAAGAAGCAACTGGAAATGGAACCAGAATTGCGAAGAGAAAAAAGAGTATGTACTAATTCCAGGAAATTCCTGCTGGCATAGGAAGTATGACTTAATAAAATCTGAAATTATATGGGAGAATTTTCAGTTCTGTTCATATGCATATCATCAAGATAAAATAAGAGATTTTATCTTGATATCATGATATATCATCAATCATGATCTCAAATTTTGCAGGTTCTCGAATCACGGAAGCTGTTTCTCACAAATCGATTTTAGTACGCCAAACGTCAATCTGACTCATGGGGGAGGGGGTTTCAACCCACATGGCGCTCAGAAAGGGGTTGAAAATTCCATAAAAATCAATCATGCGCAATTATTTCAGTCTTTACCATTTACCTGCTCTAGTTATTCGTTTTTCACATTCAAGTTATAAACCTGGTCAATGCCTGCATTCATTTCTCTCAGGTCGAAGAATTCCAATTCTCATTTCTCGATTGAAGGTCAGCAGAAGCAGCGCTTGTCTGTCCCAAGTGAACTAGGATTTCTTGACAAGAAAAAGGCAAATTAACAGGCAATTTATATCAATTATGAAATCGCAGACTATTCTTGTAGACTTGACTAGAAGAGACACAACAACTGCTGCTTGAAAACTGAAAGACTAAGTCATGAATCATGATGTGAAATAACTAACTCATGAGTCATTCAAATGGGCCAGGCCACAGAAACCTGTAGAGCTTAAAACCCATAAAAACGCATTTATTGAAAATTTGGCGAAAAATTGACCTGAGGTTTGGAAGAGGGGGGGCCAGTGGTTGAATCTCAAATGTCAGATTGATGATTGGCAAACCAAAATTGATTTGTGAGTTTTCGCTTAGGAATAAAGCAAATTCTGATCACTATCCCCAACCAAAAATTTGTTTTCCAGTTGTGATTAGTGATTTACTGGGATTTTATTTGAGCTAGCAACATCAATAGCGTTATTTTTGTTCACAAGGGGAAATTAGAAAAGGCCCCATGTTGACTTATTAGGCCTCTGGGGTACAAGAGCACAGCAAAAGGGCCACTGGGATAGATATCCCACCAGGCAGTGCGTCAAAGAATGGTGTTTTCACGTTCATGAAAATGAAAAATCCTGCTTTGTCATGTTTGATGAGAAAAAATATGGCCAAAACATATGGCAAACCGTGTTTCACAAAACACCCTTTCCCTCTCCCTAAGTGCGCTGTTCTGCCAGAACGTTGGCAGTCATGGTTCTCTATAACCCTCCATCTTTTGCTGTTCTGATTATTTCTTTTTCACTGGTCTTCATCCAATGGCTGAGACTTAAGATGAATGTGAGCCTCTCCCTTCCTATAGCTCTCTTTCCTTCAGTTTTTCCAGTTACTGCCATGACTTCCAGCTCTTCTTTTCTCAAGACAAAATTGCAACCTGATTGTTTCAACAAGTTTCTTCCTAGTTTTTGCTTTAGCCTGTATTTTCTCATTTCACACATGGTCTGTCCAATATATTTGGAGCATTGTTCTGTAAAACCACATTTCACCTGATTGCAATCTCTTTTCCATAGTCTGTGATATTGTCCAATATTCACTACCATATGTGAGGGAAGAAAACACACGGGAACCTGATACTCTTTATTTTTTATTGATTGATAATTGTCTATTTTTGAATATCTTCTCCATTTTCTTGAAAATAGCTTTCAAATTTTGATCCTATTCTTCATTTCACTGTCACTTTCCTTACGAAAATACAAGGCCTTGCATCAGCCTAAACAGGGTCTTGCATCCATAGCCACATTTCATACTGGTGCGAGCCTAACATTGAACATAGGTAACATTTGAACATAACATTTGAAAATATTGAACATAGGTAGGCAGGCAGGCAGGTAGGTAGGTAATCATGTTTAACATGGCTAGCCTGCGAAAGTCTGAGAGAGACTTATTTCCAGCAGGTGCCATGGATGTTCTACCATCAACCCGCTGCTGCTACCAGATTTCCCTCACGTGGCTCTAGTTGACCCAGGCTAGAGTTAGGTACAGCGACCAAACTGTCCAGCGCAGGATTTGAACCTTAGCCGTTCTGAGACCTTTGGTTTACAAGTCAGTTGCCTAACCACTCGGCCACATGCTCTCCTAGTGTTTTGTAACATGTTTCTTAAGTATTACAGAAAATGGTGATTTGAAATGTAGGTTCTGCATGCCATGACATATGTACATCATCTATTTTGCTTCTCAAAAGTGAAGCGATTTAAAACCAAGAATACTGCATTCACAGGCTGCCTGATCTATGTTCTTGAGTTGAGTCATGCGGCCATCAATTACTCCTAAATGTGCTTCCTGGCATAACTGCAAAGTTTGAGTTCATTTTATGCTAAGATTTGAGTTATAAGTTTTAGTATTGGGATGAAATCCTCTGATTTTGACTTTCTTTCTCAATGGATCAGCAACAACTTATTAGATTTGCTCAAATCCTGTCCCAAACTCTAAGTTGAACTTTGTCTGTTCAAAAATTTAAAAATGGAAAAACTCCTCTGCAGTGGTTGTTCAAATGGCATACATGTTTTTTGGGACACCCTGTACAACGACATGAAGACAAATTCTCTCACTCTTGGCTTAGCACTTAGAAATTCGATGCCCCTACATGCGCAATAATGAGTAGATTTAAGAATATGCTGTAATTTTGAACAATGCTCAAGATTTGTGAAAAGATCCAAGACTAGATTTATGGTAGTGTAACTAATGTTTCTTTGAAGTCATGTATTCTGAAGGATCTTCTGAAGCTCCAGGCAATAACATTTTGTGGCTTCTTTTATACAAAGATGAAAACCTGCCATTGGAAGCAATGTGCATTAATCCTGAACTTAACAAGCAAATTCATTCAGAAACAGAACGCCTTGATTAATCTATCCACTTCCTTACAAATACACTGATACTCCTACCCACCACATTTTTAACATTCTCATTTGCAATTGCTTGATTGTTTGAGGTGGCTTGCAACCAAGAGAGAATTTTTTCAAACCAGTCTTTTAGTTTAAAGCTTTGGACTTTTTAATCTGCAATTACTTGGCTACAAGCTACTTTAACTTGAAGCTTACCGACATATTTACTTACATATGTTCGTCCATGTCTTAGACCCTCATTGTTTCTTTGCGCAAAGTTTCTAATATTGTCCTCGTATTGTTTGATGTAACCATGGGATAGTCATGTCATTTCACTTCTCTTGGTATCTTCCCCATGGTTTCGTATAGTTATGATTACAAAGTATAGTGGAATTTAACTAAAATTGTATGATTTTTTCTGAATGTAAAAAAAGGTCTTTCATTTAAAAGAAGTAGATCCAAATATCTTACAACCACATTTTATTCTGATTTAAAGATTTTGGAACTTATGCTTGGCTCCTTCTCCTCCAAATTTCGTGCAGAAAGGTGATTCTGCTGTTTTTTGAAAGTTAATAGCGCACAGGCTTTTCATTTTTTTTCAAAATATAAATATTATTTTGAAGAAAATCCTTGTACTTCACTGAGAAACAAACCAAACGTTCAAATGTTCGGTGATTGCCTCCATCACAAGTGGATTTTACACGGTTACATTTTGATGGCTTGGAAAAAACAACCAAACAAACTGAGAAGAAATTGAATGAACAATGTACACGTGTGACGTCTACTACATGGTAACGGTCTCCCATTAAGGACTAGCATGCTTACCTCCTCGAATAGACTTTGCCAAGCTAGTAAGACCATTAAAGGTTGGTTGGTAGATGTATAAAGATGGATCCGTAGCGACTTTGTCTCGCATTGTTGCTTTGTCTGACCATGCGGTAACTGCGACTGCGTACATCTCTACCATGCCAATTTGACGGATCTTCAACACTTCTGGTGAGACAGATATACTCCAATCTGTTGTTCCATCTACCCTTGTATTTGCAATTCCATCACTGAGAACCATGACAACTTTGTTGGCTTTTGGTCGGTAATAGTGTGTTTGTGGGTTGTTGATCATTTGCAGGAAGATGTCATGAGCGTCGACCAGAGATCCCTTCATGTTTGTCATGTAGCCCATGTTGCCACTTTGATAAGTTACTTTTTGAAAGTCACGAACGAAGCTTGAAAATAAGCAAGAAATATATGAGATTAGTTGACAGGTGCATTAGATTTATTGTGCAAATTTTTGTGAGGATGCCTGCACTTATAGACTGAATAATAGATTTTTTCGTTGGATCTTACTCAATCAATCATGTAAGTTCCGATTCTGCAGTCGGAAAAACCCTATCATTCATAGGAATGTCAATTTGAACCATTTTTCCTATACAATGTGTTAGTACTTAGTAGGAACACAATAGGGGACATGACGAGGCCAAACAGGACCGTCGAGAAGAGGGGGTAGAGGGGGTGAAAGGTCCAGGGCCCGGGCCCCGAAGGGGCCCGTAGATATTTTGTGCCATAAAATTTTGTTATTGCTATACATCTCTGCAGTTAAATTTTATGGCAATTCATCTGCTTAAAATGGTATTTGCAAGAACCGTCTACTTTGATGACAGTTTTGATATCAGAAACCAAACCGTCGTATTGATGTTTCTAATTTATCGAAACTGGTTCTATCCCAGCGAGTCAGTCGTTGGTGTCGTAGGGTCGTTGAGTTTCATTCACATTCAATCTTTTCGGCCTTTTGGTCTCTCGTTCCCTCTGGCACGAACAAGGCATTACTAGCATTAAACGATGTCCTTGATTCATAAATATAATGTTTTGTATTGCCTTTACACGGAATTTTTAATCAATTGTTTAGAACAATTAGTCATAAAGGGGCGTTTCTCTCATTTTCTAGGAGACTTAAGGGCGTTGTCGCAGGAAAATTCCTTGGGGGCTACGCCCCCAAACCCCCTAGGACCCGTCCTCATAGATCACTCCAGGGCCTGAGCTGGCTCTCGACGGTCCTGACGCCAAAATTGACGTTCTTATGAGAGATAGGTGTTTCTTAACGGTAGAATCGAAATCTTCATGGTTGATTTAGTAAGATTCAATGAAGAAATTTCTGCTAAAATCCTTTTTAAAATTTCAATGATGACGTCATGAATTTTTCTTGAATTTCATCAAAATGCAAAAAATCATCCATCATTCGAAAGCTCTTCAAACGCTCTCATCAACTTTGCAAATTCCATGTCAATGCAATTCACCTGTCAAAAGTTATTGAAGTATTTAGGAACATTTGGCCCTTCCCTGACGTTATCGATCTCGTGAAATTCGAAGAGTTTTCAAAGTGGCACATTGTCATAAATTGATTCAAATGATCTCTTCTAGTAATGCAAACCTTAAAAGTAGAAGTTAGGCACTTGGTTAGATGATTAGCCTATTTCCAACGTCTATTTTTCCTAGAATAGAGCGCAAAGTCGTCTCCTACGAGAAGTCAGGGAAATTTGCGATAATTTGGAAATTGATTATGTAAGAGGCTTCAGTTGTTTAATTTTTAGAAGCGTTTATCGGACTCCCAATTCAAGACCGATTTTAATTTTTCCAGTTGTAGCAACCCGCTAAGGTTTTGTGTTATTTCACCTTGTGAGCTGGAGAATTTGATTGATCTACTACTACGTTGGTTATTGTTACCTGAAATATGTCGCTAGCCATCCGCAGTCTCACCAGTAAGTTTTTTCTGCTTGTTTGTTTGCCATCTTATTTCTATTCGATATTCGCCCAGCTGCACATATTTACATGCATACAACTAACCTAAATCGAAGGATAAGTATACCCCTATGCCGAGAGTGGTGTATCTATCTATAACTGCGTTCACACAGTACCTGCATAATTTTAAGCGGCATAAATGAAATCGTCACGAAAAGGCTTGCATTTCACACGCAAACGGCACACTTTTTGCCAGCAAGATAAGCAAACGGCACAATTTAAGAACGGCATCGTGCGAGCACTCGAAGAACGATGACAACGGAACGTTTTTGGCCCGAAGGGGAGGGGGGCTACTTAAGTACTCAATGGTGTGGGATTGCGCCATCTTTGCGGAATTTTACGATGGAAGCCGGACTTATGAGTATGATTTTTGAGGGTATTTAATGATTTCCAGATTTATGGGTATGCTTTTCCCGGAACCTTACGGCTTTTCCCTAATTTATTAGTATGCTTTAAGAAATTTTTCCCGGTTTATGGGTGGTCGGGTCCTTTTAGGTTCTGAATGGTACAATCCCGTTCTCTGGAGACTTCAGTAACCCCCAACCCCCTAAGGAGAAATATTTCAGACGTTGGGATAAATCCGACTAGCCTCACTACCATTAGGACCCTCGAGCTACACTTATGACGATGAGTCCCTTCTATCCCTGCGGTAAGCCTTGCTCAAGAGGGACTCATAATAAAACAGTGAAAAACTTGGTCCTGTTTTCTTCAATCACCAATGGAATTGTGAAAGAATCACGGCTTCGAATCTCCATCCCGTGGGAGTGTTTTCAATTCTTTAATCGAATCGAAAATTCTATCTCAATTACACCTTAACAATAGTAATTCACAAATCTCGCAATCTGATTGGTACGTTAGGAATTGCGAAGTTTGGGCCTAAATAGGGCCAAGTTTTTCAGAGTAATACTATGAGTCTCTATTGCCTGTAGCGCCATCATCAAGTCAAAGAGCACAGGGCAACGAGAGACTCATCGTCATCAGTCTACCCTCGAGCTGCGCTCATTTCATTGAGTTGAATTGTTGTTGTTGTTATCGCTCCACTGAGAAACGGTAAAAAATTTAAATCGGCGACAGGATTCTGTCGCCCCGTCGTCCACCGATCAGCATGTGGCTTAGAGCAAGGCGGTTTTTGCTTTTGTGGCAAGAATGATCCTTTACCAAAGTACTGATACCTAATTTGATGGCACAGCAGTTCTAGAAAACTGATTTTTAAGGCATTTTAGACCTAGTGGTTGTGAAGAAAAAGTAGCAGATGATCTAGGCCCACTACTACATTCTAAAAAAGAATGCGAATCGAACGACAGATTGATACATTTTGAAGAATGCTCAAATGTACACAATAGTGATAGAGACTCCGGTCACGTTCACATTACTCCGTTTTTATTTAGATCCGTTTTTGCTGCTAAAAACGGAGCTATTTTTCCTCCCTGTTCACATTACTCCGTTTTTAAACGAAAACGGATATCTTTCGAGTCCGGTGTTCACACTTGTCCTCAAAAACGGATCTGATCACCTTTTGTTTGCCTTTGCTCTCTGTTCTTTGTTTTCTTTGTTTCCTGATTATGTTTCAGTCTTTGTTTGTTATCAGTTTCTAAATTGCTCCGTTTTTGAGTGTTCACATTACAGTTATGCGTTTCTGTTTAGCTCCGTTTTTATTTAGCCCCGTTTTTGCATGCGTTTCTAGTTAGCTCCGTTTTTGGGGTGGACTAATGTGAACGCAAAGCCAAAAACGGAGCTAAACAGCTTCGTTTTTATCCAAAAACGGTGTAATGTGAACGGGGCCTCCAACACTGCTCAATCGAACTTTTTTGTGGAGCAGCGGAAAGGTTTCAAATAGAATCAGTACGGAACTTTACCGTTTCCGCCAGCGTATGGGAATAAGTCGTAGTTGTAGCGATATCAGTTCAGGCAAAATGCGAAACTACGACATGTAATCGAGTCTAAAATCAGACACCTTTAGCTTTCATCATTTAATGACACGATATAAGGCTCCAAATCTATATAAAGATGGGTGTAAATTCAATGATTTATTTCTTTGAACTGAATGTCTTCAAAGAAACATGAGCTATTTTTGCAATAATTCTACAGTTGGACTTTTCTGACACCTTCAATATTTTCAGAATTATAGTGTTTTCCTTCTTTTTCGAGAATCATGCAAAGATTTTCAAAATACACAAAACTGTCGCAATTCCTAATCTGTTCGACTCAACACGAAATAATTAAAAAAAACATAGTTTATGGATGTCTACAACATGGTATCAAACAAAGGCCCGTCACTTTTTTTGATTGATGATTTAGAAATCTGATGGCGTCACATCCTCAAATCAGAAGAAATTTTGAATGCACTGTAATTTTAGAAATTATTAAAAATTTCTGAAAAGTGTAACGGTAGAATTTTGGATAGGTAGCTAAAATTTTCTTCAAGCTATTCAATTAGAAGAAATATGTCTAGGGATTTTACACCCACCTTTTTCGCCAGTTTAAAGATTTGGAACCTATGCTTTAATGACACTCTAAGATATCATCCAGTTGTTACAAATAAGCGCAAAATAGAGGTGATGTGTCCACGTAAATACAGCATCTATGCGAGGGGGCATGTCACTTTCACGTGACATTTTATGTGATCATTTGGCAAATGTAGTCTTTGGGTGGATACGTTTTTGAGGTTGCCGTTTAGAGCTGAGCCACAGCAAGCAGCCTCGTTATGAAATTCAACCCTCAGTTTGCGTGTTTGCGTGTGATCTGTTAAATTCTACCAATCAGACATAGTGCGCTGTTAGCGGCTCTTCGTCAGCATATTGTCAGCATATTTTGACGTTGTATATACGCAGTTGTACTGACACGGACGCATTTCCTTTAACAAAAGCTTTCGTAACCATTACTCTTCCTTATTTTGGACTATTATCATTTCTTTTTCTTTATCCTACTTTAGAATAAGCTGTGAAAAATGACGAAATCGATGCAAATTGAGGTTGGCACCAGCAAGAGCTACTTCAAGCGAAAGCTACTTCCTTTTGCATACCAAAGAGCAACTTGTGAGTGAAATTTAATCATTTAATCATTCAAATTTAATCATTCATTTCATTCATTTCAGTTAAAAAGATTGCTTAATACAAGAGCATCATCTCCAAACAAATATTCTACTACTAACAACTTAACGGCTTTTTTCACGTAATTTGAAAGCATTTTTAAGGAAGGTGGTTATCTCTTTTGTATTTCTATTAGTCCATGACTTAACTATTTCTGTAAGTTAAGAAACGGGCCTAAAATTTGCCTAATGTGATGGATGAGCAGTTCATGGCGATGGTACTCCAGTTTTAAAAGAGTCTGATAAATGGTATGCGAACTGCAGGCTTTCAAACGGCTAAGTATTTTCTTTCCTGCGGTGATGCGAGGCGAGGCAACCAGTTAAGGCAAGCGACACACATTCATACGTCGCAACTGCTTTATTAAATCGCTTCTATCATATCTTTTCGTGAAGAATAATTATCCTATCTTATGTAATTTTACGTTTATAGCTTTGTTCTCTGTATCCTCTATTTTTGTAATAAAACCCTGTTTCAAAAGAAATCAGGTGATGCATACTCAAAATGCGTGGCTGAGCATGGCGCTTGCATAACTAAACACTTTGTACATACCCTTACTGTTTCATCTGACATCTATTTTGAGACTGGGTAATTATCGATAAATGCTACCACAGGGCTTGGTATGTATATCGATGCTAATTATGACATTGTTGCGTAGTATTTCTTTGTTGTAATCCACCTTTTCAAGATAAGAGGTGCAAAAACGGAAGTCTTTTGTTGTTTGAGATTTCGCATTTTTGAGGCTAAAATGTTGTTCCGCTTACAAATTTTAGCATAGAAGCAAATTTTTACTTTCATATCTGTCTTCGTTTGGAAATTACGATGATATAAAGAATAAGAAATCATAAGGGCTTTAACCGTAAAATCAAAGTTTGGACAACAAGTTGTCCTAACATCTGATTTCACGGTCAAAGCCCTTATAACTTTAAATTCTTGAAATCACCGTAATTTCTAAACGAAGACAGATCTGAGAGTAAATATTTGCTTCAACACTAAAGTTTGTACGCAGAACAAGATTTTAGCCTCAAAAATGCAACAACTCAAACAACAAAAGATTTCCGCTTTCGCACCTCTTATCTTGAAAAGGTGGATTATTCTACGAGCCTTGCTGGAATACTCAAAAACCTATCCTCCTAAAAAGTCATCGTAGGGAAAGAAGCTGCACGATGATTATCTCGATTTATTTTTCTAATAGCTAAAGATTTAAGTATTTTTGGCATCTTCTTTGGTGTGTTTTTTGTACTTTCTTTGGCAGTTCTCAAAGTAGTAGTCTCTTGGTAAATTCAAAAGACTTAAAGATGACCTGAAGTTAAAATTTTATTGCTGCAAATATGATCGGCACTGTCGAATGATAAGGGATCCTCCCGGGGGGTAACTTCAATAGGTGGGTGACGGGGGTGTGCCATTTGACGTCTGAAATCACACCCTAAAATTTGTAAGTTTTCACGAAAACGGTATCCCAAAGTTTACAGGCCATTGAAAATGTATACCCTAAAATTGTGACAACTTTCCAAAATTTTTAACCAAGAAATCTGATAAAAATCAATACTCTAATGAGTTATTTTTCTAAAATGATGTCCGAAAATTCATGACTACTTCTGAGTTTACCAAATATGATACCCTAAATTTATTTTCCGCTCGAAAAAAAGCACCTCAAAAATTGGCACATCCTCCTTAAATTTCTTTGATATCTCATTTTGTTTCCATTTTATCCAATAATTTGAAGAATCGGTTGATGACGTCATTTTGTTTGCAAATTGCAAGGATAATATATGGAAATATAGGTATCTCCTGAGCTGAAAGAAGTAATGAAATTGTCTCATGAATTGATAAGATGTTTAGAAAGGCATTGGCATTTCCATTGAGAAAATCTTCTTTGGGTCCATTTCCCCTTGGAAATACAGTAAATCTTGTATACATTTTTTATTTCTTGAAATTAGAATTTTGCTATCAGCCAAGTGTACTAAACATAGTAGATAACTCGAAAATGAAACAAAGTATCAAAGAATTTTAAAAGATATTCTTTATCATTCAAAAATGCTATTCATTTGCATCAATAAAATTTTTCGCATCATATCACGTTTAAAACCCCTTCCACGCGCATACGTTTACGTTTTATAAACGCATAGAATGTTTTCCCGTCCTTCTGATCCACTTATCGTTTTTGGAGCGTTTTACCCTGTCCACGCGTCAATACTAAAATAATTGAAATTGAATGATGAGCATGAAGTCTATATCGTCATCGTTTACAAAAGTACACTTTTACCACCGTCCGCAAACAAACGACAAAATAGGGTTTTCAAAAAAGCTGAAAAGGACTGATGAAAATAAAGTTTGTGGTGTCGCCGTTTACGAAAGTATGCGTGTTTCACCGTCCTCACGAAGACGTGACTTCAGCGTTTTCAAGAGTATCCATTGTGGAAAGCGTTTTCAAATGTATGCGTTTAGGGTAACTTTGAACACCGTTTAAGCGTGGACTTAAGGTGTAAGCGTATAAGAAAAGTATGCGTTTACAGACGTAAAAGTATACTTGTGGACGGGGCCTAAAAAGTCAGTGCAGTAGCACAGCCGGAAATTGGCCTAAGACGCCTGATCATATCTTCCAAGTTATTCCAATATGTTGGAAATCTTGTGAGAAGTAGCATGACTGATAAAACAGAGAACTGAAAGAGAGTCTGAAACTGAAATTGTTATTTCATTTGTTGCACTGACAAAAGGATTATTGAAAATAGCATTACTGACTGCTTAGGTTTCTTTTACATCAAAATGCATTTGATAATGTTTTTAGGACATTTTCTAGATGTTATTCAAGACTAATTTTTGTTAATATCTCGAATTTACCACAGTGCTATTGTCTCGAAAATTACCAAATGATATAAAAAATTCTTTAGTATTATAGGCATTAGAAAAATCAATTTCGATCATGGAGACATTTTTGAGTCACCTGGTATATATATATACAAAGGACTCACCTTGGGCAATAATGCACCGTTGTTGTAAATTAGAATTTAAAGGTGTTACCCCGAGATTACTGCTCTACTTGGTTGCTTTCTCTTCAGCTGAAGGCTAAGCAGTGACAGAAATCACATTCAAATGGCTCCTGCGCGTCTGACCAGTTAGTTCCTACACAGCATTCATCCTCGTTTAAAACTTTGAAATGAGGATGAACGCTGTGTAGGAGCTAACAGTTTAGACCCGTAGGAGCCATTTGAATTTGATTTCTAGCACTGGTTTGACTTGGGCCGAAGGGAAAACAACCAAGAAAACTTTGGTAATATCGAGGTAACAACTTTTATTTGCAGCTATAAATACGGTGCATTATTGCCCGTTGACTCACGGTCATATTACACAGATTTTACAGAACCTTACCGGCATTTGTGATTGGCAAATGATGGAGTCCACAGGTAGTTCAGCTCTACCTTGTGCCTAGTTGCAAATGTTCCGATGGCAACCCTCGTTGCATTGAATGCAACCTTCACTTCAGTTAAAAGAGAATCGACAAAGTCTTTTGCTGAATCCCAACCACTCTGCCGCATACTACCAGACTTATCAAGGAGAATAACCAAATCAGATTGTCCATGTTCAACTTCTTTCCCCCAGCAATTCATAAATTTCCTGCTCTCTGTATTCACTGCGCTCCCGGACTTTAGTTGCCTCTTATAGTCATCGCAGGATCGGGTGGCTGATGCTACATACAAAGAAGCAACAAGCACAGAGAAAAGCAAACAAGTCTTCATCGCTACTAAAGACTGTGAATTGCTTTCACTGCATTTGTGAGATGAAACGCGATAGATTTACAGCAAGCTTGATCCTAGAGCAAGCTTTTGCAGTGTCTTGCCTTGAATATGATTTGATAAATGTTGATGGTTACACTAGAATCTCATTAGTATGGTATTTAAACAGGCTATCGTCTGATCAAATAGTTCCAAATCTACAAGCGAAATTAATTTTTTCTTTTTATTGCCAACTAAGCTCTAAAGCTTGGAGTTACTGTAATGATTATCAGATGAATTGTAATTCAAATCAGAATTTGATCAACCTGAATTGATTTTGACATAATGGCAGCAAGTTTATGACTGAAATCGCCACTAGAAATGAACGCCTTGCTGACGCCGTCCAAGTAGGCATCTTGCATGTCAAAGTAAAGCTCAATCAACAGTCACAGCGTTTTTTATCATCACCGCTCATAGGGTTTTTGCCTGCGCAAATATAGCTCCTCCATCGTTGAGCGCGAGTCATAGTCGTAGTCATCATCACCGTCATCACCATCGTCATGAACGTCAGCATCATCGTCATCACGATCATCATCATCATCATCATCATCATCATCATCATCATCATCATATTCATCATCATCATCATCATCATCGTCATCATCATCATCATCATCATCATCATCATCATCACCATCATCATCATCATCATCATCATCATCATCATCATCATCATCATCATCATCATATTCATCATCATCATCATCATATTCATCATCATCACCACCATCACCATTATCAATCATCATTTATTTTACATTTTGTGGTTACTCAGCTCTTGGACAATTCTCGTTTCAAGGATTGATTAACCATCACATCGCTTGCAAAATGGAATGTTACAGTATCCTCTTTTAAAATTCTATTTTTGAAGGAGACAATTGTATTGAATTTATATGTCAGTGACAATAAGTAAATCATTGATCAGAATCAAACGTGGAATTCTCGAGGAATTCTCGTTCCAATAAAAACCCCTTACCGGTATTTTCCTCATGTTGGGGCCTAAGAAGATGAGTGACTTTACCAAACAAAGCATTCGCATCTTAGTTTGCCTATGACTGATTGATTCAAAACTTTATTTTTGAATATCGTTCTTGTGTCTTTGATACCGCAATCTACCATATTTTGTTGTATATTTTTTGTATTTGATTTGTTTACGGAGGTTTGCCCTTCAACGGAAGTTGTTTTGCAAGGGGCCCTCAAAACTCTTTAAACTTTGTCTGATCAGCTGGTGGACCTTATAAGCTATGGCTTCCATGAAAATCCTACCATTTTCCACGATTAATTTCGGAGGTATGATGATGTAAATTTCTTTTTAAACTTTATTAAATCGCTTTTAAAAAACGGAGAGCACTTTACTTTTTAGAACAAGAAATTACATTAGCCATTAAGTGCGATGCTTTTAGCTTTAGAAAAAAAACTGAACAATGTAGGTGAAAGAGTTGATTATAGGGCAGTCGCTACCTGTTTGCAGTTAAACTCTGACGATCGCTGCTGATGTCTAGACTTATGCCTCTTCGTCCCGTGTGTCCCTGCATTCTTTGGTTTGCTGATATCACTTGGTCAAAAGGGACTCATTATGTTACGCTATTCAGTGGGCCCAATTTTTCAAAATGGTCTAAGCAAGCGGGAGTTCTCGCACACTCAACAAAACCGCTTCAAAATCTGATCTAAAGAGCTTGAACATTGAAAAGGAAACTTATAATACAAGGAATGATGTAAACAATTCGTAGGGTTATTGGGGTTGATTCCAAAATTGGGACATATAGAACTTGATGCCCCACAAGGTTTATGTCTTGGCACTCTTCTCGCCTTCATCCGCATCAATGATTTCCCATCAGCTACCCAAGATTCTCATGTGTCCATGTCTGCTGACGATTCCAGTTTGTGCTATCAGTGTTACGACTTGACTCGGCTGAAAGTGGGTATTAATAGCGATCTTAGGAAACTGGCAACTTCGCTACAAGGCAACGAGGTTTCCTTGAATGCTACGAAAATTCATTCTGTGCTTACTTCAACCAGAAAGAAATACAACGTTCTCGAAGGTCAACGTGAAGACTTGTAACTAAAAATGCGCTATAATGAATTGGAAGCAGTCAAAAGGACAAAATTCCTTTGGTTTGCAAATTGACTGCTCTTTGGATTGGAAAGAACGGATCAAGGCAGGCTCTGCTAAGGTCTCCAAGACAGTTGGTTTTTGTAAAACATGCCAAGTCTTTTCTCTCGAAAAAAAGCTTTACAAACTCCCTACACAGCTATTGTGGAGCCCAAATTTCGATACTGCTGTTCTTTTAAGGGCTGCACATGTTCAAATGAAATTAATCAGCTGCAGAAACTTCAAAAGTGGCCTGCTAGGATAATAACAAATAGCACTTTCGATGCCCCAATCATAGCCCTTATTGATTGAAGGGCTGGCATGGGAGACTATTGATGAACTTGTAGCTACTGAGTCTACGAGAATGGTCGTCAAGTACGTCAGTGAGCAAGCTCCATGATAATGTGACCTCTTAGTCTGAAATTCGCTATTTCATATTTCATCCCTCGTAATACAGGAAGTGACCTTGGATATTTTATTTCACGTGAAAAATTCAAAATTTACTGCACCAGGTAGGATTTGAACTCGATTGAACGTGGCACTAGTCCAACAAGCATCTCAGTTCACTCCTGAGAGTGTAATGAAATGATTGAAAAACCAGTAGTCAAGGGACACCAGAGTGATTTGACTGCCTGATCTAGGCTGTCTAGCCTCTTCTGTTTCGACTTTATACAAAGCCATCATCAGGGCCATGGTCTTCTATGCACATATTATCGCTTGATAATTCGGGGACAGGCTGACACTTGAATACTACCGGGTTAGTCAATAAAAACGCCCGGCGTTTGAAAAAATCCTGCTCCCTGAATATCAAAGCAATGATGTTGAAAACTGTCTTTTTTTATCCCCGATACGTCAAGCTAGGTTCAGTAATTCACCCGGCTTTAATCGGTCATTCCTTCCCGTTGAAATTAGAGATTTTCTGCAGAAAGCCCCTCACGGAAACCTGCAAAAATGAGCGAAAACAGCAAGCAAAATTTCCCTTTGTTCTCCTTCCTAGCAATGATGACTGTTGAATGTGTTCGTGTATTTTGTCCTCATGGGAGAATGGAATCCCCCTGAATAAGTTATTCACACTAAAGGGGAAGATTTTTCAACCCGCCAAAACGAAAGCACGTGCAAAAGCGTGCTGAAAGTCATCGCTGTGAGGTAAACATTAGGGGCTTTTGCTTGTAATTTTAGCATGTTTTTTGAGGTTTCTCAAAGGGATTCATTTTAGAAAATCGCTTACAGAATCGGAACGGAGTGACCGATTTTAGCCAGGAAAATTTCTAAAAATAATTGAACATGTTAGCTATTCAATAAGATATTGCAAATTATCATCATTTATATATTCAGGGAGCAGTACCCTTTCAAACGTCGGACGTTTTTTATGACTCACCCGGTAGATATTTTAATCCATGTGAAAAATTCAAAATTTACCATACAGGTAAGACTTGAATTCGAGTCGAGCTTGGTGCAGTAATTCAAGTCCTACGTGGTGCAGTGAATTTTGAATTTTTCACGTGGATTGAAATTTCTAATGTCGTTAAATGCCAGCCCATCCCAGAATTATCAACTGACCTTAGCTGTCCTTAGGCTGTCAGACTGTGAAGGAAACCGTCAAATGATGATAAGAGATGTTTCTTCTATGGAGGTGCGAAATTGTTGAATAGCTTCTAAGCCAAGTCAAAGCAGGCATATCATCTTCTCTATGCAGTTTCAGGAAAAGTATTTAAAACAAACGGGATCTTTCCTTCTTTTAATTATAAATTCTGTAATTACTGTACAGATATGAAATATAAGTAAAATGTGAAATATGTCTTGCAACTGCTGTTTTTTGCAATCAGATTTGTTTAAATTTAAAGATCAATGCCCGTTTCATTCCGTCTCGAGAATCATTCAGCTACCACTTAACTAGAATTTACAGCTTCGATCTTCCATGAAAACATCCTTTCCCACAACTTTTCAAGAAATAAAAGGCAAATCAAGAATGCTTTGTTACAACTGCGTTCAACGTTCTATGGTTGCTTCATCACAATAGGTTGTTTGCATACAACATCGTATCATGCCTTCTGCGACCTTGCAGTGGAAAGACTCCATTTGAAACATAGTCGAGATTGGCTTCGAATGTCGACATCAGAACATAACAAAGTCTTAGTTCAACTCGAATTGTGATGCGGCCTCACCGTAATAATGAAGATAGGCAAAATCTTCAGAGCAGAAGTACAGCAAAATACCCTAAGTTTCTGTCGAGCAACGCGATTTAAAGAAAGAGGTAATAGCCCTATACGCCAGTGTTTTTAAGGATTTGGAGCCCATGTTAGCTTGATAACTAAGTCAACTATTGACGAAACTAACAGAATTTGATCTTACGTCATTCAACGTGAATACAAGACATTCACCTTCGTTCATTTAGTAGAATCATGGATAATCTACAGGGTGTCTCAAAAAAATTGTTCGATTTTTGATTAAAAACTGAAAAATAACGATACACTGAATTGACCATTGGTCAAGTCACCCTTTTACTGAGATTTCAAATTAATTTTTGACACAAGAATCTTGCAAAATCCGCTAGAAATTCATGGGGTTACAAGCTTTTGAAGTTCAAGTTTGTGCGAAGGCTGAAACCAAAGGCCTCGAAATGGCATTTTTGGTAAAAGTCCCATAGGCTGTCGTTTCTGTTATTTCTCAATTGTTTCAGGGCGAGCCAAGTGGGATTCAAACAGGTTTTCGACAACCTGACTGTCAAGC
The DNA here is from genome assembly GCA_964019985.1 of Aurelia sp. 4 Dawson et al 2005. Lineage (NCBI taxonomy): Eukaryota > Metazoa > Cnidaria > Scyphozoa > Semaeostomeae > Ulmaridae > Aurelia > Aurelia sp. 4 Dawson et al 2005. Next base: position 17,245,195 of record OZ026492.1, read on the forward strand.
CTTTGGATGCTTTGAGGAAACAGATTCAGTCTCTCGCCGATTCTGTTTTGAACCACTGTTTTTGGACTTACGCAATGTTAAGGAAATTTTCAGAATGATCGCAAGAAATAATGTACGTTAGAAGTCCTATTTGGTTTGCTCTCATATCAACGAGAGGTATGACATTGGATAAGCTTCTCTTACCTTCGTCTTCGAGCTTTTTGCAATAAAAGTAATCTGGGGGGTCCCTGGTTTCACCTATCGCATATGTGTGATCTCCGAGAACTCGTATCGCATTGAATTTTCAACCGATTTGCACGATTTTAGTCTCAAAATTATTTTATAATTTTAGGAACAGGGTTATCTTTCCATGAGCCTGTTCATGCTGTCCTTATTTTTCAATATTTAATCAAACTTCGAACAATTTTTTGAGACACCCTGGAGTAAAGTTTTTGGCAGGACAATGCTATGTACGGCTGCTATTCCCATTTTGTCGCTTAGACTTAGCATAGAATCTTTTTTTGCAAACCACAGTCAAGTGGATCTTGATATTTTGTAGACAAAGAAATTCGGCATCGATTGATACAAAAGGCAGCTTCGTACCATATCATTTTTTAAATTATTCACTTGTTGATGAGACTACATCTTTTTCCAAGGATTCTCGTTAATTCCTTTGTGACTTCACAACATCATGGCGCAAAATTTCGAAAAAAAACTTCACAATTTTAAATCTGCATGGATGTTTTTTCGATTAATGTGCTATTCCATCAACTTAACTGTTCCTGGTAATAGATATTTTTTGACATCCCAGATTCTATGATGAATTCTCACATCTTTAGGAGGGATGTTTTCGTGCACCAGCAATCCTCTGCTGAATTCTCTCATTTGTAAAATTCATTTTTCGACATCTGCTATTTTTCGATGACCTCCTACACCTATTCAGTCAAAGTCTTTCAATTTTTGAGCTATTCCATCAAATTAACAATTAGATTTTTATCGGCATCCCAGATTCTGGGATGAATTCTCACGTCTTTAGAATGGATGTAAAAATGAACCAAAAGCAACTGCAAATGACCCCGGGGGTACTTGACTAGGGAAGTGACGGGGTTGTGCGGCAAATCTCCCCACACTCTGTACCCTGTCGCATAAAAAATGGCCCAAAAGTATACCCTGTCGCATAAAAATTTTGCCAAAATCCATTGTTTCAAGGGAACTCTAAAAGGCATTCCCTCCACACGATACCCTGACGCATAATTTTCTTATGAATTGTAATAACCTGTCGCATAATTTTATCAGAAAAGGACACCCTGTCGCATAATTTTTACCGTAAAAGGACACCCAGTTGAGCGGCACATCCCGTCAAGTCAAGTATGGGAGTACCCCCCTCCCGGGCAAATGACAAAGTAGGCAGAGCAGTTGTGCATATTATTGGCCTGCCTTAAGCGTTACAAGATTACCTCTCATTCAACTAATACGAAGAGCAGTTTACAAGAGTGAGATCAAAGTTTGATGCCATTTTCCACGCAGCTTGTCACGCCACAAAAATAAGCTCACTTTATTCTGCATTGCAATTGCAATGGGATTTTGTTGTTAACACTTCTCAATTTTTCAATGTCAGTGTCTTGCGTATTCTTAGCTAAAAGCCGTCTGTAAGGCTACTATGATATGATATGATGGTAAAATAATACAAATAATGAAAAACGGTTGAAAGCGAATTTATGTATTGCATCTAAAATCGACGGAGCTGAAGAGGATGTATGGAAAGGACTCTGTCTAGCCATATACCCTCTGGTTTGTTGAAAGATAACATGAACATCAATGCAAATACGAGAAATTCAATTATATTGTCGAGAGTACTTTTTGGTTACAAATTTCAATTTTGCTACGCATAAAAATTAGGTAAAAGGAGGGTAGAGATATGAATGAGAAATCATAAAGAAGAGAGCCAAAGAAAGTTTTTAAACCAATTGGTTTTCAATTAGTACTAGTTCTGGAGTAAAAGATGCTTACACTGCTTTCTTAAATTTAATTCGTTAGGAGAAAAGTCCTAACGTTTTGTGGAATATCGTTCCAGATTTTACGCCAGAATCTTTTGTGAGCCTACTTTTGTAATTCTTTTTTGCTACTGGGAAGGAAAATTTTCCAGAAATTGCTTGTCTGGTCTTGTGGAGTTCTTTACCAGTTAGTTGGAAAATATCGCTGAAAACTGTTTCATAGTATCCCTCTTTTTTGAGATATACAATTTTAAAAGTTTAAGTCAAGATACTTTGTTGGTTTTCTTTCTTCTGAATAATCTCTAGATTAAAAGTAACAAGGCCTGTTTCTATTCCCTGATGAGGTAGCTATTACTTTGTTCTTTCGAGAGAGAGGCAATAAAATCACCACACGAAGAGCCTTATTTTGAGTAACAGTATTTCACAAAACATGGCATATTCAGCCTCTATAGGTCGTAATTTGATGTGAAAATTTAAGTTCTACACAGCATAAAGCTTTATTTCCACATAGCAACATGTTGCGAGGGAGCGAAATTTTACGCAGTAAAATGTCGCTCCATCGCAAAATGCCGCTGTGCGGAAATAAGGCTCAAGAAGGCATCCTCCCTTGATAGTTTTATGAAAAATTATTAAGGATCAAACATTCTATTGTTAAATTGTAAACAGATTTTTAGTTTTATGGTTTTTATAACCTTGATACAAATGCACAAAAGAAATTTTCGGGATCCGGAGGGCATCTGGGCATCAAATCTTTAGAAAAGTTGATGTAAAATCTTATCAACTTTTTTTCTTAATTGGTTGATTGGAAAAAAACTTTAGTAATTTCGCTTTAATTCTACCATTGGAATTCTGAAATCTTAAATGTTTTCAGAATTAGAGTAGTGTTCTTCTTTTTTTAAGAAGAGCTTTAAAAACTTCAGCCATCTTGATATCCAAAGTTTTTATATAGCATGAAAAATTTTTAAAGCAAGCCATAGTTTGTGGATGTCCATAATATGGTATGGAACAGTGGTGGCGCCGGCTCTGAAAAATCCAAAGGATTTTGTGGAGGGGGGTTTTAACCTAATTTTTCAGTCTAAATGTATACCCAACTAATTGAATATCAAGTTTCTTTGACAATTTTGCCGAATTTTGGGATCTGGGGGGACGAGTCCCTCCCAGTCCCCCCTTGGCGCCACCATTGGTATCGAGCAAAATTCTGTTACTCTCTTTGCAATTAGGAATTTTATAACGTCACATCTTCAGTAGGTCGAAATACGCACTACGCTGTAATTTTGAGAAATATTCAAGATTTCGGAAAAAATTCTAAGTAGCTGAGTTTATTTCTAGCAGCTCAATGAAAAGAAATAAGTCATAGAATTTGATGAAATATCTATTTTGCTTTAATTTGCATTACCTTTTACTCTGATTTAGATATTTGGAACCTATGTCTTTACCTAGTTGAAATCAAGGAATCGCGCTAATATGACCTTGACTCCACCGTATCCAAGCATTTCAGCATTGACAGCCATTCCGTCACAGACATGACAATAACCGGTCTTTGACATGCACCTTCGAAGCATAATAAACGCAAAACTTTAGAGAATACACTTGTAACTCTTATACCTACAAAACTCAATAAACAATTCTCCTATCTCTCATAGTATCATAGCCAGTAGTCCTTCTTTCCCTTCCTTTTTCCTTTACTCGTTTTTTTTTCTTGTTGCTTCCTTTATTGATTTGATTTATTCTGTTCACATTACCTCACGTCTCATTCTATGCCTTTTTTGGCATTCTCCTAATCACTTATCCATCATTCGATATTACCCTTCGAACCTACTGATACACGCTCGCTTCTGGTGTTTTCCTTTAACCTGATGAAAAGTTAAGCTCGAAACGTTGTTATTAACTGGTACAAAGTCTAATTTTTAACAAATTTGTACTTTTATTGAAATCAAGGTCTACGGTTTCACTTTCAAAGCAATTTTTGGCATGCATTTAGTTTGCTTGACGTATAATGAAGAATCAGAAATAATTAAAGTGTAAACAGTCTTGTTAATATTTTCTCTCAGTTGAATTAATCAGCTGTCCTGAATCAACTGCGCTCTTTCTTCAGGATATATGTTCAAACAAGGGTTTGCTAGATTTGAACAGACGTTCCACTGCTTGCTCTGCTTCTAATAGCTATACAAAAAGTTAGACTTATGACGATGAGTCCCTTGTATCCCTGCGGTAAACCTCACTCGCTCAACAGGGACTCATAATGAAACAGTGAAAAATTTGGGCCTATTTTCTGTATTTGATTGATCGAATCATTATCGACCGACCGCTTTAGCTCTGTTCAACAGTTACTCCTCAGAAAGAAAATGCGATGAAAACCTCGTTAAGCAGACATTGAATCAACGAAACTTGGTCTTAATCTGAAGAAGGAAGTTTGCTTTACCGGGTGAGTGCAAGATGAGTCTTTCAACGCTGCGTTTTTCATGTTTTAAGAACAAAACAAATCAGGGAAATCTTCAAATACCTGCCGCAGCATCTTCGCTCAAAATCTAGTCAACTGCATTATTCGAATAAAAAGTTCGACAGCATCGCTCTTTGCCAAATCTTGCAATCTGATTGGTACTCAAGGAGTCGCAGAGTTTGGGCCTAAATAGGGCCACGTTTTTTAAAGTAACATCATGAGTAACAAAGTTGGATTTGCGTGCGGTACGTCGTTAGCATATTGCGATCAATTAATTCTTTCTAAAATGCAACTTTGTACTTGAGAGATGATATTGCATAACGTTTCAAGCATTACTCTTCATCCAAGAAGTCCATGAGTGAAAAGTAATGCTCGAAACGTTGTACAATATCACCTCTCAAGTGCAAAGTCGTATTTTTTAAAGAATTAATTGATTGCAATATTATGAGTCTCTGTTGACCGAAGCGCCATCATCAATTAAAAGAGTACAGGGAAACAAGAGACTCTAGATGAAAGCTACGCTCGTAAGACCCTAAGCATTTTAAATCAGGCTGTACAGTAAGCCCTGCAAACAAAATCGTGCACGTATTTATTGTAAGAAACTAAGATTTCGGGCAAGTATTGAAAGTTTGTCAGAAATATCAGATTTTGAATACGGAGTTTCTTGCAAGTTTCCTAAAGGCTCCATAACAGTATGCGTGTTTACTACCTGTGCCCTCGTGAACATTTCAAAGCAAAGTTTTCTGAAGTCTAGCTTATGTTTAGACTGCATACTCGAATACCTTCGGAGTAATATATGATATGAAACAAATGAAAATAAAAAGGTTTTCGCTTATTAAAGTGAGAAGTTTCCTAAGTTATATTTTCCCAGCGTTGAAGTTTCTTAATTTTTGGCGATATGAGGGTTGAGTTTCTTGTAAGCTGTTTCTTGCATAAAAAGACCTGTAGAAAAGTAAAAAACTACAGATTATCTTTTAAAGACTTCTAAGGATGATGACCAAAAGCAGACTCATTTCTATCCATGATCTTACCATATGGTACATTTGTCAAGAGCATTAAGCTTGAAAAGTGAAAAATAGAGGATTTAAGCGAAAAAGATGAATGAAAATAAGTAAGTTTGTTGGACTGAAATTTGAGTATTTTCTGGAACATCTAATAACATTATCTGATAGAAACGCACAAGCTCCTTAGTTCAAACACCTTAAAACATTCTTTAACACATTACTTAAGATATTTACAACTGATTTAGCATAGCGACATCTCTTTACTGAAAAACAGTAGAATTTCATAAAACTCAGGGAGTCAAATAGTTTTGAGGCATGGTGAGATTCACTACTTTACGCTAGGATCTCGAGTTCATCAGCATTTAAATAAAGATTTGTGGTATGTCTTCTGAAGAAACTAGCCCTTATTTGAGATTGAAGGTCCTTGGATTTTGCCTCAGATATACGACTTTCTCTGTGAAGTCATGGATGAGTGCAGTGAAATATCATAATTAAATTTGCACCCACCGGGGTTTTATGGCTTTGTGATCATCATAGTTATGTGCCTTTGAGATAAGAAAAGAATACCTGATTTGCTTCCTCACAAAGATTCGGGTACACTTAGCGAAATGGTTCAAACTAAAAATATGAAAAAGGAGCGAAATTTACGAAAAATTGTATTCTATGGGAACTTGACCGATAGCTGGAAAGCCATTAAGAGTAAGGAGATTCTCCATTGCCAATTTAACAATGTCACTAGGTAACTGAGACCAGGGTGCTACACATCCAGTGTTTCTGAGGTTGAATGCTGAGATTGCAGAATTTTACTGCAGTTTTTGCAGAAACAGGTAATGCAGTGGTCATGGTTTGTTTACGGTATGACGTCATTCTTCAGCGGTTGCGACTAGTTATTTACTCAGCCTCTCTCTGTTCTTGATACTTCAGTTTGAAGCACAATAGCATCCTTTGCTCATGATTGACACTGCAATTCAAAGTGATTAGCCGAGCAGAAGGCATTGCAATGGTAGCCTGATTCACAGACCAAACGAGAAACTCGTATGAGTTTCTCTTTTGGTCTGTGAATCAGGCTATTGCAATGGACGGTTTCGGAAAAGATGGCTTCGGGTGGCAGTTGAATAAGATGCATTGCATTCTATCAAGGAAACAACGGTGATTCTATATAAATTCGAATGCAAGACGCAGTACATCTTGCTGCTTGCTCCCCGAGACCATCTTTTCCGTAATCGTCTATCCTCACGTCTATCCTCGTCTATCATTCTGAACTCAATTTGGCCTTCAGGCAAAGAGTTGGATTTGGATGATTTTAAAGCTGAGGTTTCAAGCTCAGAAGCTTCTTAACACTCTTTTACAAACAGAGGAATTCTTTTCAAGCCACCCAACATGCAACTTATCAGCTTTTTAATGTAATAGAGATGTTAGACGAGGAGCTAGAAAATACCAGAAAATATCAAGAGTGTCAGGACACTTTTTAGGTGAATCAGAAGGTAGCATTAATTTCTTTGCTTACCTTGAAATGCCATTGAATTCTCTTCCTTGCCATTAGCAGCCTTTCTCAGCCAAACTTCCTTGCCTTGAAAGTTCGATTTCGAGACCGCTGCGTAGGCACATCAATGCGCAGGAGATTACAAAGGTCGTTGAGGCCCAAACATTTTGAAAGCACATGTGATGGAACTTTTCAGTTCAAGGCAAGGAAGTTTGGCTGAGAAAGGCTGCTAATGGCAAGGAAGAGAATTTAATGGCATTTCAAGGTAAACAAAGAAATTAATACTACCTTCTGATTCACCTAAAAAGTGTCCTGACACTCATGAAAATACTATGAAATGTACATCTTACATATAATGTAATTTACGCTAAACGGTTGCGTATAATATTTCTTGTATAGATAAAAGGAAGCAAAAGTTTCAAGAGTGATTTATAGTTGGAAAAATGATTCACTTAGAAGAAATTATTTATTGAAATTGGATGTGGATGAAACAATTCTCCTTGCTATCCTTATCCTTTCAGGCTTCTGATACAAGTGCTTTTTGTGCCATTCCCTGGAATGTCTCTGGAATGGAAGTGAGGGCGTCCTTTCTCTAAGGATTGCAGTTTGATAATAAATTTGCCAAGGTATCTAAGTGTGCATCAAAATCCATAAGATGCGTGATCCAGATGCATAAATACTGTACAGAGGATGTCATAGCAGCTGGCGAAAACTTGGCCATTAACCAAGAAATAGAGGCAATGATTGTTGAAGTTATGGACCAACGATCAACAATGAATTATGTAAGAGCACTCTTTCATCAACAACGGTATGGAGTTCTTGCTGCAGTAGGCTTTGTGCACATTGACATGACAAGAATTGAAAGGAAAATAGTCCTTTGCTCCTGAATCAAATAATCAAAATCTACGAGTCAGGTCTTTAGGTTTGTTCTTCTCCTTTTGTTCTAAACTCTTTTTCCTCTTAAAGTCACTTGCGCCTACACAAGGCGATAGTTTGCCCTATTTGTTTCAGAGCAATATTTGTGGCTTTTGTTTTGAATTGCTGGTTGAGAGAATTTCTTTGTCTGTATTCGCTGATCATTTTCTAAGGATATTTCGGCTATTCCAAGAAAGAGGCTATATCGAGCGATATTTTGCGTTCTTATGTTGTTGCATCTTCTTCAATCGTACACTTATACATCTTATGAGAATTGTTCTACAGAGTGCTGTTAGCCGAGGGGTAAATCACTTCTCAAAATAGTGTACGTGATATTTGTGATTTTAGAATCAGATGATTTTTTCTGTGATTTTTGTTTGTGATTTTAGTGATTTTAGTGATATTTTCGTGTGATTTTCAGTAATTTTTCAGTGATTTGTGATTTTTGGTGCTTTTCGTACGTGATTTTTTTTGTGATCCTGTGATTTTTGTACGTGAATTTTTGTGATTTCAAGGAAGGTGTACGAAAAGAAAATCAGTGATTTGCCCCTCGGTTAGAGCTTCTATCGTTTTATCATGCACGTTCAAAAATTCTTCAAGATTTCTCCAGTAAATCATTGGTCAGAATCTAACGTTGAATTCTCTTTTTGATGCAAACCCCGCATTGTCTTAATTTCTGGGTCTACACGAGAAGTGATTTTACGAAAAAAAACCTTTTCACCCGTTAATCAGCCTTTGGCCGATAGATTAACGTCTGAGTTTTGAATATCCGCCAAGTACTTTATATTACACAGCCCACTAAGCATTGTAACTTCTTTTTGAATCATTCAATAGGTTGAATGATTTGTTAACGTATTCGCATTAAAAAGATTTAAGGTTGCTCTATCATTTGGTACAAAGCTACCTTGGTTCCTACCTTTATTAGCTGAAATACAGTATAAACCCGCGTATAAGAACTTACAATTTTGCAAGTCAGCCTGATTAGGTTCTTATATATTGAGTATTTAGTGGGAAATTGGGCTGTTCAGGTTCTTAAATAGGTTCTAATTTTTCCTTTGTTCCGATTCAAACTTTAAGCGTATAATTTACTGTCAGTTGACAGCACCTGAGTTCAAAAGGTCTTATTCACAGCAGAAGTTTGTGGAAGAATCAGAAATTTCACAGAATCCAATTCGAGATGACCCTGTGCCTTGTGCTACTTTGGATGGCACAGTAACACGTAACAAATTTTGTGTTTGAATTGTTTTACGTTGATAGCGAAAAATTCGCTGGCCATTTTTAATACCCGGGTTACAAAGAACAACAGTAATTGGAAAGGTCGACGCTATCCAGCAGAAAAGGAATTTCAACAAGAGAAATTTTCCTCGTCTCAAAGTTCGGCTTCAAATTATTGTCTTGGAAGGCTGGGTTGTCTCTTGGATGGCGTCCCACCAGTTTGAGATGGTAGTTCACTGGTTTGGGATGGTGACCTGCCTGGTTTGTGGTTGTCTGCCTGTTTGGGTGCATGAGCACAATAGACCTATTTTACAATCAAAATCAGTCCAAGGCAAACGATGAGAATCCTGTACAACAAGAAATATACACCAGAAATATTATGTTGGAAATTCACATACAAAACTGTTTTGTGCCTTTTTGAGGGCAATCCACGGTTCTGAGGTTTGGATCCACATCACGTCGAGGCAAAGGATGTTCCAGGATGCATTTCAAAAGAGCTCACGTCATTATGAAAAGGTCTATTGCAAGATGAAAAGCAAGTACTTCTGTTTCTCACGATAATTCAACTCTTAATTGATCCAAAGTCAATTGATTTTTTAGGATGGGGGGGGCTCCTTCCTCGATTTGTTTCTACTGAGAGAGTCCTTCCTTTCTTGAGTAATTCCTAGCAAACAATTCCCATTCAGTTTAGGTTGTTTCTTTGGTTTGAACTTTTTATTGTATTGACTTAGAGAATCGACCTATTGATTTTATTTCGTTTATGTAACATTTCCTTGTTCTTGTTGTTTGGTTACTTGTTAGTTTAATTTTGTTTGCTTTAAATTTTATGTTGTGGAATTGAAGAAAGATTAAACTGAATCATAATTATTTAAGCAGCCTCGTTGCTGTGCATTTGGTTTTGAGTCTGCTAAGTCTGTTGTGTTTTGCTACTTGGTTTCAAATACTGTCGTACTTCTCATGAAAAAACCCTATATAACTACCTCAGGTATATTTGGGATTGGGGTGCTCAGGTTACTTTTTCGAGTCTAAAATGTAAGCTGAGCTTACTTTTTTGGGTGAATTATTTGTACACTTACCTTTTGGTTTCCTGAAATTCAGCATTAAACTTTTGGGTCTAAAATATTTGGAAAGGTAAGAAAAACATACTTCACAAACAAAACTTCAAATCAGGTGACATTATTAAAGTCAAAACACTCAAACATCCTAATAGATTGTGAGCAATCTAAGGAGTTAGGCTGTTCTTTCCAAAGATTTAAGATACTGATTTCATAACCTTTGGCTATGATGGGTCAGAAAAATTATTTTTTGGATCGAATTTCATGGCCGGAATTCACCCTTTTGGTCAATACCGACTGTCCCAAAAAGAGTATAGGCGTTTGAGCAGTTACTGCACAGGAGCCTTGGCTTCAAAAAATGTTTATTTTCATTTTATGGCACAGATTAGATCTCAACTTAAGATTTTGCGACCTAGAAACGCCCACATCAGGTTTGCATTCGCAGAGTAACTCACCTAAAGAGGCAAAATTCCTGAAGCAGCATGAGACAGATGTTATTTAATTTCGCAGTTACTATCTGTGCGTAATTTAGTAAAAGCTTTTGGGACATTTCAGCATTACATCATTTTTGGAAGTTTGTTTAGCCATGAAAGTGAAATTTACCCTTCACTAATTCAAAAGCCCGATATGACTGAACAATCACAACTGGAGCGAATGTTTAGTGAGAAAGCTCCTTCAGTTTTAGAACAGTATTCGACACAGTTCTTGTTCCTTTAGCCCTTCAGTCCTAGAAAGTTGCATTGCGAACTGCTTAAGCATAAACGCATCAGCTCTTAACAATTTCTCCCATCGATGTAATAGTTTAGTTGATAAGGAAATTGATAAAAGTAGAAATTGTAATGCTTGAGCTGACTCAAAATTTTCTTCAAATGCCGCATAGATAGTAGTAGCATAATTCAATAACCATCTGTCTCAGGCTGTCTCAGAACTTTCGCCTGTTTTGGTGAATTACTCTGCCAAGACAAACCCGGTTTGAACATGCAAGGTCGCAAAATCTAAGTTGAGATCTTATCAATAAGAAAAACTGAGAATTGAAATCTTTGAGACCAAGGCTCCTTCGCAGTAACTGCTCAAACACCTATACTGTTTTTGGGGCAACCGGTACTTTGTTCCCCAGCCAAAGCACTTCTATCCTATATATACCTGATTATACCCCCCTGGGAAATACCTAGTTAACGGAAAAAACTACAGCTTTACCGAAAAGTGACAGTTGTTTAGCCAGAGGGATGGCTGTGTAAACTATTCCAAATTGGTTTTGTTTTCATACAGTTGTGTTGTGTTAAAATTTTCCAAATGTCAACATTACAATTACTTGAAAACCACCTTTCGATTTCTAGCAAGTAGCACATTTTCATGATAAGAATGGGGAATACCGTCTTTTTCATTGCTGCCGTTGTAAGCTGTTTCCACCTGGCATCGGCAGTGCGGTCATGCGATGATTACAAGAGGCATTTGAGAAACAGCTCCTCTGTTGATATACGGAGCAGGCAGTTCATGAACTGCTGGGGCAAAGGGGTGGAGCATGGCGAGTCTGACTTAGTTATTCTGATGGACAGCTCTGGAAGTATGGGCCAAGATGGATGGAATAGAGCAAAAGATTTTGTCGATGCCTTACTGACAGAGATTAAGATCTCATTCGATGCATCAAGAGTAGCCATTGGATACTTTACAAAAAGTCACAAAATTGAAATAAATTACATACTGAATCCAACATTTCTGAATACCAAGTGCCGGTGAGCATCAGAACATTTCATTTTTTTCGTTTTTCATTATTTTAAGGAGGGTTTTCCTTAAGCATAAGTTGTTTCTAAAGGGGACCCCCGATAGAAACTTAACTGAAATATAAGTTAGGACTAAGAAAGCGTTACAACAGAAAGTACCATAATGTTAAAAACCTATTCTCAGTTATAAAACATTTTGAAATAGAATGAAAGCTTTCATCAACCCTTTATTGACTTTTGAAACGGTCAGGGAGGATGCCGTCTTAGCTATCAAAACAATTATTTAGTTTCGCTCCGCAGAGAGAAAAGCCTTTTGCCCATGTGGGGACTTTTTCTTTGACAAGTCAGTCGAAATTTCCTGCCAACCATTCTCTGAAACAGTTCATTTACTCAAAAAAACTTAAGTTTATCTCACTTCAAGGGGGTGAGGAATAGACTTGGTGGTTTTTGTAACAGGCATTTAGGTGCTATCTTTTGGTTAAAACTTTGAAGATCGTGTTTTGAGAGTGCCGGGTAATGCAAGTGTTATTTTCGGATGGCGAAGGCATCGCGATATCTGTTCAATGTTTGCGTAAATAGTTTTTTGCCTGAGGAATGCAAACAAAAATATCCTCGAATGAAGAAAAAGGAATTTTACGAGAATGATTTTGCAAAAACGCGAATCTTGCCTGATATGTAAGTGCAGGATAAATGTTTGTAATATTTCTAAAATTGATTCAGGTTCTTTAGAAAATCGGGAGCTTTTTTGGGTTTTTCAACACGTTGACACTTTTTTGGAAAATACCTTAAAAACTCTCTCTTTATGCCGGGTGAGTCAGAAAAAAGAGGCAATGTGCTTGAGAGGCTACGGCTCTGTGAGTGTATAAAAGATTATATTTTTCAATACCTCATATAGCTAACAGCTTTAACTACCTTCAGAATTTTCCTCTTTACATGATTTTGCTCTTCTGACGTAAATCAAAATTTAATAAAAAGCTCCCTGGCATAAAATCTCTGTTATCGTACCTCGGGCTTCTTCAATTCTGAAGGATCCATGTGTAAACTGTTCCCAGTTATACGGCAAAACAGCGAGCGGCAGACAAACACAGGGAAAAGACTTGTTTCTTGCGAACACGAAATCTTTCACGAAAACTAGCATCAAAGCCTTCTCCAAGCGCTTATGTGTCTAGCTTGATACGAACTTACTAAAATGATAATTGTACCTGGTATCATGTTCATGGAGCTACAAGCCCTTGAAGTACAATTTTTTGGTAAGCTGAAACCAGATACCTCTGAATGGCATTTTTTGCAACAGTCTCATACGTTTTGGTTTCTGTTATTTCTCATTTGTTTTAGAGCAAACCAAATTGGATATTAAGGTTTTTCGATGATGCAACTTTCAAGCGCATGGATGCTTTGAGGAAAATGATTCAGTCTGTTGTTTAATGGAAAATGATTCAGTCTGTGCTTTATACTAATGTTTTTGGAGGCACCTAGTCTCAAGTAAATTTTGACAATGATTATAAGAAATAAGACTTTCGAAGTTTTATTTGGTTTCCTCTAATTGAAACGAAAGGCAAAGCATTGAATAGCCTTCTTTTTTACCTCGATCTTGGAGCTTTATTTGCATTGCAAGTAATCTAAGGGTTCCCTGGTTACAGATGTCACAAAGTTTTTAAGGGTGAAAGATTGGAACTCAGTGAATTTTCAATCAATATGCAAAATTCTGGTCTCTAAGATTATTTCAAAATCATAGAGACACTGTTACCTTCTCGTGAGCCTATTGATGTTATCATTACTTCAACATTTAATCAAATGTCGAACAATTCTTTTCGGGATAACGGGTAGGCATAAAAAGATCCCTGCGTGGAATATTACTAAATGCAATGTATGCATATAAATGTGGTTCAAGCTATTGGGTGAGTAAAAACAATGCCCGGCGCTTGAAAGGCTACTGCGCCCTGAGTATATAATCAATGACATTTTGCAATACCTGATTGAATAGCTAACACGTTCAATTATTTCTAGAAATTTTCCTGGCTAAAATCGGTCACTCCCTCCAAATTCTGTAAGCGATTTTATAAAATGAATCCCTTTGAGAAACCTTAATAATCGCTAAAATTACAAGTAAAAGTCCCTTACGTGTTAACCTCACAGCGATAACTTTCAGCATCCTTTAGCACATGCTCTTAGCGGGTTGAAAAGTCTTCCCCCTAGTGTGAATGACTTATTCAATCTGATTCCTTTCACATGAAAACATACAAGAGTCATTATTGCTAGGAAGGAGAATGAAGGTAAATTTTGCTTGCTGTTTTCACTTATTTTTGCAACTTTTCGAAAGGGGCTTTCTGCATAAAAGCTTCTGTTTCCACGGTTAAAATTTTTAAAGCTTTGTCGAATTTTTGTATTTGAAAATAAAATTGCATGTTTATTCTCAAAATATGGGATAAGGGAACTGAATATCCTTGTCACTAGATTTTGTGAATAAGCTTTCTCTCTTTAATAAGCCCCCTTCTCCATTAAGCCTCCCCCTAGGAGATCCAGAATTAAATAAACCCCCCCGGGGGGCTTAATAGAGCTTCTGCGGTATATGCAACAAGGACAGATCTTGTAATACAATAGCATCAGTTGCTCTAGTTGACACCTAAATTCAAAGAGATTTGCAACTGCAGACAAAGGAAATTCTCTCAAGTGGTACTTCAAAACAAACAAAGTCGCAAATTTTATCTGAAGCCCAGGTAGCTAGCTCGCTGGTTGTGCGTTTCAGAAATGGTTTTTAAGAGCAACCTTGAGTGTATATTGAAAGAAGGAGGATATATCGAAACATCTACCGTGGGTGTTTTATTTTTTTGGTACAGGAACCGATTTGGAGGCGATTAAGTTCTCGTATGTTTTAGGGTGTGATCAACGCACTAACTGCTCAGCTTCTGAACAGCAAGAATAAGATACCCGCGGTAGATGTTTAGATATATCCTCCTTCTTTCAATATACGCTCGCGGTTGCTCTTAAAAAGCATTTCTGGAATGCACAACATGCGAGATAACTACTTGGGTTTCAGAGAAGATTTGTGGCTTTGTTTGTTTTGAAGTACTACTTGAGAGAATTTCCTTTGTCTGCAGTCGCAAATCTCTTTGAATTTAGTTATCCAAAAAGACAAAGGAAATTCTCTCAAGTGGTACTTCAAAACAAACAAAGTCGCAAATTTTCTCTGAAGCCCAGGTAGCTAGCTCGCTTGTTGTGCATTTCAGAAATGGTTTTTAAGAGCAACCTTGAGTGTATATTGAAATCTCTTTGAATTTAGTTATCCAAAAAAACAACTGATGCTATTGTCTTGCAAAATCTGTCCTTGTTGTTATTTGTTATATGCTTAGATTCTCTTCGAGTAACGTGCATTTTTCTTCCAATAACATTTCACGCTTGGAATCACAGGGAGCCCCCTTAAAAAAGTAGTGAAAACCAGACACAATGTGTCAGCGCGGCATGTCTGGTTTTCACTACTTTTTTAAGGGGGCTCCCTGTGATGGAATCACACACACCACCTCATACCGACGTTTTGTTTTCAGATTTGTAAAAGACTTCAAGAAAATCAAGTTTCAAGATGGCAGTAGAACGAATCTGAGGGGTTCCTTGCTGGATGCTAATGATATCTTCTTGAAACTTGTCGGCCACCCGACGAAGCATCACTTGCGTCAACGAACCAACAAAGCTTTAATTGTCATCACCGATGGTATGGCAAACACGAAACCGAATGGTGAAACCGAATGGTTTACAGATGTCACTCCAGAAGTAAACAAGATTCGCTCCATTGTTATTGGTCAGAAGCTTCAAGTTGAAATGTATGCAGTGGCTGTTACTGATGAGTCTGACGTGAATACCATGAAAAACAAAATTGCAACTGATGAATCCATGTTTCTTTATAAACCAACGTTCAAAGATCTTACTGATTTGGCAAAGTCAATTCGAGGAGGTAAGAACTTGAAGTTAGACCAACAGCGCCTACCTTGTAATGATCATGTCTATTTGTAGTCCTGTTTTCGTGCCGTAGTCACGGGGGGGGGGGGGTTCTCAGCTAAATTTCGGGTAGGGGTGTGCCGCCCACAGTTTCAAAATGGGACCGTTGGCTAGACTAATTTTTGTGAAAATGATACCCTTGGCTAGACTAATTTCTCAATCAAAATTGCCCTGAATTGGCGTTTTCTAAACAAAACTTGCGAACTTTTCTCATTTTCAGGACAAAAATTTTTTTAAATTAGATTTTTTCGCAGAAATTACCGAATTTTTACAGTGCTTTCACCAAAATTGCCACAAAGCATACCCTTGCCTAGACTAAACTCGACTAAACTGTCACACATGATATGAAATGGAACAATCACATAAGTAATATTACTGCAGCTGCCAATAGAACACTTGGTTTTGTAAAGAGAAATTTGAGAGTCAATTCGCAGGAAGTTAAAGAGCAAGCATACAAAGCTTTAGTGAGGCCTAAGTTTGAATACTGTGCGACTGTTTGGGATCCTAAAGCAACATCAGATGAATTCACAGGATCAATGAGAAATCATCGTCTTGTTAATCAAATCGAAATGGTTCAACGCCGAGCTGCAAGATGGGTGACAGGTCGTAATAATAATACATCTAGTGTTTCTGATATGCTCCTATCACTTGGATGGCGCATCCAAGCAATAATTTTATTTGCAATCTTTTTTCCAAAAGTTTTCTTCCCTATATCTTGCATCCTACAAGAATCTCTCAGAATTCAGCTTCAGTTATTGATAATATATTTTCTAATATATCTCATACTGATACTAAAAGTGGTAATATTTTAACTCAAATAGCTGACCATTTCCCACAGTTTCTAATAATTAAGCATGCTGGAATCAAACATAACAAGATTTCACATTATAAATATGATTATTCTAACTTTGATGAGCAGCAGTTAATATCTGATTTTGATAAGTTGGACTTTAGTTACCTTAACAATGACCAAATCGATGTTGACAATAAATTCAATAAATTTTTGGATGATCTTAATGATCTAACATGCAAACATGTCCCATTTAAGAAATTAACTAGAAAAGAAGTTAACTTCAAACATAAGCCATGGATAAACAACAGAATTCAGAAAATGATGCATATAAGAGACAAAATTCTGAAAAGATTGAGAAGAAAAAGTGATGATAAAACAGAGTATATGTATAAGAAATTTAGAAATCGTGTTACTGTTTTACTGAAAGAAAGCAAAACTAATTATTTTAATAATTATTTTAATGTCAATAGTAACAACATGAAGCTTCTATGGTCAGGTATCAAATCAATTGTAAATCAAAAGAATACTAATTCAAACCTGATTTCTAAATTAAAAGATAAAAATGGAAATATAACCACTGACTCCACTGTCATTGCTGACACCTTTAATGACTTTTTCGTGAATGTTGCTAGTAATATTTCCAAGAAGGTCCCAAGGACAATGAAATCTCCATTAGATTTTCTTAAAAACAGAATTGGTACATCCTTCTTTATATCCCCTACAGTGCCAATGGAAGTAGCAGATGTCATAAATTTACTCAAATCAGGAAAGTCTGTTGGACCCAACAGTATTCCTATCACATTGCTGAAAACACTTGCCCCTTACGTGTCTTCTCCTTTGTGTCAAATCATTAATGATTCTTTTCAGTCAGCAAAATTTCCAGATAAAATGAAAATTGCTAAAGTTATCCCTCTGTTCAAAAAAGGTTGCCCTTTATCATCTTCAAACTATAGACCTATTTCTCTCCTTTCGGTTTTCAGTAAAATTATAGAAAAGCTAATGTACACACGTTTATACAGATTCCTAGAGATTCATAATATTTTGTATTCTATGCAATTTGGTTTTCGTGAAAAGCACTCAATAGATCATGCCCTCGTAAGTCTAACTGAAACAATTAGGAATTCCTTAGATGATAAAAAATTTGGTTGTGGTATATTCATTGATTTACAGAAAGCATTTGATACTGTCAACCATAAAATACTCTTGGATAAACTTGAGCATTATGGAATCCGGGGAACACCATTACAATGGTTCTCATCTTATTTATCTAATAGAAAGCAGTTTGTTCATGTTAATGACTCTAACTCTACTGTCCTTGATGTGACATGTGGAGTTCCGCAAGGGTCTGTTCTTGGTCCCCTACTTTTTCTTATATTTATTAATGATTTACCACATACTTCCTCTAAATTGAAATTTTACCTATTTGCTGATGATACTAACATCTACTGTGAATCAGGAGATTTAACTGTACTTGAAAAAACTGTTAACAAAGAACTAAAACAAGTTAAACGCTGGCTTGATATAAATAAACTTGCATTAAATGTTGATAAAACAAATTTTGTTATCTTTCATTCTGTTCGTAAAGTTTTGCCATTACAGATTGTTATAAAGATTGGTAAAAGTCACATTAAACAAACAAAGTATGTTAAATTTCTTGGACTTCTTGTGGATGAACACTTAAGCTGGAAGGTTCACTTAAGTGAGCTTTCAAAGAAACTTGCAAGAACTTGTGGAATATTTTTTAAGCTAAGGCATTTACTGCCTCTTAATGTTTTGGTGTGCTTGTATTATTCTCTATTTTCTTCGTTTCTTCAATATGGCCTCATAGTTTGGGGCTTAGCTTTTGATTCATACATTAAGCCAATCTATGTTCTTCAAAAGAAAGTATTAAGAGCTATTTCTTTTCAACCTAGCTGCTCCCCTTCTGCACCCATATTCCATCGTACAAATATTCTTAGACTTTATGATCTTTTTGACCTTAAGCTAGCTTCATTTGTTTATGAGTCTGTACACAAGATCTCTCCTGTTCATTTCCATAACTTCTTCGAATCTGTATCATCTGTTCACCAACATAGTACCAGGCAAGCTTCAAAAGGTGATATCTTTTTGCCAGGGAAGAAGAGTCTTCAATATGGCCTGAAATCAGTACGTTTTGCCGGTGCCAAGTCATGGAACAGTTTACCAGTCATCATTAGGGAAAGCCAATCCATACAGGTTTTTAAATCCAAAACAAAAGCGCACTTCTTTGCTACTCGATATTAGGGGGTGCCGTTGTATGTAGGCTGTGTGGGGGTGGGTCAGGGGGCTTCTTTGGGTTTCTGGTGGGGTGGTCATTTTCCATGGGGATTCCTCTTGGGGGTGGCCGCCGTGCTGGTGTCTGTGGAGGTCTCTTTGCTCCATTCCGTCTGGCTTGCGTGTGAAGGTACTTCTTTACATTCTTTTGCATTATATTTTTGGCATAAGGCCTTTGTAAATTCGCCTCAACACATCATTAAAGTATTTACACTTTTGCAATTTCTAACAAGTCTGTCCACCCGAAAAATTATTTTCAGAAATTCAGCCTTTTTGAATATGTTAAGCTCAACAACAAGGGGGGGCTCTCTCCTCGATTAGTTTAACTACTGAGAGAGTTCCTCCTTTAAGAATTCTCTTACCTACTTTTTTTTTTATTAAATCTTCATTGTATGCCTTTATATTGTATTTTGTTATTTATTATTTGCAGTAGTTGGTTGTTGTTGTAGGTAGAGAATTTGAATTTATAATGAACATGAACATGAACATGAGCGCAGTTTAGAACAGCGCAGAGTTGACGCCAGGCTGACAATGCTGTATAAGATCATATATGGACATGTGTCTACTCAACTAAAAGATCATCTGAAATATTCTGTTAGAAATGGAAACTAATACAGCTTCAAACGAAAACAGATTATTTTAGGTTCTCGTTCCTGCCACGTACAGTGATACAATGGAAAGGCCTACATTCAAATGTGACTGACAGTCAAACTCTTGCAGTTTTCAAGAGCAGAGTGCAGGATTTGGAACATGAAAGATTAATTGTTTAAATGACATACCAAGACACTGAAATTATAAAAAAATCTTATTTTACTGTTTTATAGCCCGCAAAGGGAAACTAAGCATATAAAGTGTCTCAGCTTCATCCTGTTAAATTTAATTTTAATATTTGCAAAGTTATTTTCACTGAGGGCTTATATATGCTTAGATTTCCTTTACCTTAGAAACTAGAAAAACACAAAGACAATTTTGTTTCCTTTTTTATATCATTTTACGCACTGATGATAAGCTTCTTTTTAGAAGGCAGTCAGTATACCGGTAGAATAGAATAGAATAGAACACTAAAATTGCCAAAAAGTATACCCTTGGCTAGACTAGAGGTCCGAAAGTATACCCTTGTGGGCGGCACATCCCCAGGTACCTTTACTATGGTAGAACCCCCCCCCCTCCCTCCCTCCCGTGGCTGTAGTACACAGAGCAACGACTGCCCTATCAAGGTGATGTAAAGAATAACTTTGTGATTCACATACCGATGTGTTGATACAGTACGATATCAACTACTTTACGGGATGGACTAAAGGGAACCAGACCGTGCGATTTTGATTGGTCAATGCTAACAGACGCTTGAATTTGAAAGTTACCATAACTAAAGAAACTTCTCATCCTGTACACGGATCCTCTGGGTGGGGGGAGTAACTTCAATAGACGATTACGCTAATCCGCTAAGGATGGCGGCGAGGAACTTTTCACCAAGATGCATTGCGTTCCAATTACGAATTCTTAAGGATTCTATAGGAATTCGATTAAAGATTGCAGTGCATCTTGGTAAAAAGTTCCTCGTCGCCATCTTTAGCGTAATCGTCTATTGGCGGATGACGAAGTTGTGTGATTTGACGCCTGAAATCACACCCTAAAAGTAATAAAATTTTCGCGAAAACGATATCCAAAAATTTACTGGCCATTGAAAATATATGCCCTAAATTTGTTACAACTATCCAAAATTTGAATTAAGTATGTGAAATTTGAACAAAATCAATACCCTAAAGAGTTATTTTTCTAAAATGACACCCCAAAATTTATGATTACATGTGATTCAACCAGATATGATACCCCAAATTTTATTTTCTGCTCGAAAACAGGCACCCCTAAGGATGGCACACCAGTATGTGTGGTAGCTACCCCCCCCCTCCCCTCCTGGGCACGGACTAATAGGACGGCAAGGCAATTACTCTGCGAACAATGTCGCGAAAACGGGACTGTGAATTAAAACATCTCCTCAAGGTAGGCGCCTACGATTGGACTTGCAACTGCTTTCCTCCCCTTCATTTCGCTGTTTAGCTACATTGTAACCCACAATGATTTTATCCTACCTCTTCCTCTGCTACTTTGGATGACGGTTAGGATTTTAATACTTCAGCAAAAAAATTCAATTTAAGCTAGCTTTGTACCAAACATTACAAAAACCGAAAATTTTTAAGATTTGGATTCCAATGTGGTATACATCTCAAGTTTTAATTGATTATTTAGACCAAGCTGCCCTGTTAAAGGACAAGTCTGGGGCTGTTATAATCGTTGATTATGCATAAAATTACACTGTTATGAATGGTGTGAAGTATTTTTCCAATTTTTTCTCCTTTTATCTGCGAAACTACATATTTCAATCTGCTAAAAAGTGCGAAATGACGTCATCTTATATGACGTCACTTCACGTTTACCTGAACGAGGCTACCAAATCTCTTGATATTTTATTTTACCAACCAAATTGCTAGCCTCCTTATCGCGCCTTCGCACACTCGTACAAAATACAAAATGGCGACAATATTTGGCCTAACTTAGGAAGATTAATCGTCAAGTTTATGAAAGTTAGAGGCGTAAAAGCTTGGAAAGAACTCACGATTGGTGCTTAGCATTTGGCAATGTTGTTTTTTAACAATAATTTTATCAACCCCGGACTTGTCCTTAAACTAGCAATGATAATGAGAGGGTTCGCTTCTGTTTACTTTCTAAGCATTCAATCAAAACGCTTTGTTGCTTCGATGAATGGAGTTGTTGCTTCTATGATGCTCTTGTTTTCAATCATCAATGTATTCGTAGATATGTATGGATTCATCACGAGTGGGCTACACAGCTGAAGAATTGAAATGTGCCACTCCCAGGGATTGAACCCAAGACCTTCGTGTCACAAGATTCTCCGAAAATCCGCTGTGTCACTCAAGTGCAATGAAATTTCAGACAAATCTGAACTCATCCAGATCTCATGACTTGGGCCATTTTTTGCTTTGTCGTATTTTGGCTTAAAGCCTTCATCAGATCCATGCATTTCCTTATAAATGTGTGACATATTAAGCATAGAATGAGCAAAAGTAAAGTGTAAAAATTGTCGTTTTCAGTCGTCCGGAATTCTTTCAGAACGTCCCGAATTCCTTGAAAAGCGTCCGAAATTTTTTCTCCGAAAGCTGTTCTTCCAAGATTTTTAGCGTTTGATTTATGTTGCAATCTTAACTTTCAAACAGATGCATATGAGAAGGATTACGAAACTCGTAATGTCCTTGACAATGACTGCGAAGAAGGATGTGACGCGCAAGCAAATTGTGGCTGCAATATAAGAAGTGGAAAGAACAAATGTCGCTGCAGGAGAGGTTACTATGGTACAGCAGAGAACAGCACTAAAGGGCCAACTTGTCACAGTGAGTTCTAAATTCTTGAATGATTAATTCTTGAATTATTTCGATTAAGAAACTATTTTAGATGATTTATCAGCTGTTTATCAACCTTTAAGGTATCTTGTACTTGGTGTTCCAAAGCAAGCTCAGGTGCTTGAAAACACGTCGTACCAATAGTCCTGGGTCGACTTGAATGAATGAAAGTCTTAATGCTACCAGGAAGAAGGAAGAACTTTTTTGTTGTATTTTATGAAAACTGACAAGACCCTATTCTCCCCATGATACTTTGCATGCGCACAACCGGCAAAGCATCACAGTTACTGTAAACAACGCACTTCAACCAAAGAATATGGGGAAATGAATAGCTCTCAGGAGAAAAGGTTCCCTAATTCTTCAATTACTTTTGGGAATGTCTTTTGTTTGAGTTCAAAACGATAACTTCATAGCGTTTATTTGAAGGTTGAACGACAATGCACAGCCTTGCGATTGCTAGGCCATAATCTTTTTCATACCGTATGAAATTCATTGTCAGACCAGAAAGGATCATTGGAAGCACAGGGCCTTTAAGTCAATTCCACGAATATCTCTCGTTTGCAACATGCCTGAAAATGAGCCTACAACACTTGACTAAATTGTAGCTTCTGCTGCAATGAAATTTTTCCTGTAGTGTTCCATAGTTTCATTTCATTTCAATATTTCATTTCAATGTATTAAGGAGGGTTGCCCTTCACCCAATTGGGTGGTTTTCAAAGGGCCCTCCACATAAAAACTTACAATACAATAAATAATCGGTTAAAAACATTTAAAACTACTTACAATATATATACAAAACTAAAAAGTAAACCCTAATTTGCTAAATTAAAAGAAATGTACATAAAAACCAATAGACTGGGAAAGCTTCTCCAACGATCAAGCAGCCAGGGCACCCCCCCCCCGTCCCCGCGCCCGATCCCCGCCAAACCGACAACGGAGACCCCAAGATAGATCTCCATCGCCGATCCAGCAGCGAATCAAGCACAGAGACCGCGGGCCGCGGCCAGCCACCCAACCGCAAGAAATTAGTTATTTGAAAGTATTTAATATTTTATGTGGACATTGGAAAAAGCAAGAATTGCAACCGAACCACTTCTTTCGTTATAAACCATAGTTTCTGGTAAAAAATACTTTTCGCGTGCATAAGATAACAGTTCGCCCTACTCCCTTTTTTCAGCTTTGCTCTTTTCGAAACACTTTTTGATAGAATTTCCTTTTTCTGCAGTCGCCAATCGCCCTTAATTGCGGTTTGCGTCAAAGCAATCGATGTTATTGTATCAAAAAGTCCGTCCCTGTTGTCTGCAAGGCATATTTTATTCGTATATATTTAATACATATTTACGTGGCAGATTACTAAATACATTACCTAGGGTGTTTTTGATTGGTACCAATTCTGAAAACGGTAGGCTTTGGAAGACTAGGAATTTGTATTGATTGAGGCTACGTTTCCATTACCCCGTTTTCAAATGTCTCCGTTTTCATATCGCTCTGTTTTCGGATGATCTTGAACCGTTTCCATTACTCCGTTTTCGCCAAGACCGCGCGCCTGGTACGAAAACGGGGGTGTTTCCATTACTCAGTTTTCGTTCGTTTTCATTTCCTTTGTTTGCACTCGTTTGAAACCGAGGATGTTGTATAGGTTGTTGTTGTAGCATATTCGAATGACTCCGTTTTCGGTGTTTCCATTGAAAAAGATGCGTTTCCAGATGTCTCCGTTTTCAAATCACTCCACTTTGAACAGCGTTTCCAAATGTCTCCGTTTTCGATCATTTTCAATGGAAAAACCAACCCAAAAACGGAGACATTCCACTCCGTTTTCATACGAAAACGGAATAATAGAAACGGGGCCTGACTCTCAAATTCCGAAAACTGCGGTTTTGGCAGGTTTCGAAGGTTTGGCAGGCCTGTGGAGCTTTCTGCCCCAAAAAGCAGTGGGTTTGGCATACTTTGGAGAGATTCTTGATTTCATTTCCAGAACTCTGAAAACAAGGCGACTTTGCTCGCGTTGCTACGGTAATCGGTAAACTTTCTCTTTGTTGCCAAGCGCTATACTCGTCTTCGGGTTTTTGAGCTTGAAACCTCGTCTTCGCCAGGATAATTCCGAAACCTCTGCTGCTTTGAAGAACTTTGTGTTTGATTAGGAACTGTACTTCCGTCTCTGCGAAGTCTACCGTTTTCAGAATTTGGTAGGTTTAGAATTACCAATAAAACACACCCTTGAAATACTTTACTATACTACGATGACGATGAGGAGCAAGTTGCTATGACGACCCCGAAGACTCAAAGAGATTAAAAAATACATTCAACTGAACCGTACATAACTACTACAGAAATGTAAACAGCTAACAAACTGAGATAAATATTGTTGCAAAGAAAATTACTCAGTGGTTACGTGGCTTGTAAAGAGTTGGGCTTGCTCCAAGTCTCGCTCATGATCAATAAGCAAACGGGGGGGGGGAAGAAGAAGAAAAGGGAAAGGAAGGAGATCGAGACTTGGAGCAAGTCCAGTAAAGAATTTGAAATGACCTTAACCCAAACGACTAGTTCCTTGAAATGCTTTGGTTCCATTAAAGTTTGAGTATTCCATTGTTTTTTTAGAATGCAAAGTGGATACATACGGAACCAAAGGAGGTCTGGTGACAGGATGCACTAAGTGTCCCGCCAACTCTGGTACACGAGGCAAAACTGGATGCCTGGAAATAGCTGACTGTCATTGCAATATCGGATATGAATGGGATCCAAGTGTGATAAGAACATGCAGAAGTATGTTCTTTCATCAATTAAAAACAACTATGATAAACTAAACAAACTAAAATTACATAAAACTGTGACATTCATGGTGAGGAAAGACACGAGGTCACCAGGTCCTCACCATGACTGTCACTTACCATTCAATTGAAAGTTACCTCAACAAAAAAAATGGAAGTAGGAAGAAGGAAAAGAGGGGGAGTGCTGCTGTATTTCGACATTAATTTTACCTTGCTAAGGCTTTAATTAAGGAAATAGTTGCTCCAAATATCATTCTGTTTTCATCTGTACTCAAATTCCGACCACCAAATAAGAGTTTGGTGATCGGAACGAAGTTCTTTCAGATTTACATTGGCAACATTGAATCCATCGATGTCTGAGAGCTGGTCAAAGAAATCTTGGCTCAATATGCTGTATAGGTGGCAGTGCAGGAGAAAATGCACATTTTCCTCTTTGCCAGTGCCACAGACACACATTGGACTTAAACAGGGGAAGTACGTTGGTATATCATCGTCCAGCAAGGGCAAATTTTGTGAACAAACGAAGCAGGTCTCTGAAAGAGGACGCAACTTATCATTTTGACAAGAGGTTGCATATCTCGGAGCGTTATCTCTTGCTTAGGTTGTCTGAATGTGTGAAATCTATTCCTTAACACCGAATTGCTTTACCTTGCTAGGGATCCGATCCTTTCATTTAACGAATTCTTTCTTTCTTTCATTAATCAGCCTTGCACCATTGTTCATCACGATGCCCCGCGCAAACCATAAAGTTCTTTTATGCTCCAGGAGTTTATGTAATTTTGAAGACTTCAGAGGGGGTATTATCAGAGAGGAATTTTTGCGTAAAGTCAAATGATACGGATATGAATGATAGCTTGGCAGTTCTTTCCTTAGACAGATGACGACGAGTCCAGTAGCGTAGTCAGGAGGGGCAAGAGGGGGCGGCCGCCCCCCTCCCAATCATCGCCAGAGATGAGTTTTGTGATTCTTCCAAATCCGTTGAGAAACTGAAGGAGGGGGGGGGGGTAAGCTGCATTTTTCTCCAGCAATTGTGGTAGCGTGGTTTGTCAATGTTATATGAGAAACAGGAATGAAATTCTTGAGCTAATAAATGACATCTTGGCATGATTTAGCCAACAAAAGTATCAAAAATTTTCTCCTCGCTTCGCTCGCACTTACATACGTGCCTCACTATATCATCTTTGTACCGCCTGGGCTGCCGTCATGTCCCCCGCAAGGCAAACAGCTTCATTAGTTCCTTTGAATCTGACTTGGCACCCCTTTAATTTGATGTATGTATAAGTCTATTTGGCACAGAACACAAAATCAAGTTAATCACATCTCACGAACCTTTCTCGCTTCGCTCGCGCTTCAATTTAGACTTATCAAGACTTCCTTCCATGTGTACTTATGCAACCACTTGTATCCTTGAACGATTTCTGCATTTTCCTATGTATCAAGAATTACAAGAATTTATGAATCCAACTTGAACCTCAACTTTAATCGACAGGCATCTTTTCTACAGTGATGTGACATTTCAATCATCCAGTGAAATTCAGTGTGGGCTTCTCAAAAATGTTCGACTCGCCTCACTCGAACTCCTTTCATATTCCGTATACCCCATAATCTTCGTTGCTTCTTTTAGAGTTTTTATCAGTGTTTCAAAACAATTCAAATTTGGAGTTTGTGAACGGTACCGTAAATACCATCATTCTGCAATGGTCCTTGATGGCTCATCTCTTCCTCATAAAATTTTTCTAGTCGATCTGCCCAGCGTGATATGAATATTCTCCTGTTTCCTGTTACAAGGGACTTTCTAACTTGCTATATTTTTACTTCTTTTTGTCTCAGGTACCCATGGTACTAAATTGCGAAATTTTGGTGAGAATTGAAACATGACTGTAAGAAAAAGAAAAGCTTTCGTCGCTTCCACTTTAAGAACGGCACTGAAAATTTTCTCTACTATCTTAGTTCGAGTGCATTCTTGCTTTTTCAATGGCGTAACTGAGAAGGAATGCGGCGTCCTAAGAAATTCTTGAACAATGTTGGCAGAGGCATTCTAAGCCAAAGTAGAATGCAAGTCATCAAAAATTTTCCTGGTGACTGGACCCTGGTCCCATATCCATTTCAATATCCACTGTGACTCTTAGCCTGTACTGGCCTGCCGTTGGCTGTAGGGATCCTTATTTGGTACCACTCTGGAAAAATCTCATCAAATTATGATCTGAAGAATCTGTACGCTGAAGAACAGTTTCTTGTGCAAAAGATTCTTGCAAAAGATGCTGTAGACTGACAAGACAATGATAAGTGAAAAGAGACAGTTCCTCGAATATCAAGATCGTACGACCAGCACCAAATCATTTTGCAGTAGAGCTAAAAAGATCCATTTCGTATTTCGTTCTTGATAGGTTGGACCGCTTGTAATTGCATAAGAATTCTTTTGCTTTCTAAGTAACTTGCTATAATAAGCATAGATTCTTGATCCAAATTGAACAAAACATCCTGCCTATTTTGTGTTCAAAGTATTCATGTTTATGATGCAAAATATAACTGAAAGGGGCGTTTCCCTCGTTTTCCGAGCAGTTCAAGGGCGTGGCCCCAAAAAATTTTGTCCCCAGACCCCCATGCCTACTCGCTACGCTCGCACTTTGCCCCCTAAAAGTGGGGACCTGGCTACGCCACTGGACGAGTCCCTTGTATCCCTGCGGTAAACTTTGCTCAAGAGGGACTCATAATGAAACCGTGAAAAACCTGGCCCTAACTCCTGCACTCAATCGATTGAATCATGATCGAACGACTGCCGTTGCTCTGTTCAACGGTCTCTCTTCGGAAAGAAAATGAGACGGACACTACGTTAAGCAGACACTTAATCAACGAAACTTGGTGTAAATCTGAAGAAAGAAGCTCACTTTACCTGGTGAATGGAAAATAAGTCTTTCAACGATGCGTTTTCAATGTTTTAAAGACCAGAACAAACCAGAGAAATCTTCAACTACCTGCCGCAGCAAGTTCTTTCAAAATCTAGTCTACTGCGTCATTCGAATTGAAAACTCGACAGCATTGTTCTTTGCCAAAAGCTCGCTATCTGATTGGTACTTTAGGAATTGCAAAGTTTGGGCCTAAACAGGGCCAGGTTTTAAGAGTAATGTTATGAGTCTCCCTTGACTGAAGCGCCATCATCAAGTCAAAGAGCACAGGGAAACAAGAGACTCATCGTCATAGATCTACTTGGGTTTCAATCAACACTAACAGATCTTAGACATAGTTATGGGCGAGCACTGGGGGCACGTGTCGCTCAAGATTTTGCAACAAACAAAGAAGTGCCTTACCTGTTTTTAGAAAATGCCCTTTTTTTCTTAAGGAAAAAAGTGTCCTCGAAGTGTCGTGCCCCCCAAGTTTCCAAATTTGAGACGCTTCCTACGCACGTCCCTACAAGTAACAGATCCCGTTGTAACGTTGTCTGTCCTTGCTTCCTCCGCAGAAGTAAGATGTAGCAGTCCAACGACAGTCATTAACGGATTCATCACAAATCAGAAAGAATGCAAGAAACAAGAATATGGCACAAAGTGCATTTATAGATGTAACGGAAATTACAAGATGATTGGAAATGATACGGTTACATGTGGACCTAATGGAACATATACTGGTGTTTCTCCGGAATGCAGAGGTTCTTATGCCTTCTTTCTGCAATCTGTCCTACTTTGACGCCTTTCGAAGCATGTTAAATCTCCCTTTTGTCGTGAACGTCCGTATCTATACCCTGCGCGCAGACTATACCCTGGAAAATGGTTTAGTCTGCGCAACGCAGCTCGCTGTTGTGTAGTGCGTGCTTCACCATCTATGTGACAAGAAAGAAAATGCATTGTTGTACCAGCCAGTAATAAAGCTTTCCTGCGAAACAAGGAAGCAATCAAGTTTGAGAACGGCTATCATGTGATCAAATCTCAAAGCAAACTGCGTTAACAATATAATACTGTGGAATTTGATTATCCTACGGCAGACAATACACAGACGCTAAGTAGAAAGGGTTATTCAAACTGCTATTGAAATGAAATGCTGACTCATACAATACGCGGTATCGAGCGGTATTGCGCAGACTATACGTTTGGGTATTGTCTGCACGCAGGCTACCGTATCTAGGGACTGGATCAGTCAGAACAATCCATAGGATTTTGCCAATTTTTACAATATTGATGAATTCATTTTCACATGCTTTAAGAATTCATTTCATCGGAAACGATAACTGAGGTTTTAGCATTATCTTGGTCGGAATCGATCTTTCCCATCCTGGTTCCAAGGGCCAACCTCTTGCGTCAGTACTGAGGGATTAATATCTTTTAGATATTTTTGAGGCTTTGTAATGTGTTATTTTCTACAGGATTAAGATGCCCTGTTAGTGCTGCCTTCAATGACACAGCGAAATACAAAGTCAATTGTAATTCAGGTGAAGATACAGCAACCAAAACATACAGTATTCACACAACATGCACCTTTAGCTGCAGGGATAAATATTACCAGCACGATGGAAGCAAAAGGAGAACATGTCTGCATTCTGAAAAGTGGAGCGGAAAATTCATTGACTGCCGAGGTGAAGTTTCTGCTTTTATCAGAATTAAAGGCCCGGGTTACACGAGATCGAATCCAAATGGATCCATACCCAAACTGTAACGGATAGGCCTTGCTTTACACGGGAGTCGATGGATCCGAATACATTTGGACCTGCTATCCGTACCCTAGCGGGATCACTTTCGAAAGTGATCCCGTATGGATCCGATCCCAAAGAGGTTTCGCGTAAACGGGTGAGATCGGATCCAAACTGGTACGGATAGGAAGCGACTCGATTAAGCTGAAAAGCCTTGTTGGCGTTTCAAAGAGGGAAATCAGAGATGAGACAGTCTACTAGAGTGCACAATTTCAGAGGGTCTGATCAAAACAGAGTCCATTGACTCAAGACGAAATGTTTACTAGAGCGCTGCTAAGAGTTCATGAAATCCAAATGGATTCGATCCCGTGCCAATTCCAACAGTTCTGGATCCTATGCCGTGTAAACGACCCTCAGAAAGTGGATCAGATCCATATGGATCCGATCCCGTGTGTGACCTCTTCGTTATGTCTCGCAATTTTAGTTGTACAAATTGTAATTCTGCCGTCTGGAGCAGTGGGCGTCGAAGGCCTCAACACCTGCCATAAGTAAACTTTTTGAGAACTTTAGCGTCATTCAAACATCTATTCTTAACCAACTAAATCTACTATCTTCTGAATTAATACCATTTAGATACACCATTTATGTATTTATAGAGTTTCTCCAAACTTTCCTCCTTCCCCTTCCTTGTGAAGTCCTCCTTCGGTGATCCCTCTGCTAAACCCTTCTCCCCCGCCTTCTCCTCGCTCAGCTACTAATTGTTTTCCTTTCAGAACTTTCTTGCCCAAAGATTGTGAAGAATCATGCAGGACTGTACGTCAAAGATGACACTGGTACTAAAGATGATACATTTGACTGCTTTAAAACGCAAATGAAAGTTGGGAGTAAGTGCGTCTTTCAGTGCCCTAAAGGATTCCACGTTACCGGGTCAAAGCAAGTCGACTGTAAGAAAGATGCCAATGAGAAAAAGAAAATCGGCATCTGGTTTAATTCAAGAGGATTTGTGGCTCCTAATTGCTCTGGTAAGTGCTTCGGGAGTGTTCATTCCCTAGGGGACAATGGTATGTCCCTGAATTCGCCTATACTCTGTATTTTTCTCAGTCTACCTCAGAAAATTGATTTTTTGCTGTAAACAATTGTGACATTTTTCCATGAAGTTAAGGCAATCCATCTTTTCGAGATAACAGGTGCGAAAATGGCAGTCTTTTGTTATTTGAGATGTTTATATGTGAGGCTAAAATCTTTTTCTGCATACAAAGGAGATAATAATTGAGATAGCCCGTTAGCAAATTAGTCGATTTAAGCTGCAAGGCAACCGGACCTTGGTTTCTTGTGCGGTAAGTTGCTTTCCGAATACTTTCACATCGGGGACCACGTAGCCGGAGGGGGGCTAGGGGACCTTAGCCCCCCTATGATTTTCCAGAGATTGTTTTGGCTTTTTGGTAAATTATATTCATGCGATTAAATATCACCATTTGCTTTATCGAATTGTTAACTCCCCCATGTGCCAGTGTCTGTATACCCCGCAGTACAGTTTCTCATGCATTTATTAGAAAACAAGCTCAGAAGATTGTTTTAAAAAGTTTGTCTCAAATGAAATACGTTCAGGAGTACTATGCCAAAAATATAGCTGTTTCAACTTCGCTAGTACAGCTTCAACTACCAAAAGTTTCGGCAAGCGATAAGAAACAATCTTTTACGGCATGCGGTTGTTTTTAAAGCTGATTTCAGTTCCTGAAAGATTGCTGATGATTGCAGTTGTCCTAACCCGTACATCGCTGAATGTTAACCTTGTAACGACCAACAAATGCAAGATAGTGTTTTTAGCAAGGCGTCTAAGGACTTGGCGTCGCTCTCTGGATTGTCCGTACATGTGTAACTTAGCAATTTTTAATACTCATAAAGAAAGGACAGAAAATATAAACTCTATCAAAATTCTACTAATCCTTCGTCAATGGACTCAAAAACGGTTTATTAAATTTTGGAAAATTTGAAAAAATTATTGACATTTTTGGTGCTATAAACTTAAACATTGCAACGGGGTGTAGGTTATTTGGTCATCTGTGTTTAAATTGTTCGCTTCTGAAAATTGGGAGACTTTTTTCCACATCATTATTTTCAGCAGCAGTAATTCCACGAGACTAGGAAAGTTGTGACTTTGCAGCTTAAAAGACTAAGGCCGAGCGTTCTTTCTAGGTTCTTCCTTCCGTCAGCCCTGAGCCTCTTCACTAATACGTTATGAAGCGAAAAAAACGCAATACAGTGCATTTACTTTTATGATGCTTTTAGCGTTGGTTGTATTTATCGCCAAAGTAGAGGACACGGTCAAGAAATTTCTTCTGGCGACCCCAGCCCCTTCAGACTCTTCGATTGCTTTTAGCACCCTCAACCCAAAATGTGCTCCGCGGTCTCTGTTTACATGTACCTTAAGATCTCGTAATAACCGTGTATAATTTTCCGTGTGCAGACTACGAAAGACCTAAATTTGTCAACAGCAGCAAAGAATGTTACGATGGCATTCCATTATCAAACAACACCATAAAAGACAGAAACTTTGGATATATTAACTTTGGAGTACTCAATATCACAGATAACAGTGGTTGGTTCAAATTGGTAAGCAACCCCCCTGGATATGAACTTGGTAGATCCTACCCCTTCAATATAACGAAACGTTCAGATTTCACCAAAATCGAATTCATTGCAACAGATGCAGCTGGAAATTCTGAAAAATGTTCCTTCAAGATTTCTATTAAAGGTATGTTTTGATTAGTATTTGCGTTCTAAAGGTTTTTGTAATTACTTATTTTAATCATCAATATGCTTGAAGTAGTTTTAAGGTGGGGAAATTTGATCTGCTTGCTTTCAGGTCTATTTTTCTTTTTCGCTGTTAACACGACCCTACGTTCAAAATCTGATTCATGGCTCATAGGGTAGTCAAAGCTATGCTTTTAGGAGTTGTCTGTGTGGTGTCAAAGCATTATTGGCTAATTTCCTTTGCTTCAATCTCCACATTTTCTCTAGCCTGTGAACAGGCCTTTTTGAAAAGGTGAAAAAACATTTTCTTCGGCCTTAGTTTTGATTAAGCTGTGACAGCCTGGCAAGCTCGTCAACAAGTCATTATGTATCTCAATTTGAATCATTTGTAAAGGTATTAAAAGTTGTTCGCAATTCGGTTTTAATGCGATAGATTTCATTTCGATCATTTGCAAAGGATCGTTAGCTCTTAACCATCGGAAGGCCTGACTTGGGGACAAGAGGAAATCAAGGGAGGAGATGTCATGAAGAATGGAACAGAAGAGGGTAGAAGGGATTTCAAAATTGCCCGTAAAATTTTGTAGCGCGATGCAAGAAACAGAAATTGTTTACATAGCCCCTAAACATCTGGAAACATGATTTGATGACCCCATGGCTTCAACATGAACTCTGTGGCTCAGCTTCATTAAGATAAATTTTCTGCTCTTTAAATTTCAGTTTTCTTCCCATGCATCATGATGTCAATACTTTATTTGTAGGAGCTGATACAACCTTTAAAGGCAGTGGGTCCATATAAGAAGAAGGCTTCGAGGGGCGGGGGGAGTTATCTCGAAAACATGTGATCCTTTGTCGTGCTTTTATGTGACCAGTTGTTTAGGCTTAGGCCCTAACTTTGTTTTCGAATCACCACACACCTAGAGTCTACCACTTCTGTCCGCCTGCGTTGTTACTGGGAATAGTTTTGTTACCTCGACATTGTTTTCCTATTTATGTTCATCCCTCCTGCCATAAAATGTTTTTGAGAACTAACTGTTTATCGTCACTGTCATTGCCAAGCATCAAAGACGTTGGCTTGGTTGAAGCTTGCTTAGCCGCCATTCCGCCATTGCTTGTATGCTCTTGACAATGAGACTCTTGTTTAAATGTGATCAGCTTAAACAGCCGGTTCTTAACCAATCAAATCCTCAAATAGTTACATGCATGTCAGCATCGTGTCAGTAGTTTAATGGTTCGTTCATGCAACTTATTTATATATGGACACACTGCCTTTAACATGACAGGACCACTGTTTTAGACACTGAGATAGAGAACAATATCATCGATCAAGATAACGGCAAAAATAACGCTAACTGTGTTTAGAATATTTGTAGAGCTAAGATTGTCACATAATTGTGCTCCTCTGTAAGCAAAGCACCGTTGACCACTGGAAGTTTTAGGTGAGGCAGCTTGAGGTCTGTTTTCATCAATACAATTTTCATTTCATATCGGATTGGCCTCATTTTTACATGAGGACGCACCAATCCGAGACGCTTCATGGCGTTTTAGCGTGTAAACGGAACCCCAATCTGATATGAAGTGAAGACGGTATCGTGTAAACGGAAAAATTTCTATCTGTTTGTCATCCTCAATCCGATATCAAATCAAATCGCATACACAAGGCTTTAGTTGACTGTCGGCTTGTGATCTTTTCCGAAAGAGGTGTTCGAGCGCACGCGGACAGACGCTGCGCTGCAAAATTCTAAAAAAAACGCTGCGCCTTAACAACGTGGCCACACTAGGCCACACTACCTACAAGGAATATTTTATGAAAGCCAGACGGATCAATGTGCATTGTTTCAAAAGTATTGATTTTTTTCAATCTCCTTAAACATAGATGTATATAACAGTAAAACCTACAAACTGCAAAGTTTAAGAAGAGTAAAAGAAAAAACAAAATAAGCATGCATTAAACTAATTAGATACAGGTCACTAAATTTACGAAGGGGTTGCAAAAATGAGCTTTTCCGCCCTAATTTGTGTCAGGTTGAACAAATATGACATGAATTCTTTCATCACAGCCGGTTCTGGGATGGAGAAACACCCACTCGCACCGGAGAAAAGAAATCTAAACTTGTCACGCATGTTGAGAAGTCTGATATTTGGGAATAAGTTTTAATATTTTTCTAAGAAGCCCCTTCCAATTTGGCTGTATAGTGCGCAATCCGAGAAAGTGCATTTCATCCTCAACAGCTTCTGCATTGATGATAATGCTCTGTTTTATCATGTTCGAATATTCACACGACACTGTTTTGTTTTCTGATTATGCAGGTAAGAGCTCTTCCAATCCTGCCGTTTTCATATATTTCAGGTGAGAACTTTGCCGTGAGAGAAGGCCTGTCTGGAAAACCGTTATCCTTCTTTGAATTGCAATAGCACTGTATGATTGTCGTCTAAATCTCCCTTCAATCTCTTTTGAGCAGATAATCAACCACCAACATTGCTGAAGTGTCCAAAGTCACCAATCAAGGTAAAGGCCGCGACAACGAGAGTGAGAGTGCCATGTGAAACGCCAACTTATAAAGATAACTGCGGCACATATGGTAAAAGTTGCCGAATAGACATCTACTCGCCTACACCTTGCGGTGGTTATTTTACAAAGGGTGTCGAGCAAAATGTTGTATACACGGCAACTGATCCTTCTGGAAATAAGAATGAAAGATGCACTTTCCGTGTTGAAGTTGAAGGTAGGGTATGAACATTCAAGCACTCCTCCCCGGGGGAGGTACTTCACTATTAATTCATATGGGGGTGTGCGCCGCAAGGATTTCTGCTACGACCCAATCCCAGAAATTTGGTCCGATATCGATACCCAATCCTAGAATATATGTCAGATATTGATACTCGATCCCAGAATTTTGAATAAGTAGCAAAAACAATTCGACGTCACAGGGATAAGGGATCGAGGGCTGGGAACGACAATTTTTGTCCCATGTGGCCATTGGAGCGAAGTTCTGATTTGAGCAGGTTTTTAAACACAAAAAATACTTGATATCTGTTCACCTGAAACTGACCACGTGTTGCTCGAAGAATTATCCAGTTTTGCTTTCATTAAGCACCCATAACCAGAACTTTGAGTATAACAGTAAACCTCAATCCCAGAAAATTCCAAATAAAACTATGCCCAAATCACAGAAATTTCCCAGTAAAAGTATACCCCAATCCCAGAATTTTCAGGCCAAAAACTACCCAAAACTAGCGCACATCCCCGTCTTACCCCATAGTGAAGTACCCCTCCCCCGGGGCGCTCCTTTCACACTGCTCTGTATTCACATGAAAACCGATAAAAGTATTTGCTTTCACCTTGGAGGCTCTGACAGAGGCTTTAGGGAGCAAGGGAGCATACCCTAAAAGGAGTGGAGCAAAGAGAGCATGACAAGGAAGTATGGAAGATCGAAAACAAATGAATTTCTGGAAAATTTGCTTCAAACATATTATCTCTTTTATTAAAGTCCTTGCGCCTCTAATTACTGTACACTGTCAAGGCAATCAAATTCAATTAGTGTGTACTTCTTAATGGGAGAGGGAACTTTGAGCTACAATGATCGAGGACAGATTTTGTAAGACAACAGCAGAAGTTGCTTTGATTGAAACCTCAATTCAAAGCGATGCGATTAGCGACTGAAGACAATGAAAATTCTTTCAACCGATAAATCAAAGCAAAACCAGTCGCAAAAGTTGCTCCAAAACCGGTAGGGCAAGCTCTCGCCTCGTGCAAGCGAAATGTGGTTGTTAACAAAAGTTATGTGCTTCTAACGTAAGAAGAAGAGTAAATCCAACGGTCTGCTTCGCGTGTTTTGTTTATTTGATTCAAAAGCCGAGCAGCAGGCATTATAATTCTCGGACATTTTTGGGCTTAAATGAAAGTATTACCACACAGCTCTTTAATCAGATAAATAAGAGCTGCCATCGCTAGTGGAAAAGATACCCCAGAATTACGAGTATGACATTTTCTGCAACTTCACAGGATTACAGACAAGCACACAATTTGATCAATGACAAAGGGATTCCTTAATGATTCATGAGTTGTCTAGTTTCGAGGGAGTTCTAAGTGTTCTTTATTTTCAACTGAAAGTATCACTCTAATGATGGCTGGTCATTTTAGAATGGCAACCGTGTCTTGACTGAAGTCTTTATGTAAGTATCTGTTTAATGTTCAATTAAATTCCGTGTTTGCATCCTTGTCAGCAGTCTTCGGTAATTGCTGGGATTGTCATGTTTGATAACTTGACATTATAATTCACTATTTTCACCCACCACTATCCACTTTTTCCTTTAGCCCTGGGATGCCCAGTGCTTCCTGTTCCAAAAAATGGAATGATGGTAATGGTTCGCAATGACTTCGGTTTCCCGTCATGCCCTCAGTCTCATCGAGCTGGAAAACCTGGGTTTCCTACGTATTATATGTGTGTTGGTGGCAACTGGATGAAAATTGGAGCCGTGTCACCCGTCCCCTTACCCGGAGAGAAATTGGTTCCCGATTGTGTTGGTGAGTGTTTTTGCACAGTATAATATGTACTGCACTTAGATTTTACAAACCAGGACAGATTTCATTTTCACGACGAGCAATCATATGGCTCCATTTCTTAATCGTATTGCTTAAAACCACAGGGATCCCAGGAAATGTATCACCTACCCCCATGACAAGGAGCCCCTACTCCGCAGCCTTCTTTGCAATTGCGAAGAGATAATGTAATGATAATGTTACGGGGCATTGAGAAAGAATCGAGCAAGGAAAAAAGTGTAAAGCAGACCTTTTCTCCATCTGTTTTTATCAATAATGTCGATGCCTGCCTTGCAGTCAGTTTGCTATGGCAGTCATTTCTTTTGATATCAAAGGCCATTCATCGTCTCTAGAATCTTTCAGCCACTACGTTTACCATTGTTCACTTTAAAATGAAAACTGGAGTCACCCACCAGAGATGTTTTTCATGACCTCAGCAACTGTATCAGATCCATACACATTTCACAAAGCGAGAGACTGATTAAAAAGGCTCTTTTACAACTACGTTCGATATTTCATGATTGTATGATCACAATAGTTTGTTTACAGCAAATTGCGTTTCACCCCTGCAATGCAGTAGCATTGCAGCATTGGCGGTAGACTCTTTTTGAAACATGGATTCGAGGACTGACCTTTTTTCGATCGACAAATATCGCAAATCTTTTATTCAACTCGAAGATTATTGAGGATCTGCCAATGATTTGACAAGGTACAATTAGATTTAACATTAGTCAGTGAGTGCTGCATTTAAGACAATGAAAACATACTGAACCAATCTATGGAAGAAGTCTATGGTAGGCCTTTCTCGATCTTTTGCCTTGCAAAATCCGTAGTTCGATGCGTATCTTTCAGCGGCTGGTTCTTGCAGTCAGATTTGTTCAAATCAAACGGTTGATCCTCGTCTCCTCCCCGTCTCAAGAATCATCCAGCTACTACTTTTATAATTGTATATTTAGAATTGACAAATTTAATTACCCATGAAAGCCGTTTCGTGACGACAATTGAAATCTTTTGACTCCACATTCAAGCCGTAATGCCGCAGGCCCATATCAGCTGCGTAGCTGCCGGAAACCCAGCCTGCGTTAACAAATGAATATTGCTTGCTCGCTACATTCTACGACATGCCACAGAACGATAGACCAATCAAGGAGGCTTTGTTACAACTGGATTTGATGTTCCATGATTGCTAGATCACATCAGGTTGTTTACAGACAATTTTGTTTCACCCCCGCTTTAGCGTTGCAGTAAAAATACTCCTTTTTAGACATAATCAAGGCTTGCAAAGCTCTCCACTTCCATCTGGACATTGCAACATTTCATTAAATTCGAAACATGATATATAGAATATGATATGATCCAATATTCAAATGATATTCATGATATGACATATCTTTTCCGTAGTCGTCTATTATTTCTCTTGCAGCTCAAGAACCTGCAACTGGAGTAAAAGAAAATGTGACCATAAAATACCAATACCCAGCAAATTGTACATCTAAGGCTGTGCAAGAGGAGATCAAAGAAAAGCTTAAGAAGGACCCTGTTTTATGTGGCTTTAATGGGATGCTGTGCAATGCAACATCATTCGACATATATTGTGGACAGACTGATGCTGTCAAGCGGCGACGACGTAGATCGGTTCAACAACTAACCGTTAGGATTACTATCAAACTTACCAGAACAAAACAGGAAGCCATGCAGGTAATTCAAGTAAAGTAATATACCGTGTGAGTCAATAAAAGAGCACGCCTTTTGAAAAGGTACTGCTTAGACTTATGGCCCAGAGTCCCTTGTTTCCATGCGCTGCTTGACTTGGTGGTAGTGCGGCGATCAATGGAGATTCATAATATCACTCGGAAGTACCCAACCCTATTTAGGCCCAAACTCTGAGCTTCCTCTAGCACCAATCAGATTGCGAGATTTGTGAATCATTATTGTCACTATTTTCATTATACTCTTATCATTACTATTGAACCTCGTTCCCAGCGTGTTCTTACGTCATACGCTGAGCACGAAGCCGAATGAATACCCTGGTATACTTCGATCAATTCTGCCCAGAAGCTGGGCAGATTTGCAGCCATTATTGATTCCGTTCAGATTTTACAACGGATTTTCTGAAAAACGTCCCTTCGAGAAACCTTTAAAGCGTGCTGAAATTGCGAGCAATCTTCCCTTATATGTCTCCCTCACAGCGATGACTTCAGTTCTCTTTTATCACATACTTCTTTTTTAGGGGATTGAAAATGTCTACCCCGTAGTTGGAATAGCTTATTCAGAGGGATTCCATTCTCCTACAGCCGTGGCAAAATTACTGGACATCTGCACTGAGCATCCACTTGACAAATACTCTGTGCAAAATGTTGCGTCGTTTTGCCACCTTGTCCAATCTTGTTCAGTCGTCTTCAGCTATGTTGAGGGTTGCTCAGTCGATTTTGAAGGCAGTCAAAATTTTCAGTGGACCAGATTAAATTTCTTTTGTTTGAAGAAAATGTTCAGTCGTTTTGCCACCTTACTGAACAGTTTGCGCTAGTGCATTGCAAATGCAAAAGTGGACCGTATTTTTGGTGCCGTCGCCATTTTATTTCCTCATACTTAGATTCTCAGAGGAGAGTTTCGTGATTACAGGGAAGAATGGAGTCATCAGCATCAATTAGTTCCATGAACAGCAGGGAAAGGTATTCAGGCAGTAACGAGGATTCCTCTGAAGAGATAAATTGCAGTTCTGATGACCAAAGCGATCGCAGAGAACAAGAATACGATGATGTTGATGGGACTAGCAGCAGGCCTAATCGATCTTCAACTTTTCTCTTAAAATCCATGACTATTGATGTCAAAATTTTGAAGGCAGACTTTATGTTTTCATCCCCCTGGCGCCCTGTGGTCAGTTTGCCCCTGGCTCCTGAAGTTAAATTCCAGGCTCCGAAATCGCGCGTACCTTCTCGCGGAGAAAATTTTCACTAGACAATGTTTAGTTGTTTTGCCACCTCCAAAAATTTTTCATGTGTTCACACACTGGACACGATGAAAGATGTTCGGTCAATCTTCAGTGCAAATGTCCAGTCGTTTTGCCAGGGCTTAAGAGGGCACTTAGAAGAAAATGTCTATGGTATTGTGCTATCATTGAGGAAGTATTAGCAATCTTTTTTTATCTACCAAGATCATCTTCTTTCAAAGGATTTACAAGGAGTTCAGTTCAAACGGAAAATGCAGAATGATGTAATTCCTAAGGTGATCCAAAGAGTCAATTCAGCATCTGGTTTAGATAGGATAGACAGGAACATCAAGGGTGTAGATAGTGTACAAGCTAGCAGCAATCCTGTCTTAGCCTGTGCAAAGAAAGGCGACGTCTACGACCAAAATGCAAAAAATGAGGGAAAATGCTGTAAGTCGCTCTCTTTTCAAGTTTACACGTATCATATAGCTTAGACTTGATGCAACGTCATAATTTTTGCAACAACTACGACTAACCAAGTCACCGCAACTAAAAGCGACCAACTAGATGGCCAAAACATCAATGCTAAAACCGTTCAAGTTCAGTTCCAAAATGTATAGAGAGAGGAAAAAGACACATATGCGTTCTACTAAAACTGCACATCCTCTCTCACAGTCATGATTTGGTCTTACTAATTTATGCTTTATCCGAAAGCACATGAATTTTAATGTTTATCATGTTTGCAACCACGTCTAAGGGGACCATTATGGAAATTATGTCAACTCCATCCTCTAATGCTATCCCTGCCACATTAATTAGGGGTGTTTTTAACTATGTAAATTGCAGTATTTTATCTATCCATTCATTCTTCCTTTTTACCATTGTAAATTGTTTTCATTTCGTGGCAAGTTTTGACCTACCGACCTACCGAGTTTCCAGGACTTGAACAAGAGCAGACTAATGTAGTACTTAGAGAGATGTTTCTCTGATCCATAAAGTTTAAATACTCGAACTTTTATGCAATGGTACTCCTGTGTAGAGGAGCATTAGATGCTGGAAAACTGCTAAAAGCAGCGAGAGTCAGCATTAGTCGACTTGAGTTAAGTTCAGTTATCTCGATCCACCTGTTCGATCGCTTTTTTCGAATGCTATTCAGCCATATTTGGCATTTTGACTGTGAATGCAGTTATTTGATTGGCCATTCAATAATTGACTGATGACATGTGTCTAGCTCACTAGCTTCTCTTGGCTGGTGGCTTCAGCCAACTGTGAGCTGTTCATCGTTCTCTCTGACATCCGAAGGTAGATTAAGGCTTGTGTGCAATGGTAGATAGGCTCCTCTATGAATAGAGCAAAGAAATTAATCAAATGCAGCATTATTTCCAAGATAAAAGTTTCTTGTTCTGCTATCCCTTGTTCACATTGTGTGTGCAACATTGATTTCACTGGGGTGTTACTAGATTTTCTGCTCTCAGAAAATGCAAGCTGTTAACCTAGAACAAACCTTTAAGGACACGTGCAAGCTAAGCAACATCGTTGTCTTCCTAGATACCTCATCAAATCTTGTGCGCCGCGATCCTTCACTCTTCAACGATCGTTGCGATCATGATCATATGGAAACCAGGCTCATACAGACAGAGCAGAAACTGCACACGCATGCGCGAAAACTCGTAACTTTGAGCTCCCTTAGCTCCCTGCAACAGATCCCAAAATTTCTTCCTAGGGTCTGGAATCCTTGATTTATCATTTCAAAATCTGTCCAAACACTTTCTTATCTAAGGGCCTGTTCATATGGAGAAAGTTTCCCCGGCATTTTCCCGCTTCACCGGGAAAATTCCTCAGCCGAGATCTCGCCTCATATAGCTTTACCACATAAAATATCAGAAGCGTTCACATGAGAAAACATTTTCCCAGCCAGCCGAGATCTCGGTTGACCTCTACCGATATCCCGCCTGGCCGAGGAAATATTTTCCCATATGAACACATTTTCCCTGCTAGGCGGGGAAATCTCTTTTGTTTAATGTTAATCCTTTGGCGCCAGAGACAAGGAGCTATTGTTCTTTATCCCGGCTTGCCGGGGAAACCTTTATCATATGAAAGGTTAAGGAATATTACCTCGGCTGAGTGATTTTCCCGGTGAAACGGGAAAATGCCGGGGAAAGTTTCTCCATATGAACATGCCCTCAGATTGGTCGATTACGTCATTTTACGCAGTTTCTGCTCTGTCGCTTATACAGTAAATCCCCGCATATAAGGACCTACCAAAATAAGAACCTAGAGGCTGTTTTTCCAAAATTATGTTCCTTGCAATTAAGAACCTGTTCAGTCTGATGAAACAGGTTCTTATTGCAGGGATTGCAATGTTGATTTTAATTGCTGTTATTAAGATCATTGTTGTCCCTGTAGGCTTCGAAGCCATATTCTTCCTTCCCAGTTACTTATTAAGTCCATAAGAACGCTTCCAAAACGACTAATAGGGCTGAACATCTTTGCTACACGCTCAAGCGGACTACATGAGGCACCCTTCAAATAAGAACATTTATACCTTGAAATTAGTCTTATTACCTTCGACATAAGGACCAATTTCAGCCTGGCCCTCGAAAAATAGGTTCTTATAAGTGGGGATTTACTGTAGTTTTTATCGCTATGTCGTTGACAATTCGCAACAAGCATTGTAGTAGTAGCAGTAGTACTAGTAGCAATTTGTTTTGAGTGGGCTTTTCAGGATTTCTAGCTACTTAAAACTAATTTAGGCCCACTATGCATGCCGCCGTGAGGCATTAGAGCCGTAGTATTAACGTCCCTGCCATAGGAGGGCGAGGTGAGTTGCGAGGTCAGGCCTCCGAGGTCACCCATTCGGAGTTTGACCGCACTCGACAGAGCTTAACTTAAGTCACCTGCACCTGACCAAAGCTGTATAAGCTCTGTATAAGCTGTCCGGCCACTCACTCCGCAAAAATTTGTCACCCATAGCAAGTTATCAAGGAAGGCGATAATACTGCATTGCCCAGTGGGAGCAAGGCTTTATTGAGTTTTTCATACCATCAATCAAGCCTTATATACTTCAACCATGTTTCCACGTGGCTTCTTCAACTTTAGATTGGTAAATTTAGTTTTTTTAATTGGTTTAATCTAGTTTTGGGATTTTCAATTGCAGACGTTTGCCCGTCCGGTGAATTCAAGAACCTGGCTACTGGCTTTTGTCAAAAGTGCCCGCCTGGAACGTACCAGCCAAATGAAGGATCATTTTCATGCATAAAATGTCCAAAAGGAAGCACGTCCATTGGGAAAGATGTGAGCAATGTCACCTCTTGCAGAAGTAAGCCGTTGGCCATACCATTCAATTCTTTAATTCAATTTTTTGATATGTCATTATTTTTACATGGCAGCTCCATCAATGGAATTTTGTTTGTATTTTACATGGTGTGAACAAATTTTCTTTCAGGTTACTGTGAACCTGGTGAATTTTCCGAAACTGGGCTCTCGCCATGCATTGTCGCAGCGCCTGGTTATTACGCTGAGGGGCATGGAAGCAAACTGGCTAAAACATGTCCGTCCGGCACAACTACAGTTATAACTGGCACAAAATCGAGATATGATTGTGGAAGTAAGTAGATTTCTTTTTTCGTATCATTTTACATCAGATAAATTATCAATGGTTAAAACCATTTTTCTTGCTCCCGGAGGGGGGGGGTACATGACTTGCAGATGGACGGGGTTCTGCCGCCTGGTAGCCCTGTCCACAAGTTGGTCTGCAACTTTCGAGCAACTTGCAGTCTTTTGGGAAACTTTTAGGAATTTCGGCAACTTTTGCAACATTGAGCAACTTGTCCTTATTCTAGCAATATTACAAAAATTTCAATGATGTTTTGTTTATTCTTTGCAACAGTAATGAAAATCAGACAT
Source organism: Aurelia sp. 4 Dawson et al 2005 (assembly GCA_964019985.1). Lineage (NCBI taxonomy): Eukaryota > Metazoa > Cnidaria > Scyphozoa > Semaeostomeae > Ulmaridae > Aurelia > Aurelia sp. 4 Dawson et al 2005. Next base: position 17,289,010 of record OZ026492.1, read on the forward strand.
ATAAAGAATCTGTTTCTGGTCAGGCTGGGATTCAACGCCTTGATTTGTGAAGAGCTGGTCTTTGAAAATAGCGACTTCTGACTATGATGACAATGATGATGATAATGATGATAATGATGATGATGATGATGATGATGATGATGATGATGATGATGATGATGATGATGATGGTGATGATGATGATGATGGTGATGATGACGATGATGATGACGATGATGATGATGATGGTGATGATGATGATAATGATTATTGTTATGATGATTATTATTATTCGTCAATTATTATTATTGTTGTTGCTGTTGTTTATGAACAGAAGATGATTCTTGCAAAAATTCTGAAGATATGTCAGATGGCCCCAATAGTATTAGCTTGAAAAGGCTCAAACTTCCAACAAACTGCTGTCGTTAATGAAATTATTGAAATAAAGAGCATCCTTTTGCCACTAATCTTCTGCATAGGTCTCACTTATTCATATATTTATAGCATATGACCTTAAAACACGATATTGGGCAACTTTTTGAGCAACATTTCAGGAAATTTTGAGCAACTTTTCGAGAAATTTCGAGCAACTTGTGGACAGGGCTACCGCCTGGATTTCAGAATGGTACCCTCTTCTAATTACCGAAGCTTGCTGTTATACCCACTTTTATATTGAATTTTGGTGGAAAACGACCCTTTTTCGGCTCTTTTTTGCAAATTTCTGGATAACCCAGTCATGTTTATGGAAAATCTGCCGAAAAGGGACCCTTGTTTAGAGAATTTTAGCTTCAAAACCGACCCATATGGGCGGTACATACCCGTACCCTCAACATGCTATGTACCCCTTCTCGGGTCTTGCTCCCCTGAAAAATGCTATTGCAAAAATAGTAATCAAAAACTTTACTTCAGAAAAATCAAAAAGATATTAAAAAAACCTAATGTAAAACAATTTTGAAAACTGAAGATGTATCTCAAAGAGAAGATCTTTGCTTTCTGTTATTTAATTTTTGCTTTTGTAGCCAAACTGTATCACATCCTTGATCCTTTTTCTCTATCAATTTTGGTCACAGAAGTCCAAATTCAGTTGATATCATCTAAGATTACCCAGCAACCCCCAAGATGAACAGTAACCAATAAAGTGCTAAGCATTGTCAGGTGAACTGTTGGTATCATTTAGTCAGGATAGAGGGATCTCTGTAAATCATATTGTTTGACTTATTGTTTCATCTCGTAGCAAAGTGCCAGCCTGGAACATACTCTGAAACTGGTGTTGAGCCATGTAAGCCATGTGGACAAGGCTCATATCAGCAGGAGCAGGGACAGCTTAATTGCATTGAATGCCCGGGCTTGACATGGACATATGGAGAAGGAGCCGATCATGCTTCCAAGTGCGTTGGTAAGCAACATTTGTGGATATGTATATATGTATATATGTATAATTGATTACATATTGATCCAGAGTGGTACTAGGTAAGTCTTGGGTAAGGCTGCCATCCAGACTGCGAAAAAGGTACCCATTCCTACTGGGCATCCCTAAAAAGTGCACAGGTTTGGTTCTTACAGCGATGCGAACTTATCTTTAGACGATGAATGATATCTTTCAAAACATTCCTGAATAGTTAAGTTTGAAAATAATCAGTTTTTTGTTGACATTATGCTTTGATAGTTGAAACTATCCATTGAAATTCCAATTTGCTTCGACCACCGAAGCACAGCTTTGGCCTTTAGGACTGAACAAATTCCTCAATCACCTTGATATAGACATTTTTGCTTTTGGAAAAAAGGACCAAGGAGAGCGCGGCCTATTCTGGCGGCCTTGGCAACATCAGGAAATAAGGGGAGTCGCCTCCTTGCGGCTCGGCTGCCTGTACTCCAAACATGAGTTGTTTTCGATTTATTTGCACCCTTCAAGAGTCGCGATATAGTTGTTTGGGCCGGTAAGTGTTTTCTCCGGATTATTTAGCCTTACAGTCATCCTTTCACCTATCGGTGAGTGCATTTCGAGATAAAATTGTCGTTATGCTACGAGAGCAGTTGTAGCCATGGACTTATGACGATGAGTCCCCATGGTCCCTGTGGTCAACCTTGCTCTAAAGGGACTCATGATAAACATAGCGTCACTCCCTAAGGACTCCAAGTTACGCTCATGTCATTGAGTTCAAGTTTTGTTGTTGTTGTTGCTCCAGTGAAGGCCTAGAGCTGTGAAAACGGCAAAAAATGTCAATCAACGATGAATTTTTGTCGCTCCGTGGTCTACTGGTCAGAATATGACTTAGAGGAAGGCAGTTTTGTGGAGAGACGTAAGCTGCATCTTATTTCGAAGCTGCAATCCGTAGAAAAATCGTTACCAAATCCAGGTTTTTCAGAATATCATTTATGAGTCTCTGTTGATCGAAGCGCAACAATTCAAGTCAAAGAGCAAATGGAAACAAGGGACTCCAGCTCATAAGTCCATAGTACTCTCGAGTACCGAATAATCGTCCCCCCCCCCTCGCTTATTAATTTTTGAAAAATTTTCCAACCCTTCCGCTCTTATTCCAACCCCCCCCCTTTTATTAATTTTTGGAAAAATGAAATGCTACTAGACTTAATTTCTGAATAAACGCAAGAAAGTCCCAAGAAGTGCATTCAACAGAACGAGAGTTCAAAAGTAAATGTATCAGTAACATCACTGTTCCCATAAATATACAAGAGATGCGTGTTTGCCTAAGAAAAAAACTCTTTTCTTTTTCACCAAACAACCCCCCCCCGGATTATTCCAATCCCCCCATTATTGTTATATCGAACCAATTCTAAACCCCCTCCCCCCGATTATTCTCACCGCGCCCCGTTTATTCGGTGCCCGTGAGTAGCCCTTCAAACTGCGGGTATCTGTTTGACTCATCCTGTCATTTCATTGATTCTATTTTTACCAAATTTGGCTTTAGCTTCTCCATTTTTAACTACTTCTAAGGCATGGCGTTTCAAGATGACGATGACTTAAAAATGTTTTCTATTTGTATTTATGTAGATATCAATGCTTGCTCTTCAAATCCATGCTTGAGCGGAGGTCACTGTGTTGATTTGAAAGTTGGTTTCAGATGCGAATGTAAACAAGGTTATTGGGGAAGTCGATGCGAAAAAGAAGTGGATGAATGTGCATTAAAACCTTGCCTGAATGGTGGAAAATGTTTAGATAAGGTGGGGTTTCATCTTAGCTGTAAGGAATAAAAGGTTCAGATTGGCCAATGCAGGTCATAGTATGGATCTGAGGCAGGTCATAGATCCTGAAACATTAATGAAACGAGAAATGATTTCATTCATAAATCCAAATTGCAAATCACTTGAATCAAAATACAGGGTGGCTCAAAAAATGTTCTACGTTTGATTAAATACTGAAAGATGATAGTACGCTGAATGGGTATTTGGTCAAGTAACCCATTTCATGAGATTTCAATCAATTTTTGATGTAAGAATCTTGCAAATCCGCTAAAAATTCATCGAGTTACAAGCCTTAGAAGTTCAATTTTGTGCGAAAGCTAAACCAGAGGCGCCAATGTGATATTTTGGCAAAACTCGTTTCTGCTATTTCTCAATTTTTTCAAGGTGAACCAAATGGGATTTGAACTGGTTTTCGATAACCTAACTTTCAAGCATATGGATGCCTTCAGTAAACAGATTCAGTCTCTTCAATTATGATTTGAAGCACTATTTTTAGATACTTGCTATATTAAGCAAATCTTGACGATGATCGCAAGAATTACTGTAGAGGTATGACATTGGATAAAGCTTCTTTTATCTCGGTCTTCGAGCTTTTTGCATTACAAGTAATGTGGAGGTCTCTGGTTTCGGCTATCGCATATTTTTTATCTTTGAAAGGACGCAACTCAGTGAATTTTCAACTGATTTGCAAGATTCTTGTCTCAAAGATTAATAATCTTAGGGATAAGGTTATCTTCCCATGAGCCTATTCTTGTTATCATTATTTTTCAATATTTAATCAAACGTCGAAAAATTTTTTGAGACACGCTGTAGATTATACTTGTACCTAGTATTCATTACTTTTTCAGTGTTCGTTATTATTTGAATATCGTCTGACTGATCGTCTGAAAAACTCTTTCGATTGACCATTTCAGTTTAATTTTCAGTTTAATTTGTTTTTCGTTTCTTTGCATCTATTATGCTGTTCTCTCACTCTACAGATTCCAATGTTAATCCGTGGTCTATGTAATAATAACTGATATTGTTTCAGAATTTTTCTCCACCATATGTTCTGCTAATTTAACTTTTTTGCAGTTTCAAGGATATTTATGCATTTGTCCTGACGGCGTACGTGGTAAGAATTGTGAGCAATTGTACGGAATATGCAAAACAGGAGTTTGTGGCTCCCATGGTGAATGCGTTGACTTGGCAGACAACTCACACAAGTGCGTTTGTAATGATGATTATACTGGTCCATTCTGTGAAACGTTCATCGATTCATGTCAGTCAGAGCCTTGCCAAAATGGTGGTATTTGTGAAAGCAGGGCATCAGCATATACTTGTCGATGCAAGCCAGGTAAAAGCCGTCATTAGTTTGACTTTTTTGATTATCGAAAAGTCTGTTACGGAAGACACAAATTCTTCACACAAATGTACTGGTTCAGTCCATTCCTTCTGGGGAAAGTTTATCGATAGATACCAGTCAGATCAGTGCCATGCCAAAATGGTGCTTATTGAAAGATCAATAGGTTATGCTAACCATGTAAATAACTACAAAAACCCAAAGATAATACCGCATTCACACCGGCCGAATTAAATCAGCTTATCGAAACTTTGCTAAATTTCGACCAATCAAAATGAATTCGATATTTTCGATTGACCAGTCAGAAGGCCTCATTCGATAGAAACTATGCTGCCCACAATTTGAGAGTTATCCACGCTTTTCAAAGCTTCCTAGCGCGTTCTGATTAAACATTCTGAATATTCTATAAATATATATTAATATTCTGACTAAATCTATAAATAATCGATAAATATGCTGATTAAATATCTCCGTTTGGAATCGGTAACACAGTGAACTTCCAACGGAGGGAATGAAGGAAATACATTACCCCGATCATAACCACTTGTTACTCGATGTGAACCTACCCTGATAACCAGACCCAATTTCAAAGGAAATAGTGGTCTGTTAAATATTGACTCCAATCGTGTTCAGAGCCTCTTTTTCAACTGGGCTGTTTTCCAAGTTTTGAGGGAAATGTATGCGCATAATTATCTCAAAGCTTAAATATTATCATGAAAACAAAGAGCCAAATGCTTTTGGGCAGCAAGGGAGACAGAATGATTAGCCCCATTGGGTGAGAGATTAAATTTCTATGCAAGGCGGAACAAAGAGTAATCAGGTCTATTCAAACTGGTGAATTCTTTTTAAGAAAAAATTCAAAGAGCTTCCTTGGTAAATGGTTTCTTTAAAAATGATTAGCAAATTATTTTGAGCAATTCTCAAACGAGATCTGCACAAACTGTATGGCAGTATTGAACAGACCACTATTTCCTTTGAAATTGGGTCTGGTTATCAGGCTAATGTAGACCAAGCTTTGCCGATTCCTATGTTTAACAGTAATTGATAAGATAATTTATTTCTGCTCTATTGTTTTTAAGGTTTCACTGGTAAGCAGTGTGAGACAAAGCTAAATTTCTGTGCAAGTGAGCCTTGTAAGAATGGTGGAGAATGCTCCGATAGTAAGTATGGATTTATCTGTAAATGCACTGCTCCATATTTTGGTGTACAGTGTGAGCAGAAAACAAATATGTGCCATCACACAATATGTCAACATAGTGTTGGATGTAAAGATCTTGGAACAGATGTCAAATGTAGTTGCAAACCTGGATATGGTGGAAAATATTGTGACAGAAGTAAGATTTTTTACCTCCAATCTACTTCTTTCATAGTGGCCATTACATCAGATTGAGTTCATTTTAGTCATTATATTCTTTCGAAAATAGTTATCAGTGCAGCTAAGACATAATATTTTCTCCCCTGGGATACCTCGTCATAGTTTGGCCTGAGCGGAGAATATGTTTTGTGAAGAGATTTCTTTTAACCCTATCTGACCTGAGGGGTGGATCCTGCCCCCCCTCCTCATACATTTTCATTTATCCATTTTCAATTGCTGAATGCCTCTAAGATTTAGTAAGTTTAACTTTCTATTATACAGCAATGAAACTGCAACAATTTTGGCCGTCTGTTTTCAGCCTTGTCTCTATGTTAACCAAGTTGTCATACCACATTCTGTGAAAAACATACGTTTTATCTCTCTTAATCCTGTGTAATTAGTCCAATTAAGTCTAAACTATGAATTTACATATAATTTTAATTATATATTTCATTTTTTTTTAAAAGTAAAGTTCACGACCTTTTAGCACTCTTTAATCTTTATGACGTCATATGGCATCATATTGATAATCATGCCGTAGCAACAACAACAGAAATATCACTATTTAAACGATTGTTTCAAGTGCTCTTATTTTGTATAATGTATAATGAGCAACCTTTGTGCCAAATTAGGTCGCCTTATCTCAAACAACAGCAGAGATAAACGGGGGGAGGGCGAAATCCGCCCCTCCAGCATCGAGTGTTGAAGAGCACTCAGGTCAGATAGGGTTAGCCAATTCAACGCATTGTAAATCACATTGGGGCTCCCTGCTTGGTGATAACGCCATTTCCTCATTCACCTCTGATATTTCCAAATGATTCTAAATATAACCGTAAATTTGGCAAGCTAAAATGCGGAATGTTGCTGGTTAAATATTTCATAAGCTCTTACGGATCTCAGGCAATGCCTTAAGAAGAAAACTAATGCATCAAGTGACCGATTTCAATGGGGAAAGGTTTACGATCTAACTTACATTTTTCCTCTAGGAAGACAGTCCACTAGACGCTTTAAGATTTTTTGCTCACCGAGGAGTTTACCTAATATGAACAGTTTTCAAGTATGAACTTTGTGTATTAGTAACAATAAAGCATTAGAACTTGTTGAATTGAATTGTATTGGAAGTGAAAATGTTTCATGTAAGCAAAAAACTACCTGTATGATGAGCCAAACTAGTTTATTCGTTAATGTTTATTGGTTGCTTTGTCATGATTTCTTAGATGAGAGACTTTGCTCCATCCTGCTTCTTAATTAGTAGCGGAACTGGCAGGTCAGTTGAAAATCCCATACAGATAATGGCTGAAATTTGCTTTGTCTGTCAGTTCTGGGTGTCGCAGATGACTTGATGTACCTCCTATATGCAGGCCTAAGTATTCCATTCGAAGGCCATACGTTGCATTCTGATGACATTTAGGTATATTATGCTGTTCCATCTTGCAGAGTTCACGAGTGATTTCGACATTGGTTTCCAGAACCGTGAGGCTCCAACATTCTCTTCCGTTGAGGGAAAGTTTGACTTGTCTCAATTCACTGTTGCATTCTGGATGAGGACATCTGACAAAGAAAACAAAGGAACTCCATTGTCTTACGCCAACAAACGCAATGGAAAAGTAGATGACAATGCACTTGTGATTGCTGACTATACAAGTTTCGACTTGACAATAAACAATGTCACTGCAAATTTGGATTTTTCCACTAATGATGGTGAATGGCATCACGTGGCAATCACCTGGTCAAATTCAAATGGTCAATGGATTGCATATAAAGATGGAACTGAATTGATGAGGTATGCTTCGAAATTGTTCAATAACTCGTTTGCAATTTATGCTTTATTACAGACTAACAAGCAGATACTTTTGGGGCAGAAAGCTTTTTCGGCATTTTTCGCGAAAGTTCCTGCCAAGGCATAATCTAAATTCAAAATTCGCGAAAGTTTTTGCTCGCGAAATTACAAAAAATTTTCGAATCGCGAAAGTTTTTTCTGTCGAATTTTTTCGTTTCTTCAAGTTTTTGCTTTGCTGTTCCTTAATCACCCCGATCTTTAGTCTCTTGGGCTATAAAACCTTGTCACCATGACTGTGAGTACTGAAAATGAATAGAAAATTGTGTTTTTCCCCTCACTTTTCTTCAGTCGCGAAAGTTTTTTCACGCGAAGATGCATCTTTTTTCTCTATCGCGAAAGTTTTTGTCGCGAAATTTGCGGGAAAAAACGTCATTCGCGAAAGTTTATGCCCGTATCCTGCCCTCGAAACTTTCTGCCCCTAAAGTAATACAAAATTATTACAGGTTATTGTCTGCCTCAGATTAGATGTTATATAAAATGGCCCGTGCGTAGCACCAATTGAAGTGCCTTGCACCAGTTTGAAGAGCTGTGTGCCTTGCAAATGTTTTTTTACATCTGCATTATTGTGTGTTTAAAATAAATTGTTTACGATTAATAAGATATTTTGCTGATCGATGCTCGTGCAGTTGATCAAGGGTAGGATAGGGTCCTTAAAATGCAGTTGTCTTCCATGATGCTTTTTGCACCGAATAGGAATGTTAATTGAGGGTAATGGGTATTGGGAAACGTGAAATTGTTTTTGTGACACATACTGTAACATTGCCTTAGTTAATTGATATGCGCTTTGTTAACTTTTGTTTACAGATCCACATCTACAGTATTTTAACCAACGTTGACCTGCATTGTGAAATGAACATGTATGTATGCATGTGTTTATACATAATTGCAGTCACGCGGTCGCGACATGAAGGTTTCATGTGGTTTCTGCCTCTGCTGCTCCACAAACTATTTCTGAAATGTTTCTCTAAGCTCAACGATCTTGTGCTGTGGACCTTATCTGTTCAAAATCTTCCTTGCTCTTGATAGTTGGTATTACAAGTTATCTTTCAATTGATCTCGCTCTGGTGATATCTTTGTTTAATGTTGTTTACGATACTTTCTCGAGGTCTGTCTCTGAACCTTTTTTCTGATCTTTCAAAGTAGAATTTCATCACTTTTACTGCTGGTGTCTCATAAGATAAGCGTGATATGTGACCAAACGTTCGCCATCTACCTTTCAAGATTTTAATTGAAATTGGTCGTCCTTCTCATCTTTCATTCAAATTTTGACTGGCAATCTTGTTAGGACATTTCGTCCCTATTAGCTGTCTCAGTTGTTGTCTGTGAAAAGTATCAAGGCTTTTGTATCCCCTCGCATCGATCCTCAAGTTGAGCTGCTATACATCAAGACTGGTTTTAAAAGTGTCCTAGAAAGCTTGACGAAAAGTTTTTCGCTGATAGGGTATTTTCTGATCCAAATTTTGCAATCTTTTCATGGATGCTATTGACAACCGTTTTCTTCTTTGTATACCTTCTGTATCTCCCAAGAGAGTGCCAAGCTTTTTAACTGTCCTCCATTGCTCTGTGTTTCTTTCTCCTTGAAAATGCATGTGTTTATGTATGTATCAAGGAATTCAAAAACCCATTCTTCTTTTCATCTAGATACTCTTCAGTATTGAAACAAGACCGCATTTTTCAATAATTTTTCATGTACAGTATCAGAAGCAATCCTCTTCCTCGTTTAGATCTTCTGCACCATTCCAGCAAGGACAAATAGTAAGCAAAGGGGGGATTTTCATAATTGGAGAAGAACAAGATGAGATTGGTGGTTCATTTACTCCAACAGAATCATTCTTTGGTGACATGAGTCAATTGAATGTATGGAAGAGTGTCCTATCACCCAACCATATCTATGATTTAGCAACTTCTTGTAAACATGCTTCAGGAGATGTCTTAGCCTGGGCTGATTTCAGTGAACAAAGTCATGGTAGTGTTGTTAAAACCGAGCCTTCCATTGCCTGTGACTGTAAGTTCTCATTTTTGATCAATTTTCACATCCCTTACGAAGCCAAGACTGATCTTTCTTCATCTCAAATTGATCTTAACTTTTTAGTTCTAAGCATGCCTACTTTTTTTTCTCGTTCCTGGTTTGTGAAGGGAGAACTACCTTGCAAGGAGTTGGACATACACCGGGTCAGTCAATAAAAACGCCCGGCGTTTGAAAAATTCCTGCTCCCTGAATATAAAAGCAATGATATTGAAAATTGTCTTACTTTATCCCCGATATGTCAAATTAGGTTCAAATCGGGCATTCCTTCCCGTCGACATGGGAGATTGTCTGCAGAAACTCTGTTTCGGCAACCTGCAAAGGCGAGTGAAAACAGCAGGCAAGATTTCCCTTTGTTCTCCTTCCTAGCAAAAATCACTCTTGAATTTGTTATGTATTTTGTCCGCATGGGAGAATAGAATCCCCCCGAAAAAGTTATTCACGCTATTGGAAGACTTTTCAACTCGTCAAAAGGAAAGCACGTGCTAAAGCGCACTGAAAGCCATCATTGTGAGGTAAACGAATTCGGGATACTTGCTCGTAATCTTAGCACGTTCTTTCAGGTTTCTCAAGTGCATTCATTTCAGAAAATCGCTTACAGTGTCTGAACGGAGTGACGGATGTTAGTCAAAAAAATTTCCAAAAATAATTGAACGTGTTAACTATTCAATCAGGTATTGCAAAATATCATATACTCAGGGAGTAATAGCCTTTCAAACGTCGGGCGTTTTTTTTTACTCACTCGGTATAAGCATGCAACGAAATCGAAACATTTGCTTCGCCCATATTTCAGGTCCACTTTTGATAAGAGTGGTATATAGAAATTCTGCAACAAGATGAAAAAGTGACAGCAAATGTTCGTAAGTTTAAAGAATATATACCAGGTGATGCAAGGAAAGTTTAGAAATTTTGCGGGCTGTGGAATAACAAGTGCACAACCTATTGTCTCAGTGAAATGTTAGTCCATCAGTCCCAGGCAAACTTTGTCAATGTTATATTGCCATTGAAATCTAAATCCAAGACAGTTGTCAGTCCTATAAATAGAATTTGAACTTCAATGTCAAGTAAGTCATGGATCAGAATGGATCATGGAATTCTCGTTCCCATACAAACCCCTTACCAGCATTTTTCTAATTTCCGGGTCTATCAGATGACTGATTTTACCCAACGCAATTTCAGATTTAAGTCTCCCCTTGACTGATAGATTTACATTGCAGTTTTGAGTATCTGTCGCATGCTTTTTCATTCCACACCCCATCAAACTTACCAGCTCTTTTAATACATACGGTATATTGCTGATATTTCTCTGCCATGCATGATATTCTCAGGATTGTCATACCATAGTGTAAGCCCGCTATAAGAACCTACAATTTTGCAATTCAGCCAGGGTTATTAAGCTATGAATGATTGGTGAAGGTGAAGTTGCAGCTTTTAGCGCCAAGTGCTAAGATCGCAGAAGTAGCTAAGCCCTAATCGAGTCCGTGACCCCATGACGCCCAAATGGTGGAGCCCTACCTGGTATCGAAATCACCTCGCCTGACTGTTCTAGCTGCAAAGTCAGTGGATTACACCACTGCGCCACGATACCTTCGTAAATCTATGAATACAATGGATAGGTTCTTTTAAAATGATGGTCCAATTGGAAAATTTCAACCTTCATGTTCTTAATCCACTAGGTTCTTATAAGCAGATTTTAATTGTATCGCTATGTTCAGGATTAGAATATGCACAAAGATTTGAAAAGGAAAAGTTGCACGTGATTGGCTAAATATGATAGCTACGCAGAGGTTAAATGGATTAACATGCGTAAATGTTATGTTGTTGTGGTAATGCCAATGCTGATGATTTAGTTGAATATATTTGATGATAATTCCGTCATTTAGTTATAAATGCAGCATCAAATGATGTGAATTCATCTTTCAGTCAGAAATGAACTGCGTGAGTTTCAGTCATTACGAGGTTGGCAGCTACCTGTTAGCTTGCGTTCGGTCATTTCAACAGAGACACACAGCGATGCTAAGTCATGTGCTAAGAGATGCTTAGAACGTCGTGTCATGGATAACAGATGCCGATCATTCATTCATGATACCAATGCAAAGAAATGCACTTTCTACAAAAAGTCTGCAATTATTGAGCTAGACGAAAGGCCGGTGAAGGCTACGCAGCTTGATTTATACCAATTCAGTAAGTACCTTTTTTGCAAAGCTGTAGGTGTTACGGGCTGAGCAAACAAGCTGGCTGAGTGAAATAAGCACCATAAACACAATAATTTTGAGTGGCATTTGGTTTCACATCATGAACATCAGAATATTTAAAGAATATAGAAAACATGGAAAATCCGGCTTTATACGGCCTCTAAGCATTGAAAACAGTTGACTATTTCGCTGACCTTGAGATGTTGTGTTAAGAGTCTAGTCAATTCTTCATGTATCGTGAAGGCTAGGACTGCCTTTGAATTGATTAATGTATGTATCTTTGTTGGCCTAATTACATATTTTGATAAACTGTTGCGATGTTTTCAGCTTCAAAAAATGCAAAGAGCATGAATTCCGATTGGTAACAGAAGCAAATGACAAATGTGCATTCGTTCAGTGAAAATATCAGCATGAACATGGAGCTTTGTACTAACCTAAGAATTGCAATAGATCTTTCTAATGAAAGCATTTTGACGAAGGTTGACAGAGTTGGTAGATTCCTTTTCAAGACTGCTTCAGAAACACGTTCCACGGAAAATGGATTTTTGTCAAATACTGTACAGGGTGCCCCAAAAAATTGTGCCCCGTTTGTGTGGCTGCTGTGGAGGAGCTATGAAGTCAACTTTCTCGATTTTTACACCAATGCATAGATCACACTTCAACTTTGAATTTGAGATCTCGTTTGAGTCTATCTAACAAATGGTTGCTGATTTATGACAGAGGAAAGGCAAAATAAGTTGTTGCTTCAAAACAGCACTTCTATTGTTCTCCAGTAACGTCAAAATAAAGTAAATTCTCAAAGAAAGTGTTCTGGTGTCGTATTAAGATTTTCATTACATTTTTTAAGAGGAAGAAAATGCTCTCTTATAAAGATACATTACTGCTAGCCATTCAAAAGAAAATTAGCAACAATTTTGTTACGACGCTAGAACCAGAGATGGGCAGTATCTTATCTTTTTATCCTGAAGATAGTAATTAGATACTGAAAACGGTAGCAGTATCTTGTAATAAGATACTTCCAGTACTCAGTAACTGTATCTTGTAATAAGATAATAATTTGGCTGAATAATAGTATCTTCTAATAAGATATTTTCAAAAAACAATTTGAAGTTGCAAGATACTTGTATCAATCAATTTTAATGAATAAAGCTGGAAGGCTTTTCAGCTTTAGAGGCATAATTATGCATCCAAAACGAAGAAAGCTGGAGGGCAGGCTATTTAAGAGACTCCTTATCTTTAAGGCAAACAAGGACTTTGATTAAAAACTTTGAAACCACCTTTTGTTCATTTTATGAAGCCTTCATTGTGCTCTATCTTCTGAAATCATTTATTGACTTGTCTCCCAGACCAAAAATGTTATGTTTTGGTGATCCTTGCCCCCATTGCGCTCCTCCGCAGCATTCATAGATGCTTTTGGATAAATGATGAAATGCGGCGAACTTGTAAGGAAAATTCAGGGGCTAGTGAACCAAGATGGAATATTTCTTATAAATTCAACAAATACGGTCCATAGAAATCGTGTCTCCACAACAATGGGGTATAAGGGAATTTTCACATGATTTAGGAGTAGGAATGACCAAATACACTCAGTTAGGCATTATTGCAATACGTATGCACAAGGAATTGAACAATGTGCCACCTATATAGGATAATGGTAGAGGACATTGGTCATGTACCCTCTGGCAAAGTATCTTGTAACTAGTATCTTGATTTATTATCTTAGATACTTTTTCCTTAAGTATCTAATATCTTGTAATAAGATACTAATTATTGTGAATAACAGTATCTTGTAATAAGATACATAATTTTCCCAATAACAGTATCTTGTAATAAGATATTTCTTAGAATATCTTGCCCATCTCTGGCTAGAACCCTTTTTTATGAAGCTTACTTTATTTTGACATTGCTGGAGAATAACAGGAGTGCTGTTTTTGAGGAAACCACTTATTTTACCTTCTCACTACCGTAAATCAGCAATCACTGTCAGATTAACTCATGGAGGGTTTCAAAATCCAAGTAGAAGTCTCTGACCTATGCAACTGCGTAAAAACCAAGATAACTGAATATATGTCTCTTCGACAGCAGCCACATAAACGCGACACAGTTTTTTAAGGACAGCCTGCATATCTTTGCATTTTAATTGACTTTTGATGGAACTTTGGAGTTCAACATTTGTACTTACCTCGTACTCTCCTTAGAGATGGCTGTCGAAACTTAAGAATTAAGCTAGGAATTAAGTTTGGCGTACTAGGTGGCGTTTTTTCTGTAGATAGCACAGGTTAACTTGTGAAATTTTTTCTAAATCTCTTAGATATTATCTCTTCTTTTTCTAGGCTGCGTGACGCCTCTGGGACTGTCAAACTCATTGATTCCTGACAGCAAAATAACAGCTAGTTCTTCAATGTCTGGCTCAGCACCATCTATGGCAAGGCTTTACAACACACAAACATCAAGAAGTAGAACATTTGCTCATTGGTCGCCCAGTTCCAGTGACACAAGCCCATTTCTTGAGGTATGAATTTTAATTTGGTGAGATTTTATAAGCAGTTATATCTTGACTTAGTATCAACTTTAATTCGAGAGTTTATTCAAGATCTACCGGGTGAATCAAAAAAGACGCCCAGTGTTTGAAAGGCGAGTGCACCCTGATTATTTAAGCAATGATATTTTGCAATACCTGATTGAATAGCTAGCATGTTTAATTATTGTTAGAAGTTTATCTGGCTAAAATCGGTTACTCCCTTCAGATTCGGTAACCGATTTCCTAACTCCCCCCCCCGAGAAAAGTTAAATTATTTGATAAATTTGCAAGCAAGTTTCCATAATTTGTTTAGCATGACTTTCAGCATGCTTTAGCATGTGCTTCTCTCTTGTCGGATTGAAAATTTTTCCCCGTAGTATGAATATTATATTCAAGGGGATTCCATTCTCCCAAGAGGACGAAAAGCATGAACACATCCAAGTGTCATTATTGCGATAGAGGAGAACAAAGGTAAATCTTACTCGGTGTTTTCAATTGTTTTTGCAGGTTTTCGAAAGGGGTTTTCTGGAGAAAATATCCCATTTCGACGGGAAAGAATGGCCAATTAAAGCCGGGTAAATTACTGAACCTAATTGGACGTACCGGGAATAAAACAAGATAGTTTTGAACGCCATTAGTATGATATTCTAGGAGGACAATTTTTCAAACGTCGGGCGTTTTTTTTTTACTCACCCGGTACAATGCGCAATCATAATCCCAAATCAATGTTAATCCCAGCGTGATTTGCGGATGGGTGGGGGCCTCTCGCCCGGTTTTCAGACAGCCACCTTCTTCTAATTACTGCAACTAGCCATCATGCCCCCTTTATGATGATTATACCCCTTTCATAAGTATTTTTGCGGGACAGTACCCATTTTGACTATTTTGCCAGTTTCTGGAAATCCCACCCGTGTTTAAGGGAAATCTGCCAAAAATAGACCCTTATTTAGAGATTTTTGGGCCCAGAAACCCACTCATATGGGTGGCACATACACGTACCCTCAACATGTTAAGTATGCCCTCCCCCCAGGTTTAATCTCCTTCCCAACAATTAAGGTGGAATATAATGTTTTTTGTGTAAATTCGTTGCCTTTTAATGACACGGAAAGTATTATACTTCAACTGCGCTCTTCAATTAATGCTCAGCATAAAAAATTTAAAACTTACGTACTTCTTGGCTGTTTTTTGGCCAATTGAGAAGTGAAACTTTGGGCTTCGTCCTGATTTCAGATGGAAAATAATTCACTGATAGTCACTAGAATGGTCTCAAAAACCGAGTTGAAGCCTCAGTAAGACGATAGAAATGAAATATTGCAGAGTGGCTGTGTAGCTTTTCCTGTATAACTTTCCAAGAGTGCACAAAATTTTTCTGACTCACCTGGTTAATTCTTTGTGATGAATAACTGAACTTATACCTTTTCGTCTCATAATTCCCTGCGTTCTTCGATTCACAGATATCACTTTGTCAGTAGGGACTCATAAGATTGCTCTGAAGGAGTCTGCCCACTTTAACAAATTGCCTTAAGCAAGCAGGAGTTCTCTTACCCTCGAAAAATCGCTTTAGAATCTTTTCTAGAGATGTTGAACATTTAAAAGCAAAGTTAAGAATGGTGTTTTCATGACTGATTTATTGCAAAATATGTACCTTTCGGGCAGTAATCTTTTTCTATAGAAACAACTAGATCCATGGCAGCTACGAGAAATCTAGGCCTTATCAAACGTTTTCTTTTGTATGCAGTGACAACAACTGTCTAAGTAATGTCTCTTGATTGGTTGAAAATTGAATTCTAACAATTTGATTTGTGAATACGGAATCACTCTACGCGGGACGTCAGTGGGCCCACTTTTAAGAGTAACAGTATGAATTAGCAAACCAAGAAAAGCAGGAATACAACTGGGCGACAGGTGTAAGTCTAACTACTAACATAGCCTTACCGATCAAATTGTAGATAGATCTTGGGGAAATGTACAAGATAACTGGAATCGCAACACAAGGACATTTTGAATCAAGTGTGAACGAATTTGCAGGCTTCTACACCGTAAAATACAAGTTCATGCTTATGTTTCCCTGGCTAACGTTTTCCCATCCGGTAAGTATTGCTTTCTTTTAACATATGTTTCGCTGCAGAAATTCCATAGCCTATTTCAAATGATCAAAATTCGATTATTTCACAGTTCGTGTAAATTTACAATTGTGCTGTTATGTCAAAGAACAAATTTTTATGACCAAGGTCTTGAAACCATTTTGCTTTTGTGGCGATTTGTGCTTTTTAAAGCCACTTCTTTTTGAAGCATACTCTAAAATTACACGAAGTGGTCAACCAGATTGTCGTGTTTCTGGTGCCCTTAATGCAGCTCAGCACGTAATACCAAAAATTTCCCTATGGCTTCCGCATGAAAAGATAGAGGAAACGAACTGGTTTCTCTGTGAAATATAGGGGGAAAGACAGTCCATTTTTCTCGAAATTTACTTTTGAAAAAACCACAGTGAAATTTGTACATTAGGAAATGTAAAGTGCTATTTCTCAGATATGGTTTTAAAGAAAAGGGCATATTTTTGTAATAAAACAACATCGGTTGCTTTGGTGTCCACATCTCAATTCAAAGCGATTAGCGATTTCAGACAAAGGAAATTCTCACAACCAGTAATTCAAAACAAACGTAGCTGCAAAGTAGACCTGAAACCAGTACGGCAAACTCTCGCTTGGTGCAGGCGAAGGGAGGTTTTAAGAGAAGTTATGTGCTTATAACGAAAGAAGATGGGTAAATCTAAAGCTTTGTCTCACAGATTTTATTTATTCGATTCTGGAGTTGAGGAGTAACTGTCTTCTTTTGAGCAACAAATAGGCGACTATTGCAATTCCCTCTGCTCAGCTTTTGAATGACGTGAGCAAAATCCGCCAGACAGAGCCTTAGATTTACCCTTCTTCTTTCGTCTTAAGCACACAACTTGTCTGAAAGGAAATTCTCTCAACCAGCAATTCCAAAAAAAGATAGCCGCAAATTTGCCCTGAAATCAGTGGGGCGAAGTCTCCTTGTGCAAGCGAAATGTTGTTATTACGAGCAGTTATTTGCTTATAATGAAAGAAGAAGGGTAAATCTAAAGGTCTATCTCGCGGGTGTTGTTCACTTGATTCAGGAGCTTTGTGGCGGTTGTTTCATTTGAACACTAAATACCTAAGAATTTTAGTGCCTTCTGGTTGGCTTTGATTAACCGGTTGAGAGAATTTCCTTTGTCTGTAGTCATTAATTGCTTTGAATTGAGGTGTCAACTAAAGCAACTGTTGCTACTGTATTACAAAATCTGTCCTTGTTACTCACCCTGAATTATCCGTCTCATTTCAGACAAGCGGAAGCAGGTTCACAGCTAACACTAATTCACATGGTGTCGTCAGGAATGAATTACTGCTATATGCCTTGAAGCTGAGGATTTATCCCGAAAAGGGCCCTGTTAGTTCAAGAATTGCAATGCGTGTTGAGATATATGGTTGTCCAGAGCGTAAGTTTTGTTAGCTACCCATTATCAGTAAGCGTCAGTTACCATTCCGGCTGCTGCAAGGTTGTATGTATCTCCACTTCTCCTGTGGCGTCATCATCTTCTGTTGTTGCTAATTGCTAGTAGTTTTGTACATTCTAGGGGGTTTTATTTCTTAAAGAAGCCTTTTAGGCCCCTTTCACTTCCTGCCATTTTGAATTAAAACGTTGGAAATCATACCATAATGGTCATCCGTATACAGTGACACGCTCAGGCGCTCGGAAAATTCCACTGACAGGAAATCAGCCTTTACATAACGTAATCTCGCTTCTTCACATTGGCACTTCTCATGCCCTATCGGTAAATTCAGCTTACATTGCTTACACCCACCTCAGACCATGTGATTTGCTTTCAAGGAAACGTTTTTTGCATGCTCAGTAGGATTTTACATGGGGACTGGAAATCTATTGCTTATGTGAGATAATATCGATTTGAATTTGAATAGAATTTTACTCGTGATAAACTTTTCATTGTGTAAAATGCACCAGGGGGGGGGGTAACTTAACTTGTCCATGGTACGGGATTGTGCCATTTTTTAGGGTACCTTTTTCATGATAGAGTCTGGATTTATGGCTATGGTTTTCAAACATTTTTGCATTTTCTGGATTTATTGGTATAGGTTTTTGTAAGAATTCATTTATTGGTGAGCTTTTGTGGCCTTTCCGGATTTATGGGTATGATTTTCAGAAATTTCTCCGGATTCATGGGTACACTTTTGAGAAATTTCTCCGAATTTAGGGGTGGTTCTTTTGCGATTTGAATGGCATAACCCCGTATCTTGGAAACTCAAGTTACCCCCCCCCCCGGAAAATGCAGTCCGCTTGGAAAAGTTTACTTAGTGGAAGTGATCTTCGTTACAAGAAAAGTTTGATGTAGGTAACTGTATCGACAGATGATAGGATTATTTCCCAATTGCATGGTTATGAGACCTGAATTTGCCATAAAAATGTTACCTGAATTTTTCTATTGACTCTGATACCGTTTTCAGATCGTGCCTTTTCAAAATCACTTCGTTTGATGCTGGTTTCACTGTGGGCAGATGACCGACTTGGTATGGTTTTGTCCCATTCTGAATGAAATTGATAGTGTAAGCGGGGCCTGAAAAGTTTTTTACATGAAGATTCTCGTAAGATGAAAAATCTTCCAACAAAAACATTACTACTCAAGATAGGAATCAAATGTTTAGCCGAATTTTGCTCGTAGCCTTTGACCGGGGATCGCCAAAAGCTCATTTTTACGGACCAATCAAATGGCGAATAAGTGAGGAAGACAAAAGAAAAGTGTGAAGATTTTTCTAAATTTTACCTACCCTCATAAAACGCAACCAGGACAAAAAACTGCTTGAAATTTCCTGAATTGTTTTGAAGAAATCTGCTCTCCATACGTTTGGGACTCTAGTTTGGATGCCGGTCAAAATATCTCCCGATTACAAGGAGTTATGGCGCCTCAAACTCGCAACCTTTGTTCATTTTCAGCATTTCTGAGCTTCTAGCATTCTTAGTACTCAATTTATTCCTAAAAATCTTCTAAAACGTACCTGAAACATCACTAATTCCCATAAGGTCGCTACAGTGGGGTTGGGGACCTTTTCTTGCTTCGCAGATGAGCAAATCTGGCACGCTTCCTATTACGTCCGAAATATGGCTTAGCTCTGAAATTTGCTAAATTACACTTTTGAGTAAGAAATTTCAAGGGTACCCGCCTCTCTGCGTTTGTTTAAGGCATCCTGTACTTCTGTGTATCTACCAGACTGCGCTTGGTTTCTATTTGACGATTTTCTTCCACAAATAATTCAGTAAGTCGCAAATAAATGTCAGGTCACTTTGTTCCTTTGCCCATACATTCATCCATGTCATCACGAATCACAACACTTGCCGCATTCTGCGAGGCCTGGGGAAGAGGCGGGAAGATGTCGAAACATCACGTACCACGTGATCACATGTTAACGGCGCATTGTAAGCGGGGCTTCAATATATTAAAATAATGTTTTCTAAAAATGCTGGAAATGAAAATCATGAGTTAATTTTGTATTCTCAAGAGAAAAAAAGATGCAAAATTAGATTTGACCGTTGAAAAGCAATTGTTGGAACTGTACGGTCTCAATTTCGAGCCCATGGCACATGTATTTTGCGTAAGAGAAAGTGTCAAAAGAGTGGTCAGTAATATATTCTGTGCTATCTGCTGAGTCAAAAAAATCCCGGCGGTTGAAAGGCTCCCTGTGTATCTAAGCAATGATATTTGGCAACATTTGATTGAATAGCTAGCATAGGGCTTCCAGTCGTTCGCCATAATTCCAGAAAGAGCGTTTTTGATATTGTCATTATTTTTAGAGTCGTATTTGTCGTTTTGAATTTCATCGATCAGTTTACAATCTATGGAGCATTTATTGTTTGCCAAAGCTTTAGACACCTCCTGTGGTACAACCGTTCAAAAAACTTGAAAATTCTGGAATTCCAAGCTAATGATCATATCAAAAATGCCCTCTCTGGAATTATAGCAAACGACCTAAAGTTCCTTTCGATCAATTCAGTGGAAAGAATTAGGCAATAGCATTTTACACATTTGATTTCAAAGCTTTCCAAAGATTTGATCCGTATGCTTGAATAACTAACATCTTCAATTATTTTTAGAAATTTTTCCTGGCTGAAATCGATCACTCTGCTCTGTTCAGATTTTTCAAGCGATTTTCTAACAAAGTTCCGTTCGAAAAACGCGCTGAAATTATTATGAGTGAATTCCAGTAAATATTTTTTACTTCACAGTGATGATTTCGGCACGTTTTAGCATGTGCTATCCTCTTGGGGGAATGGAATAGTGCTCTCTCCAGTATGAATAACTTGATCAGGGGATTCTATTCTCCCAAGAGGACAAATACATGAATTCATCTTAGGTATCATCATTGCTATGAAGTAGAACAAAGGGATATTTTGGTTGCTGTTTTCACTCGTTTTGCCGATTTTCAAAGGGGGCTTTGTGCAGAAAATCTCCCATTTTGACGGGAAGGAATGGCCGAGCGATTAAGATGGGTAAATTACTGAACGTGATTGGAAAAGAAGACAGTTTTCAATATTTTTGCTTTGATATTCACCCGATATTCATTTTTTCAAACTTCGGGCCTTTCATTTACTCACCCAATACATGAGAAAGTCTGGTTTTTTACGGACTCACTTTTTAGTAAACATTCAGACAATACTGATGCTTGGATATTTTCAAGTGGAAGTATTGAATAAACGCAGAATGTCCTTGCTATACACGTTAGTAAAACGGTATTTCTTTGTTAATCAGGCGGTCTTTTTCACCGGAAGGTGTTGTAGGAGGGCTTTCGCGCTTAGTGGCTGATGACCTGCAGGGTGTCTCAAAAAAATTGTTCGACATTTGATAAAATATTGAAAAATAAGGACAACATGAACAGGCTGGGTGACTAAAGTCGTTTAAAATAATGAAAAATAATTTTAGAGACTAAAGTCGTACAAAGTGGTTGAAAAGTCACTGGATGACGAGCTCTCGAAGATAAAAAATATGCGATAGCTGAAACCAGAGACCCCCCAGGTTACTGGTATTGCAAAAAGCGCGAAGACGGAGGTAAGAGAAGCTTATCCAATGTCATACCTCTCGTTGATAGGACTTCTAAAGTAAATTATTTCTTGCGATCATTCTCTAAATTTCCTTAACATTACATAAGTCCAAAAACAGTGGTTCAAAACATAATCGGCGAGAGACTGAATCTGTTTCCTCAAAGCATTCATATGCTTCACAGTTAGGTCATCGAAAACCTGTTTGAATCCCACTTGATTCGCCCTGAAACAATTGAGCAATAAAAGAAACGACGGCCTGTGGGGCTTTACCAAAAATGGCATTTCGAGGCCTCTGGTTTCAGCTTTCGCACAAACTTGAACATCAAATGCTTGTAGCTCCATGAATTTTTAGCAGATTTGCAATATTCTTGTGTCAAGAATTTATTTAAAATCTCAGGAAAAGGGTGACTTGACTAAGGGTGCATTCAACGTATCGTTATTTTTAGTATTTAATCAAACGTCGAACATTTTTTTTGAGACAGCCTGTACTGTTTGCTTGCTGTGCCGAAATGAACTTTGCAGTTTTTGAAAGCCAACTACAAGCAAACAACTTCAGCTTGTTAATTTCTTTGTGTTTTCCAGGCTTGAGGAAAGAAATCAAAATAAGAGAGAGATTCATCAAAGTTTTCATACCACTAAATGACAACAACCTTGAATTTATTTCAGTCACTAGGCCAATGAAGATGAAATTATGACTATTTCAAATTGATATTTCGTTGAATTCAATGGTCAAAAATATTCATAGTCTCCTTTTGCAGGTCCACAAGGCCAACCCGTGAGCAAACCAGATAACAGCGACTGCGTAGGATCATCCTGCCTAAATGGAGGAACTTGCGTTGATCTCTACAAAAGATATGCTTGTGTATGTCCTCAAGGCTTCATTGGAAGTCGCTGTCAAACGGGTAGGTTTTCCTGCTTTCACCTTACTTGACTCATCCCAATGTTGTCGTCGCCGTCCCTTTTACAGCACAATGATTTGTACATAGATGCGGTTAAGCACCGTAAACAAGGGCATGCTGTTTTTATGCATAGATTCCAAGTATTTTAAGGAGGTTAGGATAAAATTCTGAAATCTTCAGTATTTTCCGGGATAAGAATGCTTTCCTCTCTTTTGAGAACTGAATAAAAACATTCAAAAATCTTGTCACCTTCGTAATTTCTAAAGTTTTTGATGAAGCATGAAATAATATCAAGAACGCCATAGTTTGACGATGTCTGCAAAACGTTATCAAGCACAAAATCTGTAACTCTTCCAGTTTGCGATTCAACCATTTGATGACATCACATCTTCAAATGAGTTGAAATATTCATGTGATATATGCTGCGTTTTCGGAAAATATTCAAGATTTCTGAAATAGTTCGACGGTAGTATTATATAGCGGATGAGTCAAAAAAAAGTTTACTCATTTGGTGGGCTGTAGAATAAAAAGTATGTGGCCGTTAGTCAAAACTGAAATGTTAATCTATCAGTCAAAGGCTAACTTAGAATAGAAAATTTTGTTTAGTAAAATCACTCATCATTCATACACAAATTTTAGACAAATGCCTGTAAGGAGTTTTTGTATGGGAATCGCAAATTCCATGTTCCATTCTGGTCCACGATTTTTTGAGATCGACATTCAGATTCGATGCCATTGTCACTTTCAGAAATGAACTTTAATTTTTATAGCAAGTAAATCATGGACCCGAATGTAATGTGGAACCGTGGTTCCTACCAAACCCTTTCCAGCCTTTTCCTAACTTCTGGGTATGTGAGATGAGTGATATTGCCAAACAAAATTTTCATATCTAAGTGAGCCTTTCAATGCCCACCAAACGCGCAAAATTTTTTGACTCAGCCGGTATATTAGTAGTAAAATTTTCTTCCAAGCCATATATTTAAGAGAAAAAGATCATAGAACATTTAACGCAACTTTTTATAACGATTTAATGATTTGGGACCTGGCCTTCTTTTCTACAAACCATATTTTCTTTTTAACGTGATGCTTTTCCTGCATTCAGGATGAGATTCTTAGACTGCGTTCACACGATGCCGGCACATTTTGATAACGGTAAAAATGTGACGGATAGGCCTCCCTTTCACACGGGAACGGCACATCTCTCTCCTTGCCAGCAGATTTCGAAACGGAAGATTTTGAAAACGGAACTCTAACGGGCATGTTTTGAAAATCGCATCATGTGAGGACTCTAAAATGATGACGCAAAACATTTTTCGGCGCTATTGGAACGAGATTTATCCACTTTTTTTAGTGTGAATGTGCATTTGTTGCGCATCAAAGCCTCCCAACAACTTTTTTCTCGTCAAATTTCGTACCGTTTTGAAATTGTTTCGGCATTGTGTGAACGCTACCTCAGATTTTGCTACGTCAGAGTTTCACCGTTTTCAAAAAGTGCCGGCATCGTGTGCACGTAGCCTTATTCCAAAAGCCCTTTTGACTATGATAATTATAAAGCTGTACAGTATGCATTTCAAAAACTTTGTGATCCTTTTTAAAGCTTCTAAAATATGATTATCTTCAAATTTCCCTTCTGTTTATTTGTGTCAAATGCCTAATATGTGATCTTTATTTTGCCCCAGTGGGGGAGGGAGCGACAAAATTACAGCCAGAAAACCATGTCTTTAGTATTATTACTTTCCAGACATGGTATTCCTTGGCCGTCCTTAGCCAAAGAGTGGTGATTTGCTTTTTGTTACAAAATTTTTGAATCTTACACAACGTAAGAGTCCATTTTTCATCTCTGTTTCACAGAATTTCGTCAAGGACATAAGAAACGTTCTTAAGTACAAAGTGTCCCAAAAAATTGTGCTCCCTTTGTGTGGCTATTGTGGAAGAGCTGTAGATTCAATCATCTGGGTTTTTACACAGCTGCATAGGTCAAGAGTTGTTGCTTCAAAAACAGCAAATGTATTGTTTTCCAGCAATGTCAAAATAAAGTAAGTTTTCAAAGAAATGGTTCTAGAATCGTGTTTAAAATTTTCCTGAAACCTTTAAAGGGTTAGCAATGTTGTCTACTCATAACAGAGCACTTTCTACCTGTTAAAAAATGTAGTAAAAAATTTAGTGCGTTGCCAGAGCCCTTTCTTGAAAACATGCCTTACTTCGACATTGCAGGAAAATGATAGAGGTGCTGTTTTTAAGGCAGCCGCTTATTTTGCTTTCTCTCTGCCACAAATCAGCAGCCACATCTCAGATTGACTCATACAAGGTCTAAAACTCTAAGTTGACGCTTGACCTATGCAACTGTTTAAATACCGAGATGATTGAGTCTGCAGCTTCTCCACAGCAGCCAAATAAACGAGGCACAATTATTTTTGGAACACCCTGTAGTAATGCAGCATGAAAATTCAATTGATGATGATTACTTTTGATTTCGGAATATGCTTTAAAATCAGATAGTCTTTGAAAGTCATACAAGGTCGAAACAATTTCAAAAATTTTGTAATTTGTCAAAGGTCAACTTTCCCTTCGACGCAAGTTCACGCAAGTAAAATTTTGTGAGTTGGGCACTCCAACCCAAAAATTCTACTGCGAGGTTTAACCCACTGCACAGGGGTACACGTAAGTTTCCTCAGATAAAATCTACCCTGTCTCCCAAGAAATATTTTCCATAAGGTGCAACGTTCATTTTTTCTTTGCTCACCCGTTATCATCCTCATTCTGCAGTGGCACATTGCCCCGATCCAGACATTCCGGTACATGGTCATGAGGTATCTGCAAATACCGGGGTGTCCGGAATGAAAACTTCAGTGGTCGTTGGATGTTTACCAGGCTACACAACAAATGATAATACAAGGAAGTCATGTGTCAAAGGGAGGTGGATTGGATCCAATGTCGTTTGTAAACGTGAGTACTTCGTTTTATTTTCGATAATTCAATACTGGAGGTAAATCACTCCAAATATCTCGCACACGTTCCTAGAAATATTTATGGTGCTGCGGAGGTGCCCTAACTTCAACGTTCTCGCCTTTGCACAGTTTCATAGAGTAGGCTTAAACGTATAGAATTTGAGACCTTGTTTGAATCAATCTGATAAGTGTTTGTTGAGTTGCGACACAAATAAAGGAAGATGAGTGGTTGTTTAAAGAACAGCACTTGTCTTCTTCTCAAGCATTGTCAGAATCAAGTATATTCTAAAAGAATGGTCCTAGCGTTGCAATTAATTTTCTTACATCTTGATAAAGGTCATTAGCATTGTTTATCCTCAAGGCCAGGGCATGAAAAAATATTTTTCTTCCTGTGACCAGGCAAAATTGATACTCGAATCTTCCTTCATGAACATTATGGAAATTTACTCCATCTTTTTTTTTTTTTTTTACATTCAATCTAAACAGTTACAATACATATTACTTAATTACACTACTTACAAAAAACTATACCCTACTACTAGTACAATACCATGTGAAGCAAAAACTATGACTACCATCATGGCAACATAAAACAGGAAACACGAACATAGCACTACACGTAACGACGTTAAGACGGGAATGGAAGGAGATTGAAGAAAACAGGACAATTTCTTGGGATAATATGAAAAATCTTTAATCAAGACGCTGCTCTGTCTTGAGGCTATACGTAATAGTCAAAGTTAGAATTGATGTGTTTACCTCACAAGACAGACTCTCATCACCGTACAAAAGAAGTTGCAAAAAGCTATTGCTCCAGACAGAATGCCCACTATTTTGAAGAACAACATTAACATCAGTGAGAAGATTGCATCTGTGTTCTTTGAAAGAGTCGCAGAGCAGCAAGAAGTGTTCCGTATCCTCTATGCCATCATTAATTGGACACATCGGATTCATTGTGTCTCTAAAATTGTGCCTAAATTTGTGGAAGTTGAGTTTGCTCAGTCCAACCCTGAGTTGAGTTAAGTATGCAACCCCCTTTGGATCATGAATACCATATACGGAGTTCGCAGGTGGTCTTATTTGTGCATATAGTTTCTTCTTAAAAATACCAACAGTGGGTGATGTTCTGATCTCAGGGTCAAGTTTGTTCCATTCCAGTAAACAATGAGGATAAAAGCTGGCTTTGAATTTTTCCGTTCTTGCCCTTATTTGCCCCACGACGGGCCGACTTCTAATAGGATAGGTAGTTTCATTGAGAGGTGGGATAGGGTCTCTCGTGTAATCAGGTGTTAACTCGTTGACAAATTTATAGAAAAGAATAAGCCGTCTACTCCATCTTCTTAAACATAAGGGCTCCCATCCTAATTCATTGTACAATCTTTCCCATCTCAAAGCATAGGCAAAACTGGATTCACTACGCACTCATCACCTTCCAAAATAATCACCCTGAACATGCATTTTGGAAGGGGGGAGGGATTGAAGCATACTTACTTTGGTTGAAAAACCGCTGATGATTGTTGGTATCTAGTGAGTGGTATGTTCAAAACATAGCTTTGGAATTGCCCATGTCCATAGCATTGATGAAACAGCGGATTGATGCTGGAACCCAGTAAAAACCATTATGGCATGTGCATCAAGGCGATGGGGAAAATCAAGAACTTATAAATTGTTTCGTTACGTAGAATACGAATATGAATTGTACTCGAAATGCAAGTGGATAAGCTTCATCTGCTTTACCTACCATCGCGGACAAAACTCGTTGGGACAGATTAGTTTTGCGTTAAAAGAGACTTTTCCTGCATGTAAACTGCTATATTCCACTGCTAATGCCCCCCCCCTCTCCCAACTGCAATGTTGGTTGCTTGGAGAAGATATACGTTCCAACTCAAATATGACATTTTCATCAGCGTTCAACATTGCAGGGGAGGGAGCTCAACTTTAAATTTTCTCCAAAATGCGAAGTACGTCAAGAGCTTTGTGCGCGATTGTAGATATATTTTGAAAATTTCCTGCAGGATAATATGAATGAAGAATTTCCTGTGACCACCCGGTCGCATGGTCTGGTGGGTTTTCATGCCCTGCTCAAAGCAAAAAATTCAACCCTTTTACGAAAGTACTGTAGGAACTATTTGAAAAAACAATGGAAGTGTTGTTTTGAATCAACCACTTATTTTGCGTGTCAGACTGACCCTATTTCTACGTTACAACCAAGAAATGAATGCATGCTATTTGAATAGGAATAGCACCTCGGGGTAATTTACAGTCAATGTTCCGATCTTATCATTTTCAGCATGTCAAAATCTATAGGCATGCCAAATTTCATGGTTTCTTCATTATATCCTCGATTTTTATGGCTTTTTGCACACTATGCAATTTGAAGGAAGAAGTTATTGTTCATAGGAACACAAAAATGTTGTAAAGTTACATTTACAAGGTCCTCCAGGATTATGGCTTTGGAAGTTATTGACTCCATTCTCTATTTCATAGCCAAGGATGAATGTGCCACAAAACCATGCTTCGGGAATCATTGCCAAGAACTTCAAGGTGGCTATCGATGTTATTGTCCAGCTGGCTATAATCTTGCAGCAGACGGAAAGACTTGCCAAGGTACAGTAGCCATAAACTTGACATCATAGATTTTACGCTATTACTCATTTGAATTCTGGGCCTATGCTTTTAAGCAAGCGATATGAATTATATCACTTGCAATTTTTTGATGGTAGGACTGACCTTCACCATCAAAATTTGTTTTCTAAGTGGATTTTTTTGGTACATAATAGTCGTCAGCAATGCTGGAAAAATTCAAATTTCCTGTTATTGTTTAAGTTTCCTCTCTTCGTCGCAAGTGTTGTGTAATTGTTTCCTCCCATATCTCATTCAACTCCAATTCACTGACGATCTTTTCCATTTTTTACCCTTCCATTGATTGACTTCTTCTGTCACAAATTCCTTTATTCTTGTTCCAAATGCTCTGCTGGGAACTTCCCTCGGAACTTCCCTCTGCTCGGAACTTCCCTCTGGTCCTCCTTTGTGCTCTCGTTATTCCTAATAATAATACTTTACTTGTTTCCTTCTCAAGTTTGAAGTAACTGTGAGATTTTTGCAACTTCGTATGTTTTCCGGCACTGATCATCAGTTTCAAATCGCCTGATGAATAGTTCGCAAAATAAACGCCTTAACCTATTCCTGACTTACCCATCGTTCTGAGAGCTCTTTTATTACTTTGTCCACAGACATCGACGAATGCTTGATTGGAAATGGTGGCTGTAATCACAAATGCGCCAATACTCCTGGAAGTTTCATTTGCACCTGCAACAGAGGTTATAGGCTGGAAGGAAAACTTTTGTGCATTGGTAAGAAATATTCTTGGTAAATATTGGGGAACGAGAAGATTGTTTGAAGAAAAGCATTTTGTTTTCAAATACAACTTCATTGTTTCGCCCATCATTGAGGCTAAAGTACCCTCCTCGCACCCCCTGTTTAGTGTCCGTCACCTGTTCTGACTGAGAAATGCAATATTTAACAATGCGCAGATCATGGGTTGCTGAAACTGAGCAATAAGTTACGTTTTCATCCACAAGAATGCTGAGGAAGATTGTTTGTCATTGAGATTGGATTGCAGCAAGCTACAGGGAGATCTGAGTCATGCAAGTTTTTTTTGCCACTGATGCTTTTTTCAAGATTACACTCTTGTTTCCTTGGTAGTTAGTGATACTAGTATACTTCGCATTTTTTCATATTTGATTCTCTTATAGGATCGTCGTTCGACCGAAGCTTTTTTCAAGGGGCTTTTCTCTAAAAATTGATTGCCATGGCAAATCACTAAGGAAATTGAATATAATATAGAGACCGTAATACTGAAAGCCCAACAGATTTTCTATGATAAAGAGCAAGAATTGAAGCGTAAATAAATCGTGTAAAGCTATTTAGAAAAGATGCCTGATTAGTATTGGCTAAAATACTCTTCCACATTTTAAAAGACAATGTGCTCAAAGTGAACTTCTCAAGAGTTTCTTTGTTATTCATCTTCTTAAACTATGTAGTGTTGGCTTCCGTAACTTACGTTGATAAAATCGCTTTCTTTCCTTGAAAACAAAGATAAGTGTAAGAGCAGATGTAGCGAATTTTTAGTTAAATGGAGGGTTTAGTTCAATTTTTGGTGGTGATACGCAGCAAGCTTAAACTATGAAGCAAACGTAACTGCATTGTGAATATGTCGAAGAAGATTCCAAGCGAGTGCAAAGCAAACAAGTTTTGAAATGTTAGTCGCGTCTTTGTGTATTTAATTCGCATAACAACCCATTGATTTTCACTGTATTTCGGCATGTGATGTAAGAGTTTGCTCTTTCTCTCTCGTGTGCTCTCTTTCTCCCTAATAATCAATTTCTCTTCACAATTTTCTCTAGATAATGATGAATGCCAAGGAAGTAGCCATGGCTGTGAGCAAGACTGTGTAAACACTCTCGGAAGCTTCAAATGTCTTTGCAAAAGTGGATACACTTTGAATTCTGATGGAAAAACGTGTGGTCGTAAGTGTTATGTTGACATTCCATGCAGTTTGTAAATGGCTTGATCTGACATGTAAACAAAATCTTTCCTATACAAATAAATTTGTTTCATTTTGCCACACTGCTCGTACTTCAATTCTTCTACAAACTGTCGCCATTATGGTACTCTTTCCAAATTCTCCTGTACCAAAAATTCGACTCCAGATTCAGAAATGGCACTCAAAGTAATGTCCAGGAGAAAGATTTCAAATATTCCTATATGCCACGTAAAATATGACAAAACATACCGTGTCATCAAAAAATTTTCCCACATTTGCAAGGCTGTTGTTGAGGATATGTATCTTCTATTGTCATTTGCTTGATACATTTACGAATGATAGGCTTCAAATTAGAGTTGAAGCAAGTCACTGGGGCAGACTCTCGCCATGTGAAAGCAAAAGGTGGCTTTTAAGAGCAGTTTTATGAGTATAACAAAGAAGAATATCTTCGTGGCAGATTTTGTTTACTTGATTCAGAAGCCGAGTAAAATTCATTGCAATTCTCGCGTATTTAAGACTTAAGTGAAACAATTACCACAGCTTCTGAATCAAATAAACAAAATTTGTGAGACAGAACTTTAGATTTGCCCTACTTTCTTTAGTTATAAGCACATAACTTCTCTTAAGCAACACCCTTCATATGTGCAATAGGCGAGAGTTCACCCTGCTGTTTTCAGGGCAACTTTTGCGGCCATGTTTTTTTTATTTACTGGTTGGGAGAATTTCCTTTGCCTACAGCCACTAATCGCTTTGAAATGAGGTTTCAATCAAAAGCAATTGATGCTTTTGTATTACAAAATTTTCCCTTGTTTTTCGGTGGTTTTAACTAATAGATTTTCACGATACAAATATTTTTTCTGCATCGTAGAAACAGCATGTCCATACATCCCTAATATTGCGAACGGTCAAATTACAAGATCACGATTAAAAGTTGCTTATTCATGTTCAACCGGATATCAGTTGAATGGCCCAGCGATACGTCACTGTCTTCCTGATGGAAACTGGTCAGGCGAACAGCCCACTTGCAAACGTAAGTCAAGTGTTTTAATCTAGATATAGCACGTTGTTGACTATATCGATGAGGATGGCACCAAAACCAAAACTTAAAGGCAGTCTGTCACGCATTCGATTGGGTGATAATGACAATACAAAGAAGAGGAAATTTGAATGGCTGATGATCCTCTGACTTTCTACGGCCGTAGAAAGTCGAGGAGATTAGCCCACCCTTGTTTCAAATACACAGATTCACAAACAAATCCGTTGTGTTGAGCTCTGATTGTAGTGGCCAATCAGATACGTGACAGACTGCCTTTAAATGCCACAATTAACCTTGTAGCTATGCGATGAAAGAGCCTCAATCGAACGAAGGTTTTTGTACATTTCGTCGAAATTCGTAGAATTTTCGAATATTGTACCGCAGTCATTAGAAGTTATGGTAACACTCAATCGAACATTTCACATGAAAATATATAAAAACTTCGCTCGATCGATCTGTTTCGATATAGCTAAAAGGTTCTATTTTCTTCATACCTTATCAATTGATGTACCTAATCAATTTTCATTTTGGTTCTCTTAAATCTATTTTATTCCTTGTATCCACTTCTAAAGTTTTCTTTTCGAAAAGTACAGAAAACAACATACCAAAAGCTTTCTGGTTTTCGTTTTCTCAAAGATATTTCATTTCTCCCTTCGCCTCGTTGAGTAGATTTATTTTTGCTGCTTTTATTTCTACGCTGATTTCATGGGAGAATCTAGACTGATGACGATGAGTCTCTTGTTGCCCTGTGCTCTTTGACTTGGTGATGGCGCTTCGGGCAATAAAGACTCATAGTATTACTCTGAAAAACTTGGCCCTATTTAGGCCCAAACTTCGCAATTCATAATGTACCAATCAGATTGCGAGATTCGTCAGAGAACAATGATGTCGAATTCTCGATTCGCATGATGCAATTGACTAGATTTTGAACAAAGTTGCTACGGCAGGTGGCTGAAGTTTTCGCTGGTTCGTTTTGGTCTTAAAAACATGAAAAATGTAGTGTTGAAAGACACATTTTGGACTTACCAGGTAAAGTAAACATGCTTCTTCAAATTTATACCAAGTTTCTTTGGTTAAACGCCTGCTTAACGTGGTTTTTATTGCATTTTTGTTCCGAGGAGTGACCGTTGAGCTGAGCTACTGCAGTAGTTCGATCCTGATTCCATCGATCGAATCATAATCAAATGCAGAGATATGGCCGGCTTTTTCACTGTTTCCTGATGAGTCCCTCTTGAGCAAGGTTTACCGCAGGGATACAAGGGACTCATCGTCATAAGTCTAAGGAGAATCTTCCTTTAAGGCCCCTTCGGTGTAGCAAAGCAGGCATCTGTCTGTCCATGGTATCTACCTGGGCTTGTAAGAAGCGTAAAATTTTGCAAGTCACCGATCAATACTTTAAGCTTGAGTGCGCCAGATCAAAACATTTTGGTAAACTTCTTATAAATCGACCCTTGTATTATCTTCTTACCGTGTCGTTTGCTCTTGACAGGGGTAAATTGTGGCAAGCTTGGTGGCGAGACAGCCATTATCTCTATACCAAGTACTACATATGACTCTATTGCAAGGTTTTCATGTCCAACGTCTTACAGTCTAATTGGAACCTCAACGCGAAAATGCTTGAAATCAGGGCAATGGTCAGACAGCCACCCAAGATGCGCAAGTAAGTATTTGAATGGACCTGATTGGCTAAGGCTCATCAGTCAGTTTTTATCATTTTTTATCATTTTTATTATCAATTCATTTAAAGTAGGCATACATGACGAAATTGTTACAAAATAAGAGCTAATTCTAGCCTACTGTCTAAGAAAGTAATATTTGTAAAAAGAGAAATGAAGTACAGAATAATTTTTTACGAATACATAAGATTGACAGATCCTTACAATGTTTCTATTATGTACAGTGTGTTCTTTTTTCAGTATTTACAAAGCAGCAAATTTACGTCAGTTCGAAAACCCAACCAGCAGAGCCACGACCCAGTCTCTTGATAAAACACCTATTTTCTCTTTTGATTCATATCGTGACATAAAAACTTGTGCCATGAATGCCAAAATGAGAATAGCACTGTATGGTCACATGCCCTCCCAAGAGTATTGTCACATCTTCAATGTCACATTGCTTGCAAAAAATTGTAGTGTAAAAATCTCGCACGTCGATTTTTATTCAGCATAGGATGAAACAAGCTGTCTGGAGAAGTCCGTAAAATCATGGCCTAGTCAAACTAATATCATTTCGTACTTATAATATGGATTTGTCTCTTTAATAATTGGAATGTCAAATTTACGTTGAGTTTTATTTTTTTCTGGAATGACCCTCAAAATGGACTTCGTAGTTCTGATACCAAAGTTCATAAGAAAGCTGCGTTTTCCAGCCAATATCACAGCATAATTTGAAATGGGTAAACCCAGTCTTAGACTTCTTTGTCAATTGGCTGAATATGATAGGACTACACCTATTTTATTCATTGAATTCCTCTTACTTTCTCTTTTGATTTGCACTGGTAGAGCTTCTTTCAAATGAAAATCTTTTTAATACGATACCTGAGAACGAGCAGCTTTGACATAGGTCAATGAGGGCGAAATTTGCTTTCGCTGGAAAGTGCAGTTTCGTCACCATTCGTAAAATGATACTCAAGAAGACAGGCAGAAGCAGAGTTGCGTAACAGCCACTCTTTGATATATCAAATGTTAAAATGGCATAGTCATAATTTTAACATAATTTCCTTAGCATCAAACATGTAAGACATCCAAGAAAAAGTTCTAACAATGATTGAAAATGTCCACTATTCCATCAGATAGTGCAAAATGTCATTGCACACACATATAACGGAGCAGTAGCCTTTTGGATGCCGAACCTTTTTTGCATCACCCAGGTTCTTTGGAATCACGTATTGTAAAATTTTGTCTGAAAAAAGAGAATCTTTGTTGCATGATTTTCAGAATCTGCGTGTCCAAGACTATCGAATCCAATAAATGGCCAAATCCTTGGACTTGGTACAGTTGTTGGAAGTGTCGCCAGAGTCAAATGCAATAAAGGATATCGCCTTGTACAGACAAATCTTGAGTTACGTACCTGTCAAAGTAATGGACAATGGACTAGAGGAAATACAGCTGTTGTCACATGTAAAAGTAAGTCAAAGTTATGTTATGTTGTCATTGTTGCTATGGTAGCAGATGAGTAGGTATTCCAGTGGATAGCATTATTAGTAACAATTTATCCGCTTCTAGAAAACTCGTGCTGAAAATTTTTTAAACTGTTGACCTCTTCGTCTCAATAAGGCTTCAAATGATTCTTTATATTTTCTTCGCAACTTTACTTGACTGTTTTCTCTTAACTTGGAAAAACCACTTTCCCTCGAATAGGTTTAATCGTCAACATTGTTTATAGCCTGTGGACAGGCTTCAGAATGTTGCCCTCCTCCGTAGCTGCCAGATAGTTCACTGGATAAGGCCTGTTCACAGGTTACATTGTTTACCTATTTAATAGAGAGATGACAACTTGGATTGTGCCATCCATGATTGTCCTTTAGCCCATACCCAGGGAAACCAACTTTAGTGAAGTCTTCTTGCGACTGCAAAATTGTGGATTGTAAATCACCCAAGGTGTTTTGAATACAGCCAATGCTATGAGGTTGAGATTTTTTTGACTCGATCTCTTACGTAGTGTTTTACATTTAAAAAGTGTCTAATTTAATTGATTTTGCTGCTAGCAGTCTGCCTTCATACTTTAATTGCACTGAATATTCTCAATTTTTTTCCAAAATTCTTGCATTGCATGTTTTAGTTATTTTTGCTGACCAATATAAGGAAAGACATGTTGCTACCTTAACAATTGATTTACTTAGAAAAGTGTAATGAACAGATTGTCTTCAGCTAGACAGAGCAGAAACTGCGCACGCATGCGCGAAAACTCTTAACTTTGAGCCCATCAAGCCCTTCCTGCAACAGATTCCAACATATGGCAACACTTGATATTTTGTTCCTTTGGCCTTAAACTGTTGGTTCATCATTTCAGAAAGGTTATCTGTCCAAACATTTCCTTATCTCAGATTGCTCGATGATATCATTTTACGCAGTTTCTGCTCTGTCCTTCAGCTAAGGATTCTATACTCACCTCGTTAAGGCCCGAGTGGCCGAGTGGCTTATACAGTCTTCGTCAGGAAACTGGAGTTAAGCGCGGTCGAGTGAGGTCAAACTCTGGATGGGCGACCTCGGAGGCCTGACCTCACAACTCACCTCGTCGTCCTTCGGAAGGGACGTTAAACTAGGGCTCCCATGCTTGGATGCAGCATGCACAGTGGGCCTAAATTAGCTGTTAGTAGCTAGAAATCCTGATAAGCCCACTCAAAGCAAATTGGAAACAAACAAATAAAAAACCACGGAATTACAGCAACTTGTTAATTGTTCTTTGACAGATAAAGTACTAGCATTTTCCCGGCGGTATCCAATGCCCTATTGAATATTCTCATTTTTGCTAAAATCCTTGCACTGTTTTATTTTAGTTATCGACTGTGGCACTCCAACAAAGAACTCATACGTGCAGATTTCACTTCGAGGTGGCACAACATACCAGTCTTCTGCAGCATACACATGTAGTCAGTCGAATGGGCAAAGATGTCTTGAAGGATCTGCAACAAGGCATTGCAATGCTGATGGCAAATGGTCAGGAAAAGAGCCTTCTTGTGTTGGTAGGTGTTTTTAAGGGGCGCGCATAAATGGGATACATGCAATCTCGATTTTTGTCATATCCATGTAAACCATTGATTCCTACTATGCATCTGAACTTTGACAAATGGACCCATTCGTATCGCAGAATTTTCAAGAATTCCGAACCCTTTGGGGAAACATTTATCTATGGTTAGATGCTAGGATCCATTTCACATTGAATGCCAGGCCAACATAGGAGAATGATGCTAAAGAATAGGAGCCGCTGACGAGAGAGCAACAACAACAGCAGTTGCTACCGCCATTTACCCCCCTCCAGAATCCCCACCGCTCAATACACTGCTCACATGCCGCCAGGTCAAGGTTCCTGATTCACACATATCAATGACTTGAAGAAAGGTCAATAGACCTTTTCAAAGAGGTCTGGGGCTGCGCGCCACTTTTCTGGAAGATGGCGGATAAGCTGCGAAGGGGAATCCCCTTCGCATTGCAAACGTTAATATGCTGTTGCAGTGGGCGGCGTAATGCAACAAAAACCGAAATTAAGTCCAGCTAATGTACACTCAAAGGACCAGAAATGCCCACAAAATATTACAACATCAAACTAAAGAGTTAGTCGTCAAGTTAAAGTGATATCTTACAAGGAAAAGTTTATTTCTTCGAGTTCGTTGAATTTGGATTGTATGATAATTAGTTGCCAATTTTTAGATTTTTATTCATGAATAAACGGAGCTCATCTATTGCCCTAATTAAAGATACACGAAGGCACATTTGGTACAAACGTATAGGGGCAAACATCTACTTCCTCTCTTAGACCCTCTGAGCCTCGTAGCAAAAGAGAGGCTTCGACGGGAAAACATCCCTCCTCACATTTGTATTCGTCATTTTGTTCTCTGCTTCTTGGATCAAACAAAAAGAAACTGGTTTCCAGAAAACAATGTGGATTTCAGAACGAAAACAGAAAAAATGTAGTCGTTTCTTGATTGTACAATGAGGAAGAGATTCCAAGTCAAAGATTTGCTAAAGTAATATGTATATTGTTTTGTTTGGAGGCAAAGTCTTAGTGACATGTTGGTTGCGAGCAGTTGTGCAGTTTTTTGTGTTGACTTTTCAATCGGAGCAAAAGTTTTTACAAGTAATGAGTAAATGGGAATCTTGTGCAAGTTGAGCTGTCTGGAGCAGGTAAGTGGCCTTATTTTACGAGTGCATACATAAATGCTTTATTTCAAACCACTCCAAACTTTGTAAGGCGCATGTGAACAAATTAAAAGATCGAAGAAACTTTTCATTAGCTGAATTGATTTGGAAAGGCCTGGTCGGTAACTTTAGCACTGGAAAGAAGAAATGTGAATAATTGTTTGTTTCTTAACAGTTCTCGATACATACGACTGTTCGTATTCCTGCAGTTATCGGGGGATAAGCCCAATTCGCAAACAGAAATCTAAATTTATCTGACAGAGTCTGAGGGCATCACGAAGTCCAAACTTCGCTGAAACAACTCAAAGGTATAAACGTCTCCTCCCCGTAAAATGTGCTAAACATTGCATTCATGTGATAAGCAAGTATTTGTTTTCATGCTGAAGCCCCTCTGGTCTTTCATGAACCATATAACTAGAGTTGAATATTTTGTTCACAACTTTTCCCACTGCAACTCCAGTTCAGCATCGCGGAGAAGATTCTCGTGTATCCGCCATCTTCCAGAAAAGTAGCGCGCCGTCCCAGACCTCTTTGAAAAGGTCTATTTAGTCTGGATAACTTTTCATTCACCATATCATGTGTGTTAGATTCAATATGAAACAGGCTTACAAAAGAAAGGGGAAAATTGGTATAGTAACTCTGTGGCATAAAATGAAGGTTTGAAGTTTTCCAAGCAGACCTATTTTATGCATGAAATGTAGAGTTTGTTCGAGTAAACTTTTAGTTGCGTCGTTAGAATGTTTTTCATTGCCATACAATATGTATTGAACCAAACCATTGTTTGGAAGGGCGTCGATTTGGACAAATGGTCGTAACAATTTCAAAACTCCTGCGAGATGCCGTCGTTGAATTTCAAATAGATAGCAAAGCTACGATATATGTCCCGTATCTGAACATGGGTCGCAGGAAACGAAGTAATAAATAAAAATATAAACATAAACATACCTGTGTCTTTACAGTGGCTTCTTCTGCCTTTCTTGGCCTTCTTTTGCGTCCCTGCCTCAGCTCAAGTCATTGCTTCAAGTTCGTAGTGGTCTAATTCAGTTTCTCTGCAAATCGACTTTGCATTTTTGTGCAAAATGGAACAATGTGAACGGGTAGCTTCGTTGAATCAAAAGCGGATGAAAAGAGACCTGTTCGATCAGTGTGAACAGGCCTGGGCCTACTAGCCTTTTGAATTACTATGAAGTTCACGGCATGATGTTACTATGAAGTTCACGGCATGATGTTGCTTGCTGTCTGATCTCAAGGTTGCGAAAGGGCTCTACATAATCTTCGAACATAGCACCATTGTTTTGTGGTCTATTAAGTGAAGTCCTCTGGTTAACTGATTATATTCAAACTGCAGAGTAGAAGAGATGCAGATACAATAAGACACCGTATACAAGAACATAGCAAAACAAGAGCCTGCAGACGATTTTGTGGAAAAAGGCACCCAAAACTAAGAACCAAAAAATGACTGATTTACGACAATTTTCTTATGAGATGGTACACTTAATTAAGAAATTTCATTATATCAGTGTAAGCAAACTCCCAGCTATTGATAACTGAACACCTCTAGCAGTTCTCAGGGATATGCAAATTGTTTTATCAAGCCGTATGATATCAACTGATTGGTCAGCAACAAAAATACTATGCTCTCTAATATTTAAGTGCAGTCATTATTCCCTCAATTTCATTTAACACATTGTGTACTGTATCTATATATACAGTAGTCTCAAGTGTCTTTGTCTTATAGTCTCATAGTCTCATAGTCAAGAGCATCATAGTCTCAAGTGTCTGTGCAATAAGAAACACACACTGAAAATGTTATAAATACCTCAGTTATAAGAAACCTAGTCAGTCTGTTTTTTAAAAAAGCATGTTCTTGTTTGCGGGGTTTTACTGTGTATTTCTTCGAAAGACAAGACCAATAATTTCTTATCTTATATGCAATTAAGTTTTACTGGATACCTCGGTTGAGAAGACTTTATTTGGTAGCTATTTTGCTTTAACTTTGTTGGAAAACTTCCAGTGATAGTTTGCAAAGCCCAGATTCCTCGGATTACTCATATCAATAAGCAATTTGCACGCATTTTCTAACGAAAAATAAATAGTTAAGTGCTTTCAGTTTTTAGTCTTAATTGCAAAGATAATTTCTGGACCACAGATCAGTAACTTATGAAAAAGTCAAAATTCACAACCTTCCGTGTTTTGGTGCCATTTTTCCTAAAACTAAACTTTCGCTTTTATGCAGTTTTTCCCTTTTCTAGCCAACTCTTGCTGCAAGCCAAAGATTCCAGAGCACTCGACATTTTACTCCGACAATAGTTACTTCTATGGTGATAAAGTCTACACGAAGTGTGATACGGGATATGTAACTGGTGGAACAGCCCTACGAACATGTCAGAATAACGGACAATATTCGGGAGCACAAACAACGTGCACAAGTAAGGTTTTTAAATGCAATTTTCAAAAGGCAGTGAAAAACCTCTCTGTATTCGTTAAAGATTCTGGATCAATTGTTTTTTCCTTGCATTCGAAAGGTCTAACACAGTTTATAAAAAGATCATATGATCCAGATTCTTTCTTCGCATATCAGAAGATTCAATGTTTTTGTAGTCATATCACTGTATTGTCACACTAGACTGATTACACAGTCTCTTGTATCTTTACAGTAATCCATGCTAAACAGGGACTCAGAATGAGATGGTACCAAACTGGCCCTACTTAGTGGATGCTTAGATTGAATCTCTGTCTTGGTACTCTCATACGCAGAGGCTCCCTTACGATGTTCCGCTCCGCTACGTAGTATTCTTTTGAAATTCGAAATGGTTTGCAGTGCCAAATGATTGAGGAACCTCTGCATTGGAGAGTACTGTCTAGGCATGCTCTATACCAGAGTAGTTTTCTGGATATTTTATTCTATGTATTATTACCTGACTGGAGTTTCAAAAATGAGGCAATACAGAATCCCGCCATTCCTATTGGCTAATCACACATTTCCCGTGGGTTTCCCGTAGCTTTGTATAATACGATACAAGGACGCGTTTTTGTCACCGCAGCAACTGCTTTAGGCCTAGGTCTGTGAGATTTGCAGTGAACTCAAACGACGTGATTGTAACAAAATGTGTTTGATGAAATCCGAGTCAAGATTAGAAGATGTCAGGTAATAAAACTCATACTAACCGGTTTTGTCGTTGTACAGCAAAATATGAAGCCCTCGGTCTTAATGCACAGACTTCGCAAGCTCGGTCTGTACTTTTAAGACCTTGGGCTTTATATTTTCCTGTACAACACAAAACCGGTTAATATGTGCATAAGACATCGGGGAAGTTTTCTGAAGTAACGACAAGATTTTCGTTGCTCAGAAAGAAATATCGAGTGTTTCATTATGCATTTCTTTTTACCTTTTCTCTCATTATCTAGTTGTTGATTGTGGAGACCCAGGGAGTGTTTCTAATGGTGTTCGAATGATGAGTGCTACTACGTACCAGTCTACTGCGAAATACTTCTGTCACCCTGGATATAAGTTATTGGGCTCACCGGAAAGAGTTTGTCAAGCAGAAGGGCAATGGTCCGGTCAAGCAACGAGTTGTGTCAGTAAGTCGTCAAATATCATTATCTCCATTTACTACTGGTCCATTTTTAACAGAAATCATATCTGAAACAATTTGACTGGTAATTGTTGTAAATATGTTGTCACAGAAGTTTATACCATGACCTCTGAAAAGAATTTCGGAGCATGCGACTTTTGCAAAGAAATTTTAAATGCAATGTGTAAAATGTTATTGCTCTATTCTTTCAGCTGAATTGATCGGATCGAAGTTTACGTAATTTGCCATAAAACCAGAGAGAGCATTTATGATATCATCATTTTCAGAATAGACCCTTTTAAGAAGAGGATTGGATCGAGCGTCCAAATCTAGTAAAGTTGTAAAGGAAACATAAGCATGACAACGATGCTAGCTACGGCAAGAAGTAGCTTCAGAGAGTAATAATCAGCAATGGTTTTTCTCAAAGCGAACTAAGAATGACTTGGTTAATACACAGGGAAGTTTATTTGCCTACTGGCCTTGTTTCTCATTGTCTTCATTCACTGTTAGCTGATTTTGTAGTGTAACAGTTACAGCTAAAAAGTGGAAGCATACAAGGGTTTCATTTTGCGAGTTGCAAATCGAAGTTTGTTGTTTTCAACCGTTGTTATTCAATCGAAAGAAAAGTCAGCTAAACATCAATGAAAATAGCAAGAAACATTTCAAATCCATGTTAATATAACTAACCTGTCAAAACTTATTGAAGTATTTAGAAACATCTGGCCCTTCCCTGACGTCATCGATCACGTGACATTCGAAAGTTTTTCAAAGTAGCACATTGTTTTAAATCAATCACAATAGTCTCTTCTAACAATAAAAACCTTAAAAACTGAAGTTAGGTACTTGGTGAGATGGTTAGCCTATTTCCCCGTCTATTTCGATACTCGAGAGTACTGCTTTGAAGCAAACCCTTATTTTGCCATTTTTCTTTGCCATACGCCAGCAACCACTTGTCAGATTAACTCAAACAAGGTCTCAAATAAGGTCAAGGTCTTAACTCAAACAAAGCATATACTATAAATCTGTGAAAAACCAAACAATTGAGATTGCAGCTCCTTCACAACAGCCACACAAACTCGACACAATTGTTTGGTACACCAAGTAGTTAATGATTTCCTATCTGCCCACAGAGAGCTCTTGCGGAGGAAGGAAACTTGGTAGCAGTGGAACAATAACAACTGCTGGCGGAAAGGAAGTTTGTCATTGGTTGATACAAGTTGGACAAGGAAAGAAAGTGAATATTGATTTTACTTCATTTAATATTGGTGACAAAGATATGGTTAAGATTTATGATGGTCAAAAGTATGAAGAATACATCACATTCACAAAGAAGCAACAACCAAGATCTTTCACTGGAAATAGTCATTTCATGAGAGTTATTTACATTGGAGAGGACACCTCTGGAAGCGGATTCAGCTTGAACTTCAAAGGAGCAAGTAAGCTAACTTATCTGTTTTTAAATATTCCTTGCTACTCTCGAGTACGGAATAATTGCCCGCCTTACCAATGTTTTAAATCTTTCCAACCCTCTCCACTGTTATTCCAACCCCACCCCCTTTATCAATCCTTGAAGAATTGAAATAGTCATGAACATAATTGCTGAAGCAACGTAAAAAAGATACGTGTTTAAGTGAAGGCCGACTATTTTCAATTTTTCCAGCCTCCCCCATTGTTCCAGCCCCCTGATTATCATTATATCGAACAATTTCCAAGCCCTTAGTTATTATCATGCCCCCTCCCCCCGTTTATTCGGCACTCGAGAATAGACTTATAGCTTTGAGCTCTCCGTTCCCTGCAATCCCTAATTTGTTGATCTCAGTTCGGTCAATAGCGACCCATATTTTTTTGGCACTTTTATCAAAAATAGTCTCAACTTGCAGGAGTTTTCTTCAACAACGATTTTATTGCAAGGCGTATCCCACGTCTATTTTAAGACGGGCTTTGATGAAGTTACAAGGAATTGAACATTGCATTCTTTGAAGTGAGATCCGCTCGTTCCAAAAGATTTGAGTCATCATATTTACCAATAGAAACAAGCCCAGGTTACCCATATTCAGCTAGGTTTTATTTTTCTGATGTTAACTGGGACAAACTTTCTCCCATGATTCCACATCATGAGTCAAAAATGAATTTTCCGTAAACGTTTTGAAAAGGGCAATGTTTCGATCAGATTTTAGTCCAATTTTCAGCTTAAGAATGATGGCAGTGTGTCCCTTATTCCCTAATAAACGAAATGTGCAATGAGCGTTACTTGTTACGCTACGGGTACATCTTTGTTCTTTGTTTTTCATCCTGAGATGGTAATGCTCTTCGCCAATATTTTGATGCTAGGATCTTCCGAAATGTGACGTTTTTCAACCTGTTTGGAAATTTTCAGGATTCGTTTCTTAGCAAGATTGCGCCCTAATTTTTAACTTATGACCGAGATCGATTCATTGAAAATTTGTGTTTCTCAGTTGACCTTTCTATTCAAAAATATATGACTGGTCATTGAATTGCATGAAAAATTCACCATACCAGCGGGTGACCGAAAATTTTCATGAGCTTAATTGCATAAAGCCCTCTGAATTAGAAGGTACTGATACATGCTCATTGATAATGCTTTGCATCAATACATAGCAGAGAGGCTGCTTTTCTAC
Organism: Aurelia sp. 4 Dawson et al 2005; assembly: GCA_964019985.1. Taxonomy (NCBI): domain Eukaryota; kingdom Metazoa; phylum Cnidaria; class Scyphozoa; order Semaeostomeae; family Ulmaridae; genus Aurelia; species Aurelia sp. 4 Dawson et al 2005. Next base: position 17,332,079 of record OZ026492.1, read on the forward strand.
CTCTTGAGATGCTGCAGGATCAGTCTATAGCAACGATTGCCTCCTAAAATATGATATCCACAGAAGTCTGACATCTCACATTTTCCATTCAGAGTGAAATAGTTGCTTCATTTTTCCCGTCCATGTTTGTCGTCCATGTCTGTCCATTTTTTGTAATTTTTAGGGCCTGTTCATATGGAGGCAAGCCAGCCTGCTTACCGGGCTGGAGCTCTTTGCCGAGGTCTCACCTCATCCCCAATTCCAATACAAAATTTGATTTCTGTTCATATGAGCAGGCGGGCTGGCCCGCTAAGCGAGATCTCACTGGTGTACAGGCGAGATCTCGGTAGGCGGGATGAAAATTTTCCCATATGAACACTATATCCCGGCTACCAATATGAAAATTTCGCTATTGCTCATGCGCTGCTTATCTAAACAATAGGCACGTGTCTCATTTTAGACACGTGTCCAATTTCTGTCTCGGCAAGCGGGCTGGAAGTTCTCCATATGAGCACAAGATGAAAGTTGTCTCGCCTACCGGGCCAGCCCGGTAAGCGGGCTGGCTCGCCTCCATATGAACAGGCCCTTAATCTGCGAAAGTACAATTTTCAACCTGCTAAGAAGTACGAAATGAAGTCATTTTATATGACGTCACTCCAGGTTGACCTGACCGAGGCTGCCAAATCTGTTGATATCGTACCATTCACATTGCTAGCCTCTTTATTGCGCCTTTGCACACCAGTACAAAATACGATTTGGTGACGATATTTTGCCTAACTTACGAAGATTCATTAACAATTTATGAAAGTTGGAGGCATCAAAACTTGGAAATAACTCACGAGTTGTGTTCAGCAGTTGGTAAAGTTGCTTTCTAGCAATAATTTTATCAACCCCGGACTTGTCCTTTAAGTGTTCATTTATCGCTAGATCATGTCCAAAGAAAAAAAATTTTTATTTCAATCCACCATTATATTCTTATCGTTTACATTAATATTCCTGTTTAGCAGTTCTCATTACCATTCAAGTGATCTTTTTGTCTTCCTTGGTGTGAATGGTGGACAGTAGTACCCTCTCAATGGGTGAGGTTGAGCACTGGCTGTTTTCTTGCACTCATCGGCGTAGAATTGAATTGGCTTCCCTGAATTGCCATCCTTGAGAATAACTGAATATTTGTTCTTTTCTCCGGAGAAGAATTTTGAAGGCCATTTTCTACATGATACAGTTAGGATGTCAGTTCCTGGGTATTGAATGACGATGAAGTGGCTATTTTGATCATCAGGGCTGACCCTTTCTTTACCAACAATCCAATGTGGCTGTGATGCGTCTTCAACAACTGCAGTTTTGCTGCCAATACTTAGCGTCCAATATCCATCACCTCTTTGCCTGAATTGCATCTTGTTGGTGCTCCTTGCATAGCTGTTTTGGAATGATAGATAAAACGTTGTGTAAATGATGTGTCGACCCCCGGAATCATGTGCCTTGAAGTATAGATGCCAACTTGGCCAATAAACTGAGATCATCATGTATTGACTTGGGAGCCAAACAGGGGGATCACGCACACCATTCTTCTTCAAGAACTGCTTCAGGTATTTGCTGCCTTCAGAATGACCAGGGGGATAGTAATGCACGACAGCTCCTGCATGCTCTGGTTTTGGTTCATGCAAGAATTTCAGTCTTTGGCCATGCTCATAGCTGAGTAAGGAATCGACATTCTCATATGTGCTTGCTTCATCAGATTCATTTGCTTTTCTGAAGACTATTGCGAGATCCTTGATGACCAGTGACCTGTAGGCTGCTAGCTGGGCATACATCACACAGAATTGGTAGCCACGCTTGGCCTCTGTTGCACTGGAAGCTTTTGCTCGTCTTGCAATCCTGCTTCCAAGTAATGAGAATTGTACGGCACCAATATGAGAGGGAATTTGATCGATCAAGTATTCAACATCGTTTAGGTCAAGGTCTTGTTTCTTTTTCTCTTGGATGTAACCCATGATGAGAGTTAGCTTTGAGCGGAATGCCTCAATGCTGTCAGCTAGATCTTGATCGCTTGCCTCTTTGATCACCTCTTCCATTGTATCTTTGATAGCATTGCTCGCCTGAAATCAGAATGGCTCACATCATTACTTATGCACCAATATTTGTATGGACGACAAAAAAGAATTGGAAAATTTGGGGGGGGGGGTTAAGGGATGAAAAGCACGTGGCTGATATTCATAACCAAAATCGTAGAATGAAAACGACGACGAGAAAGGGCATTTTTGTGATGAAAAGACAATACAGTTACATTGTGAAATTTGACAATCCAATCACATGATGAAAGATAAAGTTTAACAGACTGGTTGAAAATACGGTAGAAACCCGCCTAAAAGAACCTGTTTTTATAAGAACCTTGAGGCTGAACTGTTATCTTTTAAACTCCTTAAATGAGAACCCCCCAGAGGTTGAAACTGGGAGAGGTTTTTCATGTGTCAAGAATTCCTTAGAATTTTTAAGATTTTTACATTCTGATCAGAATTCTTCGGTGTGGCACAAGAGACTGCATGATGTTTAGATAAGAATTCTGACCTAAAACTGTTCTCATGAAGTTAAAAGAATTCTCCTGAATTCTTGTGCCGAAAATGGCATTAATTTTTGCAAGGTGTGTACTGTGTACTGCACATAAGAACCCTTTTAAGAAACTTGCAGGCTGGAATTTAGAATAGCAGCCATTTAGATAAGAACCGACTCAGGCTGCCCAAGGAAAACCTAGGTTCTTTTATGCGAGCTTCTACTGCATAAGGTCACATCCGGGATTTCCAGCTCTAGGCTATACACACACTTTATTCAACGTAATTTATGTATTCACATCCAGGATACGTAGTCTTTATAATTAGTTTTATATACTTAGTCTCAATACTCTAGTTTTACTTAGTTTGGACTAGTTTTAAACTAGTTTTAACTAGTTTTCATAACTATAGTAAGTTTTTAAATTTGAGGTCAAAATTTCCTTTGACAGAAGCACTCCGCGTAGCGACCCGTAAATTACAAAGATGTTGGTAAGAAGTTTGAAACACTTCTGAAACATTTCTGAAACACCCTAAATATGCATTAGTACATTGATATGCGGGGTAGCTTTGACTTACCTTTTGTGGTGTAAAGATGCCAATTACGCTTGATACTAAAGAAGCAATGGTGGCAACGACCATGCCCCCAGGGAAATTCTCAGCGATGCCAGAAATCACCATAAGTGCACCTTCAGCGATTGTCAATGGATTATCACTTTTGAGTTTTGGGACAGCTCTGGCTAAACTTTTTGCCATGCCAAGAGCATTGCTTGCGTAGTCTGGTCCTTTCTTTACTTCATCTTTGATTTCTTTGATCATCTGCTTCAATTCTGCTCTGTCATTTAGCTGTTTCTCCAAATCTTTAAAGGCTTCTTCTACCTCTGCATCTGTTGGGACGTTGCCATGACAGAAGGCAAGGCTCGCGAGGAGGAGAAAAACTGATACTTTAAGACACATTTGTACTTATTAGGACTGCCTTCTCAATCGTAGTCTGTTCGTCATCCAGCCAATGCAGGACTGAGCTATCGAGTATGCTGTATGTCCTATAAGCACTGCGATAGTTACGTTCAAATAGTCTTGTCAGGGGGTACTTGCTACTTTTTATATACGAATTTTGCGAATCCGAGGAACGACAACTTCTTGTTAGATGGGGGTCCACTCCCCATTTTAAGAAGGGTTCACACTTCTAGATGTCAAATTTGACATAATGCTTCGCTTTACCAGAAATTTTGTGGGGAAACTAACTGTTCATCAGTACCAAATAGATGAAATCTTCAGTTTCTTTTTAATGAATGTTCTTTTTGAGTATACTTCTAAGTCGTTTTGGTATGTTTTTCTTCTTCTTCTTTTTCTTTGTAAAGCCACGGGGTAGACATAATTTCTTGCTTCTCGTGGTATTGTATTCGTAGTATCTAAAAGTATTTTGTAAGTAGTATAGTAAGTATCTTGTATTGTAAATTTTTAATTGATGAGAAGTCTTCAGCGAAAATATACACCCATGTTGGGAAGATTTTCCCGCTACCAGCGGATCCTTGATAATAGCAAGGACATCCAAAATGTTACCCCATGACCGTAGATATATTGGTCACAGAGCATTTGATGGAAATATCCCCCCTTCACCTCTTTGGTACTGCATCAAACCATCTTTTGCTGGCGGAGGAAATACGTAAATTATTGACGGAGAGAACACTTGTTGGATAAACAGAGGGACGTTTTTAAGTAGATAAAAAGAAGGATTTTACCTTAATGGAAAGTGTATCAAACCAAATTTAGGCAGCTAAAAGAACAATACCATCGACATTGAGTGCCAAAAAATCATCTGACCAAACAAAAACCGTTTTACCAGTAGTATCATCTGAATAAACAAAGAGATTTCTTTCAGTATAGCGAATATTGTGTCACACCCTCTTAGCAGCTGAAGTGGTAATAACAAAAGATTATTTGTACAATTTCAAGGTTGAAGATTGAATTCAGACAAATTATGAAGCATTGTTTAATCATTATTTGATCAGAGCCAGATAAGGTATCACCTCCTATGCTTGGCTTGTTGTTCATAGCAGCATTTAGGAGCAAAATGTTTGGTACTCGTAATAATGGCTTTATGTGGATGGATTTTAAACTTTGTAGGTGTGTTTTATTGGTAATTCCAAACTTACCAAAGCCTGATAACAGTAGACTTCACAGAGACAGAAACAAATTTCCCAGTCAAACATAAAATTGTTCGAAAGGGTTGGTTTCAGATTCATCTGGTTCAAAACACCCCCTAGTAACGACCCCGCTGAAACGCTGTCCCGCCAAGGTAAAAGGATGACCCGCCAGAAAAATATATTTCCCCGCCAAGTTTGAGTTTAAACCACTCTCCTCGCCTTGTTTCTGTTGCTTCCCCGTTAAAAATTTTCCTTCCCCATCAAAAATTTTTCATGTTCCATTACAAATAATAGCTAAGGGGTTTTATTCCCCATCACGATATCTTCAATCCCCGCTGACAATGTATAGTTTCATAATTTCCCCGCTGTACTTTTGATATCCGGCGGGGTCGTTACTGGGGAGTGTTTCAAACGAGCTTTTAGTTGAAAAACACGAATACGATGCTTGCCAAAAAAGATTGCACTGACTCGATTAGCGTAGCAAAGCGAGCAAAGTCGCCTCGTTTCCAGAGTTTCGCAAATGAAGACAAGAATCTCTGCAAAGTCTGCCAAACCTTCTCTCTTTGAAGCTGAAGGTTCAACAGGCATCCCAAGGCTACCAAACTTGCCGTTTTCGGAGCTTGTGTGTCAATCAAACACACATTCAGAATTGGTTTAAAAATTGACAGTATTTCTGATCGTGAACCAACTTTGACCTGACAGCATACGTGCAGTATGAAAAGCAGTGGGGACTTTGAGGGGGATGGATGGCATCAGCAGTTGTTGTTGTTGTTCTTCAGTCCGGGGTTCCTATCATTCGGCATCATGCGCCTTTGCTGCTGGCCTGAAATCAAACGTGGAACAGATCCCAGTATTTAATCTTAGTTTTCTTAATTCTTATCTATTTGAATGTCTTTATGTTCATGGCAACAGGGTAGTCATTGTCTCTTGCTCCTTGTGGTCCCATCCCTGTAGCGTTGCATAGTTGTATAGTCATTAGAGGTATTTGTTTGTTTGTTTTGTTTGTTTGTAATCTTGTTTTGATTCGATATTTTAATCTAGCTATACATATATATATAGATATACATATACAACTAATCTAAATCGAAATTAATCTACTATATTACAAGTGAAAGGAAATAACTAAAAGGAAATAAATACTTACAAAGCTAAATACTAAGAACAATTTGGATTTGAATGGATAGAATTTACAGGGCATGGTTATATTTACAAGCGTTGCATTTACAAGAAGGACCATCCCATTGTTTTATCATACGTTTGAAGCTGTTGAGATTGTCAGCTGATTTTATTTCATTTGGCAAATAGTTCCAGATCTGAGGTCCAATGGCTTTTAGACTCTTGGAACCGAAAGTCACTTGATTTGGTCGAAAATGATTTAAATTGTTCGGATTCCGTGAAGGATGCTTTGAAGTTCTTGAACTGAAAATACTTTGCATAAAAGATGGATTTGAATTTTTGATTGTCTTGAATATTTCGATACAGAGGGTTCTCTGACGAGCGACTTGCATTGTGCACTTCTGTGACCTAATAAGAAGATCATCGTAGGAACTTTTATGATCATTGTACAAAAATCTTAGCGCACGTTCCTGTATCCTTCAATTTTTTGAAGCGATTTTGAAGACGAAAAGTACCAAACTAAAGGACAATAGTTGAAATTCGAATACACGAAACTTTGAACCAAAACTTCTTTTTCAGCAAAACCAATAAATGACTTAAGACGCTTAAGAACGTTCAGTTATGCTGCAGCTTTTTTACAATGGTTTGATATATGTGGATCAAAGTTCAATTTGTAATCTAGTGTAACACCTAGGAGTGTAACAGTCTCTTCAGATTTGATAGAATGTCCTTGAAAGTCAAGATTTATGCCACAAGTATTTGTCTGGTCTTTTTTAACAAAAAGTGCATGGAATTTGTTCGGGTTCGCAATCATTTCATTTTGTTCCAGCCATGACGAAGCCCTCTCTGCTTCATTTTCCAAAACCTTGACAAGATCTGGCAAGGACTTGGAAAAGAAAGCTAGCGTGTTGTCATCAGCATAATTATACATGGTTGCTTGTTTTATAAAAGAGAAAAGATCATTTATGTAGAAATTGAAAAGTATAGGACCTAAAACTGATCCCTGTGGTACTCCTGATACAATTTCTTGAAAAGAACTGTAGACGTTATTTATTCGGACACTCTGCTTCCGTTTTTTAAGGTAGGAATAGACAAGAACCAGGGCATTTTCATCAAAACCATATGCATGGAGTTTAGCTATAATCAAGTCATGCGGGATGCAATCAAAAGCTTTTGACAGATCCATCAAAACGGACCCTACAATAAAATTTGTTGTCAAGCTTAGATTTCCACTCTTCTATAAGTTTAATCAAAACATGCTGTGTACTGTAAGCTGTTCTATAAGCTGCAATGAAAACGGAGAGAGTCTTATCAAGGAAGGGGCTGAGCTGTTCCTTTAAAATTTTTTCAAAAATTTTGGAAAAAGTGTTGAGTATACTGACTGGGCGATAATTTCTCTCCACAGTACTAACGGGTTCACCTTTGTCTAAAGGGCAAACTGCAGCTGTTTTTGCGTTCTGGGGAAATTTGAAATTTCGAATGCTGCAATTGATGGCGTTAGTAAGAGGCACAGCCAAATCATCGCTAGCCAAAGAAACAAGCTTCGGTGGAATTTGATCAACACCTGTTGATTTACTGCCGTCGAGCATTTTCAGTTGGATCCATACATCTCTAGCAGCAATCTCATTGAAAGAAAAGGATTGAAAAGTATGCTCAGGGTCTTGAACTATAGCTAGAATACTTGGATGATCCTTGTATTTATTAAGAATTAACCTGACAATTTCTCGATCATCATCAATTGAATTCGTATTGGCAATGCTGGTAGGCTTCTTACCGGAAGTATTTTCAACAATATTGATGTAATAATCATTAAATTCTCACACAAATCATGATCATCAGTGACTATTTTGTCATCTTTGACCAGGGAAATATCGGTACCAGCTAGAACACCCTTATTTGAGAGAAAAGGTTTTACCAGATCCCAGAAAGCTTTATTGGACATGAGACCATTGCTTGTAACTCTCTTGAAGTGATTCTTTATGGCTTTTTTACGGAGAGTAACACAGCGATTTCGTTGCTTCTTGAATGCTACTTCATTTTGCTTTGACGGGTGTTTAGTTAATCTGCGTTTAAGCCTAGCACGAGTGTACATAGCTTTTCTCAGCTCTGGGTTCATGAAGGGTGCATCGTTTCCCCTGAGAAACTTAGTTTTAATAGGAGCATGCTTGTCCACTATGTTACGGAAAGTATTGGTTAGGTGGTCGTAGGATTTATCCGGGTTAGCCCCGTCGCATTCAAATTGGGCATGCTTTACATCGCTCAAAAAATTCTCTGGCACAAACTTTTTGTAGCTGTGATATTTTATTTGCTTCGGTTTTAGTCTAGGCACAGTTGATTTCATAGTGGTAGCTACAAGACCATGATAGTCACTTAGACCTGTTTCGAAGACAGAGGTTTTCTGGAAGGACCTTGGTCGATTCGTTAAAATAACATCAATTGATGAGCTATGATTCTTAGTGAAACAAGTTTTCGACGTCACCAGATTGGATAGTCCAAACACATCACAGAAAGAAGCTAGTTTGTCAAAACCGGGATCTGTTTTGTTTTGAGTATCAATATTGATATCGCCCATTACAATGACGTTATCGTACCGATCCAGTGCACGATTTAAAGACGTGGACAGATCTGAGAAAAATGTTTCTATGCTAGCATTTGGGGGACGGTATAGTAGAATGTAACAAGTATCGTAATTTTTCATATGGATAAAAAGGAGAATTGTTAGCAATTAAACACACCCTGTAAATATGACTAACTCACCATGTACTACGGCGTGACCCGAAGAAGACTTCACCAGCTAAATCAAATTTACCTCTCTACAATCGACAATTATTGACAAATGTTTTGTTTCATCGTCTAGCTAAAAAGTTTGGCTATCTCTTGAGATGCTTCGTAGTTTCTTCAAGCTATGATCAGTACCCGAAATACCAGATTGAAAGAAAATTTAATGTCCTACATTTCCCATTTACAATGAAATATTGGCGATCCTCCTCGAGTGAACATTTTGTGAAAACGTAAAGTAGAGATGGATTTGGAATATTCTGCCGAAATCTATCATTTGCAAAATGGCTGCTCTTTGCACCTTATTCTAAATTCTTTCTGTTTTCACACCTTCCAAACATGGACTAGAAATGGATGGGAACGTCCGAGAAATGAATGAATTACCATATTTTTGAAACTTTCTTCGCACGCTAGCTACTGCTTAAACTGACCAAGCAATACCGCCAAAGATAGCCAAGTCCTTCAGCTGTATGCTGATACCCAGAAACTTGTTCCCTCCTCCTTAGTTGTCAAGTTGTCTTAATGAATCGTCATACTTAAAAGGCACATTAAGTAGCAGAAAAAAGTCAAAACGATTGGTGGCCATCATTTTTGTCCAGGCAGAGTTATAAAAGAAGCCTAGTGGGGCCCCTGATCAAGTTAGGTTTAATGTAAGGACAATTACTGGTTAATGTTACTGTTACAGTTACTGTTCTCGAATGTTTCGGACATCAAACTATCATATTGTATTTATCGTTTTCAGCATGCGGTGGACACTTGGATGCAGAATATGGTGTAATAACCAGCCCTGGATATCCAATCTCCTACAATCCCAACGACGAATGCTTTTGGACGGTTCATCGACCATATCAAAAAATCCAAATGTCCTTTACTGATTTCTTCCTTCAAAAAAGTGACAGTGATACTGTTGAGATGTTTGAAGGTCCATTTCAGAAGGCACGGATGCTATTGCACAAATCATATGGCTACGGTGCACCGGCGCTGCCTTGGGCTGACAGATGGATATGGGTTCACTTCAAGGTCGATTGGGTGCATCAGGATATGGGATTTAAAGCAGTCTATAGCATCTATGAGCCAACTTTGGTTTGAAAATGAATTTAAAGGACCAAATTTAAAGATTATATTGATGTTGCTGACATTGTTGTTGAATTTATTTGATGATGGTTGACGATGAACATTTTGACTCAGCGGAATCCCCGTCGTTTCTCTCTTTGACTGAAATAATACCGCTAAAAATTTTCTGAAGTAACTCTCAACTCTCTTGTTATGTATTCCTCAGTTCTATCTGTCTAAATAGTGTCGAGGTGAAATTGCTAGAGGAATTAGCTTCTATAAAGGCCCAATAAATGTTTCTTGCTTACTCCTACCAGCCTTGCACACAACTCCATCCTTTCCAATGATCTGATTATCCACAACAGCTATTTTCCATTGCCCTCCACGTTTGATGTTGTTTTCTTGTAATAACTCAATTGATACTGTTTTCCTGCCTTACATCCTGTCAAATTCCCTCCAGTCTATCAGATACAGGCTTGGTCTGGCCCGGATGGCAAAGTTGCAATTGTCACCCGGGCCCTCTGTTATGTAAAGTACAAAAATTTTGGACCCTTAACGCGAAAATTGGAGGAGATAGTTCACATAAAAATTATCAGGGCCCCACAATGGCCGTTATCTACTAACGGCTTAGTTAAAGAACACCCTTGAATTGCTTTCTTTCATAAGCTAGTTCAAATCTAGCACAAAGACAGTGGCGTGACACACACTGGTTGGTGTTGGAGCACATCCTAAAGCTGGATCTCCACAAGGTGGAAATTTTCCAGGCGGAAAAATTTCCGGCAATCTAATTGGCTGATGGAATCGTCGCCGTGAAAAATTGTCGAGCAGCAAATAGTAGGAATACGTTCTTCTTTTCGCGGCTCGACATTTTTCCGCCTAGTGGAGATGTGGCTTAAGGGCCCCATCGATTTTCAGCAAGGTATTTCTTGAAATTTGGAGAAAATACATGCTGATTTGCACTGGATACTTTAGCGTCAGTTTAAGACGGGGCCCTAAATTTTTAGTGAATTGATCACAATTGTGAAAGAAATTTTAAAATGATTGAAAAGGGGCCAAAAACGTGGATCAAATCAGGGAGCGCGATCAGATTGTAAGGACTCTCCTCGCACGGAACAATAGGCAGTGGGGGTTTATACCCTCTTAAGAGTTATAACAGGCGTAGATTTTCAAACAAATGCTGCAGATTTCCCCCGGGGAGGGGCCACTCCCATACTTGACTAGAGGGGATATGCCACCAAACAGTATGTCTTTTTCCGGTAAAAACTATTCGACAGGGTGTCCATGCGACGGGGTACTGCAATTCATAACATCATTATGCCACAGGGTATCATGTAGAAGGACATTCTTTAGAGTTCCTGAAACAATGGATAATGTATGCCTTTGGCAAAATTTTTATGCGACAAGGTATACTTTTGGGGGCATTTTTTATCTGACAGGGTAGAAGATGTGGAGAGAGTTGCCATGTCAATTTTCTCGTCTGATAGACTGCTTGTCTTCCTCTGGTAGACTCCTCTTTCTTCCTCTGGTAGACTCCTCTTTCTTCCTCTGGTAGACTCCTCTTTCTTCCTCTGGTATACTCGCTGTCTTCCTGTGGTAGACTGATTCTCTTCCTCTGCTATACTGTCTGTCGTCATGTAGTAGACTCCTGTTTCTTCCTCTGGAATATTGAGCAATATTGTCTTCCTCTGATAGATTGCGTGTCTTCCTCTGGCAGGCTCCTCTTCCCTCCTTTGGTACGCTGCTTGTCTTCCTCTGGCAGACTGCCTGTCTTCCACTGGTAGAATGCCTGGCCTCTTCTGGTATACTGCTCGCCCACCAATGGTTGAGTCCTGTTTCTTCCTCTGGTATAGTACTGGTCTTCCTCTCGTAGAATGCCTGTCTTCCTCTGGTAGACTGCTCTTATCTTCCTCCGGTGGATTTCTCTTTCTTCCTCAGTTAGACTGCTTATCTTCCTCTGGTAAATTGCTTGTCTTCCTCTGGTACACCCCTCTTTCTTCCTCTGGTATATTGCTTGTTTACCTCTGATGGGCTGCGTGTCTTCCTCTGGTAGACTGCCTTCCTTCCTCTGGTAGACTGCTCGTTTTCCTCTGGTAGACTGTTTTTCTTCCGCTGGTAGTATGCTTGCCTTCCTCTAGTAGACAGCTCTTTCTTCCTGTGGTAGACTACCCGTCTTCCTCTAACAGGCTTCTCGTTCTTCCTTTGGTATATTGCTTGTTTACCTCTGGTAGACTGCTCTTTCTTCCTGTGGTAGACTGCTCGTCTTCCTCTGACAGGCTCCTCGTTCTTCTTTTGGTATATTGCTTGTTTCCAAGGTACATTGCTAGATGGGGGGGGGCTCGAGGGGCTTACGCCGGGAAACTTTCTTAAATGAAACCCTCCAGATCGTCAGAGAATGGCCATCGTAAGAAATGATTAAATCTTGAAGAGAATGTAAAGACCCGTCAAGGAGACACAAGTAACATTTTATAACATGGCTACTCTCTGACGATCTGTCTTCCAATCATGTTAAAAATGTTTGGAATGTTGAGACCTTGGTCGTAACAAGGCAGAAACTCCAGCGAGAAGATCTCTACGTGGTGCTTCAAAGGAAGGGCAGAGCAACAGGAAGTGTTCCGTATCTTCGATGCCATCGTTAGTGGGGCACATTAGATTAATAGGATCTCTGAAATTGTGTTTGAATTTTTGAAAATTCAACTTACTGAGACCAACCACAGTGGGCCAGAGGGTGGACAAAAATAAAAAAATGAAAAGATTCAAATGAAAGTTTTATCAGTGGAATTTGATATCATACGCCTCATAGAGTAAGGAAATCACATTCAACGTTATCCCAAAAAATGCTTTTTGTCAATTAATCAATTTCAAATCACAGAACCTTAACCGTTATTGAATGCTGTAAGCAGCTTACAATTTTCAACTTCAATTTTACCAACTGCACTTTCAGGCACTGATTTGTCAGCAAGAGATATTTCGATAGCCTCTTCATAACGTTCACAGGCAGTGATTTAAGTGTACCTGACTGCATTTCGATTGAGCACAGACTCCTGTTCCATCATCATGATTTTTTTCAAAGTACTTTAAATTCATGTTGTTACAATTTGTACACTGTGCTTTAACCCATCTAATCCCAGAGTATCAATATCCGACAAGAAATGTGCGCCGTTCACATAAGTAACAATTTCGTGTAACTGATCATGAAAAAAATACTTTTTTTTAATTTGATAGATTTTTCTGAAAATTACCGCTATGTTCCCATTGGGAACAATGGGAAGATGTGTACACATTTTTCAAACAGAATTTTTAATGTTACAGTAAGTTTGCAGCATAAACATGAATATAACAATGCTGAAGTAGAGCAAACATCTCAAATACAAGCAGAAAATAAAAGTCATGTATCAAATCTATCAAAGCAGACGACACTTTGATCCAAAATAAAGTAAAAAACTGAACGATTTATTCAAATTTTTTGTATTTTGACAAAATCTGCAACGAACTTGCTTCCTGGTCGGGCTTAGAAAAGTGATCTATGATTGCAAATGCGGCGTACGCAGGTATTTCCTCTTTTAGCAATAGCTGTCATCAATTCTGGGACAGAATTCTGAACAATTGAGTGGAGAAATTCGTTTTTAGCTGTTTTATCATGCCCTATAGAAAACGCATGCCAAAAACGCAGCGCCTTGTAAAGGTGGAGCAAGTTTACCGAAGGCTCCTAGCTTGACATGAAGGCTTGAAGGGGAAAGTTATTTGAAGCAATTTTAGCAAGTTCATCATCACGGCAAGGTGAAGCACGCAGTTCCTTTGTGCTTACTATATAATAAAATCAAATATTTATCTTTTCCGTATCCTTTGCCGTATTGATATTATTCAGCAATCTTGACGGCAATTGCTTCAAAGATTGACTGATGTATTTATCCTCCGTCATCCAAGACTTTCGAGATATGGGAATAGGCAGCAAAGCTGATCATGTCATTCATTTTTTATTGGTACCATTGAACATTTTGTATCCCAGCAGCAGTTTCTGTAATCTCGGCTTTATGGTTCATCTTCCCTTTGCTTACAGCTGAGCTTCCAGCAACCTCGAGGTTGCCACTTACATCTTTTGCGAGTACTGAAGTATCCCATCCAACCCTCAATCTTGCCTTCATCAATAATTTCCCCAAGCTTAGGTGGCACAATCACGATTGTGTCAATGTCACAACATTCCTTGTTGCTCAGCATGACTGCTTCAGGGGCTTCTTCTAGTCTAAGAAGCATATTTATTTTATTGTCTTTTGCAGAGACAGTATTGTGACAGAAAATGTTTGATTACATGACAATTCAACAATGAAATGAAATAAGCCAAATCCCTAAGTCATTGCTTTTTTGGTCTGTGCAGTATTGTTGTGTGGCAGAAGGACGACAACTACCGTATGTTAATCCTGAAGTCAAAAATAGCTCTGTTTCAACTCAATTTTAGCATTTGGAACTCTGCATGCCAAAGCAGAGCTATGCCAAACAAAAACTTACCTCACTTTTGTGAAATGAGTGTGAGTAGCTGCTGAATCATATTTCATGGACAAGAAAGGAAAAGCTACAGATCTGCCTATTGTTCCCATTGGGAACAAGTAAGGAAAAACCATGCAGCTCCTCCTCATTTCATGATAAATACTGAAAATTGATATTTGGGTGCAAGGTATGACTATTCAACTGTCTAAGGACAAGATGGTTTTCAAATTGGGCGTGGCCCTTGGCAACAGTTGTGATTACCTTTGATTGACAGGTAGAAAATTGCGAAATGAAACATTTGCAACATCAAGAAAATTGACTAAAACACTGAATTATGCGTGAACATGTTTTCATGTGAATAAAGCACCTCCCATTTACTCACAAATTTGTTAATAATAGCAAAAAGCTGTGATTAATACACCGTAAACAACAATTGTATGTGATGTTCCCAAAGGGAACAATGGGCAGAAATGGGTTAAACCTAACTTCAAAATTTCGCTTGCAAACGCCAAACATCTTCTTTGCATATTTACAAGTGCAAAAGTATCCTTTAACCATTTGATTTATATTTGGCTGCCGAGAGGTACCGTAGGAAATGCAAGACTGGTTATTGCCACGGCAAAAAACTGAGGTGTATGGGGAACAGAGCACTGCTGAATAAGTTTCAGATAGATGTCAAATTCTATTGATTTTATCTGACCAGTGTGTTTCAAAGCCTGTCCTTTTTAAGAATCATTTCAGATTATGGATTTATAGTCATTCATTCTGCTTTCCTTATTTATTGTTCTAATCATATGTTATTTGATGCATTGACTTTGCCTGTTTCAAATAAGGACTTGGGAGAATTTTCCGACACCTATGCACACAACTAGGGATAGAAATTTTGTCTTAAGGACGTTTTTCTTTGTCAGTTTCCAGCTTTTACAGCACTCTGTACCGTTTTATGCCTTGAACGATTTTTGTCCACGAAAATCATAATCTGGCCCTTTGTGCAACCCTAAGTTGGGTAAGATACGCTAGTCCTGTTGGATAATGTATTCGGAAGACAGATTTTGGGAGGGGGCGAATTCTAGATAGCAGCTTTGTTTTAAAAGCAGCAATGGAAGGTGAAAGTCTAATTTCTGGATCAAGCATATTCCATTCAGATAAGCAGTGAGGATAGAAACTGGATTGAAATTTTTCTGTTCTAGTCCTTATTCGCCCAATGGCATCCTGTTTGCGAAGAGAGTATCGAGACTGCCGTTGTGGTGTTGTAGGAACTGTGGTATATTGAGGAGTCAGATTATTTATGAACTTGTAAAATAATATAAGGCGTCTGCTCCACCTACGAGAGGTTAGCGATTCCCAGCCAAGCTCTGCATACAGTTTCTCTCTCGACGTACCCTTCCATGCTCCAGATACAGCCAGAGCAGCAGCATACTGAACAGACTCCAACTTCTCCATGAGACTTGGCAAAGTTACATTGCCAGTAAATGCACATACTTTAGCAGGAATGTGATAAATAACGTCGCCATAGTCGAGGTGAGGTCGAACGTAGAGTTTATATGATTCGTTCAGTGTATGTCTGGGGAGATATTTCGAGAGATATCTCAGCAGACCGATACCCCTGCGTGATTGTGTGATTGCTGTTTTGATATGAGCAGAAAATGACAACTTAGAATCAAAAACAAGTCCTAAGTGCTTGTGCTCCTCTACTTTCTTCACAAGTGTGTTGTTAAAAAGTATTCCTGGATGGTCAATTTTATTTCTTTTCCTCGAAAATATTATTTCAACAGCTTGCTTTTGTAGATCAGGATTAAACGACATCCTCCAGTCGTGAGCCCATTGCCTTATCAATTCCAAGTCATGGTTCATACCTTCGGCAGCTGTATTGGAGTTTTTGACGACCGTAAATAACGACGTATCATCAGCGAAGAGTTTCACATTACACTTCAAGTTTTCAGTTAGATCATTTATATATACAAGAAAAAACAAGGGTCCTAAAATAGACCCCTGCGGTACTCCAGCTGAGATATCTCCCCAAATAGAACTTTTCCCGTTCAGAACAGTTCGCTGTTTTCGATCTCTAAGAAAACTTTGAATAAGAGAAAGAAGTTGTCCTGAAACACCACATCGTTTAAGTTTATATGCGAGACCGTCATGCCATACTCTGTCGAAGGCTTTGGAAATATCAAGGTAAACCACAGGAAGCCCAGGCAGTTAGGCAACTGAACAATGATAAGTCTACAGTCTTAAAATCTTTAATTGTATACTACCTTTGTATGTTATTTGCTGTACTGCTCCACGGCTGTGTTGTATCTCATTGACTGCTGCACTGCACTGCATAATTGTTCGAATGCGAGAGTTGGAGTGAAACTAATCTTCAAGTCAATTTCAATAAACTGTTTTGTCCTCGCTCACAATCCGGCATCCATGCTCCAAATTCGCAACACAACATATCAAAATGTTCCTCAACCCTTGAACTATACTCTCCGATACTTCGTTTCTTCATCATCAATGCTCAAAATGCAACAGTTTGCAACTTTTTGATGCACGTCTCGTCAGATCACGTTTCTCACCATGCTCCGGCCATCGAACGGTCCCAGAGCGATCGAATTTCGAGCGTTTTCGTCTGCCTGCCTTGCTTTGCCTTGCACAGAATGTACACAGGGACCCCCTGACATACCATAGAGCGCAGTTTTTCGTTTTAATCAATCTTTTTTTCACCAATGCACAATAGCTACAGCTATACGGCTAAAATAACACAATATATCTAAAACTACGAAAAGAATATAAACAACAACAACAGCAACTAAGGTTTAAACGAAAGCAAAACAAGGAAGATAGAACTAAATTACGCGAAAATTAAAAAAAACATGAATAATCGTGCAATGTTATTTCTGAAACTCGATAGTTGCTTTTCTTTTATTAAAATTTTCTCTTATCATCTCAAAAGTAGCATATATTATATCTTCAATCAACAGATGGACCGGGGGATCCCTGTGTACATTCTGTGCAAGGCAAAGCAAGGCAGGCAGACGAAAACGTTCGAAATTCGATCGCTCTGGGACCGTTCGATGGCCGGAGCATGGTGAGAAACGTGATCTGACGAGACGTACATCAAAAAGTTGCAAATTGTTGCATTTTAAGCATTGATGATGAAGAAACAAAGTATTGGAGAGTATAGTTCAAGGATTGAGGAACATTTTGATATGCTGTGTTGCGAATTTGGAGTATGGCTGCCGTATTGTGAGCGAGGACAAAGCAGTTTATTGACATTGACTTGAAGATTAGTTTCACTCCTTGTTTCTTTCTATTAGAATACCAACAAGTTATTTTGTATCGAACTCTCGCATTCGAGCAATTATGCAGTGCAGTGCAGCTGTCAATGAGATACAACACGGCCGTGGAGCAGTGCAGCAAGTAACACACAAAGGTAGTATACAATTAAAGATTTTAAGATTGTAGACTTATCATTGTTCAGTTGCCTAACTGCTTGGGCTTCCTGTGGGTAAACAGAACGAACATCAAGAGGAGGATTACAGTCGAATGCTTAAAGATAGTGTGCGTTATCGATATTAGTTGATTAATTGTCGAGTCACCTGGACGAAAACCTGACTGGTTTGGATTAAGAAGCTCACATGAGACAAGGTGTGTGTATAAGAAATCATATATCAACTTTTCAAGAATTTTCCCAAAAATAGGAAGAAGAGAAATGGGACGGTAGTTACCTTTCAGATTTTTCTCGTTCTTTTTATGCACCGGCACCACATTTGCACATTTCCATATTTGGGGAAAGAGACCACACCTCAAGCAGTTTGTGAATATTATCATTAGTGGAACAACTAATGCAGCGTCACTTAATAGACCTTTTAGCTATTCTACAAAAGAGCCTGGATCGAGCGATATTTTTATACAATTTTATACGCGAGGTTCGATTGAATGGCGTTAGGGCTTCGATCGCAATTGCGCACATTCGACAATTCTAGAAATTGTGATGAAATATCGTTCGATCCACATTCGTTTTCAGAATAGCTAAAAGGTCTATTGTATCATTCTCACAGATATTTCATCCCAACCATGAGCTTTATTAGGATTGAGTGATCTAATGATGTTCAGTATCTGTTCAGAAATAGCGAAGTCATTTATCAGAGTAGCAGCTGCAGGAATATATTGCGGGATTTCACTGCCGGTGTCAACTGTCGTACACTGAAGTATGAAAAAGTCATTGAAAATTTGCGCCTTTTCAGTGAAATCAGTTATAAACAACCCATTTTCTAAAAGACATGGTATTATGGGGATCTTTGCCTTGTTCAGAACAGTGTTAATTAAAGTCCAATATGTTTTGCTTGGTGTCTCAGGGTTTGCTAAGGTATTCCCAGCCTTAGGTAAATATTTACGCTTTGCATCTTCAATCAATTTCGAGCCTTCAGCTATCATATTTTTTATTCCTTCAAGCTTGTCGTCTGGCTGACCCCTCCTCACAAAGTTTTTATAGGCCCGGTTCTTTTTCCTAAGAAAATTTTTTATTGTCCATTTTAGTATCATTGTAATTAGGTTTTTTTTCACGGCCCCCTGAAAAGCAGCCACTCTTGGTTGATGGGGCCACCGTGATTAAAAAATTTGAAATGAAAAATTTAAAATGAAAATACTTTAGGGACAGAAACTTTCGCGGGCAGAAATTTTCACGATTTTCGCGTTTCTCCGCATTTTCCGTGAAATTTTCTGCCAAGGCATAATCTAAATTCAAAATTCGCGAAAGTTTTTGCTCGCGAAATTACAGAAAATTCTCGACCCGCGAAAGTTTTTTCTATCCAATTTTTTTCGTTTCCTCAAGTTTTTGCTTTGCTATTCCTTAATCCCCCCGATCTTTAGTCTCTTGGGCTATAAAACTTTGTAAATTGTCACCGTGACTGTGAGTAGTACTGAAAATGAATAGAAAATTGTGTTTCCCCCTCACTTTTCTTCAGTCGCGACAGTTTTTTCACGCGAAAATGCATCTTTTTTCTCGATCGAGAGAGTTTTTGTCACGAAATTCTCGAGAAAGAACGTCATTCGCGAAAGTTTATGCCCTTAATTTCGCGATTTTTCTTCTCGTGAAACTTTCTTCCTGCGAAACTCTCTGCCCCTAGAATAGTTTCTTGTAACGGCTTCTCATAAAATATGAATCATGTCTTTTAGCATGTGATTTGAAAGTGGACACTTTTAGCCGCATTCAATCATAGATTTTTAAATGCTGATCATTTCGGAAAGAAACGTCCACTTCAAGCAAAGAGAACCCTCAAATTACTTAAAGATCTTTGCCATTTAAGAAAGCATTCAACGAATATTAATACTTGATCGCCTAGCAACCGAGAAGATATAGATCAATAATGCGTCAATTTGACACAATTTTTCCCCTGAAAAGGGCATTTCCCCTTTTGAAACTAGGGCGGAGGCTGGACTCCTAGAACTCCCCCCTAGTTGCTGGCTTGTAAAGTGAATCGTATCTGAATTTTATCAATTTTGTGATGAAGTTGGCGGCTGTGGAGGAACATCCACTAAAAGGGAAATTTTGAAGAAATGAATCAAAGCTTTTGCTACCATAAGAATGTTGCCAAGACATCTGAGTACACCAGAAGCTTTAATTAAATTTAACGAAAAACGTTTTGACAATCATGTTCAGCATATTTTCATGTTGGCCTTATGTAGTTACCTAATCACCTAATTATGTGGCTTTCTACTTCAGACCTCGCTAGAAAAAATCAAGATATCTTTGAGATATCGTCGTAAAAATTATTTGCGGCTCACCACGGGCGTCACCATATTGGCACTATCTTTTGACGAGTCTTCAAAGCCCCCTGCCTTGAAAAGAGAATTGCATATAGCGACTATGAATTTTTTTGAAAAACCAGGGTTGTGATTTTCAACTAATATGAACGTCATAAGTAGATACAGAAAACAAAACTGCTCAAGTTCATGGTCGGTTTATTATGTTTCTTCACCACTGCACGAAACAAGCTGTTGTCTAGACTTGTGACATAAGTCGTTATTTTCATCCTAATCTTTATTTAATTGAATATTGTATTTTGTTTCTCAGATCCCACAGATCACTTCATTTACATTCCATCGCAAGCAACGTTTGATCCAAAATTGACGTCAGTGGCGGCGCCAGCTCTGAAATTTCGGAAGGAAGTGGGGGGGGGGGCTTTTACGTAATTTGTCAATCTAAAGGTATACCCAATTAATTTTATTGCATCCTTCTTTGAGAATTTTTGCCGACTTCTAGGATTTGGGGGGGTCAAGTCCCCCAAGTCCCCCCCCGTGGCTCCGCCACTGAGATTGACATTAATATCGTAGTCTTTCCCTTTTCGATTTTATGGCATTGTCAATGCTGTCAAAGATAGAAGTAATTTGAAATTTAAGCCTTTTCAGGGAGCTCTCTGTATAAAGAATAATAGGCGTTATTCTTTGTGGACATAATGGTGCTTGGAAGACTTTGCTTCATGTTTTCTGCAACGCTTTCAAAATTCACGAATTTTGTTGTCCCAGTGTGACTCCATGTGGAGTGATGATGAGCAGTTGTTGTTGTTGATGTTGTTGTCGTCGGTGTACATCAAAGCAAGGGCGTTTGTTGTAAGTCTAACTGTGATCTCACATATTCACTGATTTGACAAATCATCTTTGATCCTTGATGCATGTACGTACTCCAGTTAGCATGAAGCTGAATTTTCTCAAGTAGCATTAGAATCAAGTTTTTCGCTTGATCTGCTGTTCATCTTCAGATTTATTTGATGTCTACAAAAGGGACTCGGCAGATTTGACGTAACTCTTTCAAAGTATGCAGGATTAAAATCCTCGCGCTCAGCAGCTTGAAGCTAAGGACCTCTCGATGTCAGTGTAGATCATCCATGGTTGCAAATTATGGCTAGTTTCGTTCAACTTATTCTTGGCCATGTAAGTATTCACTCTAAATTTTCTAAATTTCAATGATATCCTGATGAGCTTTTTACCTTTAGTGAGTTGCCAGGCAAATTTGGCTGTTCAGCTAAGAACAAATCAGTTGAAAAGATTCCTAGGGGATGTGCCATTTTGATGTCTGAAATCATACCCCAAAATTTATGAATTTTTGCGAAGTCATATCCCAAAATTTACGGGCCATTCAAAATATATACTCAATGCGACAAAATCCAAAATTTTAGCCAAGGGTATGAAATTGGATCAAATCCAATGCCGTTATTTTCCTAAATGACACCTCAAAGTTTACGTCATTTATTATCTAGTCAAAAATGACATCTTGAAATTTTGCTTCTGTCTGAAGAAAGGCACCACAAAAAAGGCACATCCCGTAATTTGTCATGCCAATGCCATTTCTGTAGCAGTTTTATCATATATAATGTTTTTACTCAACCTCGTCCCCAGGGCCTTACGGAAATTTCTTCGTCCCAATATGACAAAAGGCCCTGGGGACGATGCTTGGTTTTACTGACTGTCTTACCACAACTTGCAGCTAATGCATGATGGATAGATTCTGGTGTGCCAAAATTTAACCGATCATTCCGGACGGTCCAATAATCCACTATGATATCTACGCTTCTGTGCATTTCTTTGTTTTTGAATGCAATGCTTGCAATTTTCGGATAGAGGAAAAACTGCTTTCGTTGGCTGATAAATTGGCCACTCCAATTGCAAAATGTAAGACTAGGTGTGCTTTCATATGTCTTCCCATCCTTCCTGAAACTGTTTTCAGAGGTTAGGAGACTGATACCTTGCTCAGACGATCTAGCTGAGAAATAGGAGTAGGAGGCAGGGGGCTAGAGGGCAACACCCCAACGTTGGAAGAAATTAGCAACAGTTTGCCATAATCGAGCAGAAAATCAACCCAAAATCGGGCAAAATCTTCAAAACAATGAATGTTTTATCGGGCAGCTCCCCTAAATTTCATATCTCCCTATGCTCATGAGCTCAGAGGAAAAAACAGGGAGGTACTTCTCCAAGGAGAACTTTCATGACTTAAACTGGAAAAAATGTTAGAAACTCAGTTTTGGTCCTTGAACGGGATCTAGGAAATTTTTAATGCCAGTTTGTTCTCAGTTTCTTTAGAACGTTTTAATGTGCTGTCCAGAAAAACATTAATTCGATTTATCTACCTACCGTGGAATGCCATTGAAAAAGGTAAAATCAAAATCCTGGCCAAAGTGAATCTCCACCGGTAAACTCAAACTCAAATTTTTCATTCACAGCAATATCCTAGTACAAAGTTTCAAAATAACGAACTACAAGCTAAATTTATAGAAAAAATATTATGTACAATGGGTATATAGTTCACCAAAATTTGCTGTCGGACAATGGAAAAAACTCATGAGGAGCTATCTAGGCCATATGCCCGATTTAACGTGTAAAAAGAGTACAAAATTTTTGTAGAGTGAAAAGAAGGTTGAAAAACTCTAACAATAAGAATAAGAAAATGTTAGTAGGTTAGTAACATTAGCAGTGTTTAATATCTATCTAGTGTTTAATACCAAAAGTATAATATTGCAGTGCATGATAATAATGCTATGATTTTACAATAAAGTTCAAAAGTACATTAATTCGACTCTAGAAGGTTTGTTTTTCAGCTTTTTTGTGAAGGATGGCTTATTTGGCAACTTTTTTATTTGCAAAGGCAGAGAATTCCAGACCTTAACTCCTTCATAAATAATTGACTTTTGTTTGTACCTATATAAGCAAGTACCCATGTGCCATTGATTGGTACCTATTCTGAAAACAGCAAGCTAAGGTAGACTCAGACTCCAAAAAAATAGTGTTCTTTTGACTCTTAAGTTTGCAAACCACTAGATTTGGTCATTAGCAAAGCCTCCTGAGCCTTCCACTCCAAAAGATTTGGCAGACTTCGAAGAGCTTCTCACTTCGCCATGGTGAATCCAAAACCTTCTATTTGAAGATTTTGTGTTTGATCGGAAAATGTTTCCGTCATTGCAATATCTGCTGTCTCCAGAATTTCTTCGGTTTGGAATTAGCAACCATTCACAATCAATCTCAGATATCCTGTCCAAAAGTACGATCGTTCCCAGAACTACGGTGGCAAAGGAGGTCTTTTGTTCTAATTTGAAAAGAAACTCGCAAGAAACTTAGGCTAGGATCTAAAGTTGGAACGAAAGGATAGAATGAGTTGATATGATGGAAAACCAACTCGCAACTTTCAATTCGCAACTCGCAAAATATAAGTAAAACCAACTCATAACTGGCAACTCGCAACTCTTGAATTACCATATCTCTCAATTTGTTTAATTTATTTGTGGATGTTAGTCTTTTTTTAACCAATAAAGATTTGCCGCCTAATCTCATCTTCAATGTCTATTTATACCCAAGAATTCGTTGAAGTTAAAACGGACCGTCTCAGGTTTTGTGACTTTAAGTAAATATAGTCTTTCAGAAATCTAGGAAAGGCTTTCAGGGATTCCATACATCGGGTGCAAACATAGAACATAAGTAATGAAATTGTTTATGTAACACAATGAAAGGCATGGCTTTCTTCAAACTTTCTAAATGTAACATGTGCGTATGGTCTATCAAATATTTGTGTAAAAATTGGTGCGAATTCGATTTATTCAATCATGTCATAATTACAATGTTCCATTCTTTGCTCGCACCTGGGGTGTTTCAAATAGAGTTAAAGTTTTAGTTTCCTTCCGTGTTGCTGCATTTCATTAAAGAAAAAGATGAACACGGCTTCCTTGCCGGGACGTGAAGCTATGGTATGAACCTGTTTTACTTCTTTTATTGAGCTGCTACTGAAGATTGATATAGAAAAAGGCGAGGCCACGATACGAAATCAACGTTGATTGTCGGATTTAAAGACATTTGCAATGACGCATAAAGGAAGAGATTCTTTGACCAACCTGGAACACGACAGCAAAACAACAGAAAATATATATGTGCCGCGTGGTTTAGGCCCCATTTATATGATACCGTTTTCATTTCATTTCGGATTGGTTTCATATCGGATTAGCTTTCTACACGATGCCGTTTTCATTTCATATCGGATTGGTTTCATATCGGATTAGCTTTCTACACGATGCCGTTTTCATTCCATATCGGATTGGTTTCATATCGGATTAGCTTTCTACACGATGCCGTTTTCATTCCATATCGGATTGGCCTCCTGTTTACACGAGAACGCACCAATCCGATATGCTTCATACCGTTTTCGCGTTTTCAAATGAAAACGCTCTGAAAGTGGAAAGAAACCAATGCGATATGAATGAAAACGGTATCGTGTAAGCGTGGCCTTAAAAGTTTTTTTGTACAGAGAAAACAATGTTTGACCTGTATGACAATGTTGGACAATGTTTTAGTTTGAATTCACTGGTTCATTCATGGAAGCTTCTTAAGCCTGGTTTTCATTAAATCGTAATTCATTGCCGATCATTGTCTTAAAGCATCGCCGATCATCGCCGATGCTGTATGACAAAGATCGGCGATGAGATACGATTTGATGAAAACCAGGCTTTAGCTTTACAGGATCTACCTGAATTCAATTCCCAACATTCTTCTGTTCCCTGGGTCCTCCTTTGACTTTGTTTCCAATTCATCATGCGCACGAGAGAAGAGGCCTCGGATTCCCATGTGCGTGAGAAATGCAACTCAAGCTGGTTTACCTCGTTTGTTTTGTTCGTTCCTTGGTACAATAGACAGAATCGGCTAAGGGTTGTTTATACCCATTTCAAGTCATGTGATCAATCTCTTGATAAAATATCTTTTGAATTCTCTAACAAATTTCATGCCATGCAAAGAAAGTTGTGCCGCGAGTGCAAAAAGTTCTATAATACCAAAACTTCCCATGGGCATGATCACATGACTTCAAATGGGTAAAAGAAACCTTAACCGATTAGGTTTATTTGTCACGTATCATAATATAGATTGATGGAAGATTAGCCAAGTTTGCTTCGAAGCGTTTGAAAACATGTTTTTGTCTAAGTAACCAATTTTTCAACCAATTATTATATCCACGCGTCCACTGGAATGTCTTAGCTGTTTTTGTCTCGTGGATTTGTCATCTAACACAATACCTTCTTTGCAACAAGGAAATCCCTTCATAATGAAATCTACAATGATTATTTTCACTTGCCTCATTCTTCGAAATTTGTGTAAATTTAAGAAGTTAAGGGTGTCTCATAAAAGGCTTTCCAATTTTAAACTCAAATATCATTTGATCTGCTTAAGCACAGCAAATAGAACTTTATCCAGAAATGTGTTTCAATGCAGATACTAATTGGGCACTAGTTAACCTCGTCCCTTTTAGCATATCCGTCCCAATATAACAAAAAGTCCTGTGGACGAAACAAAAACGGGAGATCGTCAAGGTTGAATAAGCAACCTTTCAAAACAACAACATGTGTTATTGGCGATACCATAATCATTTGCTTATATTTTCTTATTCACCTCGATATCAATGGCACATCTGCAAAATGAATATGCTTTAAATGCATTAAGCCCCATTTCTGCATGGAGAATGGTGACTGTGTAACAAAAATGTTCAGCGTTTCAATTTACAGATTGATATTGTAGAGCACTGCTTGTAAATGGTGAAAAGATGAGTCATACTTGATTACCCCGTGGTTTTGTTTCTGCGGCTCAACTTTATCAAACTAGTTCTCATTTATGAACTATGCTGCTTCTCTTTTAGAAAACGTTCTGCTGATTTTGTCAAGATGGGCAAGTCGAGAGATATATCAGTTTAAAACTGGACTGGGCTGGGAAGCTTTTTTGTGAGACAGACCCTGTATGTGTTAATGATATTCCTGCAATGCAGATTTATTCGGGGCTGTCATATGATAGCTACATTGACATATTTGGCAATCATTTGTTAACACTTATTTCAAGTCATGTGATCAATCTCTTGGTAAAACACCGTTTCATTTCTCTAACATATTTCGTGCGGTGCAAAGTTGTGCCTTGAGTGCAAAAAGTAGTTGAAGGTGTTGTGGCGCAGTGGTATAATCCTCTGACTTTGCAGCCAGAACAGTAGGGTAGACCGGGCTTGATATCCGGTAGGACCCCATCACTTGGGCGCCATGACAAGGGGTCGCGGACTTGATAAGGGCGCTCTATTTCTGCGATCCATCCCAGGGATTGGCGCTGAGAAACGGAACTTCACCGTCACCTTCACTTCCCGGATAATACTAAAACTTACTGTCAATGGGTAAAACTTGAAATGGGAAAACAAACCTTAGTTGATTAGGTTATAGGCTCATTCAAGACTGTGATGCGTACAACCAAATGAAAATTTCTTTAGCCTCGTGCCATTGTTTCAGTTAAGGACGTTTTGTCTGTTAGCTCAGTAGGTTGAAGCCTCAATTCTTTGTTTCAGAGTATCTATCCAAAGTACTTGCTTTTGTATCTTCATGTTTCACTTTGCAGCTGAATGAAAGAAGAAAGAGTGTTGAAGCTAAAAACAAATCTGGATTCGCAAAAAATGTCAAAAATGTGAAACAATTTCATCATGGAGTTCTCAGTAAGTAAATTTCCAATTATTCCCTCATCAGTTCTAGAGAACCTATATTTTTCTCCCAATTGAATGAAGATACATACACACGATCAACCATCCTGAGATAAAACATGATGGAAATTGCTCGTATTATGTTCCCCGGGGGGGGAAGGGGGGTACTTTATTGCGACCGTGACTCGACGTGAATCTGGACTTTGATAAAAGGACCCATTTGTATGACAGAATTTTTCAAGGATTTTGAGCCCTTTTGCATAAATTTCAGGAAGTTTAGTAAACATGTATATGAATCTTGTCGATTTGAGGATGCAAGGTCTATTAAATTTCTTCATTTGTGATAAAAATTCTGTAAAAGCTACCTATCTATCAGAATTAAGTTAAAGACAGACCCACATGAGGGGAATTTCAGGTGAAAAGCGAACCCATGTGAGTGGCGCGTCCAGTACCATTCAACAATCAAGTACCCCCCCCCCTACGGGATTACGATTCTATGTTTGTATTTTTTGTAGCCGGCGTACTATTGGCAAAGTCCGCACGGAGGCTGCAAGAGTTGTTGAAGATAAAATGCACTTTATCTTAGAATGCGCACTTTACAACTAAGTCAGATTCAGAAGAGACTTATTTTCACACAGCAGCATTTTTTGAGCGAGCGGAATTTTACAATTTTACACAGTAAAAGGTGGCTCAGCCGTAACTTTCTTTTTAACTCAAACAATAAATTTTCAGCTCGCTCGCAAAAAGACGATGCTTGGAAAAAAGGCTTTAGAAAGTGCTAAAATTTATTCTCAAATATCAGACCAGACTTCTGAACATGGAATGGCAAGTTTAGATTTCTTTTCTACATCCCAGAACAACCAGAACCCTTTTTGTCGTGAAAGAAATTGTTTCGTATTTATTCAACATGTCAATAGGTCTGGTGAAAAAGCTAATTCTAGCATCCCTCTTCTAAATTAACAACATTCAATTACTTCGTTGTATGCTTGTCTTTTCTTGTTATTTTTCTTAAACTTTGCTTTGATCATTCTATCAACCGTGTATGAATTGAGGGTCTAAATTCGCTTTTGGCGCGAAAATAAACTAGGATCCAGGCCTCTGTCCGAGAAAAGGGCCTGGGAAGTGAAGAAATGGATTTGCATCGCAACCTCCCCGCCCAAAATGTAATTGGTGCTTCTATATTGTAAATGAAGGGGGGCCATCAATTCCCTGTAATGCAATTATTTCAGATATGTCATTTCTACTAAAAACAATCTTTTTACCTAAATCTCATTAGAAAAATTTTGTACCAAAATAACAACTATCTTTGTGTTTGGTATTGTGATTGGCAAAGGCACCTTGATATTTCTCCAAAAATGTTTTCTGAGAGCGGGAAGGCCGAATATCCGAATTGGCATATATTTGAAAAGATTTAACACTCTTAGTTGATGGCTAATCGTTTGCCTTTCCTGTTGACTTACGAAAAGGATACAAACAGTTTAGAACTGGAAAAGAGCAGCGCTAAAGGAAAGGATACATACACAGAGGAAAACATTTGTTATGAAAATTAGTGGTTTTTAAAGAACTATGCTCACAACTTACTCTGGCGGCACTTTAGTATCAGAAAGCAAGAAGAAAATATTGGAATACCGATGGAGTCGTATCAAGAGGAAGATACTAGACGAAAGTTTATGGCAAGTCTCACAACATGGTAAAGGAAGGATTTGTCTTGATTTCAGCCGCCAGTAAACCAACAGACAATAAGAGCAACACAGGCCTAACCGAATGCCGGACAAGGCGAGGCGAGACGATGTTATTTTCCAGAGAATTTAGGCCTATGGCCATGCTGTAAAATTAGAGTCATCGCGATGGAGTTCTGGCAGGCTTGAAATGTGGGCCTGTGCCTGTAAACACAGCAGCTATTCATGTCTAAAATTAGCTCAATAAATCAGCCTTTCTGCTAGTCAATCATTGATTCTATTTATTTCATTCATTCTGAACATGACCTACTAGATTATTCCAACTAAAGTTCAAAGTTCTAAAGAATTATTGGCGTTTTTATTCCTAGATGTCCATGATGAATGATATGAACAAAGGAACGGATGAATGAATGATTGACTTTGATTTTAGCACCAATACTGAGCATCATTTCAAGCATTTTGCTTAAATAGACAGAAGAAAAACTTGTAGGTTCACTTGAAAACTTGAAACACTTGTATCATGAAAATAAAAGAATTGATATGAGGGTGCGAAAGCATAGTACAGTACCCTCATCCCACCATCTTGCACCTGTCTTCTAGCAATCCCATATTCTGGTGCTGTACTTTTTCAACTTCCTATCCTGCTCTGCTTGCAATCCCATATCTCATTAGCAATGGTATATCCCACATCCTGCCTGTCAAAAAGCGGATCCCACAATGCTGCCAAGGCTATTGTACACATATTTTTAAGAGACTGCTTGTGTGCAACTCAACCCTCAGATGGCCAAAACATTAAAGGGAATGGACATAGCTATATCTCGTAGTTGCTATGAGTAGGCCATAGAAAACGTCTAAGCATTCATCGTTCCTTGGCTCCACAGTGAGGCGGCACGTTTCAAAGTGATCAAATTCAATAGGTTACATTTCAACCTGGCCTGGGCCAGCTTTTAACTATGTTGATTCCCTTTAAGGAACTCCAGTCCTGGGAAAAAATATAACTTAATACAAACTATTCATTTTGACAAAGGAATTCCTCAACTGATTTTAACCTAATTTCATTTGTACCCTGTGTCATATCACTCAGCAGGTACTTGAATAATATTCAAACATGGAAAAAGCTTCATAAAACTTTGTTTCGAACTGTTCATGAAGGAACAAGAAGTGAACACAATGACTACTGTGAAATATTTAAGAACATCATAAGAAACTCCTAGTACTGTACTGATTTACTGAAAATTTGATAATTTTAAGAAGCTTTTATTACTAGTCCAAATTTGTTGATTCTCATCTTAAAGATATAGCTGTACACCCTCTGATGTAGTATCAAGTTAGAATACCTTCTCCAAACCCAATTTATTTAAATTAAATTATATAATTTAGTTTATAATCACATAATTCCAACAACGTTTGTGTAAAAAGTGTACCATGCATCCCAAACATCCTTCTATTTGCAATGCTTGCATTGTTAAAGCCAAAGGGGCACCAAATAAAAACTCTAAGCTATCAATTTTAAATCCTTTGCTTACAAAACATTTGGTCAAGGGTGATTGTTTCCCTTTCCAAAGTTTACACTCCATCCAAAATATTGTTTCTGACCACAGACTCCAACACAAATTTGGAAACTTTTGTAGAGCTATGAGGCGGTGTAGGTCACACATCTCAGAGAGTCTCCTGAGCTTGGTTTCAGGAACATTTTGCTTTCCCCTAGAGGGAGGAGGTTTTTGAATATTGTAGGTAGTAGTTCTCCAATAAAAGTTAAGGCCACAGAATCTTGTATTGCCATGCTGCAGTTACTGTTTATGGCTTTTCCACCAAGGGGGCAAGTTATCTTTAAAGATTTTTCCTCCCCAGGATACACAACCTGATTGTAGATTATTTGACTTGCTTTGGATCATTGTTGCTAGTTTTGGGTTTTTTTTACAGTGCTCCACATTTTGATAAGTACCCATCTAGCACACCATTTTGGCCTGAGGTGCTGCATGTCCAGGCTAGAACATCATTGTGACAGACTATGATAAAATGTCTTAATTCTAAATTTGATATTTTTGTTACTGCAAATTTTTATCTTTGGCTAATAAATCTTTCAGAATAGACAAAAGTGCTATTCTGCTCTCTATGAGGTCTTCAGACTATGCATGGATGAAAATTCAGGTTGCAAAGCTTCTATTTTGTGTTATTGCTAGTTCTATGGAGATGCTGTTTGGAGTGTTGGAAACTCATGAGCAGATACAGCACCAAATTAATGGAAGTTCCAGAGCTTTGCATGAAGCCTTAAACTGCTATAGATAAACAGGCAAGATTCTGAATCCATTTCTAAATTTGTACTTTCTGTTACAGAGCTAGAAGCACTGGAAGCTTGTTACTGGTTGAAAGCAACTGGATTTTCAGAATACGTTCATTTATATGAAGGTAATGATGAATCACTTATGCTGGTGCTGTAAGTTTATCAGATGAATCAAAGCAAAGCAAAATTACTCAAATATGATTTGTCCAGAAAGGCATGGATCTAGTGGGGCTGCAGGGGGCCAAACAGTAAGAGTTCTCGTGCCTCATTGCTACACTTGCTTCAGAACTTGCTACAGTTTGCTTTTGCTTCATTAGAACAAATCCTACTACAACTGGGCACCTACCTATAAACCTAAATAACTATGAGATACATGGTGGCAGCAGCATAACAAATGACCCTTAATACAAAATGTCAAAGTTGAGCTAGATGATAGATGAAAAATATTTATAGGCATTTTACTGAAGAAGGCAACCACAGGATTCTGAAAGATATTAGCATAAAGATAATTGATAGACTAATGGGGAAAATGATGTGGGAAGCTTCTGGCAATATTGGCTGGATTGCTTTGCCCCTAAGAGTTTACACACTACACGTTTATTTGTAAGAAACTTGGATCAGGCCATAGTACCAAAAGTTCCTTAATTTCACATGAAATTTTTTCCGTTTTAGTACTAAAAGTTTCTTAAATTGGTTTCTTTTTTTTTGAATGCAG
Source organism: Aurelia sp. 4 Dawson et al 2005 (assembly GCA_964019985.1). Classification (NCBI taxonomy): domain Eukaryota; kingdom Metazoa; phylum Cnidaria; class Scyphozoa; order Semaeostomeae; family Ulmaridae; genus Aurelia; species Aurelia sp. 4 Dawson et al 2005. Next base: position 17,363,315 of record OZ026492.1, read on the forward strand.
AATTATCAATGTGCTCGCAAAGACTGCGGCAGATAAGTTTCTTGACATTTAAAGCATGGTAAAGGAAGAAAAAGTGTTCTGTTACGTTGAAAACAGAAATGGTTAGATAATGTTGCTCAAGAATAAAGAAGGTTCAACGATCTATTTGCTATAATATCCATGCTTTTAACTTTGAAAAGTTTTTTAGTACTTCTCAGACATAGTACTAGAGTTTCTTAAAATTTTGGTCATCTTAGTACTAGTTTCAGGGATCTCCTTTCTGCGAATCCACTCTTGGACTGCTCTATTACCTGGTTTTTTTAACACATTGTTTTTTCAGCTTCGGCCAGAATGACACATTCATCCACTTCACCAGTTCTTAATTCTGCACTTTGTTTCATCTTTCCACTGCCACGCCATTCATAATTTTAGCGTTTTTAGTTTCACCATAATTTTAGCGTCTTTAGTCTTGCATGCAAATGTTTAAAGAATGTGTTTTTTCTGAGTTTATGTATCAATTTAATACATAAATATATATGTAAGTTGAAGCTGATGAGAGTATTTGTTTATATACATACTATTGAGGTATTTATGAGATCTTTCGCTAAATTACTGGTAACTTCCAATTTGGGAAGGTACCATTATTTTTTATGCAATACCTTTGAAATTTGGATTTGGGATGTACCTTGTTTTCATGCCAAGTTTTCATTTCCACAGTGGTGGCACTTACTTCAGTGATAAAAATTCTGAAGCTGATGCTGATAATAAAAATTTGTGGTCCCTCACTTTCCAATTTATGGCCCAGTTGCTTTTGCTTCAGAGATGCCAACATTTCTTTGGGGGGGGGGGTTAAATGATGAGCTATATGATCTAAGATAAAGAGTCCAAAGGGCATGGTCATGAATAATTCTCCTAGGGGCTTTGCTCCCAAGCCCCCATTTCTCTTCAAATTTCCTTTCCCAAAGCTCCAACTCCAGTGCTAGATCCACGCCTGTTTATCACTCATATCCTGCTAGTTTGAAAGGAGTTGCCTACCTTTCCAACTAGACCCGCATTCCTTGCAAGATCTTTGTTCCTGTGTATGCTGTTTGAGACTCAGTCATGCATCTCCTAGCATTGTTGTAGCTATTCTCAAGGCGTCTCACATATGAGTACTACTTTAATACTTTGATACCCAAAAAGAACTTTAAGAGCAAGATTAATCCTCGCTTCCTGCAGTTCAAAGTCATCAAGACATGCTTTGCATCGCCTTGTAATGGAAGAACCTGGGTATCTTTTTTAGACGCCTAGTCATATTGTCCCCGAAATCCGAATGCGTCAAATTTCTAGATTTCTCATTTCAAAGTAACATGGATTCCATCTGTTACCAGTGTGCCTTGTCTGAAGGTTTGGCATTGAGATACTTGGAAGTACAGTGTATCGTCTTATGCAAAATGCTAAACATTGCATCGTATTATGCAGACATTTTTCAACATTTTCTGTTCCCAAGTCAATCTTGGATCTGGATGTTTTGTATATTCCAAATATGACCAGGAGAGGGAAAGCAATGGGGCACCTTTGACTGAGAAAAGATGCCAAACGAGTCACTTTGTGCGAACCACGTTAGGGACAATGAGTAGTCACAGCTTGAATTGACCGAGTGACACCTAAGAAGATATCTTGGCTATTCTCACCAGACGCAAATCTCTGGAAATGGAAAGAAGCTAGAATCTGCGGGTCCCCGAATTCCCTTTGAGACATTTATTAACTAACCTGTTTTCCCAAAGGGATTGCATAGTATATAAGAACAATAAGCATGACCGGGTCATTCTTTTTCAATAACTCACGAGATCCAGCAAGAGCTGCCCTCTACTCCTCTGCCTCCTCCCTCAGCGACGGTGTTAAACTATCTGCCTTTCAAATAGCGAACCTCCTTCGCTCTCTCCATATTTTACTTTTTTGAAAGGAAGAGAGTGTAAACCAGTGAGAATATAGCACCTTTCAGCTAAGTGGTCATGGAAACATTGTGCTGACAAGATGATGAGATTTCGTTTAAGGGAATGCTTCCTTTATATGCCAGATGCCCTTATGTCCACGCCATTACGTATGAACCCCACGAAAGTCTATGCAGAATACAGACAAGGTTACCAGAACATGGATGACGCTATTAGTCTGACGTTCTATTGCCTTTTACTCATTCATTAATCCCCATTCTTAAAATCTTTTTTCACAGCCGAAGGAAAACGTATCTAATCCTGAAATTAGCCTTGAGTTTTAACTTTGACGACCTTTCGTGTCTTGTTCGCTAACTATGAACAGGGAAGCTCAACATAATTAAGGACATTTGGATTAGCGTTTAGTGTTTACCGTTTGTAAAGAAAATCCATTGGTCATTTGGAGCTGTGGGGATTAATTATTAAGGTCATACCTGGATTATACATGAAGGGGGACTGATAAACTTTTGTGATTCGAGACGGATGGCTGGCTGGCTCCTGGGTTTTTGACTGAGGATGTTTTTAAACTTATTTGTGTTTTTCCGAGGGGCAAATCATTTCTCAAATTAGCGTACGTGACTTTTTTGATCTTAAAATCACATTACTTTTCTCTGCGATTTTTTTGCGATCGTAGCGATTTTTTGTGATCTTTTTTGTGTGATTTCTGAGTACATTCTCAATGATTTGTGATTTTTGCGCTTTTTGTATGTGATTTATTTTTTATTTTTACATGCGATTGTAGGAAGAAAAACAGTGATTTGCCCCTCATGATGGTACGAATAATAGAATAGTTACATTAACAACCCCTCAATACTATGTCTTCTTTACATCGTATTCGGAATATTAGGAGATAGATTATCTATTTTTGCTTTCATCCTTATAGAAAAACTATCCTCCTTCGTCAGATTTCCAGATGTTTGTCTTTTCACTCGAAATTCGCTCTGCTCATCATATAGCCTTCGTAATACGGGGACCGACCTAAGGTGACCGAAGAAAAGGTCATCAAATGGCCAGAGATGTTTCTCATATAGAGGCCAGAGATGTTTCTCATATAATGTTTATCTTTGTAACAGGTGACTTAAATTGTGATATGACTCCAAATAAGATGAATGACAAAGGGAGAAGGCTAGCACGACTCCTCAATAGCTTTAATTTGAAAAACATGATAAAGGAAGCAACAAGAGTAACTGAAAATACAAAAACAGTTCTAGATCTCATGATTGTCAACGATATAACTAAAGTAAAGACAAGTGGAGTGCATGATATCTGCATAGCAGATCACAAGCTCATCTATTTGAAACTTTTATTGCAAAGAAAGAAGTCTAAACCCATGGTGGCAACAGTCACAGACCACAGAAAACTAGATGTAACAGCATATAAGAATGATGTAGAAGCTGCTCCATGGTGGATATGTTCTATATTTGATGATGTTGACGACATAACATGGTGTTGGCAAAGCATGTATAATGAAATAAGAGATTCACACATAAAGAGGAGAAAAGCAAAAATAAGAACTGATTCCCTACCCTGGGTCAATAGTGAAATAAGAAAAATGATGAACCAGAGGTATAAATTACTAAAGAAATGCAGAGGAACACCAAAAACATCTAAGGAATGGCAAGATTACAAGAGGTTAAAGAATTATATTACAAAAATTATGAGGAAGGCTGAGTCAAGCTACTGGAGAAAAGAGTTTCAAGACGCTTCATGCAGTCAAGACTTCTGGAAGACATACAAAAGAGTGGCAAGGAAAAATGTTACCTCTAAAATTGGGCCAATAGAAGATCAAAATGGATGCCTTGTTACCAATGATAAAGCTAAGGCTGATGTGTTGAATGACTTCTTTGTTAGCATTGGACAGGAACTGTCTGAGAAGTTCACAAACGAAACTGACAACGAATGTTCCTATATCTATACAGTAGCACCAAGCACTGATGTGCTGGCATTGAATGAAGTTAGGCTTAGAACTAAGCTTATGACAATAAATCCTAAAAAGGCATCTGGTCCGGACAATGTCACTAGCAAAGAGTTGAGTCTTCTGCAAGACAGTTTATTGAATGGCCTCAACATAGTTTTCAGGTCCAGTTTAAACCAGAGTACATACCCAAGAACATGGAAAAATGCTAGAGTTAAGTCTGCTCCCAAGAAAGGGTCAAAGACGGAAAGAACCAACTACAGACCACTGTCAATGCTTAGTCAGCCAAGCAAACTGCTTGAAGATCAAGTCTGTGATTCCATGGACAAACATTTGACTAGCAACCAACTGAAAAACAAGAATCAGTGGGGCTTCAGTGAGGGAAGATCAACAGAGGGTCTTCTATTAAGATTAACAGAAAAGTGGAAACAATCAGTGGACCAGGGACTCATTGTTGGGATAGTATTCATAGATTTTCAAAAGGCATTCGACACGGTGCCTCATGACCTTCTACCCCAGAAACTACTAGCAGTTGGCATTTCAGGGGACTTTCTTTCATGGATAATGAACTACTTAAGTGGAAGACAACAATATGTAGAAGTAAATGGGGTGAGCTCAGAGACAAAACGCATTCGATGTGGAGTTCCGCAAGGATCTCTTATTGGCCCTAGACTCTTTAGTGTCTATGTCAATGATTTGCCAAGTGCTATATCTGAAGGAGAGATACATATGTTCGCAGACGACACAACTTTTTTCTGCACAGATACTAACATTGAGCGCTTAATAGATAAAATGAATTTAGCCATGAAAGAAGTATATCTGTGGTGCCACAAACATAAGTTAACAATCCATCCTGGCAAGAGTGAGGCTATGATAATGATGAAAAGGCCCTTTGTTGGACCATTCAGACCAATAATGATTGGGACAAATGTTATTAACGTAGTGAGTGAGGCTGTTTGCCTTGGAGTAAGGATTGATAATAGACTGACCTGGGAGCCACAAATAGATAGTTTATGTAAGGCATTCTCCCAGAAATTGAGTGCATTGAAACGCATGAAGTTTCTACCAAGGCAAGTTCTGGAGAAAATTTACTTCTCCACTGTCATCTCAAAAGTTACATATTGCACGTCGGTCTGGGGGAACTGCTCTACAGCCCAATTCGAAAAGCTAGAAATTATCCATGGAAGAGCAGCAAGAATGATTTACAACCTTAAAAGAAGTACATCTAAGGAAGAAAGCCTCTCAATAGCAAAGTGGCAGCCACTTGCATATATCTACAAGCGACGTATAGCTGTATTGATGCACACAATTTACAATCAATCTAAGTCCGATTTGGTAGAATTTGAAAAGTTGTCTCCAAGAAGTGAAAATTCACGACATTTGATGCAACTAAAAGTAGATAGATTCAAGACGGAAGTTGGCAGAAACAGTTTTAGATACAGAGGGTCCGTTTTATGGAACGCTTTACCATATGAACTCAAACAAATTAAAGATACAAATGGCTTCAAGATCAAACTGAAAAGTCACAACAAGCTCATAAACGATTTTAAATTTACAAAAGGAAACATTACTATATCTAATAAAAAGGATTATTACTTTTACTTTTAAGTTAAATTTCAGATTTCATAGTGTTGTTATTAAGTATAGCTTTAATTGCAGGTCCACATCAGCTCCTCAGAGCTGCCAAACTTTAACCTGCGGGACAAATAAAAAATGTATGTATGTATGTATGTATGTAGGTGCAAAATTATGGAATGGCCAATCAGCCGAGTCAAAGCAGGCAACCTTCTTGTATATTTTCAAGAAACTATTTAAAAAGTGTTCCCTACCATTTTTATTTTAGGTCTGAATTTTTAAATTCATTGTAAATAGGATTTGAACGTTGTAAATAAGGTTTTATAGCTTAATTTATTTAATAGCTTTTTACTTTCTTTTCTAAATTATAATTAAATGTTTTTATCGGACGGTCCCTTGAAAATCAACTTGTTGAAGGGCAACCCTCCTTAAATGTATAAATGAAATGAAATGATAAAATGAAAGGATGCATCGATAGGTAGTGAAAGCATTTATGCCATAAGTTGTACGAGATCCCCCTACCCCATAATAACGTTAGAAGGCGATCAGTGCTAAAACGTTCATAAGGGACAGCGCAAAATTTATTATATTACACGGCCCGTGGAGAAGAAAAATTGTTTCAATAAAATCTGCTCTCCCTTTATGTTAACTTTGCAAAAAACTCAAAATACACAACTGCCCAGTAACCTTTCCCTTAAAAGTGCATCTGTCCCTCCCCAGCCCCGTATTCATGAACAACAGATATTGTATAGTACTATAGTACCTCCGATGAATTAGCCAAAGACAATAAGAAAGGCACTTCATCTCTGTGAGAGTCTTTTTGTCAATGATTGATCAATCCTTCTTGCAAGAAACTTAACTAGAAATCTGGCTTCATTTATAGACATCTTTGCATGCCCTTCTCAACTTGCATAATTCACAATTTTTCCTCAAGGCGAGTCCTTTTATATTCTAAAGTTCATCCTATCTTGAGCTCATAAAAAAAGTTACTACCCCCACTCAAGCCCGTTCATATTTGCTTGATAAAATGTGTTGACCTAATTGTGCATAAGAAAAAAAAAAGTAGTTGCCCCGTTACGTTTTGGACCGGCCATGTTATGAAGTGAACTTTGCACTATCCCTTACTTTTTGATGGAAAGAATTTCGATACTCTTTGCGATTGTCCGTAAATCATGCAAAATAATGAAATGAGAAAAATGGAAATGTAGAGAGAACATGAGCAAAAACTGGAATCTTGTTGCCGAAGAAGCACCGAGTACTAAAACAATCTGATAATTTAAGAAAATTTGACTACTGGCTCGAATTCTTAGTTTCGTACGTGTTCCTCATCAGTCAGTAGCTTCCTAAACACTGGCCATCAGAATACCGTCAGATCACAGCTCGTGTACCCCCTGTGAGAAGATCACCATTCAGTGATCATTGCAGAGTATTTGTCTTGAATAATTTGTTTACAATCAGCTTAAGACTGCTTCCTTAATGTCTTTAACCCTCGATTTGATTTTGTAGGCAAGAAATTTCCAATCTCTTTATCATTTGTTGAGAAAGAACACGATACTTTAGATGAAGATTCAAGACAATCTTTGATTAGGTATGTCGATTTGTTTCTTAAGTCAAGTGTCATATTTACGAATATTTCATGATATAGCTCTATTCAAATTCTCTTCGATTTTTGTGAGATTTTGCCTTTTCATTTCAAATGAGAAGGGCATTGGTGAAAACTTTTCGATGCATGTGCCAGAAGCGCACATGACCAGCATAGGTTTCAAATCTTTATAAAGCTGGGTGTCAAATTCAATGACCTATTTCTTTGAACTGAACGGCTTCAAAGAAACTTGAAGTATTTTACAGTAAATCTGCCGTTAGACTTTGCTGAAATCTTCAATATTTTCAGAATTACAGTATATTTCTTCTTTTTTAAGAATTCAAGAAAATTTTCGAAAAAACTTATAACTATCGTAATTACTAAACCCCTTGACGAAAGATCAAATAATTTGAGGAAACCATAGTTTTTGGAGGCCTACAATATGGTATCAAGCAAAATTCTCGCTCTTCTGGTTTGTGATTTAGAAATTTGATGACGTCACATCATAAAATGAGCTGAAATATTAAATAGGGTTTAATTTCGACAAATATTCAAGATATCTGAAAAGTCCAACGGTAGAATAATAGAAAAGTGACTAAAGTTTCCTCCAATTCATTCAGATCAAAGAAATAGGTTATTGAATTTTACACCCGCCTTTTTTCGTAGATTTAAATATTTAGAACCTATGCTACATAGACCTTTGTTGAATTATTCGAGTGTGGTTAGATTTTAGAATTGGCCGAAAATTTCTTCCTATGACAACAAAGAGAGGTTGCATAAACTCGAATGCCTATTTTCGTAGAATGCAATTGAGTTTTTGAATTTAATGAAATTGGCCAGAAAGCATGTTCGTTAAAGCATGTCCAGAAAGCATGGCCAGAAAGCATGTCCGCATGACCAAAGTTTTGGAATGAAGTAGAACATGAGGTCAAGCTAGCTCCCTCTCTGTCTTCTTGTAAATGGAGACTCAAATGTAAATAGCTTTATATTTTTCATTTATTATAATTTAACATTGTAAATATTCATTTTCATTTATTTTAGTTGCATTGTAAGTAGGTTTTGCCACGGCCTTGAAAGGCAGCCACTCTTGGCTGATGGGGCTATTGTGTTTAAAGAATTTAAAATGTAGTGAATTAGAATTAAAATGAAATTGACTTAAATTTGCAATTATGGCGTCAGACCCCGTAGGGGGTACTCCCATCCTTGACCCGATTGGACGTGCCGCTCAACAGGGTGTCCTTTTATGGAAAAATTGTGCTACTGGGTTCTTTTCTGACAAATATAATGCGACAGGGTATCAGAATTAATAAGAAATTATGCGACAGGGTATATATAGAAAGGAAAATTTTTAAACTTCTCTTGTAACGATTGATCATGTATACGTTGGCAAAATTTTATGCGACAGGGTTGAGCTTTTTATATGCAGCATGGTACAGGGTGTGGAAAGGGTTTTTTGTACACACCCCAACACTTCCTTAGTTAAGTGCCCCCCCCTTGGGTATCAGAGGTTTGCGAATTGATAATTTTGTTATCGTTTTGGCAAAGTTGGTACACGTTGAGTCAAAACATGAATGGTTGTTTGAAAGCCTGTGGTTCTTTAAGTATTTTTGAAATTCCCATCAACTGATGATGCTTGTGTATGACAATATATCAATTTATATATGAAAATATAGTTTGTCAAAATCAGTGATATGTGATTTGTTAGAATTGCGAGCTATTTGTTAAAGATTTTCACGATAAAATCCTTTAAAAACAGGATTGAAATTAATGATTTGTGGTACAAAATTTCAAAGTAGCCTTGAATAGCGGACTTATCGTCATAAACCCATCCACATGCAATAAACTTGTAACCTGTAGGGAAACACTACCAACTCCTGTAAAAGAACAATGATCCAAATGTAAGATAAATCTGTAATTGGAGAGAAAACTGTTAAACCTGCAAGAAAATCAAGTAATCACTTACCTACAACGTTATTACAACAAATTATTACACAAAACACGCGTTTCATCGCGCACTCCTCAGTATGGTTCATGCGAAGAACAGATAAATGACAATACCGGGCTGTTTCATACCGAACACAACAAGCAATTGTATTGGAGAACGGAGGAAGCAAAATTTAGCGAGAGCAGTCAAACAAATGATGAGGAAGTTCGAGAACAGAAACAGTACAACAAGAAATATCTAAATTTCCCAGTAGCTTTTGCATGGAAATTCAGGGGAAAAGGACAGATTTCTTTGGGAAATTGAAGGGAAACAGAAATTTCCATTTCCCTCTTAGAAAACTGTTAGGAAAGTGTCCATTTTCCTAAATTTTCCAACACAAAGAACATGGGGAAATTTCGCCATTTTTTGCGCGTATCAAAGCCAAACAGCCAGCATAAAAGCAAGAGGATCCTTCAAACGAAAATTTCCCTTTCTCTGTACATCTTTGGCCTTTTTTGCATCGTTCTGATTATCGACTTTTTTGTGCAAAGTTACTAACCCTATTTACGTGCCTTTGTCTTTTGAGGAAAATATTTAGGCCTCCCGAGTAAAATTTAGGAAGCTTAGAAATGTATTTACTCCTATGCCATATTTTTATCGAAACTTTGTCAAAGTTAACCCTTTGTGGGTGTCAACGTCATGCCGGGCCTTTCTTCCTGCACAGTTTATCTAACCAAAAAGATTTGTAGTTGACTGCTATGTCGAGATGCGGTGGTCAGATGGAATAAATTGACTGTTTACATTTGATCATTTTTAACCACAAATTGTATGCAGAGATTTAGAATTTTCAGGCTGCATTATTCCTGGGATTATTGTGTGATGTTTAGGATAAATCACGATGGGTTGCTATGCACGAATGGACGATAGGTTTTGCTATTCTTGTCTTTAAATCCCCTTTGTTTGCTGAATCAAAAATAGAAGGTATAGCATGGTAACTGAGGGGATTGATGAGGTCAGTTCTAGCTTAGCTGCCAAAAGTGGGAGAAAGTGGGCTTATTTGTTCCTGGGGTAATTTGTTTCAGTCTCACGTTTAATCTATTGCTGCCACGTTCTTGGTTCTCACTGGTAGATCTCGGAGAAGTCCATCACCTGCGGCAAATGTAGTTGTGAGGCCTTTCGTAAACTCTGCATATAGTCTGTGTAGGTTCTACGAAGTTCCATAGTCTGTCGAAAAGCTTCATGCAGTTTTCTCAAAGAAATTCTTGAATCAGATCCAGACTCTTGAAACGGGAAGCAGCAGTGCCCATGTTTAACAGTTAAAGATGCAAATATTATCGTATTTTTTTTCAGACGTCTAGAGACCCTCAATAGATGTTCCAAGCTTATTGACAAAAGGGTAAGACTTTTATCTTCTCTAGTTATTTCTATGTAGCATCTGAAAGTAGTTTGTAGGGCACGAAGAAGCTAAGCTTATCCTGGTAGTGTCCTGGTCCTTCCATGCTACATCTCTGCACCTCGTGAATCCTATAGACTAAGATTATTCCTCACTAAATTCCTACCCTCACCACCCTCTCCCCGGGCAGCCCGGAGGAGGTCAACAAAGTTCCTTGCACAATTGCTCGGGGGTCGGAGTAAATTCTTTTTCAAATGCCCGGGGACTGGGCACTGAAAAGTGCTCTTTTACAGTAACTTTATAAGCATAGCTTTTAGTACCGTCAAATGCCGTGGTGGCCGGGAAAAAACTGACTGTCAAAATAAACGTTGGCTGGGCTTATTTTATTTTTAAATACCCGGGAGTTTCCTGGTGGTGGGATTGTCAGGGTAAGAATTGAACAAGACATTACAGAAAGCTGGTTACTTCCCGCGCTCTACGCAGCAGATTCGACAGGGCGTGGCGTCTAGCCACCAACTCTCAGCGTTCTAGTCTGCCGATCTACTATCTGAAGTGTTCGAGATGTGGTCGTACAGAAAGATACTGAAATTGTCATGGACAGAGAAAATAGCAGATGAGGAGTGCTTCAACGAATGGATGAAAAACGAACATTGATCAGCATATTGAGGGCAAGGAAACTAAGATACTTTGGGTATTTGAGACGGCTAAATAACGTATACAGACCATTATTAGAGGGGTACTTTGATGGAAAGAGAGACAAAGGTCGCCCAAGGATGAGTTGGTCTGACAATATCAAAGAATGGACTGGTATGCAATATGTATAGGCAACAAGCATGACAATGGACAGAGAAAGGTGGAGGGCCATTGTGTTATCCAACGTCGATAACCATTGACACCTATAAGAAGCTACTTGAGGCAAGCCTCAAATTCCTTCATGGTTCAGAACGCTTTTAGATGCTCCATTGCTGCAAACTTTCATACATGAGCACCTCCTTTTTTCGGTTTTTTTTTTGTATTCGTAATTAGTTTACTATGTTCAGTTACATTCTTTCTGTCTTTGTTTAATATTGTGCGTCCCCGTATTGTAGTACAGTAATTACTCTAGAGTACCGAATAATCGTCCCCCCCCCCGCTTATTAATTTTTGAAAAATTTTCCAACCCCCCCCCCCCCGCTCTTATTCCAACCCCCCCCCTTTTGTTAATTTTTGGAAAAATGAAATGATATTAGACATAATTTCTGTATAAACACAAGAAAAAGTCTCAAGAGGTGCATTAACAGAACCAGAGTTCAAAAGTATATGTATCAGTAACATCACTGTTCACATAGATATATAACAGATACGTGTTTACCTAAGAAACGGCTATTTTATATTTCTCCAGGCACCCCCCCCCCCGATTATTCCAACCCCCCCCCATTATTGTTATATCGAACCATTTCCAACCCCCCGATTATTCTCACCCCCCCCCGTTTATTCGGTACTCGAGAGTAAGTAGTAAAGTAGGATGTAAGATCTGTATTGTAATAATATCATATGAATAGAAAATACCTTCATTTAGCCTGCAAGAAAGGAACTTATTGGTTTTTTTTTATTCAAGTTTAGATAAAACCAGTTTTAGGAAGGCTCTGTAATACTCATTGCTGTTTCTGGCACTTAGACCACGTTCACACAATACTGGTACAATTTCAAAGTGGCAAACAAGTGGAGGATGCCAAAACCTTTGCTAGTGTCCACACAATGCTGGCACAAATTCATAACTACAGAAAAATTCGATGTTACCAATTTCCTTGCAAGCCCTGCAACAAAAGCCTGGATTTGACAATAAATGAATTTATCTGCGCCTAAAAAATCAGTCAGCCCCGTTTCGACACCGTTGAAATAATCTTCCCTTTTTATCGCTTTCGAGACGAGGCCGTTTTCAGATTATGCAGGGTATAGTTTCATTTTCTAATCCTATCATATTCAAATACACCTTTTCAACTAAGCGACCTCGTTTTAAGATTTTTCAAAATTTTTTTAGCTTGCGTCATATGAAATTTCAGACCCCATATTCACATTCAGCACCCTAATTTTAGTCTAATTACAAATTTTCATGATCTTAGTGCTAACGAATTTAATTTTATGAGAATAACAAATTTGAAAATTTATAAGGGACTTGACTGCGAATAATGACTGAGGGTGCAAAGTTTCACCCCGAACGATTTTGACGGTCAAATCCCTTATAAATTCTTAAAGTTATTATCACCATAAAATCGAAATCACAGACTCTAGGAATATGAAAATTTGGAATTAAACAAAACTTGGGGTGCTGAATCAAAATCCATGGTCAGAAATTTAGTATCGAGAAATCTTCAAAAATTTCCAAAACGAGGCCGTTAGTTGAAAAGGTGTATTGTGCCTGCAAAGAATGTGCTGCTCTCGTCTAAGCATGAACCCTTTCCTTAACGATTGTATGGTGTTTGCCGGAAACATATAATGTCGCTCGGATACATATCTATGAAAAAGCTTGATCCCTGCGGAACTTTCAAGGCTATTCACAGATCTGGTTTACTTTATAGATCACATGCTGTGGTATAAAACTATGCAGCTCGACTTGTCACACAGTAGGTCTTAAGCCGTCAGCGAATCGATATTGCTTCAGTTGATAGGCCTTTTAGCTATTCTACAAGAGAGTCTGAATCGAGCGTCATTTTAATACATTTTTCTTCGCGATTTTCGATCGAGTGGCGTTAGATCTTCTACCACTATTGTGCACATTCGAAGATTCTAAGGAAATGCGTCAAAACAGCGTTCGATTCTAATTCTTTTCAGAATAGCTAAAAGGTCTATTGTACCTCTTGAGGACAAGTCACAGGCACATAGCAATCTGATTGTAAAATGTCGGATTCTTAATACTTGCTCAATTGTTTTGAGCATCCGTTGAGATCATGCCATAATGAAATACAACGAAGGCGATGTTTTGATTGTCCTGCCCCTAACTTGAATAATTTTTCGCTTTTCGTAAAATTTTGTCCGTTTCCATCCAACAGTTTAAAAATTCACCATTGCGAAAGATCCGGCTGAAGGAAACTTCTGAAGCATCTTCAGACTCGAAAAAACATCATGAAAAGAGGCAATGTTTCAGTGAATCGAGTGAAATGTTGAATTCCTCTGGTGATGCATCAAGCACAAAGAGACCACCTTCAAAATATGGAATCTATGATGTAAATATAGGACCAAATGCTTCACGGACCGTAAATGCCCCATTTCCGGTGGCTGGCAAAGAAGAATCGAGATATTCAAGAACATTTTCATTTTCTGGGACTTTTGGGTCTGAGCAGCACGAAGATGAAACCAGGGTGCCTTTTAGCAGTTCTGCAAGCACATCTAATGTGTTAGATGATAATAACCGTGGAAGTTTTTATGATAACATACCTATGATCATTGTAAGTCATTCTGAGAATGACAATGCTACTCTTGGGACGTGCACAAGCGATTCGGTGTTTGATGAGGCCGTTCCTTGCAGTTCGAAAGATTTTACAGCGCACAATGATTCCGAGGATGATCTCTCTTCAGTTTCTTCCGATGAGGACGAGGATGAGGAAGATGCAGAACACCTTGGTATATCCGAGGCACAGTCAGATGGAAGAATCAATGACAAAGTAATGGGAAGTGTTGACTCAGGAGTGCCTTCATCCCCCATCCTTCGCTCAACAAGGTTTGTTTCATTTATAGCTGTTTGTCAACTTATGTACCGTAAAAGCTCTGTTAAGCCCTCTCTCTAATACGTCCCTTCCATCTGAGCCGAAAATTCAAACAAGCTCCCTCTCTGTTAAGACCTACTTCTATAAAACTCCAGAAATTTCCACAGATTTCCATCTATTTTGTTAAAAAGCTTGCATCTTTATTTTGATGTGGTTTGGGATAAAAACTGTGCCGAATTTATGCATTTGACTTGTAAAATTGTACGTTGAATCCGCATAATATGGAGTAAAAGAACTGAAAAGCTATTATTCGTATCCATGTCATGTCATTTGATTTGTGAATAAGCCCCTCCCCTCTCTTATGAGTCCCCTTTCTGTTAAGCCCCCTGTCTGGAGTAACCAAACTTAACTCTCCTGGGGGCTTAATAGAGCTTTTCCGGTAAGTACAGTAATAACCCGCATGCAAGAATCTGTGCTACTGTCTAACAGCCTGGAAGAGCTCCTGCAGACTTCTGTAGTGTTTCTTATATAGAAGCTGCTTAACTGAACAAAAATAAGCCTAGGTATCCTTAAACTGCAATTTCTTTTATTCATATTCTTGCCGTAGCACATTCATGTAAACTCGTGCATTTGCATATTTTGATATCCTTGTCCCTTTCTTAGGCCCATTCAGAAAGTCTCTTGCTTCGCTTCCCGATATGATTTGTCGTGACAACAGACTTAAGGACAACGATAACAACAACAAGCTAAAGTTTTAACGACTCACGTAAAATCCTTCGTATTCCGTTAAAAATTTAAAAGCTTTGTTGCAGATAACAATACTCAGACCATGCAAAATGGAGCAAAAACATGATATGCCTACTACACTGCAGTGCGGCCATTACATGAAAAAGTAAAAACTACATAAAGGTGCATGTGTAAATACAACAATGAAATCCTCACATACAAATGGGAAAGGGGCTTCATGTTTAGGTAGCTTGCAACCAATTAATTGCGAGTGTAGGTTCAAAGTTTAGAATTAACATGATAATTTCAAGTTTAAATATTTCTTAGTGAGCAATGAGTCTGTGCATACTGTAGGCCAGGTTTAAGACACTTAACAGATAAAGATCAGACCTATTTTTACTGAGATTATTTTTAGATTTATCTTTACGATTTCTCTTACTAAAACCTAAGGAAAGCTAGGAGAACAAAAATATCATTCAAAGGTCCTCTTACCGTGAAATTTCGTCAATATTTTTGAAGAAAAACTTACAACCTTTCACATAATCATCCAGTGACTATTGAATATCTAAATCATCATTACCATGTTTTTACTTCTTACAGTGTGCGTAGAAGGCGTGTCAGATGGCATAGCTTCCAGAAATCATCCTCTGATCGAGGGTCTGTTTGTTTGTAAGTAGCATTTCCAATTCCACTCTACAGATCTGCCGCTTTTTCATACTGAAATTTGACATTCATCGCTTCAATCAGTTGCTTAAAGATTTGGTGCAAGAAACCTCCTTAAGGGCAGTTTTTCCCCATTGATCTACGTTTATTTTCACTAGAGCTAAATTCATGCGTGACTCGGTCTCGAAGACTTTGATTTCTTTGAAATGTCAAATTAGCACATACTTGTGGAATATATATTCTTTAGTGGCTCTTTGTCATCCTATTTCAGTTCATTATATTAAGGGGGCAGACTGCCTTTAATGAATAATGTTGTATATGTAAAGCTTCTTTCCAAACTGAAATGTGAAGGAAGCCTCCATTAACTGAATTTGCAATGCCAAAGCTGTGAGACTGTCACGAAGTCTAAACTTTGCTGAAAAAGTTCTTGAATCTCTTGTAGCCCTGTTCTTCAATTCCTTGGGACTGCCTTTCACCCTATATTTTTTCTGTTATATTTCTTTTATATTTTCTATTTCAATGAGGCTGGATTATTAGTAAATTTGATTAAAGTTTTTAGTCCCAGCTTCAAGAATTTTAAATGAAATGCCCTCATTAAATTACTTCTAAAATGAGACAGATTCGATCAATTTTGACAAACTGAATTTTTAGTCAACCCGTTTTGGCTGCAAATGCTTGAAAGTTGCAGGATACGAGAATTCAAAGTGAAGAAATTGATACAGTACTATACAATTAGCACCTCTATATGGTACTGTATTAGTGCGTCACTTCGAGTTCTCACACTCGAGCAAGTATGTAGTGCAGAAGTCAAAGGGAAACGACACAGCCGTAAGGAGGAACAAAATATAAGATGAAGGAGGTATCACATTTAACAACTGTTTTGAAATGTTAACTTTGTCATGGTACAGTTTAACCACCTGGGCCACCTATGGCTGACCAGGTGTACACCTTAAAGGTAGTGTGCAGTTGTAAATAGTCTTCTCTATAAATAGAACAAAGAAAATCCGCAACAAAGCATTATTTCTTAGCTATCGATTATTAGCAACACGTGTGGGCCATCAATTTCAATGGGCTATTTTTAGATTTTTCTACTCTGTGCAAATGCAGGCATGTAACCTTGCACAAACCCTTTAAACTGCATATAAGAAACTCAACTCTCAGGTACCCAAAAAATTTAAGAAACTGCAGTCCTGGGAAAATATAACTTGATAAACTATTCAATTTGATAGAGCAAATCCCGGAATACTTCTCTTTATTCTCATTGTTTCTTGTATCATATTGCTCGAAAGGTACTTGAGTAATCTCTAAATATTGGAAAGGCTTGAGAAAACTTTGCTTTGAAGTGATCACGCATCAACGGGTAGTGAACATGAAGATTTGTATGGAACCTTTGAGAAATTCGTAAGAAACTCTGAGTGGTCAAAATCTAATATTTTAAAGAAACTTTCAGTACTGGCCCAAATTCTTAATTTCTCATAAAGTCATACGTGTGCAGCCTGTATTGATTTCTCCTCCTGACGATTACCATAGAGTCGAAATGGGTCGAGAATAGGATAAGGAAATTAAGAGGATGATAAAGAACTCCAAGTTACCATTTGGGTAGATACTTATATTTCTATGCTCCACAATATACTATGATATACTCATAATGTATGTATATTTCTTCCCCCACCCAAGATCCTTGAAGATTCAGAACCTATCAGCTGGTCAAATGAATGTATTGAGGAAGATTTCGCTTCTAAGGTTGACTGCATTGATGGAAAGATATTCGATACAAAATCGAAGTGGCTGGCACTGGTACGTCTTTCAACGGATTCATTTTGCACTGATTCTGTCGTCGTCGGTCAGTTATTTGATCTTTCATCAAAAGGCTTAGAAATTACGATTCTTTTTAGCTTTTCTCGAAAATTTTCTTGAATTCTTACAAGAGAAGAGAAACACTGTAATTCTGAAAACATTGAAGATTTCAGAAAAGTCCAACGGCTTATTTACTGTAAAATGGTTAAAGATTCTTTGAAGCTGTTCAGTTCTCAAAGAAATACGTCATAGAATTTTACACCCAGTTTTTCAAAGATTTGAAACCTATGCTTACGATTTGATGATGGGCGTGTCTGCGAATCCATCTTAGAAGTTGCGGAACATAAGTCTGCCCTCCGGTTTGAAATTATGAGAGCTTCTATATTTCTTGCAATGGACTGAAGATGTATTCACCTATGATGAGACACCCTGAGATTAAATATCGTTGGAAAAATGAAAATTGTTCGTATTACG
Organism: Aurelia sp. 4 Dawson et al 2005; assembly: GCA_964019985.1. Taxonomy (NCBI): domain Eukaryota; kingdom Metazoa; phylum Cnidaria; class Scyphozoa; order Semaeostomeae; family Ulmaridae; genus Aurelia; species Aurelia sp. 4 Dawson et al 2005. Next base: position 17,380,999 of record OZ026492.1, read on the forward strand.
TACCCCTGGGGAGGGGGGGGGTGCTTGATTGTGACCGTGACTCGACGTGAATCTGGACTTTGACAAAAGGACTCATTTGTATATGATAGAATTTTTCAAGATTTCGAACCCTTTAGATGAATTTCAGGACATTTCGTAACCATGTCTATGAATCTTGTTGATTTTAGGATGCAAGGTCTACTCAAATTTCTTCAGTTGTGATAAAGATTCCGAAAAGCTATCGATCTACCATAATTACGGTTAATGGCAGACCCATATGTAAGGAATTACAGGTGAAAACCCCACTCATGTGAGCGACACGTCCAGTATGACTTAACAATCAAGTACCCCCCCTGTGGGGAGTCAATATGCTAGGCTGCACAGCAAGAAATTGGAAAACTACCTTGAAAACTACCTTTTCAATTACGTCTCTCCTCCAAAGCTTTTAAACGAGACTTTGATGAATTTGATATTATGCAATGACAGTTTTGCCGTCTTTGTTTTGTTTTAGGACTGTCCCAAAACTTTTGAAGCGTCTCAGAGTGTCGGATAACAAGGGTAAGGTGCTTTTTGTCGAATGCCTTTCGTTTTATTGACTGTTTCCTGGTTTATGCCATACCAGTTGAATAAGTAAACTTATCCAATGTTTTAAAACAGCACATGATTACCTATGCAACCAATTTGAGAAATCTAGATTTCATAATCTTACTGAGGCTTCAAATTTATTTTCAAGACTTCTATCATCTGGGTGCATAATTCTTGAAATTAGGAATTAGCAGAAAATTCGTACATGATATTCCAAAAAAACAAGCTGAGAATGCCTCGTTCACAACCATGCACAGGGTGTTCCAAAAGAAATTGTGCTCCGTTTGTGTTGCTGCTGTGGAGGAACCGTAGATTCAGTTATTTCGGTTTTTGCACAGTTACATAGGTCAGGCTTCAGCTTAGAGTTTGAGACTTTGTGTGAGCCGATCTGACACGTGGTTGCTTATTTATGGTAGAGAAAAGGCAAAATAAGTGGTTGCATCAAAAACGGCACTTCTATTGTTCTCCAGCAACGTCAAGATCAAGTAAGTTTCCAAAGAAATGGTTCTGGCATCGTATCAAAATTTTGCTTATAATTTTAAAGGATTGGAAATGCTTTGTATTCATAAGACTGCACTTTCTATCTTTTAAATGATTAGGTGAAAATGTTAATACAGTGCCAGAGTCCTTTCTTTGAAAATTCACTTTATTTTGACATTGCTGGAGAACAATAAAATTGCTATTTTTTGAAGCAATCACTTATTTTGCCTTTTCTCTGCCATAAATCAGCAACCACTTGTCCGACTGACTCAAACAAAGTCTCTAGCTCTAAGTTGAAGTCTGACCTATGAAACTGTGTAAATATCGAGATAATACAATCTACAACTCCTCCACAGTAGCCACACAAACGGGGCGCAATTATTTTGGGACACCCTATAGTAGATTTGGACTGTTTCATGCCTAGCATTGATTGGAAAGCCTAATAACAGAGCTAAAGAAATATTCATTTCGTCAGTTTAATTCTTTATGCATTTCTCAAATTTAGGCAATCAATTGTAGAGAAAGACATTGGAAGCTGCAAGGGGTCTCAAAAAAATTGATCGACGTGTACTTGAATGTTGAAAAAATAACGATAACATGAACCGGCTCATGGGAAGATTACCCCGTACCTAAGATTTTGAAATAATTCTAGATACCAGAATCTTGCAAATCGGTTGAAAATTCATTGAGTTACGAGCCTTTAAAGATAAAAACATGCGGCAGCTGAAACCAGAGACCCCCAGATTTCTTGTAATACGAAAAAGCTTGAGGATGGAGGCAAATGAAGGTTATGCAGTGTCATACCTCTCATTGATATCAGAGCAAACCAAAAAGGACTTCTAAAGTAATTTACAGATGGTATTGATACCATAGACCTTTTCGAGCATACGAAAAAGGCCATTGAGAGAGCGGCTAATTCTGCTAATGGTCTGGAAGATGATTTTAAAGTTGCACTGCACAATCATTCGGCTCATAAATCGCAGCGCAGCAGCACCACCTTTCTCCTCCGACGAAAAACACTTAAAAGTTCTTTATGGAAGGCTCCAACTTACTGCGATGAATTTCAGGCGTCACATATTGGAACGAGACTTGCGTTGCAATGCCCAAAATGATCAGTACGACCATCGTAATAACTCTAAATTGATCATCTTAAAAAGCATCCTCTAGATGTACTGGCTCAATTGGCCCCTCTCTCAAATCCGAAATGGTTGGTCGAAAAGGTCTTTTCTGCTTGTTTGTATTTGACGGTGCTGTGGCACAGTGATGTAGTCCTCTGACTTTGCAGACAGAACAATCAGGTGGAGAGTGCTCTATGCCGAGGAAAGCCCCACCACTTGAGCGTCACGACAAGGGGCCACCAACTCGATTAGCCCTTTGCTACTTCTGTGATCTCAGCGCTTAGCGCTAATAGCTGCAACATCACCTTGTATTCTTATTTACGGTCTATGACTTCATAAGAAATTGATTGATTATTTTCAGTTGCGGATTCTTGGACTCCTATTTCCTCAAGGAATAACGAGCGTAAATCAGAATCTATTCAAACAGAGGGCCTACAGACCATAACGATTCATCTCTTTGTTCTTCCATTAGACAAGAACATATTTGGTTCTCCTCTGTTAACAATAGCGCAACGTACTGGAAATCCTTTACCTCGAGCAATACTTCTCTCCATGAACTATCTCATCAGGACAGCTTCGACGTGTCTGGGTATATTTAGAAGATCAGGAATGAAATCAAGAATAGAGAAATTGAAAGATGAAATTGAAAATGGCACGAATTCGATTGACTTTGATTCCTACTCTGTGTATGATATTGCTGACTTGCTCAAACAATACCTGAGGGAGCTACCAGAACCATTGCTGACTTCAAAATTGGCTGAAACTTTCATCTCTATTTACAAAGGTATGTAAGCATTGAATACAGCTTTATCGCATGATTTGGGCAGACTGAGTAGCATAGATGTCAAATCTTTTAAAGAGGTGGGTGTAAAATTCTATTACATTTTTCTTTGAATAAAAGTGCTTGAAAGGAACTTAATGTAATTCGCAATAAATTTGCCATTGCAATTTCTTGATACCTTGACTACTTTCAAAATGGTGGCATTTATTAATTTTGAGGCTGTGACGTCATCAAATTTCTAAATCCTTAACCAGAAGAGCAACAGATTTCTGCTTGCAACCCTGTTGTAGACCTTCATAAACTATGGTTATCTTGAAGATTGCATCAATTTCTCTCAATTAATTTAAGAATTACGATGATTTTAATTTCTTCAAAATTTTCGATGAATTTTTGCAAAGTAAGTCCAAATGCCACCATTTTGAAAATAATCAATATATCAAAAAATTGCCGCGGTAGATTTACAGCAAATGACCCAAAGTTTCTTTCAAGCACATGAATTCAAAGAAAATTGTGATACAATTTTACACCCACCTTTTTAAAGATTTGAAAGATTTGAGCCGTGTGCTGGACTGAGTACGATCAATTACAGTAATCGCACATCGGATCGAAACTTAAAACAAAACCAAAGGCCGCAGACCTTTTAGCTATTCTAAAAAAGAATGTGGATCGAATGATGTTTCATTACATTTTGTAGAATTTTCGAATATGAACAATACTGATAGAAGCTCTAACGCCAATCAATCGAACCTCATGGAGCAAAATGTCTAAAAATATCGCTCGATCCAGACTTTTGTAGAATAGCTAAAGGTTTTTCATTTTGTAGTAGTTCCTAGCGTTCCGCAGCCTATCAACAGCGGTAACTCAGGCCCTACAAGCAGTCTAGATTTGGGGGATTCTTGACCCACCTTTCTACAGGCATGTGTCCCTGAAGCTTCGATGAACCACCCACCATTATGATGACGAAATGCCTTGTTAAACAATAAAGTTTCCAGAAATTTCACAATTACATCAATTTTTAAGGTGCTTTCAGTCCAAAAAATAAACCATGTTTTACTGAATTGGCCCTTGCAGAACCCATCCGTTTGGGGGGGAGGTTCATTTCTTTCAATAAACGTTAGCGATTTTCTCCCCTCCCCACCCCCCACTTTACGCTTCATTAGACCATTCTAACATGACATCAGTTCTTTTGAAGTACAGCCTGGAACATCATTTGCCTCGATGCGCTGTAGATCTAAATGTCGTGCATTGCTCTCAGCAACGCATGAAATAGCTTTTTTCGTGTCTTTGCAACATATTAGATCTGGTGTAGATTTATTGCTGTACAGGGAATCTCATCATTTGCCTCGAATTGATTTAGTTGGGAAATAACTCTATTGCCTGTAATAGACATTTTAGCTGTTCTACAAAAGATTTCGAAGCAAACGATATTTTGCTATATTTTGTGGCATTTTCGAATGTGCACAATAGCGATGAAAGTTCGAACGCCACTTAGTCGAGCCTTCCATATAGCATTGTTTAAAAATAACCCTCTATCAGGCTCTCTTGCAGAACGGCTTAAATGTCCAGTTGAGCTATTCTTATTTCTTTCACTGACTGTAGATAAATCAGTGATGATGATGATGACTCCTGGGCTCATCCTACAAATATGGACTCAAAGCATTGTGTGAGTTGCTTCTCTATGGTAGCCCTCAGCTCACTATAATCGACAACAGAATAATCCTAGAAGCAACCATGTCATTCATTGAAAGATCTATGCGGTTGGACTAAATAACAACGTATAGCAGCTTTGTTTGTAGTGTAATGTGAGACATTGTCGTAAATTCTTTTTGTAGTGTCTTTTCTTGTACCTTAAGGTAGCAGATAGCCATTAAAATCTCAAGATTGTTGAAAATGCTATTCCTACAAATAAAAGATTCTCCCTTAATGGTTATTTGCTACCTTAATGTAGTGTATTGTTTATTGGTGTGATATGGTGTAGTGTTATGGTTGTGTTTGTGTTAATTAAGATTGTTGTTGAAGTTCATTGCAAGAGCCATTCATTGTGGGGACTAGACGACCTTGAGTCTTTTTCCGCTATGATTGGCTCAGATTATTGTATTGTAGTTGTCTCGTATTGAATATAAAAATCAGGCCAGAAGATTCACTACGGTGTGAAAGGATTTTGAAAAAGAATTTAGAACGATAGATCAAATTGCAAATGCAATAAGAACCTTCCTCAAAGTATCAAACTTCAGGCTCAGTTGAAATACAGGCAATAATGCACTGTTGATTTGACCTATATCATTATCAAAATTATTATCAAAGGGATGGAGGAAGGAAGGGAGGAAGGGATGGAGGAAAGGAGGAAGGGAGACATTGAGGTAGTTAGGTAGGTTGGCAACCATCTACGGACGCTTTTTGTGCCAAAAGTTTAACAATTGGTTGGGCATTCCTGAAATAGTTTGACCATTGAAATTGACATTATTTATCTGGTAACTTGACAGACACATTTATGATTAAAATTAGCTGTTAACAAAGTTAAGTGAGTGCAGCTCAGAAGAATAGGGCGGAAAAGATAATTGTCTGCTAACCTGTACTCACTTTGATAATGATACTTTAATTTGACCTATATCACAATGCTACGTATCACTGCGTAGGAGCTTAGGCATGAAGCAATTTGAACCATTTTTGAAGACTGTAATGACTGTATCAAATCCTTACTGTGACGAGATAAGAACAAACCCAGGTGGGGTACTTGGCCTACAAACATATGGGGACGTACCGCTGGAAAATCTAAAATGCTACCCTGTCCCGGAGTACAATTTTCTTAAACAATACCCTGTCCTTTAGTTTCTTTGGACAAAGTTGTGCTCTGCAAGAAAATTTGTACGAAATCTATCGAAAATTGTGGAAATATTGTCGTCCAAGCGATTTGAATCACATTCACAGAGTGCAAATGGCCTAAAACGACCTTTTGGAGTCGAAAATGAAAAATATGGACCTTGTCATAGAGCCTATTTGTACAAACATGATACCCTGTCCCGGAGTCTGAATCCTGAAAATGATACCCTGTTCAGCGGCACGTCCCCGTACGGAAAAATGTATGTGTACCTCCTCCGGGAGAACAAAGGAATTAAAAAGCAACACCTTCAAACTATTCTAGCAATAACGTAGCAAAGAATCTACGCAATGGATAAGAAAAAATTTTGATCATGAAATAGGCTTACAGCAAAACATTCAAAAGAGGAGTTTTCATGTTTTTGGAGCCAAATAGTTTTTGTATTGGGCAATATTGTGTAATAATTTCATTGTAACTCAACCCCTCTTCCAATGGCCTACAGTAGTGCCCTGCATGTAGGAACCAACTTATTCAATTTCAGGTCAGATGCATTTCGTATAAATGAGATTTTCCATCATCACTCAGACATGAGCTCTGTAGTTGTGATATAAAAAATATAATTTTGAATTGTATTTGTAAATTTTTACTTCCAGAAAATGCTACAAATATTCAAGGAAGGTTCTCTTTCCTTATATTGCATGCAAAACTCTTTCTCTCATTTCAATAGATACAGTTCAGTTGTACTGGAAACTGACAAATTCAAAGGCTTCAACACATAACTTATAAATAAGAAACAAGCTTTTTTCAGACCTGAACCAGTTTCTTATAAATGGGATATTATTTTGAAAATCAGATGTTGTGTTCTTTTTTTAGATATTCCAGATGAGCTCCGAGCACAAGCTATAAAGCTGGCCATTATTCTGATGCCAGATGAAAACCGAGAGGCATTGCAAACAGTTTTGACATTTCTCAATCATTTTGCTGAAAATGCTGTCGACAATCAGGTAAAACTTGACATACTCTCGAGTACCGAATAAACGGGGGGGGGGGTGAGAATATCGGGGGGTTGGAAATTGCTCCATATAACAGTAATCGGGGGGGTTGGCATAATCGGGGGGGGGGTGCTTGGAGAAATAGAAAATAGTCTTTTTCTTAGGCAAACACGTATCTGTTATATATTTACGTGAATAGTGATGTTACTGATACATTTACTTTTGATCTCTGGTTCTGTTGAATGCACTTATGTAGACTTTTTCTTGCGTTCATTCAGAAATTATGTCTAGTATCATTTCATTTTTCCAAAAAATAATAAAAGGGGGGGTTGGAGTAAGAGCGGGGGGTTGGAAAATTTTTAAAAAATTAATAAGCGAAGGGGGACGATTATTCGGTACTCGAGAGTAGTTAGGGGAAGGTATATACCTTTTGAGTCAGGTAAATGCATATACTCTTTGAAAGTCGTGATAAAACTGTGATACTGATTTGAAAAATTACACTTCCGTTGCCTAGCTGAGGGTTTGACAAAATTTTGAGAATAGGCCTCTTCACAGTTTGGAGAAAGGGACTGAAGAGAGCATGGCCCATTCTGACAGCCTTGGCAATGGTGGGAAATTTTGGCCGATCAAAAACATTGACCCATGGCAAGCTACTATTTTCAATAGGAAATCATGCACATAAGACGATGAGAAAGGTCGTGGAAATTAACTTGAAGCCTTTGTAAGGTGATGGAAGTAAAATTGTACAAATTATTGCACAGGTAATCAAGCATGACTTATAGACAATGGATTCATATTTCTGACATACTCGATAGTCTAATTTACCCCTTGCGAGCAAGGGTAAATTTTGTGATACAAAAGATACAGTTCCGTTTAAGACATTGAACTTTGGCAGCTGCGAGAATAGATTTCACACATTCGATGCAATTTTTTGGTTTCTTTGTTTATTTCATTTGATTGAGTATACGTGTGAAATCTATTTTACAGAAAGGCAAATTGCCTTGTATTTTCTGAAACCTTTCTTTTGAAAATTTGTCCTTGCTCCCCTTGCTTTGTTAAATCGTAGAATTTTGCTCATTAATTTGTGTTAATTTTAATCGTTATCAAGGTGTTCTAAGTGTTTAACAAAAAGATTTATTTTCGACTCAGTTCTTGCTTATCGAAAAGAATGGCATTATGTTTGCTCGTCCCAAATATAATTATCTCAATATTTCATTCACCTTAGATGGATCACAAGAACTTGTCAGTTTGCTTCACACCTGCATTTTTCCATATATTTGGGATTAAGGTGGACAAAAATCAGAATTCAAGGAAGCTCAAAAGGGCATTTAACAGTACAAGATCGGAGAAAGATCTTGAAGATACAACCGTAAGTAACAAGGACAAGTCCAGGGTCGTTATGCTTATGCTAGAAAACAAAGTTACAAGCTGCTGCCTCGAATTACTGACTTCTGTCCACATTTGACATTCATAGCGGCTGTAGATTAGTTAAAAAATGTGCAAATTTAGGCCAGACATCGTAACAATTTCGTCATCATTTTTCATCAAAATTTGATATAGAGGCTAGTAGCAGTAGACCACTTTCACAATGACGTCAGTTCTTTTGAATTACTTCCATGAACATCACTTGCCTCGTTATCGTGTGGATCGAGACCTCAAATGCGTGCAGTGCTCTTAGCAACGCATGAAATACTTTTGTAGTGGTTTGGTGTACATTTCTTGCTGTACAGGGAATCACATCCCTTACCTCGAATCGAATTGAATTGTGAAACTGGTCTATTAAAGTAAATGAACGGGGTTAAAAGCAAACTTAGCTAGGAGGACTGGGTAAATCTAAATATAACCATTGTATTTTATATTTTCGATCTATGAAACTAAAGGAAGATAAATGGCGCCTGCGGTTATTTTGTGCTATGTTTAGATTATATCGCTATATCTTCGTTCATTTACTTCAAGATGCAAGAACATCCGCGTTGTCATTGATCCTAACATTGATTCTTTGCGTTTTATGACGTCAATATCTCTGGCCGCTCATTTGAATACAGCATTTCGCAGAGAAAATGCGCAAATGATTGGAGAAAGTACGATACACCATTCGTAAAAGTATATTTTTCAATTGTATTATCAATCATACTAACCCCTTAACTTGTCCTTTAACTTCTCACGTTGTGTTTTGCACAGAGAGCAAGTTCTGCGTTGGCTTATTGTATAAGTAGCAAGATACCATTGGATCAAATCAGGATAAATTAGTTTTGGTGGCTACCCTGAAGTGCCATTAATCTCTTCCTTGACCTTGGCAGCCTTTTCAGCCATATTTTCATCTCTTGAGTTCAGTTCGCACCATGTTTGAAATAACGAACGACCTCCCACGCAATGTTATCATACGCAATGATTGCAAAAGACTTTGATGTTAGATCTTGAAATCTCAGTTGGAAAGAGAGGTCTGGATCTTTCACCAAAATATCAAAACTGTGATGAAAATGACTTACCCTTTGTCTTCCATCAATTAAAGAAAAACTTTCCAATACACATGTCATTATTGGCTCATCTGATCCCATGTTTGTTTACGTTTTGACGGAACGTCCCATATTAGTTCCCAGGTAGACTGATGACGATGAGTCTCTTGTTGCCCTGTGCTCTTTGACTTGATGACGGCGCTTCAGGCAATGGAGACTCATAGTATTACTCTGAAAAACTTGGCCCTATTTAGGCCCAAACTTCGCAATTCCTAACGTACCAATCAGATTGCGAGATTTGGCAGAGAACAATGATGTCGAATTCTCGATTCGAATGATCCAGTTGACTAAATTTTGAGCAAAGTTGCTACGGTAGGTGGCTGAAGTTTTCTCTGGATTGTTTTGGTCTTAAAAACATGGAAAATGTAGCGTTGAAAGATTCATTTTAGACTTTCCAGGTAAAGTGAGCTTCCTTCTTCAGATTTATACCAAGTTTCCTGGATTAAACGACCGCTTAACGTGGTTTTTATCGCATTTTCTTTCCGAGGAGTGACTGTTGAACAGCGCTACGGCTGTCGTTCGATCCTGATTCAATCGATCGAATCATGATCGAATGCAGGACATAGGGCCGTGTTTTTCTCTGTTTCATGATGAGTCCCTCTTGAGCGAGGTTTACCGCAGGGATACAAGGGACAAATCGTCAAAAGTCTAGTTCCCAGGTGCAAAATTATCTTATCAGGGCTCCCTCCTCCCCATATCAGATTTACTGCAGGGTTTGTAATATGTGCATACTAACCTGTTTTGTGTTGTACAGGAAAATATAAAGCCTGAGGTCTTAAAAGTACAGACCGAGCTTGAGAGGTCTGTGCATTAAGACCGAGGGCTTTATATTTTCTTGTACAACGACAAAACCGGTTAGTATGAGTTTTATTACCTGACATCTTCTAATCTTGACTCGCATTTCATCAAAAAATTTTGTTACGATCATGTCGTTTGAGTTCACTGCAAATCTCACAGGCCTATGGGTAAAGCAGTTGCCGTGGTGATGACAAAAACGCGTCCTTTTATCGTATTATACAGAGCTACGGGAAACCCGCGGGAAAGGTGCTATGAACCAATAGGAGTGGCGGGATTCTGTATTGCCTCATTTTTGAAGCTCAGTCAGGTAATAATGTTCATATGATGAACCAAATTATTTGGATTCGTCTTTTTGTCAAATGGGGACAATGTGATTCTCCTCGTTTTCATTATTACATTTCTATGCTTTTTTTTGTGTCAGGCTGCCCAACAGTGCCTAGTTGATTTAATGAAGTCAGTTCGATTTCTATTTGCGGTAAGTCTCTCACTTATTTGGATCTTTCTTTTGTCCCGAAACTTGGCAAGCACTTGTGGAAGCGAGACCAAGATTTCTCATGACTATTGAAAGTCTTAATTAATTTCTGCATACAGAAATTATTTGTTATTCATATTTCAATTCTTTGAGTCCGGAACGTTATTAAATGATGCTTCATATAGACTAGTTTTTATTTCTGATTTGAAGGTACCGGAAGATGTGATGATGAAATGCAGGTTCTCTTATATCGAACAAGGTGATCCAGTATTTTTGGAAAATCTGTCTCAAAATTTGTCAGATCCTGGAATTGAAGATGGGTATCATTCATACTTGGATAATTGTTTTGCTGGTCTGCTTCAGGTTAGTTGATGACTCAATCGAGGGACAACTCGCTCCAAAAATGGCACTTGAGATTTTGGGATTTCAAGAATCTATCAGAATTTTCAAAGCTTTTTGAGATTTTTCTTGAGATTTGTCAATTATTTTTTAGATTTCTTAAGATCTCTAGGACTTGAATTCTCAAGAGTTTGCAAGGCCTTCGAGATTTTGCAAGGTTTTTGATGATTTGAACGATTTTTGAGATTTTCGAAGAATTTTCGAAAGATCACTTATCGATTTTTTAGACTTCTTGGGAAGATGCCTAGGAGTTTAAGAGTTTTAAGAGTATCTGTAAGACTTCTGGAAGATCTTGGAGCTGTACGAGATTCTTCGACATTTTTAAGATTGTGTAGATCTTTACGAAATTTTGCGAGACTGTTGGAGTGATTTGCTCCACAATGCAAATTTGGCTTATTGCAAGTACGATTTTATTGAATTGCTTCACCAAACTGTTGTATTCACTATTAGCCTGCAAGAAAGGTGTCGTCTTACCTGTTTCACGATGACAAGACGTTCACCCTATCTGTAGTTAACGTTATTATTAAGAATCTCAGAGGAAGGCGAAAGGCTAGATTCTGCTAGTGAAGGTAATGATACCGTAGATCTACGATCTTATCTCATTAGCATGTTAAGCTTTTGTGATCAAGATGCCTGAGGTTTGTGCCGCCCAATTTTAGGGATTCCCAGTTGATTTTCATACCCATTTTTAAGGTTTTGAAAACAGCCCCTATTGAACTTGTAAGAAATCAAGTTTCATTTGACTGTAAATACACAATTATTAGCATGAAGCTACCACTAACCAAGTTTCAGAGCTCGAACGAAGACGAGCATGAAGAAACTATCCAAAGGGTTTGAAACAAATGAAAAAAAACTACCTTTCAATGGTAGTACAGTTACCTTTTGAGATCCATATTTAGGGACTTTTGAGGCTCAAAATCTAGCCTCATATCTTATTGCTCCATACTTTGAAGTTACTCCCCACCTCCGAAGAATGATGTCTCCAGGCTTGCGCCAATCTGTAACTCGCACCTAACATATGCAGACCAAATTTCATCTTTTTAGGAATCTCAAGCGAAAGCAAAGGGCTGGATTCAACACAGTTTCACTGACGAAGTTGACATATCATACAAGAAGGTTAATGATGGGTATCCCATAAGGCTGTGGAAGGCTGTTGTTGAGGTCAATGCATCTCCTACCGACGTATTGAGACGATTTGTTAAAGAAAGGTAAGAATTATTTTCATTGGATTTTGTGCTGGGCAAGGCTTCCAAATGTAATAATTTCTCTCAATTTCGGCAGCAGATTACTCTGAAACTATTGAAAGTGTGCCGCATGCTTTCGATACCGAGTGAGTACAGGAAACATTGTGCGTTTGAAAGGCAACTGCTTCCTGAATATCAAAGCAATAATACTAAAACTGTCTCGTTTCATTGCCAACTTGTTCACTCATGTTCAGTGGCTGCTTAACTTTAATAGATCATTCTGACATTTAGAATAAGGATCTGGGGAGAGCAATATTTTTCTGGTAAGTGGAAGCCGTAGGCCGAAAATAGCTTCACTGCAATGTGATTGATGCTGGCGGGAAGGCACAGCTAGTGCTGCTGTGAGTAATTTGCTGAGTTCCATGTGCTTTAATGATTTGTTCTTATTGCAAATGGCAAGGAGTTTCCTGTGGCTTTATGTTACATTCTTTTTCCTTTGTGGCCTAGCCAACCCGCTCGATTTGCTGCTTGCAGCTGTTGTTTGGTGGTGTGAATTTCGCTTCGGCCCACAACTTACGCCATTCCTCCCTGTGGATACGGTAGATTATTTGCAGAAAGCCCATTCTGAAAACTTGCGAGATGGCATGAAAACGATGCGCAAAATTCCCTTTGCTTGCAAATAGACTTTGGTTACTGAGAAGGAGAGGAAAGACAGGAATAATGTAACATCGTTGTTTCTTCTTCCCTTTCCTCCCCAGTGACCAAAGTGTGCATAGTTATTCATTCCAGGAGGGAGACTTGTTCATCCTTCCAAGAGGATAGCACGTGCTAAAGCTTGTAGAGGTCATTGCTTCAAGGCTGGTGTAAGGTAGAAATTTTAGGAAAGTTTGGTCGCGATTTTTGGGCACATTTTGAAGGTTTCTTGCAGATGCTTTCTTGATAAAGTCCTTTATAAATACAGAACGGAGTAGCCGATTTCAGTCAGGTAAAGCTCAAAATAGATTTGAACAACAAATACAGATTTTGTAATACAATAGCATCAGTTTCATTGATTCACACCTCAATTCAAAGCGATTAGCGATTGCAGACAAAAGAAATTCGCTCAAGCAGTAAACCAGAACAAACAGAAGCACAAAGTCACCCTGAAACCAGTACGGAAAACTCTCGCTTGGTGCGGCCTGCAAGACGTTTTTAAGAGACGCTAGATGCTTATAACAAAGGAAGAAGGGTAAATCTAAAGTTCTGTATCGCGGATTTTGTTTACGTGATTCAGAAGCCGAGCTAAGGCCATTACAATTCGTGACATTTATTGCTCAGTTGTGAACAGTTGCTCCTCTGCTCTTTGCATCTGTTCTTTCCTCCTTCGTTGAGATTTGAGTCTGCATGCAAGCTAGGTAATCTGTAGCAAGGTCAGTTATCGCTTTGTTAACTTTGCAAAGCATTTCGGTTTGTATCATATCCTTTACAGTAGGCCAATTTAGATTTTTCATCTAGGCACTAACAGAAACACCATAACTGCTGTTGGTCACGATTCTAGCTGCACAGTTGTGAAGTTTTTTCAGGACCTGCAACCTGGTCGCCCCTACTTGCTCAAATTAAGGTTGAAAATAAACTATCAAGATACACTTTTGCCTGCTATTCAGAGAAAATCTAGGGTCTTTCTGTGGGTTTCATATTTTGGTGATTTTCCAGAATTTTTGGCATTTTTTCGGTTTTTGATCACAAAGTCCACCTTTGTAATCTAAGAGAGAGCTCCAGGTCAGTAAGTAAGAAAAAAGGAAAGTAAGTAAGTAAGTAAGAAAGTCAGTCACGCTCGTTAATGCAATTGATTGCTGTTTTTTCTCTGCTAATTGGTAGTTAAATAAAGAAAGCGCACGGAAAGCGCATAGGAGACACAAGTTTCCTGCGATTCTATAGCAAAATTTGACGTCGGCTTATCTTGGTTGTGCATCTTAGTCGTTTACGCTAACACTTTTTTGCATATTCAATTGCAGACATCTGTGGGATGACGAAATGGTCCACTGGGAATACAAAGAGCATCTTGATGATCAAACCGATGTTTTCTTTTATGAAACACAAACCATTGCACCATCAATGAAACGAAATTTCTTGATACTTAGGTGAGCTACTTCCCTTTATACCTCATCATGCTCTCCTTAAACAGGAATAGACACCCAAGGAGGTACATAAAATTTAAGGATTTGAGGGCAAGGGTATGTGCCACTCATATGGATGGATTTTTAGGCCCATATTTCTGCAAGCGTAGGTCCTTTTTCGGCAGATTTCCTTAGACATGGTTAGGTTTGGCTGAAATTCACAAAATATAGTTTAAAAGGGTAGTTTTCCGCCAAAATTCATCATAAAATTGGGTAACAAGGCAAGGCTTGATAATCAGAAGAGATACCTTTCTAAGAATCGGGCGGCAGACCCCGGCTTTCCACATATCATGTACTGCCCTGGAATAGACGCAGCTTTTTCTCGTAGCCCCTTTAAAAAGCCGTTTTTCTTTTGCTACAGAATGAGACAGCATGCGTCAAATTGTCAGATAACATACATTTTATTTTTAAATTGGTCTGGTACTTCCCTGGAAATCTTCCTTTAACCATGTCGCAAATTGTATTGCAATAGTGATAATGCAAAGAAGGTGGAAGTACAAGTACATACTGTATTCCCAGAGCGGAATTCACACTGGAAGCGATTTTGCGATGCGGTGTGGTGCAGTGCATGTGGCAGTATTTGTTCAATCAAGGTTTGTCGTACTAAAGCGATTTGCTAATCATGATCTTCAAGGCGTCAAGAAGGATGCTTCAAATGTAAAGTCAGATTATGTGTTGTAACTGTAGCATCTATTCTTTTTATTGACATGTCAAAGCTCTTTGCGATCAAAATTCGATCCAAGTCTAAAACTTAAGAGAAAGCTTTGGCTCACCCGCTGGCTCAGTGTGTGATATCATGCTACCATCATCCTTGATTTGAATACAGGGCTCAATCTTTGGAAAATTCTTGAGTTAAAATGTGTAAAATATTTTTGCCTAATTCTTGCAATTGAATACACGTTTTTTATAAGAAACTGGTTTATAAGAAACTAGCACTAAGATGGCCAAAATTTTGAGAAACTGTAGTACTCTGTCTGAGAAGCATTAAGAAACTTTAAAAGTCAAAAGCATGGATATCATAGCAAATATATCGTTGAGCAATATTCTTTATTCTTGAGCAATATCAACTTACCATTTGTATTTTCAACATGCTAGAACACTGTTTATTCCTGCATGATGTTTTAAATGTCAAGAAACATATCTGCAGCAGTGTTAGCGACCACATTGATAATTCTGCATGCAAAAACAAGAATCCAATAAAGAAACTTTTAGCATTAGAATGGAAAAAATTTTATGTTAAATTAAGAAATATTTGGATTGTGGCTTGATCCTAGTTTCTTATAAGAAATACGTGTAGATCAAAGGAAACTTTGGGTTGTTTGCCATAATTCAAGAAAGAGCATTTATGATAACATTATGATATGAGGAATCACAGAGTTTTTTATGAAAGGATGTGCGAGAGGAGGTAATATAGCGTTGAAAAGGATTAAAAGCACCATAAATTTAAAACTGATTGAGGAACGTCCAAATGACCAATTCAAAAAAGATACTCAGTTTTTGAAGATCTACAAGATGGCAGCAAGCAGAGGCCTGTAACTTGGTTTAGTCTTTAGCAATTTGATGACGCCAAAACTTCAAAACTAGCAGAAATTTAAAAAATGCTGTAGCTATAGAAGTATTGATGACGAATGACCTGAAGTTCCCTTTTAGCTCAAAAAAATGGAGCAATAACATTTTACATGTTAAATTTTCTCGACCTTTTTGCAGATCATGGAAGACAAATCTTAACGGAAGTTGTTGCGGCTGCGTTGCAACATCAATCCAACATCGATCAACACCTGTCGAATTTGGAATTCGAGCAACGGTTCTAGCAGACAGGTGCCTCATGGAACCATGTGGCCTTGGAAGGTCCCGCATAACCTACATTAGCAGAACTGATCTAAGGTATATGAAACTATCTTGAAACAATTTTTTGCCATTTCTTTCAAACAGTTAATAACTTCAAAGCAGATGTTGTCTCATAAAAGGCTTTCCAGTTTCAAACTTAGATATCTCTCTATCTGGTTATCCTTGCAGATCAGATAAACATTTTATAAAACTGTAGTGACGCAGCATATGTTCCAAATCTTTAAATCTACGAAAACAGGCGGCTGTAAAATTCATTGACCTATTTCTTTAAACTGAATGACTTGAAACTTGAAACTTTAGCTACTTGTCTATGATTCTACCGTTGGACTTTTCAAAAATCTTGAATATTTGTCGAAAGTAAAGCCTATTTTGTAAGTGATCTCATTTTATGATGCGACGTCATCAAAGTTCTAAATCACAAACCAGAAGAGTGAAAGAGTTTTACTTGATACCATATTGTAGGCATCCATCAACTATAGTTTTCTTGAAAATTATTTGATCTTTCATCAACAAGTTTAGAAATTACGATAGTTTTAAGTTTTTTTCGAAAATTTTCTTAAATTCTTTAAAAAGAAG
The DNA here is from genome assembly GCA_964019985.1 of Aurelia sp. 4 Dawson et al 2005. Classification (NCBI taxonomy): domain Eukaryota; kingdom Metazoa; phylum Cnidaria; class Scyphozoa; order Semaeostomeae; family Ulmaridae; genus Aurelia; species Aurelia sp. 4 Dawson et al 2005. The sequence goes on from OZ026492.1 coordinate 17,397,701, forward strand.
AAAAGCACTGTAATTCTGAAAATTTGGCAGATTTCAGAACAGTCCAACGGCAGATTTACTGTAAAATAGCTCAAGTGTCTTTGAAGCCGTTCAGTTCAAAGAAATAGGTTATTGAATTTTACACTCACCTTTTTAAAGATTTGGAACCTATGCTTAGTGACACAGTTACTACTAAACAAGCATCACCTTGATAAAATTGAGGAAGGAAAACGAAAACGGGGGGAAGAGGTGTCAATCTTATTAATCTTTTCGGCATTTGTAAGCAAAGTTTTCCAATATCAACATCTGTAATTGCTCATACCAGTAATAATCTGCCTATATTTTTATTAATCTCAACATCATTGGCACCTGTGCAAATGAAATATATCTTATGAGTATCAAAGTCCATTTCTGTAAGCTCGACGGGACGGGGTGTAGTCAAGCGAAAATGGTAAGCACTTCAATGTCGGGTTGGACAGTTGATTCCTTAAGAGATTAATCAAATGTATTATGACTTCTAAGGAACAATTTTGACATGTAAAATCCATACTAGCTAAAGCATTTTTCTCTCAAGTAAATGAGGTATTAACTGTATTGCTACGCTTTTATAAGATGTTATGAGATGGATTAAAATGTTTTATTTGTTTAGCTAGGCTAAGCAGGTCTAGAGTAGTTGGGTTTTGAATTGGGACGCTTTTTATAGACACCCTGTAGACGATCAATTGCTCGTCAAAATTAATATACCACCGGCTAAGTGCTCCGGTATATTCTACCCCGATGATTTCCCAGGTGAAAAATGAAACAAAATCAGTCCCGGACAAGCTGTGACTCTCCCGGTGCAAAATTCATCTGGCTTCAAACTGACAAACCCTGGGGAGAAATTTATGCAGTTATTCCGAAGTGTAAATACAGTTCACTGCCAATAATTATGCTGGCCTAGGTACATAATATGCTCAACTTAACTATCGAGGAAAATATTTCAAATTAACTAGTCCCTTGATTAAGGCTGAGCTGTCATCGGTGGACCCAACCAAAATTTGCATACTTTTTCTGTGTCGCTCTTCAGTTTTTGTTTCAGAAGCCCTACGGCTCTCGATCTTAACTGACAATGTGTTGCCACAGTTAGCAAATTATTCATTTGCTTAGTACATTCCACATTTTGTGCCACTCGAAGGCTTTCAAAATTTTTTCTCCTCGCTTTAGGGGCAAAAGTCCAAGATACTACAACAAAGCAGTTGGCCCATGGCTTGTGTATTCCTGTGTTAAAAAGATACGAGACACTTTCAATTTTGGACCAGATGGACCAGAAACAAATGTTTGAAAGAAGATCAGCTAAGGGAGAGAAATTGTCGCAGTTCGTAGCTTCCCAAGTCTTTTGGTTAAGGCATCTGTTAATGCTACGAGACATCATATGAGTTGGTACGGGGAACAGCATGCCACAAAGTTCTACACTGGAGAAGTTTGCTCAGCACAAGAATTTTTGGTGGTAAGTTCAATCCACAAGAGTAGGTAGAGCTGTATTGAGCTCTACAGAAACTGCCCTTGTATAGGTTACTCAGTCCAGTGAGCCTCGGCGATATCCGTGGCAAGGGAACTGACTCGAGACTAGAATCCGGCTCAACAGCAATTGTTCCCGTAATATTCGATAAAATCACGCAAGTAACGGTCTTTTAAGACAAATAGAAATAATGTTCTTTCTAGACAGTTTTAACGCAGGTCAGTTAGGCAGAGTACAGTAAAGACGCGCATATAAGAATGTTACTTATAAGAAACCGCTGGCCGACTCCTTTGAATTTATGTGCCAATGTATAAGAAACTGATGAGCCTGAATTTTTGCTAGTTTCTTGCAAGTTCTTATACTGAGCAAAATCGCACAAACTTGTGGAGCAAATAGACGTAAGAAGAAAAATATTCCAGAAGCTAGTTTCCGGTAGCCCACAGTGCTGATTGCAATTACTGTCAGTTTGCTCTGTTTCATAGAATCATGGGTCGCAGGAAACGAAGTAATAATTAAAAATGTAAACGCAAACATACCTGTGTCTTTATCGTGGCTTCTTCGGCCTTTCTTGGCTTTCCTTTGCTTCCCTGGCTCAGCTTAATTCATTGCTTCAAGTTCGTTACAAAATTACCAGTTTTGGTGCAAGGAATGGTATGATGCTTCACAATTTTTGTGAAAGAACGGCATCAATTTTGGTGATGTTGGCAAAAGAATAACTAAAAGAGGCTCTTTCGAAGATTTGGCATAAGGTTTGGGTAACCATTCTCAAAAAATTGGCATAACGAACAGGCATGCTTTGAAGATCGGAGGGTGCTTTCCTCCTAACCAAAATCTGGTCAAGTGCTTTCCTAGGATTTCTCCAAGTATTCTTATCCAGTCCCTTTGAATTGGAGTGCTTAGCGAGCTGGAGGGGGACTTACTGGAGGGGTTAGCCTCCTGAAACGGGGCATTAATTGAGGAGAGGCCGTATTCAGTTGCTGTAATAGAGCAGCCGCATGCAGAAAAGTCTCACAGTTGATATGGACATGGGAATTATAAACATTGTTGGAGATCTTGTTTATCAACGTTCATAAAAGTATTTATTTATTATTAATGTTGATTTAACTTGATTTGATTTAGCGCACAGGAGTACTCATTTCAGCTCACTGTGTGCCTTATAATGCTACATTAGTTTGAACATATTTGTGAACACCATGTATTCTGTAATAGAAACCCATCGTGTATTATTTCATATTCGCTGTATCAGATAAGATAATCAGACTCTATGAGTCTCCAAAGTAATCGCATTAGACGAACAATATTTAACCTGCTATATCCAAGGATGTTAGGAATCGAATGTTTCGATCGATTTATTTTACTTGTTTTTGGTCCGCATGTCTTGTTTTCTTGCCTTGTTTTCTGCTCTGTTTTGTCTTCAAACTGATGTGTGCAAATGAACGGGATTTAAGCCCAAATGCTCTCAAATTTTTCGAATATTACTCCCTTCTATTTCTGTGTCTTAGTCCTTCTTCGCATAAGAAAGGTTTTAAACTGCAAATGGAAACCTCTCTTGTGCCAAGGCGCATTAGGACGTGGAAATATAAGGGAGTGATATTTGAGCATTGAGAGCGATTGGGCCTACACCCACGTTCAGAAGACGAAACAGAGCAGGAAACGAAACAAGAAAACAAGATACAAGGATCAAAAAAGGTAAACAAATAATGAATCAAAACGTTTGTGTCCTGACACCCTTGCTATATCTAGGAGGCATAACAGTTTGGTAATTTTTAGTCAGAAAAGTCGAGCTAAGGACGCGCATCAAATTAATGGTTTTTAAAGGGGCTCCGTTCCAAGTGATTTTGCAGTTTTTTGAAAGGCGACATCAAACAGATTTTTCAGTTCTTTCTTCAAAATGAAAGTGTTATTTTAAGGATAAACCGTTGTGCTGAAGCTTCTTATCACCAGAGGAACATACCAATCATTCAGACCTCTTTCGGATATAAGTGGATTTTTAGATAGTTGCTTTTGGAGACTTGAGGCACCATGCACACTAATCCGTTTTCACTTTCATCCGTTCTTACTACTAACAGTTGAGCTATTTTTCCTCCCCGTTCACACTGTTCCTTTTTGAGAAAAAAACGAATAAATTGTTCTGAAACATGCACCTGATTGTCTCTTTTTGAAGGCAATACTAGCAAGGCTTGGTTTTGTTAGCGTATTCGAATTCCTCTGTTTTTTTTTTGGTGTTCACATTTCAAATATGCGGTATTGTTTAGCTCCGTTTTCATTCAGCACCGTTTTTGTCAGTGTATTCATTTAGCTCCGTTTTTAGGGTGGATAAATGTGAACGCAAAGCCAAAAACGGAGCTAAACATATCCGTTCTTCTGCAAAACCGGATCAGGATCAGTGTGAGAGGAGCCTAAGTTGAGTGAATTCCCAAATATACTTCAGAAAACCATCCTCATCTCCCACCAATGAATGAAGAAAGATGGGGCTCGATTTTGTTTTCGATCGTTTTTTACAGTCTTTACAGCACCTACAGAATGGGTCGCAAACGAGAACTGGCGCTCGCGAACTACGTGGTAACAAATTTTCACCAATGTACCTTTCAGGTATTCTAAAAACGAGTCTGCATCGAGCAATACCTTATACAGTTTTAAAATAGCTTTACATAGTGGACTCGTCATAATAAAGCCATGGACGTACAATAAACTAACCTGTAGCGAAACACCGTCAACTCCTGTAAAAGAAAAACCATCTAAATATAAGATAATCCTAATACATGAGAGAAAACTTTCAAACCCGCAAGAAAATCAAGTAATCACTTACAGACTACGTTATCATACAAAATTATCACACCCCATACGCGTTTCGTCTCACACTTTTCAGTTTGATTCATGCGAAGAACGATAAATGACATGACCGGGCTGTTTTAAGCCTGGTTTCCATGATCTTAACAGTCGGCGACGTACTGCGACACATCGGCGACATGTCTCCGATCAATCGGCGACATATGGAAACGATCACTGTTATGATCATATGGAAACCACGCGTCAAACTTATCTCAACTCTTTCGATGCGTCCCCGTAATGTCCCCGTCCGATCGGCGACGGCGTTCAGAAAATGTTTCCATTTAACGCAACCGTCCCCGATGTGTCCTCGAGCCTGTCTCGGCGACGCGTCACCGACTGTTTCGATCATATGGAAATCAGGCTTTATAACAAGCACATCAAAAGTCATTTGAATATCACGTGATCATCACACCTGAGCCACTGATTGGCTTATCTAAAACAAAGGCAATCCAATCAAGCACAAAACTTTTGGCGGCAACTTCATAACAGTGGCAGAGCGAAAACAAGCTCCTTCAATTGGCAAAGCGAGGGATCCCGAAGTTTAATAAACATTGATATATTATGCATTTTTATACGAAACGTGCGACTGTGTTGCGTTAGAATTCTTTCCTTGTTGTACCTATTCGAAAATTCTTTAAAACGTATCAAAATATCGTTCGATTCCGAGTCTAGAAAGAATACCTAAAGGGTCTACTTCTATAGACGAAAGGATGTTTTATTGCCAAAAGTCATTACCGTTGTAGGGTTTTTCGCAATCTTACTTCGAATCTGATGTCGAAAGATCTCGTAGAAAAATCCCGCTACCAATTTCAGCTTTACAAATTCTCACAGGGCTTGAATAAGTCATGTAAGAGTAGTACAAACATGCTTAGATTTTGGCTATCTGGACTTAAAGGCATTGAGTCCATATAAATAGCGCTCTAGTGACCAATATCAACGTCTTTTCAATCATAAAACAAAAACTGTCATTTAATCCTCATTGAAATTAAACCAAAAAAATTCCTGAAGATAATGCAAGGATTAAGAAGTCTTTGGTCTCCACTGCTAACGAATTTAGCACTATTGTGCGATAACAAAGGGCCGTCAGCGGTTTGTCAGCAAAAATTCAGGCTCAACTATTTATATGGACTCAATTCCTTTAACCAAGTTGTAATGAAGGAAATGAAAGGACAACTTGTTCCCTGGGGAGGTCCAGGCTCCTTCCAGCTCTATTGTTTTTAGAAAGAGCTTACGGTCTAAAAAGTTTCCCAGAAACCATTGGAAGCTTGCAAATTATGAATGCTAGTTGAACTTAGTCTGTTAAGAACACTTTTGGAAATTAATTCAGGCTAGCTATCAAACTTGATGGTATTCTTTATGTTATTATACGCACATATCCGCATCTATTCCGGCATTTGTTTAATCTAACACGTTATAACTTCATTTTGAACAATCACTACATAACAAAGCGAATGAAGAATTTATTTCACTCTTATTCTTCCGTGGTACTTAATCTGAATATACCATTAAAAGGGCTTGGTCACGTAAAATAAACAAACTTCTTTCAAAACAACAATTAGGCAGTATTTTTATTGGCTATATACCCCAGAGATCTATCACTACTTTTTTCAAAATGAATGGGGTATGTTGAAGATGGACTCATGAATTTCGCAGAGCAACAACGAAAATACTCATATATTATATGACTGCAGATATATCGGTGAATTTTAGAAGCAACTTTACCTTTGGATTCACCCCATCCACCAAAGTCTGTGCAAAACATACTGGGCAAGGAAGGGCAACAATGTAGATTGCAGAGATAACAGGTTTTTTTACGGTTACGTGACCCCGCTCCTTTAACAACCGCAACTATACTTGAGAACGGTAAAGAACAACCGAGTCGTAAAGAATGGCAATTTGAGACTGGAAATAAGTCAATCAAGTGTCTCAAATATAAGTCCTCCTGTTAGAGAAATCATCAAAATTTAACAACATGACCGGTCTTCAAAGGATTTGTTTCATCCAGCATGCCTAGCACGTCCCTTCTCCTGGTTTGCCTTTGTTGTCGCCATTTTCATGGACCAACATGGGCAGATTTTGTAATACAATAGCGTCAGTTGCTTTGGTTCACACCTCAATTCAAAGCGATTAGCGGATGCAGACAAGAAATTCTCTCAAGCAGTAAACCAAAAAACAGACATAACAGCAAAGTTACTCTGAAAACAGTACGGCAAACTCTCGGGTGAAGGGACATTTTTAAGAAAAGTTCAGTGCTTATCACGGTAGAAGAAGGGTAAATCCATAGTTCTGTCTGGCGGATTTTGCCTATTTGACTCGGGAGCTGAGGAATAATTGTGTACACTTGAGCACTAAATACGCAAGAATTGTAATGCTCTCTGCTTGGCTTCTAAGTCACGTAAAGAAAATCCCCGAGACAGAACTTTTAGATTTACCCTTCTCCTTTTGTCTTAAGCACATAACGTCTCTTAAAAACCTCCCTTCACCTGCACCAAGTTAGAGCTTGCACTACTGGTGTTGGGGACTGTTTTTGTTTTGAATTACTGGATGAGAGAATTTCTTTTATCTGCATTCGCTTTGAATTGAAATGTGGACCACAGCAACTGATGCTATTGTATTACAAAATCTGCCCTTGTTTCATGGCGCATGAAAATGGTGACAACAAAGGCCACTGAAGTGATGACACGTCCAAGGAATGGTGGATGAAACAGACCCTTTATAAGCTAACGTTTTTGACAAGTAGATCTAAAATCAAATTATTTTACAATGGAACCAATTTTAAAAATCAGCAAATCTAGCTGTTTTAGGGCTGACTTTCTTTGAACCATACTCTGGGCAATAATGCACTGTGTTTGTAGCTAAGCAATTAAATTTGATTACCTCGATATTACTGTTTTTCTTTGTTGCTTTCTCTTTGGCTGAAGCCTAACCAGTACCAGGAATCAAATTCAGATACCCCTGCGCGTCTAAGCAGCTAGTCCCTGCACAGCGTTCATTCTCGTTTCAAACTTCCAAACAAGGATGGACGCTATGTAGGAGCCAACAGTTCAGATGCAAACGAACCATTTGAATTTGATTCCTAGCACTGGTTAGGCTTGGGCCAAACGGGGAAAACGAAGAAAACTACGAATGGTAATATCGAATAACAACTTTAATTTCCAAGCTACAAACACCACGGGGGGAGGGGGTTCCTGGCTGAATTTCAAATAGGGGTATGCTGCCCACAGTTTCAAAATGGCACCGTTGGCTTGACCAATTTTTGTGAAAATGATACCCATGGTTAGACTAATTTCTACAGTGAAAGTGCCATGAGTTGGCATTTCCTAGACAAAATTTGCCAAATTTTTCCACGTTCTTTGGGCCAAAATTTTAAAAAAAGTTTCACTTCAGATCACCTTTGGAAGATAGCATAAGCAAAAGCAACATTTTGCAGATTTCTGCCAAGCAAGAACTCTAACATGCAAACAATTCGTAAAGCAAAATCTTAACATTTGTTAATACAGAACACACAAATCAGAGTCAAGTTATTTTCCTTCATTTGATATCAGCTGAATGGCATCTAATACTTGCTCACTTGTTTTATCAGTCAGATACACACTGCTTTCTTTTCCAAAATCTGCAACGTGACAAATTAAAAGTAAAGAGAAGGCCAATAATCACTTTGATAAAACATTCTAATGATTATTTCTTTCTAACAGTTTATCTCGTGATCATGTCTTAATTAATCATCATGTCTTAATTAATATTTACTGGATTTTGCCTAAAATGGATTTTCAACATTTGCCACTAAAATGGAATTGTCATTTACATTAACTGCATTTGTCAAATAATTTGCCAACAACTTGCTCAGTCTTTTTATCATGTCATCCTGAAGGTCAAAAATGAAACTGTTCATTGTGACACTTGTAACTAAACATAAAAGACACAGACATATCTATAAAAAGGTTCATTTGAAACTTTCTGAAAACATTGGTTGAAACTTTGTCGACCTTAGGTAGACTTTAGTCACCCCAACAAAAGGTAGATATCCTAATAATGCTGAGTCTGCCAAATTAGTGGTACAAGAACATTTGTACACCCTTACTTCCTAGTTTGCTTGGAATAGATTAAATTTTGTTTGGTAGCCTCAAGACCAAGGTTATTTTACAATTTTGCTAATTACTTGGACCTGGGAATACAGACTCTAGTTGTCCAATGTGCCAAAAAGGGCTGAAACCTTTACTCAATAAAGCCAATGTCAAATCTTGCTATTGGATCACAGGAAACTTCTGTATCATACATTCTTTCTGTGCGCTTTCTTTATTTTGGTGCTCATTAGCAGAGATAAAGCTTTAATCAGTTGCATTAATAAGCATGGCTGACTTTCTTACTGATGTTGAAGCCCATTCTTAGATTACAGAGTGGAATTTGTAATCAATAAAATGCCCTGACACAAAGCAATAAGCAACCACACTCCACCTTCCTTAAAATAGTAGAGAATCGTGTTTTGAAGAAAGTGTGCGATTATAAACAATTATTAAATGCAGCAGGAAAGGGAGCTACATAGTAAGAAACACAAATAGAACCACTTTTAAAGACATCTCAGGCTGATTTTGGAGAAATGCTACCCTCAAATAAGTAACTTCTATAAGTTTTAAAGAAATTTTGAAGCTGTCATGGAAATTAAATAGGTTGCTTTGAAAATAAGGTGCTGTCTACTTTACAGGTTCTTACTTAAAAATATGAATTATGAGAAGAGCTTGCTTGCTTTTTGGTTATCAAAGAAATTATCAAAAATTTTGCAGCACCAACCATTTAATATTTTCAGACTAATGTAAAAAATTTCCCTCAAAAATACATTACAATGTTTCTTGGATCATTAACTTCTACCCTGCACCAGAGTACTTACCAAATCTAGCTGTCAACCTTGGCTGTATTCCACTACATTCTCGGATCAAAATTGGGAGGCTTGGATTTTCAGTTTTTACTCCTATATAATGCTGTTCAATAAAATCCCTGCAAGCAAAAACATTTTGAGTTAACTTGGTCAAATCTATATAAAAGCAAAACATCCTATTGTTGGCTGATAATTGTAAACTTTGTTCTTCAGGCAGCCAAATTATCTTCTGTAATCTTCAGTCTTACAAAATTGGTCCCTGTTGTGGTTTCAGGTGATTTTCAGGTGGTTTAAGTTGAGTTTATTTCTTTTTGTAACTTGATGCTCTGTCCAATGGGAAAAGCTTTGTGATCAGTTCTCTGGATTTTGTAAAAATAATTGAATTAATGAAAGAAAAGCCTGATATCCATTTCCTTGGTATCTGCAAACAAAATATCATATTCTTCCAGAAACCATCAACTCTAGTCAAGGCCTGCCATATGAAAAGTTTTAACAAGAAATTTTGGAGGCAAAAATATGGCGATGATTTACTAAAAAAATAAATAGGGTCCTCCTATTTATAGGGTTAAGAATTCACTGAAGACAAAGGCAGAATAATCAGAGCTCCCAAAGGAATTTGAAAACAAGGTGTAGTCAAATTGTGGAAGCATGAAGAAAGTCTAAATTGAAAATTTCTTTGATCTGAAACAAAGCTTGAATTCACTGACACTTTTTAACAGACATGGGCAGTGAAAAAAGTTTAGGCTCCAATTTGCTCAGAAGGTAATCAGTTTGCCAGCTGAAATTTTCCATGGAGAATTTTCAATGAGAATAAACCAGTCTACATGAAAAGGAGAGTTAAATGTTTTATTGCCATTTAATTGTCCAATTAGAGTTCTTGCTTGTTGTCTGCTGTGCTAGCCAATTGGTTGGAAACTTTATTGGGTGCACTGAAGAATTTCATCTGAAGTGCAAAAGAAGTGGACTGAAGAAGCGCAAAAATTTTCAGGGATAAAAGTTGAAAAACAATTGGCTATTGTTTTAAATCCAATAGATGGGCTTCAGTGTGCATCCTGCAAAGATTCCAATCAGTTCTACAGACTGGAGGGTTGACCATAATCTGCAGATGGGCTACTTTCAAATGGCAAACAAATTGATCATATTCTGTTATTAATTGTATGTATATTGCAAGGTACTTTTACAATAACTTTTTTAATTGAAGGTAGTCTCGTTAGTTTATACGCTAGGTACTTGTGTGAATTGATTGAACAACTAATTCATGCCTAGATATCCTTCTGGGCCCAGTTGTTCAAAACTCCGATTAGGGCTAATCTGAGAATAAAATGCTTAATCCTTGATTAAAATTTAAACTTCACAGCCAAAGCTAGATTATTCCATTTATCCCTGACTAGGTCCTCCTTTTTGCCATGCAACTGCATTCATTGATGCTGTTATTGCAGCCAAAATTTCGTTTTTTCTTGGCATTTGTCACACTGTTTGTAAACTTAGACTTTAAGATATGGGCATTTTTGTCAACTTGCTTTGTCAGCACTGCAAGTTCTGACCAAGTAAGATTTACTTTCCTCGCTTTTTGTTTCTTCGCAGCTTCATTGTTTTGGTTTGCCACCATTTTGCAAATCATCAGCAAACATTAACCGGGGATTAGGAAAGCTTAATGGGAGATTAGCTAATCACAACTGTAATATGCCTTTCGGCAACGCTTCCTAATATGCCTATTAGCAAATAGACCCCTTTCACAATGACGTCATTTATTTTGAAATTCTTCCGGGAACATCACTTGCCTCGATTTAATGTGGATCGAAATCTCAAAAACGTGCATTGCTCTCAGCAACGCATGAAATTGCTTTGTAGGTGTAGTTACAACATAATGATACGATTTAGATTTCTGACTGCACAGGGAATCACATCTTTTGCCTCGAATTGAATGTTATTGTGAAAGGGGTCTATTGGGGAATAAGTTGGTAAACCTAGATTTGACTCTTATCCTGTGTTAACTTAATCAGAGTTTTGAACAACCAGGCCCTGGTTAAAAAAGTGGTGATTCCTGCACATCACAATTTTTGATAATACAGCTGTATGCAGTCAGTAAATGTTCACAGAGAACAGACAGTCCATGGTGGAAGCAAACTCCATATCCGATGTGGAAAGTTCATAAAATGAACGGCCAGTATCATGAAATGGACGGCTAATATCATTAAATGAAGGAGCAAATATCACAGTGGGACCTGCATTCTATAATCAGGCACAGTTATTATATGCGCAGCCATCCGCGCATTTTGAAAATTTGTACTAACAGGACTGTACAATTTGCTTGCATTGTATGTAAAAGTAGTATGCTCATATGCACCTTTTCAATTGAAATTGGAATACTATCTGCGCCATTCTCATCCCTGCTTGAAAATCCCCCGCGCAGTTTTCAAACTTTCGAATCTGGGGCCCATTAGGGGTCATATCGACAAATAATTTTTGTCACAGTTAACGGAATTGGGCCGTTAACGTCTCAACCCCCCCCCTCCCCCCTTCTTAACGGACCACTAAATCTATCGCTAGATTTTCTCTTATCGCGGACGTCCCACAAACTGTCGTTACAGGCCTATTATATGTCTTGGACTTGGGTTGGGGCCTAAGCCTACCGCAACTTCTTCGTGCAGATCGCAACATCAAAATTAAGTTGTGCAACACGAAAAATTTACTGCCACGAGTTATTCTTTAAAGATTGATAACAAAATATTACTTGTTTCAATTTTCGTCACAAAAGTAAAATTCTTAACGGATTTGAGCTGGACCCCCTCTCCCCCCCCCCCCTAAAGGCCCAATTCCGTTAACTGTGACGAAAATTGTTTGTCGATGACCCCTCTGCACCTCCTTGCCATATGCAGAACTGCAGCAGATGAATTGACTTTCAGACTGTAATTCAGAAAGCTAGCGACAACTGAAGAAATTTTGATTCCTTCACGGTCCTTACCTGACACCTTGGCTGCTCTGAGATCTTTGGCAAAGATGGATTCTAAGCTCTCGTACGACTTTCGAAAGGCCAGCAAGATTCTTCGTTGCTGCAGCCATTTTGCTCAGAAATACGACCTCGTTTGAACAGTAGCAGGCTGCCTCCTTTGGAGATTGCTGCGATAACGCGGGGCGCGGGACACGGGAGAGTGGGTAGCGGGCGCTGAGTTTATAATCGGAAAACCTTTGCCCGTTTCTCACCGTAGGAAAGTAGCCGAAGCTGCCTCAGGGGTTTCGCTTATCATAGTGCTGTTTGTGGCAAGGAGTAAAAATGCCGGGAAGGGGACTGGGAGGGGCAATTGCCTCTCAAATTTAAAAAAGATGGCCCTCAGTCGGAACGATATATTTCCGAATTCGATGAGAAAAAACATGGGGAGGTACTGGGTAAGCCAGAAAATAGTTCCCACTTTTTAAAATTCCTTGCACCAAGAGTATTTCTCAAATTTGTATGATTCAAACTCTAATTGAAAATCGAAAGACAAATGTATTTTTGTGATTTTTTCGCTGACTTACCAGCACTAAAAGCATCGGCAAATTACAAAAATTTCTTGGTTGCAAAGTTATCTAAAAATGACCTAAAATATCGATCAAATCAAAAATGACTCCTCGCACAGATATCAATAAAGAAAATGCAATTGTTCATGGGTGAAAAATATCCACTAAACATTTATTGCCATGAGAATGAAAATTTTAGCTTTTTTGAAAACTGATGTGTTATAACCCTTGAGAGAGGTGAAACGTCCATTGCGTATTGTTCTTTGCAAGGATATTCTATACAATTTGATCAATGATCTGGATCATTTCTCAGTCGTATTCAAACCATGAATTTTTTGTAAAGTTAAATTTTGCGATGCTTCAAGTGCTGGTAAGACAGAGAAATAAATACCGTAAGGGACAGAGCAAAGTATATTTTATAACATGGCCGGTGCAAAATGCAACGGGGCAACTACTTTTATTGAGCTTATCAGAGATAGGTAAAAACTTTTTTGAGGCGAATATCAACGGGACAGAAACTTTTTACGAGCTCAAAATGAAATTTGAAATGTAAAATGTCTCATTTTGAGTGCTAAGCTGTGAATCATGCAAGCAGAGAAATTCTTGGAAGGACATATGACGCAAAATTTCCTTGTATGTTACTTGCATCAGTCATATCCCTTGATCTTCAAAGTGAATTTTTCATTGAACAACATTCGTAAGTACAAGAATTGATTTTGTTATGCTCTTTGGCTACTTCATCGGTAATACGTACTGTAAAACATCTGTTATTCATGAACACCGGGCAGATACATTTAAAGGACTTTAACAAAAGGGCGACGGGGCAGTTAGTTTTCCTGCAATAATTTCATACTGGGCGAGCAGATTTTTTTCCAAACAGTTTTCTTCTCCACTGGCCATGTCAAATCATAAATTTTGCACTGTCCCTAAACATACTTCAATCTTTTGGTTCAATCAAATTTTGAATAATTCAAATCTGTGTGTGAAGTACTCTTGATGCCATCAATTTTCAAAGTTAGAGTTTTTCCCTGGCTCACGTAAGTAAAAAAAATTTTCCATTAAAATGATAAAAAAGGACTAAAGGTTATGGAAAAGTTAGAGGAAAAAAAGAATCTAATCACAAATGTACACTATAATGAATATTTAAAAGACAAAATATAGATTTAAAAACACCCCAGTTTAAAAATGGCAGGGATGGCATTAAAAGGTAGATAAAAGTGTCTATGAAAGAAAAGTTTTCACAAAAGAACAGAAAAAACAATGTTTATTGCTGAAAAGTTGACGGTAGACCTCAGAGAATTGAATTTCTCTTTTGTTGGTCGTATCGACTTTCCTCTTTCAGTTTAAGAATTCATGCTGATTTTAGTGTTTCCAAAGCTTTAGATACATCCTGTGCAAGATGAGGGAATATTGTATCTGCCATACGCGAATCAGCACAGGGAAGTCCAGGATATAATAAAAACTATGCGGCCTGGACTTGTGACGATGATTCCCTTGTTTCCCTGTGCTCTTTGACTTAATGATGGCGCTTTGGTCAATAGAGACTCATAGTATTACTCTGAAAAACCTGGCCCTATTTGAGTCTAAACTTCGCAATTCCTCCAGTACCAATCAGATTGCGAGATTTGTGAATTACTATTGTTACGGTGTAAATGTGATAGAACCACAGGGGCATCAGTTTAAATATTCTTAGTTATCATTTAGCATTTCTCGATATTTCTATTTTGAATATTTTCACTTATTACTCGATACTGTTCTCTTTCTTGTTTCTGAAGAGCCACGAATACTTTGACCAATGCGTAGGAGAGCAGGAAATGCGCTGCCCCTGTGATAGAACTTTCGATTCGAATGAAGAATTGAAAACACTCCCGCGGGATTGAGATTCGAAGCCGTGATTCCATCGTAATTCCGTTGACGGTTGAAGAGAATAGGGCCAAGTTTTCAACTGCTTCCTTATGAGTCCCTCTTGAGCAAGGTTTACCACAGGGATAAAAGGGACTTATCGTCATAAGTCTATGCGGCATCCTCAATTTCAATACGCCATATGGTTGATAAATTTTTTTTACGATTCTCAGTTCATGGTCTGACGAGAGACATTGGCATAGAAAGGTATTACTTTGTGTCACTTTCATTCAAACATTAAAGTGTCTTGTGTCTGTAGGAAAGTTTTGTGATCACTAATGCTTCCTTGTGACTAAGGCTGCATTCACACTGCACAATCTTTTGAAAGTGAGTAAGCGCTCGTGCAGAAATCCTCCATACTAATCATTCACATTGTTCAGATTGCAAAACATTTTTGCAATGTGAACTCTGTAAGAGATTATGGAGGATTTCTGCACAAGCGTTTACGCGCTTTCAAAAGATTGTGCAATGTGAATGCAGCCTGAAAGACAGCTCAAACAGAACAGAGGGAACTACGAGACGAGCGCAATATCCGCTGGGACTACGAGAAAAGTGCAGTGTACACTGCCTAGTACACTTAAGGTCGACATGAAACACGAGGAAGAAATTAGCGCTATGCTGTGGAAAAGATATTACGATGATGTTCAGGAGTTGTTACGAAAGGGTACTGCCTTGCGGGTGGCAGACTGCGCTCAGTGAATACAGATCAATTTTCTACCCAAAAATACCCAAAAAAGTATTGTTAGAAACTAACGGATTTGAATCTACCTTGAGTACACCTCAAAACTCCCTGAAAATCGCATGCTGTTATATGGTGTAGTTATTTTCTAGAATTTTGCACAATTATCAAGGCATTTCTTATGGAATGGCTTGATTAGGGTGCCCCCGATTTAGAAGGCAGATTGCGTTCATTGATTATAGCTCTATTTGCTGCCCAACAAATATTATAGAAACTAACAAATCAAGCCAGTATCTGCCATGGCGAAGCCTCAAAACCTCTTGAAAATCTCATACTGCTAGATGGTGTAATTATTTTTCTATTATTTTTCGCGATAATGGCATTTTTTACGGAGTGGCTTTGCTTAGGCACTTCCCCAGTGGATGGCAGATTGCGTTCAGTGATTACAGCTCTGTTTTCTACCCAACAAATATATTAGAGAAACTAACAGATTTGACACGTATCTACCTTGATTATGCCTTAAAGCTCCCTGAAAATCTGATACTGTTACATGGTTTAGTTATTTTCTATGATTTTTTGCAATAAAGACATTTCTTACGGATTGGCTATCATTAGGGTGCTTCCCCTGGGGATGGCAGATTGCGTTCAGCAAGTAAGCTCATTTTTCTAGCCAAAAAAAACATTTTTTTATATCAAATAAAACATTCATACACAGAATAAATGCAACTACTGTGCCACTCATTGCAGGAAAGGACACGAAGTCAGCGAGTTCTCACGATGAGTGACACTTACAATCATCCAAGAAATTAACGCAAAAAACCTTACAAAAGACAGAAAATAAAATAACAATGAAATATCATTAGGAACTAATAAATTCAGCCAGTATATACCTTAGTCATGCCTCAAAGCTTCTTAAAAATCCCATGCTGTTACATGGTGCAGTTATTTTTCTAGAATATTTCTCAATCAAGATATTTCTTCTTGAGTGGCTTGATTGGGCGCTCCCGATTTGGAATGCAGATCACTATCTGTGAATACAGATGAATTTGCCACCCAATAAAATACTTTTCGCAACTGACGGATTCCACCAGCATCTACCTCAGTTATGTCTCGAAGCTCCCTGAAAATCTCATTCTGTGACATGGTGTAGTTATTTTTCTATAATTTTTCGCAACATGGATAGAGTTTGCAATTTCAACTTCTTACTGTGGCCTTGTCGATACTAACAGCTTTCAATCGCTGTGGTTCAAAATAATTTTCAGTCAAGTGTTAAAAACGGAATTTAGAGTAAATTCTCTGCTGAAATTCGACTCCTTTTTCTTTGAAGAAGCCAAGTCCAATTGATAGCATGAAAAGAAGCTTCGATTTTTTTCTGGTTTTCGCCACGGGGGACTTTGGTCAGCGGTATGAAATTTTCCCTTATCTTTTTTAAAGTTTACTAGTTAGTTGTAATGGCCGTAATGGTTAACCTGTGCTTTCAGTTTGTTGCATCGATCATTACTGTGGAACAATGAACTGTCAAATCATTGATAAAATTGTTGATGGGGAACGGATTCTTATTTTCAGAAATGGGCATCAGGCCACCATGGGCCTCTTTTCGACGAGTTTTCCCGGGCTTTGTTTTTGCCACGCCGCCACTGCTGCTGCAGCACATTTAAAACAACATGTAGAAATAAAAAGTATTCTGCTACAATCAAAACGTAGAATATTACTTGAAATTACTCAAGAATTAAGCTTTGGCGACAGATTTGCTGCAATATCCTTGCACTCATAATTTAAAAGTTTCTTGATATTTTCTGGACATGGTAATCAGTACTAGTTTTTTTAAACCAGTTTCTCAATAAACATGTAGATAAATTCCCTTGAAGTAAGTCAGTTGAAAACTGGGGCAATACACCCTATTCATAATAACGTCAGTTCTTTGAAATGCCTCATTCGCCTCGGGATGTTGTGGAACTAAATCACAAAACCATGCATTGCCCTGAGCGAGCCATGAAATAGTTTTGTACCGGTATTCTTATCAAAATGGGATATGGTGTAGATTTCTTGCTGTGTTGGGATTGCATCATTCGCCGCGAAATGAAACTAATTGTAAATAAGGTCTATGATATGTTACACGTCCAACCTTAAAGTTTTGCAAAATTTCGATGCAAGCATTCTTTGTCATATTAGTTCTTTTCTTGAAGTTCAATAAAAGAAATTTCACGAATACCTAGTTTCCTTGTTCATCGTCTGATATGTAACTTTCTTCCGCATTCAGCTTCAATGTTGCATATTCACTAAGTTCATCGTAAGCTGAAATAACATGTGGTCTGACTTCTCGGCATTCCACTAACATCTTAACGCATTGAAATTCACTGAAAAAAGACAACGACAAGCCGACAAATGCGAAAAGGGCTAGCCACTCCGAAGCATTACCCAAAACATGTAACATGTAACCTCCATCTCCCGGCATCCAACGTGTTATCTTGTGGTTGTGGTTGTTCTTCACGAATTCTTGGTATCCATACGCGGAAGCAGTAAAAAAGAAAATGGAGCATAAGGTTATTGTCGTTGTAAGGACTATTCGGAGATGACATAAACGAGCAGTGTAAATTCCGTATGGTCGCATCAGGTAACTCATCGTTGTTTGAATCCAGAAATAGAAGCCTCCAAATGTAAATAATAGAACAGCACCAGTGTCATGGATCTCTAGCATGAAGTGGTCCTTAAAAATAGGACAAAATATGAATTACTTGTCACTCTTCTTGCATTTGCTGCAAGTCTCTCGTGGATAAAACGGGAGAAGGAAGAAACGTGTTTTTCCTTCTTCTGTTTTTTCCGCAGGAGAGACTTGCAGCAAGTCCACAATTTTTTTCGATCTTTTTTTGCGAGAGTTGCAGATTTGTTTACCTAAAGAATTAAATGGCGACACAAATGGGGCTAGACTGGCACAACTGGCAACTAGTAACGGGTGCATAAGAGAAGCAATTACTGACTAGAACCAAAACATTGCACCATCTCACCTTATTACATCCCAAAAAAGAACTAAATAACGACCTTTGTTTAACAAAGCAAGAAACATCATCACGAGCAACAGAAGGATGCTTTCAAGTGGTCTGGAACACAGGCTACAGAAGATAAGAACTAGACTTCGACTTAGAACCATCTTAAAGGGCAATGAATGCGACGAAACATTCATTGTGAGGGCCAGAAATCCTTGTAGACAACGGCCTTGTTTTTCTATTTCCTTATCTGCAAATGCTGAAAAGGGATGGAAATAGCGGGAAAAAGACGACTTCTGGAGTCAATAAAAGGAAGGAAATGTATGTTTGATACCCACCATTTTTGGCATGTGCACATAAGGAATGAAAAAATTGAGGCGGTTTTTTATAAGATTTTCTGGCTCTAAAAATGAATGTTTCGTAGTATTAGTTGCCCCCCAAAACGGTTCTAAGTTGAAGTCAAGCTCTCTCTCTGTTTTTCATTGAGGGCCCTTTTATTGTGGTGTAGCTTGCTTTGTTACACAGAGGTCGTCGTATGATTCGGAAATAAAGTTACCTCACGTGACTGAACATTTGCCACAATGACAGCACCAAAAACACTCAATCCAGCAAAAACAACTGCCACTTTATTCAAACGAGATAATGTCTCTTTGATATCACGACAGTACTTTATTTGAAGACTGCATTGATGATAACGAATGTAGAAATTGACCAACGCGAAGAAAATTGAGATATTCATCAACATTGAGAAGACATTGGCTTCTGGCGAGACAGATCCTGTGTCGCTTATTGCTGGAAGAAATGCATAAACATGGCCATCAGAAACTGAAACAGCATAGCCCACGATCGGAGCACTCAATGTGAATAAACTCCATATTATTGGAAGATAGCCAAGGCCTATTGTACACTCCATTTTCAGATCTAGTTAGTACGGATGGACAAGAAACTTTTATGCAATCTATTGTTTACTTTCGAAGCTTGAAGCCAACTGCAGATCCCATTTCCATTTTCGCTTCATAGTTACAAAAGAAACTTTAATTTAAAACATCATTTACTCTTAGGAGGCAAAAGGCAATGCCTATTTTGCTTTCCATTTTGAAATTTTCTTCGTATATAGCTCTCTTTTAAGAGACGAATGTTCAACTTTTTTGCCAAGAAACTGAAAATTCAGCTTCAAGTTCTACCAACAAGTTATAAACTCCACTTTCTCTAAGTTTCTTGCAATTTCTTTTTAATTCTTGCAAATATAAATTACACCCTTGCAATACACTAGAAATCAACTGCTGCCTTCTCCTGGAAATATTTTCCCTTTTCAACTAAAAATTCAAAAGGTCTGCTTGACGTCCTTGCAATGATTTCCGAATTCCTCCTTTCTTTAAATGCAGACTTTTTTGTAATACACTTGAAATCAACTGCTTCCCTCTTCTGGAAGTATTTCCCCTTTTCTGCTAAAAGTTCAAACTTCTGCTTCCGACCCTTACAAAAGAGATCTAAACTCCACCATTCTTTAAACCTAAACTATCTCGTAAATCTTTTTGAGACCAACCGTTGCTTTCTTTTAAAAATATTTTCACTTTATTCAGATATTCTCCTTCACATCCGTACAAGCGAGTTCCAGACTCAACCTTTCTCTAGATCTTTACTTTCTTGTAAATCCCTGGATATCAACCAACACCTTCTGTAAAATTTTCCTTTTTCTGCTGAAAATTCAAGACTTCTGCCACACGACCTTACAAAATGAGTTATAAAATCCACCTTTCTTTAAATCTATACTTTCTTGTAAACTCTCTTATCAACTTCTGCCTGCTCTTGCAAATATCCACTCTTTAAGCTGAAAACAGCTGCTTCAAGCCTTAACCAAGGATTTCTAAGTTCTTTATCATGGTTCACTATTTAATATTCCTCCTGAAGTTCATTTTTGATCTCTTTCGGCAAATATTTGACTTTTCTTAGTTTCTTAGTTTGATTTCATTGTATAATTTTGCTCTTGACGTTTTCCAGTTTCCAGACAGTGTACTAACTAGAGTCACTTGACAGCAAATGCTTAAGTTTTTCTTCCTCTACCACCAACCCTCTATACAATACAATTGTGTTTATTTACGAAATATGAGGTCAGCTCCTTGAAGACTTCTCTTCCCAAACTCAACTGCTGACAGGTTTGTTAAGCGCTTTAAACACTAAAGTCCTCCTTTTTTATGAGTGTAATTGCTTGCAAGTGTTTCGCACAATAGAATCTTGCTGTATCTACAAATTAAATAGAAAATGTTTATAAACATAGACTCGGGTAGAACTGTTTCTGTCAAGTTTTCTTCTGTTTATCTTCTCAGTTTACAACCAGTTCTGGCCAGTAAACGCAAGTTTTTTTCATTACTGGGGAAGCGGGGACAGACCTCGTAAGACAACATCATCTGTTGCTTTTGATTGACACCCAGAATCCAAAGCGATAAGCACTTGCAGACAAAGGTAATTCTATGAACCAGAAATTCAAAACAAACAAAGCCTCAAAATTTGCCTAGAACCAAGACGAAAGGTGTGGGCTTGAAGAGAAGTCATGAGTTCCAAGCGACAGAAGGATAAATGGAAGATTTGCCTGGTGGATTTTGTTAATTTGATTCATTATTACCCAAGGTCCTCTGCGGCCACGCTGAGGTCCTGAAGTCCTCAGCAGAAACCATGGATCCTCTCCGGTGGGTCAACTCTAGGTGTTCTAGTGTAACCATGCTTGTCTGGCAACTTTTCAATTTGCATACTTCTTTCTGATATTTGTTGCAAAATCAACCCCTTTTACAAGCTTTTCTCGGACAAATGTGAAAAGTTTTGCCACCGTTCTCAAGGAGTTCACTGACAAGTATGTAAAATGGAGCTTATCAAGTAAGGCGGGAAATACCTGGGTGAACATATCAAGACCTTGATACTGGTATCACCTTGGCATCCTACTCCTTCAAGGGTATGATAAAGACTTTTGAGGTTTTGATAGCTTAAGATATTAACCTTTTACTTGGCTTCTTAGTCCAAGAATCTTTTAAATCTGCTATCTTTCTCAAAGATCTTATAGACACACATGGTTACAGTTGGAGCCCTTCCGTTGACATACCGGGGGATCCACACTACAGTTGCTGAGCTGATAAGAAAGTTTAAATTTTTTTGAAGTGTTCTTGACTCATAGTGTTTAGGGCTGCTATAGTGAATCAAAAATTGACGTCTTGCAAAAAATCCAAAATAGAGCGGCAAGAATTGTAACTAGCAGCCCATACGATGCCTCTGCTGCTCCGATAATTCAGGGCCTTGGCTGGTCAACAATCAGTAATCTTGTGAGAAAGGAGACAGCCACGCTAACTTACAAGTATTTAAATTCTCTTGCACCAAACGACTTGAGGGAATTATTCACAAAATGTTCGGATGAAAGAGAGCGGTTTCTGCGTTCATCAGAAACTGATCTTAAGATAAAACGATCAGTGGCCGAAAGGCTTTTTCTTATCGCATTGCAAAACTGAAGAACAGCTATAATCGGGGATAACTTTTATTTCATTTTTACATTCTTTTTTATAGCCTTAGTTTTGTATGATATTGTAAATTAGGTTGGGTCAGTAATTGCTTTTGTTTTGGTGATTATTTTAACATTTTGAACAGGTCATGTTGAAAAACATATCTATTAATGAACCTATTTAACCTGTATAAATGTTATAAAATGAAAAATGAAAATTGATGTCATTTTCAAGGAAAAATTACAAAGAAAGCCACATACTTGAAATCGGTTATATGGAATTCAAAAATGCTGCCCATTCGTACAAGCCCTTTCCTCTCCTTCCCACCTCCGCAGTTCCAAGATAAGGCCTGTTCACAGGCTAATTTTGGTTGAAGTGATTAATAAATGTAGCAGTTACAGTAATATCAATGCTCAAACTTTTGACCAGAAGTATCACGATCTTCATCCATGTCTACTCTCTGGCTTCTTTGATGTCATTTTCATACAGTGATTGATCGAGAATGATGACAAATGCCCTGAAATCGATGCTTACTGTGAAAGCGAAAGAAGAGTACCATCTATGTTTTTAGTATTGAAAATGGAAGCACATCTTCGTCGAATTCTTTTATCTTTGCATGGCAAAATCCTTGAATAATCTTATTCATTGTGGCTTCCAGAAGAAAGAGCTCCTATTCTAATCCACTACGCTACCCCCAATGGAGGCAATATTTGAATAAAACGTAAGCAAACAATAAATAAATGTTTGAATAATGATCCAATCACGAAAATCTATTTCAAAATAATCTTCGTACTTGTATGGTACGCTCCTTCTGCCTTTACTGTAAAGTTTTTGACCAGAATCATCACGATCTGTTACGCCATCTGTTACGATCATGTGGAAACCAGGCTTTAGAGTAGCTAAAGGTTTATTACCTTGATATCGAAGCTTAAACTTTTGACCTGGATTATTAGAATCTTCATCCAAGTCTTCTCTCTGGCCTCTTCGATATCATGATGACAGGTCCGTCAAAATGTTTAAGTCAGTGTTTTTTTTCAACTTGGCAAAAAGTGTCCATTCGATCGAAGATACTCACACTTTTGACCAATATGATCAAGACCTTTGACCATGTCTACTCTCTGGCTTCATCTTTGTATTGATGCGATAATCGATCTCGGATCTTGGTCGAGATAATTAATAGATATATTAATTACCATGATATCGATAGTCACACTTTTGACCAGTTTTATCAAAATCGTTAGCCATGTCTCCTCTCTGGGTTCTTCGACGTTGCATTGATACAAAAACCTGCTTGCTTTGTGCTATATTTTGACTACGAAAGTTAAAGATAAAAGCAATTTTAAATTCTATGAAAAATGCTCGCCGACAACACCATGACTGGAGCTATGTACGACTTTTGAAGTACTTGGCTGCTTGTCTTGACGCGGGGGTTTGAAAGGTGAGATCTTATCAGGTGCATGATATCATAGCCATGGTGATAGCAGTCACGTGTCTTATGAGGATTTTCTCCAACGATTCTTTCCTTAATAGAACTTCAAATTTGGCTGCAACTTCATCCCAAGGGGAGACCAATCACATGTACATACGGAAAAGTCGAATATGTTTAGGTTGGAACATTGCCGAAAGTGACATTTTTTAGTCCAAACTGCAACTACGTTCGTGGTATTTTGGCATCAAATGTTGCCAATTAGGGATTCTTGCTTGTGATTTTAGCACGTTTTTAAAGGTTTCTCAAAAGGGTTCATTTTAGAATATCGCTTACAGAATCTGAACGGAGTGACAGATTTTAGCAAAAAAAAAATCTAAAAATAGTTGAACATGTTAGCTATTCAATCAAGCATTGCAAAATGTCATTACTTATATACTCAGGGAGCAGTAGCCTTTCAAACGCCGCCGTTTTTTTTTACTCAACCGGTAGATTGGGACAGGTGACAAACAATTTGAGACTCTTAAATCTGAACAAACTCAAAATGCATAATAGATATTGCGTCAATTTGCAGCAAACTAAATGTTCCAACGACTCTTACTACTCTTCTAGAGATCTTTCGATTAATTTCCGCTTCAATCCACTGAAGACGATGGAATATAGGGAAGTGCTATAGACTCATTTCAAATGTCCGTTCAACCCTCACTCATCATCGTTGCTGCTGTCACTTTAGCTTTTGCCAGGAATTGTTCACGGAGCGACACAAGAGACTTTTGGAATAAGGTTAGCTTTAGCATTCAAGGGAAAACAATGGGTTGAATCCTTGTTTTATATTCCATTGAATCTAGCCACGTTCCTAGTAGTAAAAATTTCACTGCAAGGAGATCTTAGACTAATTACTTCCTATCTTCGTAGCTGCTGTGACCTCTGATCCCCATACTCTCCAGATCTTGCGATGGTCCCTGCACGCAGGTCATAATACAGGGGACCATTTTGGGAATAAGGCCAACGTAGCCTTTCAATGCTTTCCTTGTCACTATAAGTAGGGATGTCTTCATATTTTAATCCCTTACATAGAGATATCATATTATATTGTCATTATTTCTATATTGTGATTCTTGAAAATATGTTATGTGGAGAATGACACATACATACGCACAAAAATATTCGTTCATAGTACTTTGAGCCACATGAAGGTAATGCTTAAGATGGAAATACGACGAACAATGACTCAGGCCCAAAGTTTTGAATGATCCCATTTTAAAGAAAATCCATGTTTACCTGTTACCCTTGCAACCCCCGGACATACGAGAACACCTGTTTGGTTGCGCAACAAAAGAGAGCAGTTCACCAATCACAGACGTTATTTGTATAATGATAGTTCCTCTTGAATTTTGAATCTCAATTAAGCATGCTATGATAGATCTTAGTTCTCAGATCATCAATGTTTCATCTAAGTAGCCTGAAAATCAAAGTCAATGACAGCTGGCTAGAATTAGTCTCAGTGCAGGAAAACTTTATTTAACCAATAGCATTGTCATATCATTCTCCTTTCTGCATGAATTTGGTTGCTGTGAGAATTCTGCCATCTGTTGAACGATATCGAAACTGTCGTATCGAGGCGCGGTTACTTTGTTACTTTGACGTAGCTAGACTGTTTCAGTCATTGATTCCACAAAGTTACATCAAAGTTCGCTTTGAAATGGCTGCAGTGAACGACTGTCCTCCACTCTTGCCACAAGATATGGCCTACTCCAATCCTTCTCCAAGGTTGATTTATGGCGATTAGCAATTTTATGTTATTGTGATATCCCCGACTGTTGATGAATATCTGTCATCGACATCTTACTATTAATGATTCAATCACACAATCACTTGACTGACACAAACATTCACCAGACGCCATAACGTAATCCTATTGTCTATACCAAAATAGACTACCCTTGGCTCTTGCTGCCGCCGGCTCTTTTTGCCCTGGGTTCTTGGTAACGTTACCAACATGGGTGGTCGTATCGAAGTTGTGTACACTTAAACTGATTACATATTTGTAGTGATCACTATTGATAGACTGATGGACAAAAAAATGTTGCTTTTGCTATCGCCCCTGCTGTCGCTGCTATACAGTAATAACAGTAAAGTCCCTCCTTTAAGAAACTGCATCATAAAAACTCAGGCCTGATTTTGCTGAATAAAATACCTCTTTACAAGAAACTATTCAAGCTGATTCATGTTCAGTTTCTTATACAATAATACATTGCAACATTATAAGGCGTATAATTGAATATGTCTCCAATAGGTCTCAATTCTCTACAAACAAGAAGGAAAGTTTCAAGCCCAAATTGTTGAAATTTCAAGAAACCTACATTACTGGCTCAAACTATTAGATCCACACACAACAGTGCACATTTCAAAATGTTTTCTTAACAATGTTGACAGCTGCGTGGAGTATAAAAGTATTTCTTATGCCATGGCATACATACCCTGTTTTGAAGAAGTATATCTTGACATAAGAAACCAATCAGGCTGCCTTTGTGTAACGAGTTTCTTACAGGCAGGTCTTTACTGTACCTGGGACGATGTCGTGCGTCGGTCTTAAACGATGCAATACCAATACGCTGTTGCAATGGCCGCCTTGGAAGGTGGCCAGTAGCTTGGTTCTGGCTATGGTTTAGTTTCTAATCTTGTCCAGATTGAGATTTGTGAACAAAAACTATGTTTTCTCAATTGATTCAATATTTTCAATTCATGCATCAGAAATTTACAAAGAAATATGGACCACGTCCTATTTCCAATTTTTCCTCTTAAAGCAACAAATAATCTGCTACCACGTGCTACATTTATTGCAGGGAAAAAACAGAGTAGTACAATAATCATCTGCAATAATTCTCGGAGGGGTAACTACCATATATGCAGGTACGGGATGTGCCATTTTTGGGGGTGCCTTTTTTCGAGCAGAAAATAAATTTTGGGGTATCATATTTGGTAAAATCACAAGAACTCATAAATTTTGGGGTGTCATTTTAGAAAAATAACTCTTTAGGGTATTGATTTTGATCTAATTTCACTTAATTGGTTAAAGTTTTGGATGGCTGTCAAAATTTTTGGGTGTACATTTTCAATGGCCTGTAAATTTTGGGGTATCGTTTTTGCAAAAATTCATAAATTTAAGGGTGCGATATCAGACGTCAAATGGCACACCCCGTCACCCGCCTATTGAAATTACCCCTGGGCAATAATTTTAACATACCAAAGGAGGAAGATGACATAGACGTTTTCTACTAAGACCCTTCAGCATCTCTATCAACCTGTTTGGTCTTACAAATTGTTTTTGGTACTAAAAATAGGTACAGTACCTTCCCATTTTCTTTTCTTTCATTTTTCGTTGTTGTACCAGCACGTCTAAAGGGACCATTATGGAAATAAGGTTAGCTGGACCTTTAATGCCATCTATCCCTGCCACTGTAATTAGGGGTGTTTTCCTTTTACGTGTTTACCGTTAAAGTTTTTATCATATCCTATTTTAAGCCCCGGTCAAACAGATCAAACATTTCACCTAACATTTCAAAAACAAATGTTTGATGAAATGTTGGGCTTGTTTGACCACCCTCTTTGGTCTCATAACATTTGTTTGGCAGTGTTGGGCAAAGTTTGATCTAGGTCAAAAACAAATTTTGTTTTTCGCTGTTGTGTGAAATGTTGGCTATGTTTGACCACTCCAACAAAAATTTCGCCAAACATCGTCTTTTGTTTTCATCAAAATGCCTTTGTGCATGCTCCGCAGTGTCTCATTGACTGCACAGGCACCTTCTCATCGCAGGTTTCAAACCAAATGTTAGGTGAAATGTTTGCTGACATGTTAGTTCTGTTTGACCACCAAACCACAACATGAAGCAAAATCAAAACATAAAGTTTGATAAATGTTTTGTGAAATGTTTGATCAGTTTGACCGGGGCTTTATATGTATCATAATAACTTCTTAAAACTTTTTCGAACAGTGGCAAAAAGAAACATACATACATTCATACATTACAGCCGCTCCAACCATTTGTTGCAACTGACCCATGTTGCCGGGGCAATTCTAACACTTGGTCATTGATCTTACAACTGGCGTCACTACACAAATATTGGTTCTAAGTGATGGAAACTAAGGTCTTTTCACTCCAAGTGATGCAGCTTTGATATCATCTACCTCCAAGAGTGCAAATAATCATCAAATTATTACAACTGACCCCGATCTCCCCTATGGGTTTGCTTGTTTGTTTGTTTTCAATTTGTTTTGAGTTGGCTTGTCAGGTTTTCAAGCTACTGAAGGCCAATTTAGGCCCACATTGCATGCCACATCCAGGTATGGGACTCCAAGTTTAAAGTCCCTTCCGAAGGACGACGAGGTGAGTTGTGAGGTCAGGCCTCCAAGGTCACCCATTCGGAGTTTGACCTCGACCGGGCTTAGCTTCAGTCACCTGACGACGACTCTGTAGGCCACTCGGCCACACACAACGGTATGTTACAAATTGTGGTTATCAAACTTATTTCTATTCAATTTTCAAGAAATAGCGGCCAATTTGTGCACTCATTTTAGAGACAGGTCTTGAGCTAGTAATGCAACTGTTCTGCATTTTAAATGGTACGTTCATTAAATATCCAGAGCTGCTTGATCAAAAACACTTCTCAAAGGTCTGTTGGAAAAAGGTGAAATCCTGATTTGACTGCGATTTTGCGAGTGCCTTTACAAACTTTATTGTTATTACTTTCAAATTCATCGGACGGAGCTGCTCTTACTTTGCTCTCCACTGCAGATCTTCTTGGAGTGAATGGCATTTTGAATTCATCAGGCACTGGCTGCTTACCGCACAGGTACACAACTGCTTCATTTGGAAGCAGAAACCAACGTAAGCTTTCATTTTCCAGTTCAGATGTGGTGTTTATTCTTGCCGCTGCTTGCTCCTAATTGGAAGAATATATAATCACTTTCATCTGCTCAGGTAGGTGAGGCCAATGATTTTAATGTCTTGGATAGCTCTAACTAAAGAGCAGAATGATGGAATCATTTTCCGAATGATCGAGTCAAGAGGAAGGATCAAGGCAAGGATCGAGTCTGAAGGGAGTTCAAAGGATCAAGTTCAAAGGATCGAGTCAAGAGGGAGTTTTACAAGAAGTTCAGGATCTACAAAATATTATCTGACATGGAGTCATAAAGATATCGTAGTTGTACTCAAATATCTTTTTTCACAGAAATTCATCAGAAGTATTGAAAGCAACCCGTTCCACTTAGCAAGTTATTTCCCCCTTTCAAATAAATATCATGCTCGAAATCTTGGCCTGGAATGTTTTTTTTCATTTTATAGTTTAGAGATGACATCAACAAGAATCCTTAGGGACAATGCAAAGTATATTTCATAACATGGCCGGTGCAAAACGTAACGGGGCAACTACGTTGTTTGAGCCTGTACACAACCGGGTCAACACGTTTTATTAAGCAAATATGAACGGGCTTGAAAGGGGCAGTAACTTTTCATGAGCTCAACATATGATGAACTTATAGATATAAAACGGCTCATCTTGAGGACGAAATTGTGAATCATGCAAAATTCATCGGTGGTACTATAGTAATATAAACATCTGTTGTTCATGAATACGGGGACGATGCATTTTTTAAGGAAAAGGTGACTGGGCAGTTGTATTTTTTGCAATGATTGCATACGAGGCGAGCAGATTTTTTGCAACAATTTCTCTCCTCCACCGGCCATGTAATATGATAAAAAATTTTGCACTGTCCCCTACAATAATAATGATGAAGTAGGTTCAGGTAAAGAGGGCTAACAACCAAACCCTTTCTCTTTTCTGTGAAGCTTTGGTTTTTATCATGTGAGTCAATAAAAAGGTCGTGCATTTGAAAAAAAAATACTACTTTCTGAATAGCAAAGCAATTATGTTGAAAACTGTCTTGTTTTATTCCCGATATGTCCAATTATGTTCAGTAATTTTGCCGGCTTTAAATGGCCATTCCTTGCATTCGACATAACCTATCTTCTGCAGGACGCTCTTTTCGAGAACCTGCAAAACGAATGAAATCGTCGAGCAAATTTCCCTTTGTTTGCCTTCCTAGCATGATATCACTTGCATGTATTCATAAATTTTCTCCTCTCGGGAGAATGGATTCCCCCTTAGAAACTTCTTCATACTAGAGGGAAGACTTTCATTCGCCAAGAAGAAAGCACGTGCTAAAGCTTGCTTAAAGGCTGGTTTTCATATGTCGCATTTCATCGTATTTCATCGCATTTCATCGGAATTCCGGGTCTACGATCAATTAGGATTAATTCCGATATATGAAAACCAACCAAACCATAAGAAAAACAGGTATCCTAATTCATCCTAATTCGTCGCAATTCGTCGCAATTGATCCCAGCGTATCAAAAAAATTTGTTTTCTACGATGAAATAGGACGAATTGCGACGAATTACGATTCTCGATTTTCATATAATTTGACAATCCTAATTATGGAAATCCGACAAATTACGATAAAATCCGATGAAATGCGACATATGAAAACCAGCCTTAAGTCATTGTTGTAAGGTAAATGTATCGAAGAACATGCTCACAGTCTAAAGGCTGATTTCCACTCACTAGAATTATCCGCACGGACCGAATTTTAGACAGTAAAATCTTAGTCACACGTAACACTCTATTAAAATTCACGGCAACATTTTCACGCGCTAACAAAGGATTCACTGTCCAATCGGAAAATTCTACTAAGTGGAAATCAGCCTTTGGCCCATTTTTGAAGGTTTATTGAAAAACATTTCCCGAGAAATCCCTCGTAAAATTTCAACGGAGTGAGCAATTTCAGCCACAAAACTTGTAAAAACATTTGCAAATGTTAGCAGTTGAATGAGATCAGATATGGTCTTACCGAAATGTATGCTGCAGGATTGGTATGGCAACCAAGAGCCTCTTTGCTGCTAGCTTCTTTGAGAATTGTTCGAGCTCTCTTCAGTCTTTTCTACAAAACAGATAACTCACGAAAAATAAGATGTACTATCTTTCCCACAAGATAGGAGATAGGAAAACTAATCGAATGCATGTATTTTTATAAGAAGCTGAGAAGTTGGGCAGAGAAACAAGGGCAGATTTTGCAACACAAAAGCATCAGTTGCTTTGGTTCACACCTCAATCCAAAGCGATAAGCGAGTGCAGACAAAAGAAATCCTCTCGGCCGGTAATTCAAAAACAAGCATAGCCGCAAAGTTGCCCTGAAACCAGTACGGCAAATTCTCACTTGGTGCGGGCGAAGGGAGGTTTTTAGGCGAAGTTATGGGCTTAGAACGAAAGAAGAAGGGTAAATCTAAAGTTTCTGTCTGGCGGATTTTGTTTACATGATTTAGGAGGTCAGTATTAATTGCTAACATTCGAGTGCTACATATGCAAGAATTGTAATGCCTTCTGCTTGACTTCTGAATCACGTAAGCAAAATCCACCATACAGAACTTTAGATTTACCCTTCCTCTTTTGTTATAAGCACCTAACTACTCTTAAAAACCTCCATTCGGCCGCACCAAGCGAGAATTTGCTGTGCTGGTTTCAGGACAACTTTGCGGCTTTGCATGTTTTGAATCACCGGTTGAGAGAATTTCTTTTGTCTACAGTCGCTAATCGCTTTGAACTGAGGTGTGAACCAAAGCAACTGATGCTATTGTGTTACAAAATCTGCCCTTGTTGGACCAATACTGAAATTTCTTAGGATCATCTGACCTGTGCCCCCCCCCAAATATTTTAAAACGAAGCCTTTTGAAGCAATCCAATGTTCAAACGTTACTCAAGTACATTCCAAGTAAAATGGTAAAGCAAGCAAGTGAGAGTAAAGATAAAGAAATCCCTGCTGGATATTCTTAATTTTCAAGCGATCGAAGAGGCCGGGTGGACTTGTTCCGAACAGCTCCTCATTAATAACCCATGAGACGTGTTTAGCCTCGCTCAACCACGGATGCAGGGCTGATCACTCATGATTTTATAAGGGAGCAAAGAAACAAAGTTTTCCAACGGCATTCATTCATTCATTTTAACTTATTTATCCACAGTTACCCCGTCAATCGAAGACTGCTTTTCAGGGGGCCGTGCTTAAAATCTAAGAAAAAACAGTTTTCGTTTAAAAACCCTATCCTAATTACAATAATGCATAAAATAAGTAAGTAAATAAATGAATAATAAAAAGAAACAGAAGCAGAATTAGATGCCTGCTTGACTTCCAAATCAAAGTGGTTCCAGACTCTAGCATCACGATATGAGAAAGCTCACTGACCATTGCACGTTTTCATTAGTGGGACTTGGAGATCAGTTGCCGTGTTTCTCAAATTTTTCCTACTGCATGCCGAGTTTTTGGTAAAAATTTCTGACAGATAGTCTGGAGCAATGTCATTTATTGATTTATAAACCATGCAAGCAGTCTCGAATTTTATCATATCCGCTACCGTAGGCCAATTTAGAGTTTTTATCAAGGCACTAGCAGAAGAATAATAACTACTGTTGGTCACAATTCTAGCGGCACGGTTTTGAAGTTTTTGCAGCACCTACAACCTAGTCCCCCCACATGCCCCCCAGACCGAACAGCAGTAGCGGAGGTGCGGTTCAACGATACCACGATACATTTTACGGAGAGTGTAAGAAGTAAGACAGCAACATCAACGGTAACAGTTATGGGGATATGAAAATATTTTCAAATCATGCATGATGTCAAAGAAAGAACTCTTTGGTAACTGAAATTGACTGAAATTCGTTGACTGAAATTGTGCAAGATTCTTAGCAATCCATCCTTTCAACATATGCAAGACCATCGATAATTATCTATGGCAAGACGTGTTCAAGGGTATGCTATGCTCATTTGGTATTCATAATTTCTGCTGCCACTTATCATCATGGAACACTTATAACTTCATGTTCAATAGCTTTTTAAAAATCTACTTCCAATCTTTCAAAACCTCTTACTCACAAAATATCCGATTAGAAGATGCAAAAGCAAATTTCCATTCTGAGGACGCTCCGCATCTGGTCGCCCTACGGGCTTCCTGGGTTTTGCAATATGACTCGACCACAAGCAATCCAACATCTTCTTTGCTATTGGTCGAAACCAAGATCAGAAAAGCCGTGTACCGGACCGAAAGTCATCTGTCTCTCTAGTTGTGAACTGTTCAGAAAACTTGCAATAAAAAGTACCTTGTAACTCAGAATTTTTTAGAATTTTCTGTTACTTTTGGTATAACTGAATTTTCCTTCATCGTAGGTAATATCTTCAATATTCTTTCGTATATTCTTTTTCTAAAGATAAATAGAATCACATTAGCATGGAAAATGACTATTGGGTGAGATTTCTCTTGCGCTTCCTTGCAGCCGCTGTGCACCGTATTGCTGCAACCTGAAACTCTTCTATTTTTCTAATTTTCCCAACCTTCAGCATAGAGCTGCGATGTTTATCTTAAAAGTTCAAATTCGCCTCCGCAGACAGAGCAGAACTGCGTCAAATGACGTCATCGACCAATCTGAGATAAGTCAGTGTTTGGACAGATGAGTTTTTTGAATTGATAAATCAAGAGTTGAAGGCCCTACGAAGAAAATATGAAGTGTTGCCTAATTTTGGCATCTGTTAAAGGGTGCTAAGGGGATTCAAATTTACGGATCTTCGCGCATTTGTGCGTACTTTCTGCTTGTCGCATCCGCATCCAAACAAAATCTTTGGCCGCTTGGATAAAGCTAATTCCTGAAAGACATCGAAATTCAAATCAATATGCAAGCAAAATGAAAAATGGCACTTTAGTGACTTCTAGAAAGTAGAACATGCCTATAGGGAACAGGATTCCCCATGATTTTGAAATAAAGAAAGAAGTGTCCTCTCTATTTTCATGAAATGCTCTTTTATCAAAGAAAAAAATTCCCCTGAAGTGCCGTGCCCTCCCAAGTATGAGATGCTTCCTACAGCCCTGAAATAGAATGTAGTATATGTGAAGGTTTTTTGCCATTTCATCAAATATATCGTCGAATTATTTGCTATGTTTCAAGAATTCGCTTAAGGCAGAAACGCTTACTTCTACTTCGGAGGTGCAGCAAATTTGAACTTTTAGCATTACTGTTTAATACTCAAAGCACAAATATCAACAACAGAGGTATCTATGTTCAAGTTAACTTTCAAGGAACATTTTGAAATTTATTGGTCGTTGATTAAAGCAAAGTTCTCGTCGCTGGGCCCAGCCAAAGTTGTGTATTCTATCTGGGACGCCCGGTATATAATAATCATTATTTAGAAGCAAAAACAAAAGTAGTAAGGGAGAAAAACATGGCAAATCAGTATCACAATCATCACAACCCAGTAATTCTTATTACATCAAAATGTCCACTCACTTTATCAGTGCAATGAAGCCACTCACCAGTCTTCTCATTCATGATGTACTGAAAAAAACAATATATGATTTCATTTATTAGTCATGATTGACTGATTGATTGATTGATTGATTGATCGAACGATCGATCGATCGATCGAGTGATTGTGATTGATTGATTGGTTATTTACTAATTATTTACCCTGGCTAAATCGTTTGGTTCCAATAATTTCCAAATTTCCTTCTAACTTGGTGGTGTTCATTCAGAGACCATTCATGCAACAAAAATATTCGAAACAATGACATTTTGCCGTGAAACATTCATGAAGGGAGGCATAGCCTTGGCTATTCCATGACAATGCCTGATAATACCTGATCAATCCATTTCATCAGAACCTAAATTCATCACACTCAAGCTCGAGCTTGAACTACCGATTAGAATTCCTTCACTTTCGTTTCATTGAATTGAATGACGTTATTGTTGTCGCTTCAGTGAGGACATGTTGTTGTTGTCAAAGAAACATATCGGTTCAGGGGAACAAAAATGCATGAAAATAGTGAATCTAAATCAAACCCAGGGTTTTACGGGGTGGGGGGCAGTTGTTACTGAAGGAGCCTGTAGACACTGATAGCTCTGGAAGCAACGTTCCATCACACTGTACTGCTTTTAGTACATTGAATTTTAGTAATAATAGCCTATATTAATACATAGTAACACTGTGACATAATAATAGGCTTTTAGTACAAGGGGTGCTCTCTCCTCGATTAGTTTACCGATTGAGGGAGCTCCTCCTTAAGAAATTCCTTACTTACAAATTCCCTTTAAATTGGTTAAGCTCTCTTTGTATACTATGATATCATTGTGTTGCCTTTATTGTTGTTTTGTACTTATATTTAGCATTACTTCATTTCGTTGTTATTAATGTTATTTTGTAGCTGTTATTGTAAGGAATTTGTATTGTGGGAATTTTAAAAATGAAAAATGAACTTGAACTTGAACGTTTCTCTTCCATGTATATTCAAAAATATTAAAAATGATATAGAAAGTTATCTAAGATACCTGGGGCAATAACGTCCAGCCATGCCTTGCAACCATATCAACAGCAGCAAGAACATATTCAATACAATCTTCAGACATGAAGAATGGCAAATTCAGACGACTAAATCCAGGCCTAGAGGTATAAGTTTGCTATCAATTGACGGAACCTCTTTATCATTGTAGCCGTAGAAATGAGAAACAAACAGTACTCCCCTTCGGAAAATCTGTTGTTCTACCGGAGGAGGGGGGGAGGAGGGGGGAGGAGGGTAACTTTAAAACTCCATGGTACCAGTACCTCTGTAATAAAGGGATCCTGATTTGACTGCATAGTTTTAAATTTTTTGGCAATTTCTGGATTAATGAGCATGATTTTTTGTAAAACAAAAGATGCAAGGATATAGCTTTTTCAAGATTTATGCGCATAACATTTGGCTTTTTGTAGATTTAAGGGTATACTTCTTTGAGCGGTACTCTTATTTCCTCTTACAACCCAATACCTTAGAATACTAAGTTGAACCCTCGTCCCCCGGGGGCTCATAAGGCAATTCCCCGAATGTCAATTTGTGCTGAAGGTGATCGATTAGGAACTCCCCGAAGAAGCAAAACATAGCACAAATTTGACTTTTAGGAGTGTTTTTCAATGGATTTTTGGCACAGTGAAATTCAATAAACCTACTTAAGTATTTCCAGTTGAATTTCTGATCCATCTTCCAAAATTTGTAGTTCGGTGTCTTTATCGTTCCTTGAGAAAGATGTATGAGAAAGATGTAAGATGTATTGGGTGGCTCAAACAGGTTTTTGAGAGTCAAACTTAAAGGCAGATGTCAAGTGTACTGGCATGGCACCTCAGATTCACAGGCTCGCGTTACGGTAACATCTGAGGTTTGTATGTATGTATTGATTTCCCACGATAGAAATATTTACAAGCTATTATAATAAATGTAAAAAATAGATACAGTAAATGTAAAAGCGTAAAAATAAAGCATCCCTAGTTACAGTGGCAGGGATGGCAGTAATGGGTCAAGCTGAACTTAATTTCATAACAATGGTAGTTTAGAATTGCGGCAGCAATCTTCACGATGTAGCAAATATCTACTTAGACTCATGACGTAAGTCCATCCAACTTTCCCTTATTGTGATTGTTGTTGTTGTTGTTGTTGTTGTTGTTGTTGTTGTTGTTGTTGTAGCGATAAGTCTGCAGGGGGAGCGAAGCAAGAGAATTTTTGGAATAAGTCTAATATCTACGCGTTTTATTTTCTCTCGAAAGCTTTCTTGGTGGTTTTGCAGACTAAAGCATCGTCAATGAAAATGGGATTGTCTTCAAAGAAAGACCATCTTAGTAACACTTAGTTCTAAGACACTTAGTTCTGAGAATGACTAAAAAATGGCCTAACATGTGCTTTGAAATCTACAAGATTCATTATTTTTGCAAAATGATCATCAAAAAAACCTTAAGTGGTGAAAAAGATAAACAAGAGCAGGTCTCTGGTAATTACGTTAGTTACTCAAAGAGGCAGTATGATATTCTAACATATGATAAATCTGATGCCAACAGAAAGGTCAAATAATGTTTAGTCGAGTTTAACTAGCCTGCTTGCAGACTCGACTTGTTTCATTCTGTTTTCAGGGAAGTTTCTCCTCCGAGAAGGAACTCATTTCCCTTCAGGGAATGAGTAGAGTCTGCACGCAGGCAAAGTTTAACCCAATGAGATTCAAAGCTTTTACCCTTTCTGAACGAGACGATTTGCATATCTCATGGCAAGTTCCTCGTCTATGCCAAGCAGATCCTACGAGAAGGAAAATATATCTATGCCGACTTTCATATTGAAACCGAAAGAAAACTTTGAAAACTGACCTCGTAATGATTGAACTTTGTTAGTGAGGGCCTTTCGTCATATTGGGACGGCCCCATATGATAATAGGCCCTGGGGACGAGGGTTGCGGAGGAGTATCCCTGGATCCTTTCGAGAATTAAGGCTCTCTCCGCTTGCCCTCGAACTTACCCATGGCCCCGTCAAGCAAACAGTTTATCAGTGCGCATTGGCCCCTGCATGCTCTCTTTGCCAAATTATTGCCTCGACATGAATCAAACATCTCATGATGGCGTATTCACCCTTAACAATATGCCGTTCTAGCGATGAAGCCGGTTAGCACGCTGCATTCAGCTCATGCCGTATTCAAGTGAAAGCCATTCCAGCGTAGTGTAAACGGGAGGCCAATACAGCACAGTTTCATGCCATATTTCGTTTCGTACCGGCAGAGTGTAAAAGAGGTCTAAAATACAAAGACGGATCATTCTCTTACCTCCGCGTAAGGTCCTGCACATGCGCAGCCACCACGTGCCTGTATTCCAAACACATCATTCAAAACAGCACAGACAAAATTGTGATGTAGAAGTTTGCCTGACTCCTTGTGAAAGATGACAAATGGGAATATTGGTAAACGTTCAGCTTCACTGTCACCAAGGAAAAATAGATTGGGAGTGTTTTGCCAATAATCACGAGCTTTCCTACGAGCAAATACAAGAAGTTAGGAATATGGAAACATTAGGAATATGTGTATTATTCTAGTTGAAATTAGATAACACACCCATTTAAATATACCCTTAAAGAGACACCCTTTTCAATTTTAGACTCAATGTGCTATTAAGTCTTTGTATTTTGTGTCGTCGAACCTGTCTATATCAAGTTTCTAGTTACAAATTTTTCCAACTTTTTTTAAAACCAAATCAAGGGCGTCATCAAGGCGAGTACTGCGATGGAGATTTCCACCCAATTTTTCTGAAGTTGGCTTTTATTTATAGGCAAAAATGGTGTAAAAGGCTGGATATGCATATCAGATATAATTCCTTGTTGAGTCTACCTCCTTGTACGAAGCGATCAGTCAATAGTCTAACGGTACTATGGCCATAAAATAATTCGAAAAGGAATGGGCCACTATACCAACGTCACTATTCGAATCCAGAAATGCTTGCAGGTACACACAACAGCAAATGTGTATGAATTTCAAGAATATAAAGGGTGTCCCAAAAAATTCTGCCCCGTTTCTGTGGATACTGTGGAGGAGCTGTAAATTCAATCATCTCGTTATTTACACAGTTGTTTTGGTCAGAATTCAACTTAGTGTTTAAGGCCTTGTATGAGTCAATCTGACAAGTGGTTGCTGATTTATGGCAGAGAAGAGGCAAAATATGTAGTTGCCTCAAAAACAGCACTTCCGTTGTCCTCCACCCTGGGTACCAGAGCCTCAAAATTTAAATGAAAGGAAAATTGATAAGAGGAAAAGAAAGAAGGTAGCATTTTTTCTTTTTATCGTTTTATTTTTTGGCTCTGGTACCCAACAATGCCGAATCAAGGAAGTTTTCAAAGAAGTGGTTCTGCCACCGTGTTGAATTTTTTGTTTAATTTTTTATTTAAAGGGCTAGTGTTGTTGAATGGAAAGAGCTCTGAATGGAAAAGAATATCTGCGGGAGTGCCTCAAGGCTCTGTTTTAGGTCCCCTATTTTTTCTTGTGTACATCAATGATATTGTTAAAAATATAAACAGTGAAATCAAACTTTTTGCCGACGATACTTCACTTTTTTCCGTTGTTGAGAGCTCAATTAGATCTGCCAATGATTTGAATAGTGATTTGGAGAAAGTTCGTTTGTGGGCATGGCAATGGAAAATGAAATTCAACACTGATAAAACTGAAGAGGTTATTTTTTCTTCGAAGAGAACAAGGCTGCAACATCCTGTGCTGATGTTAGGACCTGACGAGGTAACTAATAAATCGGAGCATAAACATCTTGGTATGATCCTTGACTCCAAACTGAGTTTTCAAAGTCATGTCAAGGAAGCTATCGTGAAAGCCAGGCGAGGTATTGGTATGATCAGATACCTTTCAAAGTATGTCTCTAGATATGTGTTGGACCAAATTTACAAACTCTATGTAAGACCTCATCTTGACTATGGTGATATAATTTACCACAGACCTGATCCGGAAATGAAGCTAGACATAACGAAAAGGTTGGAGCAAACCCAATATGCAGCAGCATTAGCGGTTACAGGTGCATGGAGGGGTACCAACAGGCGGAGGTTGTACGGGGAGCTTGGCTGGGAGAGTCTCTATCAGAGAAGGTGGTACAGGCGATTATGTCATTTCTTCAATCTGAGGAAGACGCAAGCGCCAATATATCTATTTGATGAAATTCCCCCCGAACGTCCTGTTGCATACAATTTAAGGCATCAGCGCGAATATGAACCAATGGCTGCGCGTACTGTTCGCTTCTCAAATACTTATTTTCAAAACGTCCTTTCTGAGTGGCACTCGTTGGAAAATAATATCAAAGAATCTGAAACAATTTCAGAATTCAAGCGTAAACTACTAGCAGTAATAAGACCAAAACAAAGATCGGTTTACAGTGTTTATGACAGAGTAGGTATCAAGAATTTAACAAAACTGCGCCTACAATTTAGTCCACTCAACGAGCACAGATTTCGGCACCATTTTGACTGCTTTAGCCCCCGCTGTTTATGTGGAATGGGAGAGGAGGATAATGAACACTTTCTCCTGCACTGCCCCCAGTTTGGTTTGGAACGTATGGATCTCTTCCGTCAGCTTGCAGAAGTCCCAGACTTAGATATTACAGACATGGATTCAAAAAATTTGTGTGATCTACTTTTATATGGAAGTGATAATCTGAATATCTCAACAAACAGAATGATTATTGAAGCTACAATTTCGTTCATTGAAAAGACGAGGCGGTTCGGATAAAAATTTTTGTAAAGAGTACCTGCTCATGGGGGAGCGTGTGGTCTGCCTGCTTGTGGTTGCGGGCCTGGTTTGTGTGCGGTGCTGTTCTCGCTTGTTTGTGTCGGGTCTTCCGTGCTCCTCCGGGGCCTGGTCGTGGTGTTGCTTTGGGTGGCTGCCCCTTTGGCTGCTTGTGCATGGTGCTTCGCGGGGCAGTGGGTCACCATAGGACTTTCCTGTGGTGGCGCGGTGTGCTGCGGGGTGCTGTGCTCGGGCGGTTTGGGGGTGGGCATTCGGGGTTGCATGGCGGCTCGGCTTGGGGTGTGCTCGGGGGATTCGGCGTGGGCGGGCGTGGTCGGTGCCGCGCATGGGCTGGGCCTGGTGCCTCTGGTGGGTGGATTGTACGTTTCTCCATGGGCATGATAACACCGACGCAGCGACACCCCCTTTCCCAATTTTTTTTTTTTATCTTCTTTGAATTTGTAAATTATTAAAGAAATGTAAATGCCATTGACAGTGGGAACTAGATGACCCTGTGTCCTTTCCCGCTGTGAATGGCATATTGAATGTAAATATATTGTTGTTTTAGCTCAGTATGGTTTGTTTGTGAATAAAAAAAAAAAAAAGGGCTAGCAGCGTCATTTATTCCTAAGAGAGCACTTTCTACCTGTTATAAATGCTGTGAGAATCTTAATAGGATGCGAGAGTTCCTTCTTTGAAAACTTACTTTATTTTGAAATTGCTGGAGAACCACAGAAGTGCTGTTTTGGAGGCAACCACTTATTTTACCTTTTCTCTGCCATAGAGCATCAACCACGTGTCAGATTGACTCAAACAAAGTCTCAAAGTCTAAGTTGAAGCCTTACCTATGTAACTGTGTAAAAACTGAGACAATCGAGCATATACGCTTCTCTACAGTAGCCACACTAAAGGGGCGCAATTATTTTGGGACACCCTGTTTCTATTGCCAATGTCTCTTGTTGCCTGTTATGGTCCTTGGATTCCACATTTTAAAAATTTAGGCATTTATATGTATTATTTGGAAAAACGCTTCCTTAGACTCTACCATCTTTGGCTACAGTATTCTACATTATTAATATTGTTAAGTGTTATCCAAAGAAGGGACCAAATGACCTCGTGCCTTTTCCTCCTTTGGACGGAACATTAGAATGAAGCAAATTTTTGTGTTTTAATTTTTTGATGTTGATGAAAAAATTAGGATAATCTGACCTCAGCAATGATTTTTACCTAGATCCTAGATATGCTAATGGACTCCAATTTGCAGTACTTAACGTAATAGATAGATCTTAAGCGGTATAAGTTTCAGGTTGTAGCAAAGATGATCAAGAGATGTCGTTGTTGAGACTGTGTTGCTGTTACTCCTACCTCAGAAGTAGTATGCCTTATGGTATGGTCATATAACTGCTGTCCTTTGCAGTACTGCTTCATACAGGTCATTTTTTGAGACTGGCAACGCTCCTCATTTTAATTTCAAAGACTTCTTAAAATCATTTATACAGCATAATGCTTGTTCAGATCTATGTCACTGGATTCGTCGGAACAAACGCCTACAACGACCACAGAACCCTAAAATACCAAAAGACAGGATGTCAACGACGAAAATATAGTTCTTCGTGATAATTACGGCCCAAACCAAAACCCAAATGGCTGAGTCACTGGTGAAGAAAGAGTTCTTTTCCAAAGACCCGAACGATTCATTGTCATTTTTGGGGCCTGTTTAGTCGTTCATTGCCAACAACGCCGGCAACCAAAGCGCTTAAGACTATGTTCACACGCACCCGTCAGATTTTGGATAAGCTGAAAAGATGACGGTAGCAAAATTTGATCTAGTGTTCACACTACACCGTTTTCTAATTGTGCTGGCGAGAGTTCCGTTCTCAAAATCTACCGTTTTCAAAATTTGCCAGCAGAGAATGAGTCGATGTGTCGTTTTTGTGTGATTGGGAGTCCTATCCGTCACATTTTCCACCGTCTTCAAAATGTGTTGATATCGTGTGCTATCAGTCTGATACTGCATTCACACTTACACAGTTAAACCAGCTTTATCTAAACCAGTTTAAATTTCAACCAATCAAATGACTGGATTTGTTGAATTGGCCAATCAGAAGGCCTGATTCGACAACCTGGTTTAGTTTAAGCTGGTTTAACTTGCAGTGTGAATGGGGCATAAAACTATCTGTAAAACTATCTGTAAAACTATCTGTAAACTATCTTGCAGCAGTATACGAAACAAAATGTGTGCTCTTGAAGTCTTCAAAACTTTGAATGGTGTATCGCCAGACGCCTTTCAAAATTACTTTACGAGAGTAAACCACAGCCAGCGTACTCGTGCCAAAACAAAGAATATCGTTTTGCCTAAAATCAAATCTGAAGCAGGAAAGAAGGCCTTTTCCTTTCAAGGGGCAAAAGTTTTCAATAAACTAACAGACGAAATGAAGACTGAAACTTCAATTTTAAGATTTAAGAATCTCTGTAAAAATCTTAATATTGAATTTTAACTATTATGTTTTTAATGTATATTGCTATGTTCTCTTGTAATTAGGTTTGACAGGTCCTTGATTGGTAATAGCATATTGTTGCTGAACAAGTTTAACCTGTATAAATATGATATTATTATTATTACTATTATCTTTTGTGAACCAGTCCTAATATGACTCATAGAAATTTCGTTTGTCAATTCAACTTTTGCAATAAAATTCAATCAAAGAAGTTGGTTTTGATGTTCCAACGGGCAAACTCCCTTTTTCTGAGCTCCACACCTGAAAATCCTCCAAAAATTCAAAAATTGCTTTTTCCGTAATTGTGACTGACATCTGCTTGATGCAATTCGTTGGGACACTTTAGACACACAATTCGCCCAATTAGTGTTATGAGGTAAAGTATTTGGCTAGCAAAACTTGTTGTTTGGCTGTGTTTGAAAATGTCAAGCTAAAATTCCATTTCCTCCAATCATGATTGAATCAAGATTCTTCGAAGTTTGACAAAAATTGTGTTTTTCTTGATATACACCATTTCCATTACCCTAAATAAAATAATGAAAAGTTTGAAGTTTGTCATTCATGAAGATCAAACTTACTTTACCAAATATTCTTCTCTCCTCATTATCTTTTCTGCTCCAATAACCTAAGAAGAATAAATTTCATTAACTCATATTCAATACATTAAGATGAGGTCGTTGGGCACGCACACCAAGGGGGTACTTTCATACTTGACCAGACGGGATATGTCACCTTGCAAGGTGTTTTCCGTTAAGTCTTACGGAACAAGATCTATCACACATGCCAAGAAAAGTGTGACACAGGATGTGACAAAGGAATAGAAAATATGGCGCAGGGTGTCATAAATAAAATGGCTAACTGATTATACATACTTCTGGAACAATTTTCACGGGACAAGGTTACGATTTTCCAAACATCATTTGCCTTGCTAAGTACCATTCCAGGGCAAGTAAACCTTGTGTTAGCTAAAAGTTCTTCGCATTCTCATAAGAAGGCGAGATAACGAAGTTAACTTATCCTTATAAATCTCTTTGCAATAATCTCACCTCTTTTAGCTGAAATACCAAGCCAGCTCTTATGGATTCAACAATAGAAGGAGTACCTCCTTCTTCTTTTACTTCGATGTCTTTGTAGTACCTTTGAGTTTCACGTGTAACCTGTGGATGACGGATAG
The DNA here is from genome assembly GCA_964019985.1 of Aurelia sp. 4 Dawson et al 2005. Taxonomy (NCBI): domain Eukaryota; kingdom Metazoa; phylum Cnidaria; class Scyphozoa; order Semaeostomeae; family Ulmaridae; genus Aurelia; species Aurelia sp. 4 Dawson et al 2005. Next base: position 17,440,684 of record OZ026492.1, read on the forward strand.
AGTAACCTAATCTGACAGCTATTCTTTACATGAAGTATCACATAGCTTTCTCCGGTACCCAAGAGGGGGGGGGGTTGGTTACTCCATAATTTTCGATACGGGGGTCCATGCTAGCATTTGGGGTCCGAAATTTTACGTTAAATCAATATTTGGGGTCAGGAATTACAACATGGACAAGCATTCAACATTTTCGGTCCATAAATCTGAAAAAAGGAAGAATCGTGGAATTTTGTGTGGGTCCCCAAAATATTAAACTCAATATTTGGGGTCCCAAAACATTTGTCTTAATATTCAGGGCTCAGCAAAGAAATAGTGGCATGGACCCCCCTTCCCGTATTCAAAAGTTAGGGAGTATCCCCCCTGAGATCTGGCATGTCAACACTAAGGGTCCAAGGATAACCATACGTGTCTATAAATTCTCTGAGAAAGGGGCTTAAATTTCTAGTAAATCTAGGACAGAAAAGCCAAGGCAAAAAGGCAAGTGTCTTTGTTCTTTACAGTAAGGATTTTTTACATGCATTTCCACGTCTATTTTCTTGCTTTCAGAATTCTTTTAATAAAAGCTGTTTGTAGTCTTTTCATATCAGAAAATGGTCAGCTTCAAAAGTTGCCAGGCAAGCATGGCTACATCTTCACTTCTAAAGCTGACCGAACGGGTAGCAGGTAGTATAGCATTACTTGGAAGCTCTTGATTTATCATTTAACGGACACAGTCAGTTGGTAACGGAAGAGTCTGCTTTGAGAGTTGACTATTATTCAGTTGTTTAAAAAACATGTTTCCTACGTAAAACGATAAAAGTTTTGACTGATTTCACTATGGTCATAAACTGAATGACCTCGCTTTGATCACGTTAATCTGCTTACAAGGAAGATCCTTGGCTTGTCACAGTTTAGCGGCCCAAGCTAAATAAGCTTTGCTTTTCTTGAGTGAGTAGAATACAAGTATTTGAACAAGTATCCCGTTCCGTAGCAGCCCGTATTTTATGAATGAAATTGAATTGAATTTATTTTGATTACTTACTGAAATAACTGTTCCACCACCAGCTTCAGAAGGCACAGGATTTATAAACAAGTTCCTCTTTGCAATCAGAATACCTAAAGATATACAGAATGAATTTAGTTAACGAGACTTTAAACCAGATAAAAGGAATTTACATCGTCTAGAAGAGTTTTTCAATTGAGGTTTTCATCCATTCTGCCAATTCCTAGAATGACTTGCAGCAGAAGTTATTCATAATTTCCGCAAAAGTATCCTTCTAATGGTATAATTTGTCAAATCTGAAATATGAGCAAGCTAATCAAAAAGCATCACGGTCAGACGTTATTTCGAAATATCTACATTTTAACCCTATTTTGGTTGGGGGCTCCCTCTAGTAGATTTTTTCAATAACTCTGTTAGGAGAAATTTTACAGCCATGAAAACTTCTTGACTTTTTGCAGCTACCTATTGTGCAACTTCTCAGAAAGTTTCATTGAAATATTTTCACAAATGGAGGGGAGGGAGACAATTTTCCGGGACTGACCCTGGAAAAATTGCAAATTCTCAAATCTTAATTATCGCGAAAACATAGCGGAATTTCAATATTTTGTAAATTTCTTTCGTACTGTAGTGTTATTTGATGTATTCTTTCATAATTTTTCAGGTTTAGATGATTTTGAACAATGTTGCCGCTTTTCTTAATCACACAATGGAAAATGCTGACGTGGGCAAAAGTGATGGCTAATTCTAGATTGATCTTTACATTTTCAGAAAATACATGCCTGAGGTCTGGTACCCAGGGTAATGCCTAAGGCTATTAGCACACCAAGTTTGGTCGCTCTACCTTTTGCCAATCAAGATTTAGATAGGGGGGGGCTTTTTGCCCCCCAATCAAAATAGGACGTATCGGATAGCCCAACCACCAGGGATCTAATCATGAAATAGTCATACCCAGATGATGATCATCTACGTATTGGCAACAATAAAAAACACTTTATCATTGTGTTTGCTTTGATGCAAAGCATGGTCAAATGCCGATACTCTTTTCTCTCTATTTTACATGAATTCTTGAGTCTTTCAGCTCATTAAGATTTCAAACTTAAATACTGTAGCCAGGGGCGGATCCACACCGAAGTTGAAGAGGGGGGCAACGTGAAGAGGGGGGGCGCCAAAAACGCAATGGAAAATGAGCGCGCCTGCGGTGCGCGAAAATATTTGGGGTATTCTTCGAGAAAATTCTCTGGTTTTTCTACTGAATAACGCCATAATTTATATGTTTCCCCGCATTTAGAACGAAACATTGAAAACAGAGTGCATTTGGGTAAGGATAAGGGGCACTGTTCTTTCCAAAAAGGGGGCGCCAAAGCTGAATTTTCTTCGTGAAGGGGGGGGGCAGTTGCCCCCATCTGCCTTTCCCTAAATCCGCTACTGACTGTGGCAGCTGTTAATTAGTCTTCTTGTGGATTCTTTGGATGAAAGTAAAATATCCAGAGCCATTGGATTTCTAAAACACGCAAGGAATATTCTCCCAATGGCTTCTTTGAAAACTTTATACTCGGGTATTGTGGAGCCCCATTTTCGATACTGTTGTTCTGTATGGGGCTGCTGTGGCACCACTGATATCAATCAGCTCCAAAAGCTTCAAAACAGAGCTCCTAGAATTGTAACGAATAGCAGCTATGATTCCCCGAGTGGACCACTGATTGGGAGCCTTGGTTGGAAGACCATTCGGGAGCTTGTCAATGAAGAGTCCAGATCAGTGGTCTACAAGTCTCTCAATGGGCTTGCTCCATAGTACATGCGCAATCTTTTCACTATAAAGTCTACTAGTAACTTTCGTAGCCTTCGAAATACGGCAACGGACTTGAGGCTGCCAAAGAAAACATCTGCAAATGGGCAGAAGTGTTTTCTTTTCTCGGAGCTAAACTTTGGAGTAGCCTCCCAGCTGAGACTAAACAGGCATCCTCTATAAAGGTTTTTAGATATAGTTTATGATGGACTGGCGGTTTGTTTTTACGTACTTTACTTTTGTTTTTATTGGTATGATTTTTTTTGGTTAGTTGTATTCATTGTAAGTAGCTTTTAGCAGTTTTTAACTTGTTTAGTTTTTGTAAGTGTTTATATGGAGGGCCCCTTGTAAATCAACCAGTTGGTTGAACGGTTTCCCTCCCTAAAAAATTGAAATAAGAAAATAAATAAATAAGCAAAATAAAGCTCTTACCCGGTGTGCCAGGACCACCAACAAATTTATGTGTTGAAATGAATACTGCATCTTTGTAAGATTCTCTGGTAAAAAACGATGTCACTGTAAATAACATCGTCACATTTATCATAACGGTTTGAAATACTGTGTGAAACTTCCATTTGGATCATTTGAAGACTACATACAGAAGCACGATGTCAAGTGAACGGGAAAGTGACCTGAACCTGATTCAAATGTAGCAAGTCACCGAGATAGACAAAAACGAAGTACAAGATTTATCCATCAACAGAAAACCACGGGGGGGGGGTTCTTCCATAGTAAAGGTACCTGGAGATGTGCCGCCCACAAGGGTATCCTTTTTCAGACTTCTAGCCTAGCCAAGGGTATACTTTTTGGCAATTTTAGTCGAGTTTAGCCTAGGCAAGGGTATGCTTTGTGGCAATTTTGGTCAAAGAACTGCAAAAATTCGGTAATTTCTGCAAAAAATCTAAGTTTTAAAAAATTTTTGTCCTGAGAATGAGAAAATTTGGCAATTTTTGTCTAGAAAACTCCAATTCAGGGCACTTTTGACTGAGAAATTAGTCTAGCCAAGGGTATCATTTTCACAAAAATTGGTCTAGCGAACGGTCCCATTTTGAAACTGTGGGTGGCACACCCCTACCCGAAATTCAGCCGAGAGCCCCCCCCGTGCAGAAAACCACGTCGCTTCTTTCAAAAATCTGTTTTATTTGAATAGTCAGCGTCAGTACAGACTGTAAACCAGATAGATGTCTTTTTACGTTAGCTGCTGAATGAAATTTTCACTTAAAGTTGATTCTGTTATCATTATCTTCAGAAAACTAGCCAGTTGGGAGATAGTACTTTACCTCTTGATTATTGTTTGACTCCCTTGAAAACGTAGAATATTTACCCATATCGTGCGACTGCCCTTAAAGGCGCTGGGTCATGTGACCATTGTGTTTTGCACAGATTTTTATGGATGGGGTGAATCCACACTTTAGTTACTTCTAAAAATCCACCAATATCTCTGTAATCGTACAACATATGAGTGTTTGGTTTGTTTCTCTACGAAGTACAAGAGTCCATTTCCGAACTAACACTTTCATTTTGAGAAAACTAGTGGAAAATCACTATGATATGGCCCATCAAAAATACTGCAAAATCGTCATTTCGAAAGACGTTTGTTGACATTGCGTGACCCTGCCCCTTTCATGTCTCAATTAGAAATCCAATATTTTTATGCCCAATTTCTACCACAAACCGGCATAATGGAAAAACTAGACCCAGGACTAGTAGGACCGGACCCTACCGGACCGGACCCCACAAAATACCCATTTATTTCTATGTCTCCAGATAACTGATGGGGTACATTGATAATGGGCTACTTGCTTTTTTACACATTAGAGCCTATTCCTTGGTTCCTTGAAAGCTCCAGGAGGTGTAAAATTGTATCATTCTAAAATGTTGAAAGGCAAGACAGTTGGTTATAGTAGTTTTGCTATGTATTAAACATTGGCATTGTGTGTTATCTGAGTATTGTTTGAATGTCAATGTGAATCTTGTCCTCGTGAAGCTGAACTGAAGTTACAGGGCCTTGCTAGACCAGATCATGCGTGGATCTTCGTGGGCCTTTGTTCCTTTCAACTGGAATTTTGTCTCTTGATTGGATGATCAATGTTGTTGATCGTGCATTCTTGCAGTTTATGTGGTTTCTAGAGATTAGTTATTTCTTTTCAGCAATGATTGTATTGGTCATGTCGTCATTTTGGAATGAAACTTCTGCACCGCCGTTGCAAACTCAACACGGAAAGAAATGGGCATTCATAGGGGTCTGGTCCGTTAGGGTCCGGTCCTATTGGTCCTGGGTCTGGTTATTCCGTTATGCCCCACAAACCCCTGCCCTTGAAATATCCTAGTTGTGCGCCTGGAATCGCCATACCTTCTGAATATCAAGGCAACAATTATGGCATATTTGTTATTCACTTGTGGCTACCAGTGGGTATATTCAAATAGATTTCAATGCTTATACCCGAATAAAATCAGCCACTCCATTCTGACACGATGAGTGATCTTCGACGAGAGCCTCCGGGTCGAGAAACCTTACACCAGGCCTAAAGTCACGACCAAATTTTCTTCCTTGCAATAATGGCTCAGGCCACACTAGGCGGTTTATCCCGTTGTTTCCACTTATAACGCTGTTGTATGCGACTGCGCTTCCTATTCACATGCAACGCTTTTACGTTTCGTTCTTGAGGCAAGGGTCTTTAAAAAGACATAGTGTCCAAAACAACGGGATAATCAAGGCTCTAACTAAATTACACCGTTGTTTAAGAAAAATTAACCAATCACGACTTACCAAGATAATCACGTGACCATTAATTTCACGCCAAAATAGTTAGCCACAACACCGGCAGCTTGGCAAAAGACGTGACGGGCGCAGTGTGGCCGGGTGTCTTCGTATCGTTATAACGCCGTACTTTCCGACGTTAAAGATAAATTTCGAGAAAGTGAAACAATTCAGATTATAACGAGATGCGATTCTAGTGTGACCGCAGCCAATGATTTTTACATGCTTTAGCACATGCTACCCATTTAGGAGTATGAATGAGTCATTCTTCGGTGCATAACACCATTGCTGGTGATTTCATCCTGCCAAGAGGATAACGCATGTGAAAACGTATTATTTTAAAGTCATTGCAGTAAGGCAGATATAGTAGGCAAATATGGTCGTGATATTTGGTCTGTTATGAGGGTGTCTTAAAGAGGCTCTCAGATAATCTCTCGTAATTTCAGAATGGAGAGGATAAATTTTGCCTGGTAAATCTAAAAATTCTTTTTATATATTCAATTCAAAAATTTGCATGGGAACGAGGTACTAAAGACTATACTTGCAAACTACTGGACTACATAATTTTAAAATCAATGAGATAAGGGAATCGTTGTTGGTTTGATAGCCACCACTTTTTCAAAGATAGTGCTTCTGCATTATTTTCTCGGCTATTGTTAAAAAAATACTGAATAAATTTGATTCTTTGTTGTTAATATCATGAAAATTTAAAATTGAGAACATCGTCCTTCTACAGAGTCATAATACCGAATTGCGGTCACACTAGAATCTCATCCCGTTATAACCTGAATCGTTCCACTTTCTTGAAATTTATCTTTAACGTCCGAAAGTACGGCGTTATAACGATACGAAGATACCCGGTCACACTGAGCCCGTCAAGTCTTTTGCAATGCTGCCGGTATTGTGGCTAACTCTTTTGGCGCAAAAGTAATTGTCATGTGATTACCTTGGTAAATCATAATTGGTTCATTTTGCTAGGCTTGTTTATTCCGTTATTTTGGACACTATGGATTTTTAAAGACCCTTGCCCAAGAACAAAACGTTGTAACATCGTTGTATGTGAACAGGAAGAGCGGTCACATACAACAGCGTTATAAGCTCGTTGTCTCGAAAGGAAATAACGGGATAAACCGCCTAGTGTGACCGCAGCCACAGAGGAAAGGTGAAAATTACAAGGTAAAATTTTGTAATAAATCTAAAAATCAGTCAGATGAGTTAGACAGAATTATCTTATCGCATCAAAGAAGACAAGATGGTATTTCTAAGGATGAGTTGGTTACCTCTTCTTGTCAGGATTCATGTCAATCTTCACATATGGTGCTGAAAGTTATATGAATAAAAATTGAAAAATTGTTAGGTGTTTTCAAATAACTATACACAGAAAGAAAGAGTTCGTCGGAAAAAATATTTAAACCATAATGATTTGTATGTTGGACCGATTTTGAAGACGGATGACTGGATCTGTAGCTGAAAACCTAACTTGGGCTTGGCAACTTTTGATGATTTTCAAAAATCTTGAAATCAGAAATAATTTTTTGACATTTCTTGGTCCTGTTTAAGGATGAGTAATAAGGATCATTAGCTCCTACACAGAGTTCATCCTCATTTTTAAACTGCCAATGTCTTCAGAGGGAGTTTGAACAAGGAAGAACACTATGTAGGAGCTATTTGTTCAGACGCCAGGAGCCATTTGAATTTGATTTCTAGCAAAGGCTAGGCTTGGGCCGCAGAGAAAACGACATAGAAAAGCAGTACTATTTCTAAGCTACAAACACGGCGCACTATTGTCCATGGTATAAGCCTTTAAGGATCAAATGTCACTGATCAAATTTCTAATCAGAGTCTATAAATCAATGGACTCTGATCAAAATAGACCAGAGAGATTGCTATTCAAAATGGCATAAGTATTTAAAAATGCTAGGCCAAGAACTAAGAGTGGCCTATGCACAGCCTCGAATCGAGGTTGCGGAAAATATAAACATCTGGAAATATCAAAAGTCTATATGCTTTATACTCGGTGAGTCAGTAAAATGCATCCACGCGTTGAAAGATGAAAAGTGAAAGGGCAAGTCTGGGGATTGTATGATTGATCACAAAATGCAAGATAACATTGCTATGCATGGTGTATCATACTTTTTAGACTATTTTTCCTCTTCTCTTTTTGAAGTTACATATTCAAATAAACGAGTTGAGCGAAGCGATCGCTTACGAGAAAACAAGGCTGGGCTGGGCTGCTCTATTGCTTTCTCGCCTCTTAATCGTTGCTAGCCCCTTTATCGTGTCCTCATGCAAGAAAATGGCGACACAGCGACCAGATTGGGCCTAAATCATCAGAGAGTTCAAGGAATTGACGACCGTTAGGAAGCTCAAAATTTGAAACAAAGGTAAGAATTTGCATCAGTCATAGGTAAGTTTATTTAGCAAGCATTAATCATACCAACCCTAGACTTATCCTTTGAAAAAGAGGTTCGAAAAATTAGAACTCCATAGACTAACTGAGGCTTTGAGGTTTTAGTTATCTGGTCATATAACGATTTGAGGATGCCACGTAACTCACGGGAAAGATTTAAAAATCATATATACCTGCAGTTGCATAGTCAAACAGAGCAACTGCACCATTTTTATGCAATACTGCTGCAATTGCGTCAACGTCGGTTAGAATGCCAGTTATATTTGATGCAGCAGAGAAGCTGCCGATCAGTGGTCTGTTGGTGTGCTTGTAAATCTGAAGTAAGATAGTAAAAAACTGGAACTGAACAAAAATCGAACACCTGCGATCAAGGTGGATCTTCACTTAAGGTTTCTGACTACTGAAAACCTTAAAATTAAGAAACAGTGAAAGGAGGCCGTATACCAAGTAAAGATAAGTTTAAAAGACAAAAAGCGGTAAGTTAAGTGGCTCGCTATTGATATAAATTTCAAACTGCATAACACTGGGTGTCCTATCGCTCATGGTTTTATTCATCAACCATCCTAGATACGATTATACGCAATTACAGCACACCAGACTTAAATACTTACAAAATACCGTGCAACACAAAACTAAATAACGCTAAATTAAGGTTATGGTGACACAAAAAGAGGTTTGCAGGACCGTATTTAAGGTTTAATCATTAAGGAGGAGTTCTCTAAAAGAGCTAACTAATCGAAAGAGAAATCGCCTCCCCCCTCCTCCATTAAAAAATGAGAACTACAGCACATTAAAAAAATCAAAACAAAATGTTTCCCAGGCTTTTTTTAATGAGACCGAAAGAATATGAAGAACTGTATGAAGAGATTATAAATCGAGAAAAATGACACATACGAGTCAATGAAATGAGTTGAGAACAACGGAGCTAAAAACAGTAGCCAGCAGCTAAATAGGCCAAGTTAAAGATATAGCATATTGTATATGGCAACTTTGACACATGAGAAAAATAATGGGTGTGTGGGTACCTATTTATAGCAGCTACTTGACATTGCTATGTCCATTTCCTCTCAGTGCAACGTATTTATTTTCAGGAAAAGTGAATTGAATTTTCCTTTCACGTTTGATTTTCAGGCAGGGATAGGAATTCTGGGAGATTTAACAGTAAGAACAATTGTACTCCAATCTTTATGCTAAAATATTATCGGCTTTGTTACCAAAATCCATACTTCATTGCCATATTCCCTCACCTTAAGGTTTTCTTCTAAATGTTTAGTGCAAACTTTTCCATCATCATCTTCAGCCGTCCAAACAATCTAAAACAAGATGAATTCAGACTAAGAAATACCGAAGCACAGGCAAGAAAATAAAATTTTGAAGAACAGTGGAATCGATTCAAAATTGATTTGTATACTTTGGAACAAAGTTCTTCTTGGTCAAGGCCGAGGTCTTTCTGTGGAGACTGAGCGCTCTCACTTTGATTCCGATCATTTATGGCAAACTACATTCTTCTATCATCATCATCATCATCATCATCATCATCATCATCATAATCATCATTATCATCACCATCACCACCACCATCATCATCAATCATCATCATCATCATCATCATCATCATCATCATCATCATCATCAATCATCATCATCATCATCATCATCATCCTCGTTTCTCCTGCCTCTTGTGGTGAGCTTCAAAATGAATAGCTAATTCATGAGCGATAGGACACCCAGTGTGTAGCAATGAAATTTATATCAGAAGCGAGCCACCTTAACTTATTGCCTTTTGTTTCAACATATTTTTACTTGGTATACAACCACCTTTTACTGTTTCACTATTTTGAAATTTTTCGGTAGTGAGCCACCTTACGTGCAGAGAAACGTTTCAAAATAACGAAACATTGAAAGGTGGTTGTATACCAAGTAAAAATAAGTTCAAAACACAAAAAAACACTAAAGTAAAGTGGAGCGCGCCTGATATGAATTTCAACTGCTACACACTGGGTGTCCTATCGCTCATGGCTAATTTAAGTCAGTTAATTGAGGACCACTATTTACGATTTATAGAACTTCCCACTTATGAACAATCAAAGTGGAAAACATGTATCGCAGGACAGATAGAATAGATATTTGTGTGTGAGATTGAAATATTAATCAAGATTGTCAATTATTTAACATCAGAGAACTTCTCACATGCTCGGCGACATCTTTTCGTTGAGAAATACAGTACTTTTCTAATCTTTCAAGAACGCCAAGCTACCTTTTCAGAAACGTTAGACGGTTAAATGCGGCCCTGTCAGCGCCTGTCAGGACAAAAACGCTTATTTATGAATTGAAAATGATTGAAAATCCATCAGACCTTTTTGTTTTTCATAAAGTTGACCCGCGGGGGGGGGGTACATGATTTGCGAATGGACAGGGGTCTGTCACCCGGTTTTCAAAAAAGCTACTCTCTTCTAATTACCGACAGTTGCCGTCATACCAATTTTTATGATGAATTTTGGCAGGAAACTACCCATTTTTGACAATCTTCTGCCAATTTCTGGAAAACTCACCCATGTTTAAGGAAAATCTTCCGGAAAAGGGACCATTGTTTAGATAATTTTTGACCCAAAAACCCAACCATATGGGTGGCACATACCCGTACCCTCAACATATGTTACCCTCCCCCCCGGGATGGTGGACTCTTAAAGGTGTTCTGAGGTGACCATTTTTATTCATGCAAATGAGCAGCATCTATGAATGCTAAAAAATTCCGTTTATCATTCTTGATACCTTGTTTCATTTTCGAGTAATCCACTATTTGTATGATTGGCCATTGACATACTTTCGTTTGCAAAAAGCAGACTTTTTTAAGCGGACAGTGTTTCCAAAAGCAAACTGACTCAAAGAATGTTTCCTCAGTTTCTATTGTATTTATTCAGCTCAATTTAATGTCTCCTACAACTGTAACCTTTCAAAGATCAGACACGGCTATTTCAATATATGATCCTAGTAATTTGCAAACAAAATGACGTCATCAAATGAAACTTAGTATCATTGGATACCTTGAAAACGAAATGAGATATCAAAGAAATTTAAACAGGATTCAGTATCATTCGACAGTGCAGTTTTAATTGAATCTGGACAGTGCCTTTCGTTTGCATCAACAACAATCTTAGCTTCAGATCACCTTTAAATCAATATTGTTCGTACCTCTGCACCAATTTCTTTCCATGGAAGAAGATTTGAATGATGTTCATATGGGCTGACAAATACAACCTGAAAATAAGATTTCTGAATGAATAATAACGAAGAAAATGCATCCCCAGGGGAACTCCCTATTGGTATGTGACGTGGAGTCAGATTTCTCAGGCCAAAGATCTCGGAAAATTCATATTCTGAAATCTTTGAACCAATGATACAGGTTGGCCAAAATTATATGGATCTAAGTTAGCCTTTAAACGAGAGATTGACGTCCATATCGCTCCAAGTAGAAGGTAAAGGAGCAAGTGGCAGACAGAGAATGACGTATTTGAGCAACATCAAAGAATCCCCAAAGAATGGACTAACAGGACAAATGGAAATGAACTCATTCAAGCGTGTCAAGAAAGAGAAGTGTGGAGGAGCATGATCGTCAACGCTTTAGCGCATGACACATAAAGAAAAAGAAGATCGCTCCAGACGAGACATCATTGTCTTTTCTGGAACTACTCTAATCGGGAAACTTTTTCTGAGACACCTGATGGTAAGTAATAGAGGTAAACACTAAGTCAGCATTCACACTTTGCAGGCATTCTTTGAGAACGGTGAAAAATATAACGGTAGCACAATATGAGCTGGCTTTTACACGATTCGGAAACAATTTGAAAACGGTAGGAAACATGACAGTTACAAACTCGTTACAGTTTCCCCAATAATATGATGCCATAGAAATGAACCTACACCTTATGAAAGGATCAGGCTCACTTTGAAAGCGTCAAATAATGTTGCGTATTCATCCAGTTAAAGTGTTCACACGATGCCGTTTTCAAAATGTGCCTGTCAGAGTCCCGTTTTCAATATCTACTGTTATCAAAATCTGCCAGCAAAAGAGTGCCGTATAAGCCTATCTACAACATTTTTCACTTAACGAAGTCTAATATTTATGAAGAATAACAAAGACAGTAATTTTCATAAGGTACATACTGGCGTGTCTTTAAGATTCATTCCATGAATTAGTTTATGTATTGCTCCTGTGACACCACTGCTTACAAATATCACAGCATCTTCATTCACTGCATTTACAGCTTGGTGTATGATTTTTCTGTAATGCAAATTAAACAACTTGCACTTTGGTCGCGTTGCCTCATAACCATTGTTTGTAAGATAGGAATCAAATGTTTTAGCCGAATTTTGCTCATGGCCCATAGATGCGCTGCGCGTTGCAAAGGCCTGGGGAAGAGGCTGGAAGGTCTCAAAATATCACGTGTCACGTGATACTGCAGTTCATGTTGTGATTCGTGATTTCGTAAAGGCAACAATTGATGTTTACGATGCTATTTACTGCATTATTTGTAGAAGAAAATCGTCAAATTGAGACCAAGCACAGTCTGGTAGATACACGGAAGTACAGGATGCTTCAAACAAAGTAAAAGAGGTGGATGCACTTGAAATTTTTGAGCCAAAACACGATGTAGCACATTTTAGAGCTAGGCCATATTTCGGACATCAAAAACAGCAGGTCAGATTTGCTCATCTGCGAAGCAAGAAAATGCCCCCAAACCCACGGTATCGACTTTGTGGGAATTAGTGATGTTTCACATGCGTTCTAGAAGACTATTTAAGAATGAATTGTGTACTAAGAATGGTCGAAGCCCAGAAATGCAGAAAACGAACAAAGGTCGTGAGTTTGAGGCATCATAACTTCTTGGAATCGGGAGATATTTCGACCGGCATCCAAACCTGTATAACGTATGGAGAGTAGATTTCTTCAAAAAATTGGGAAATTGCAAGCAGTTCTTCGTCCTGGTTGCGTTTTATGAAGGTGGGTAAACTTTAGAAAAATCTTCACACGTTTCTCTTGTCTTCCTAACTTATTCGCCGTCTGATTGGTCCATGAAAACGAGATTTTGATGGTTTCCGGCCATGGGCCACGAGCTAAATTCAGCTAAAACATTTGATTCCTATGTTATTGCTTATAAAATATTCGTAACGGATGATTTTGCTATTCAAGGCCTCGATTTATCAATGTCTATTCCCGTCTGTGGGCAGTGACTGACTCAAATGACATCTATATGATAATAGGGACAAATTTTGCGACAAGAACATTTACGGCAACAAACGTCTAAAAAGGAGAATAAGGATCCCAAACGTTGCTCATTTCAGTGAACTGCAGCATCTCCAAAGAAAGGTTAGACAACTATTCACAAATTCTTTTTGCATTGATCGTAAAACTACGGGTGAGAGGAAGCAAGATGTTTATATTCTTATCCATTGATGAAATGTATATACAAATCTTACATGTGTCTTTATCATTGCTTCTATGTCTCAGTTCGATTCAAATTCTTGCAAAACATGGCCCAAGTTTGTTTTTTGCAAAAGCAAGGCTGTCCTCCTCTTTGGCACTGTTCGCCGTGATTTCACAAAACTGCAAACGAGGACAGCCTCGCTTTTACTGAAAGAAAACTTGGGACATGTTTTGCTATGATCTGAGCCGAACTGAGATTGCAAGAGGGAAGGGAAAAGCACATAGACGCGACGATAAAGACACAGGTATGATGTTAATGCATCTTATTCAAGAATAGACATATAAATGTCTTGTTTCCTCTCACCCATGGTTGAACACATGCACTTGACCGATGGCTAACCTTAGTAAAGAACTGAACATCAGCAAAGAACAAATACAGAAAATGCAGTGCCGTAAAATAACTAGACTTGCCCTAAGTCTATTTCGTCAATAAAAAAATTGGGAAAGGGAAAAGTTCACTGTTTCTGGCAGACGTATCACAGATGACGAAATAGACATGGGGCAAGTCTACAAAACAACTGAGTTTATTTGTAAGTACAGAGGATCCAGTAGAGAAGTATGATAATGATACAGATGGACATCCGTTGTTTTGATGATCGTGCTAGAGTACAATGATTGCAACTAGACTGACTATATGGCCGCAGTTCTGGCTATTGAAAGACCGCCGGAGCGGTCTCGGTTTGGTGTACTATTCTCATTTTGAATAGCGATTCCTGGGACTCATCGTGATCATCTTAGATTGTAACTGTAATTGAAAGGATTTCTAAAGACTGTTGGTTAATTGGCAAGTACAAATAAAATATGCTGCAAAAGATCCCCGAGACATTCATGACTTACTTACACTTTCTGCATCTAAATTTGAAAATGAGTTGATAATGACTGACATGAGTACACATCAACCGAAGAAGGAATGATCTAATTACACATTGTGTTTAACGAGTCATATTTCGAAACTGAACAGAAGAACAGTATGCAGAACGATTCTCGTATACCGAGTGCGCCAGAAAGAAGTCCCCATTTTTGAAAATTCATAGTATCCAGAATACTTCATAGAGCTGAATGATTCAAATCCTATGTGTAAGAGCCAGAAGATCAAAGTATTTTTATGATTTTTCTCACTGTCTCACGAGGGCCCAACGAGCACTAGAAACACAATGTTCAACTTTACAAAATTTCATGGTTGCCAAATGACTGGAATATGGCCTAAACATTGATCAAATCATAAAGGACTCATTGGATAGATCAATAAAGAAAAGGCCATTTATTCATGGGTGAGAGATATTGACTGCACATTTATTGCTGACAGAAAATCTTTAGTATTTGTGTGAAAATTGATGTCTGTTACTCTTGAGAGAGGTGAAACGACCATTGCATATTGTTCTGTTAAGGAAAAGTCCTGACAATTCAATCAATGTTTTAGACCCCTTTTCAGTCATTTTGCAACGATAAGATTTTTATTAAGTGAAACTTACCAATACTTCAAGTGCTGGTAAGACAGCAAGACAAATCGCGAAAATACTTCATTCTTTTGGCTTTTAACTAGAGTTAGAATCATTCGAATCTGTGAACTGCTCTTGGTGCTATGAACTTTCAAAAATTGGAAATTCTTTTTCTGGCTCACTCTGTATTTTACTTACATGAAATTTAAGCAATACAGCACAGATTGAGAATCTAATGCAAGAAATGCCTTTGTTCGTATTTGGAAAAGACAAACCTTGCCTCGTTTCGAAAATGCGTTGTTTGTGAAGAAGTAACAGTTGTTGTTGTATGGGTATTGGCATAGAAAGGAAGAACCTCGTTTCGAATGTAATCTTCGATGAAAGACAGCGACCTACGGAGTAGGATTCCAATAAAATGTCTTTATCAGGTGTAGATTCAAGATTAAGAAGTTACAAAAGCAAAAAAGTTATTATAATGCAGTAAAACCTTCATATAAGAAACTAAATTCTTTTAATCAAGCTGTAACAGTACCTTATAAAACGAATAAATTACGAAAAACAGGCTGATGAATTTCTGATAAGAAACTCCGATAAAACTAACAGGACCAACTTGAAGAGGCAAACATTCCATGATTGAAAATAAGTGCTATATGGTATTCTATTTTACTTTGTTGCTAAAGGCTCTGTATCATGTATTCAATAAGCAGGACGCTCAAACTCTATGAAAAAGGGCACACTGACAGCAGTTTCAGTCAGTAAGTTCTTTCGAATTTAACTAAAATCAATCAGTTTATTTTTCTTCAAGTTTTAAAGCAATTTCAAAATTTTTCTCGTTAGTTAATTTAAACATAGATAGGCAGTTTTTTGACATTACCCAAAATGTTACGTACACAAATGGGGTCATTGTCCTTTGTAATTCCAGAACATCTTTCGTTTCAGATCTTATAGACATCTATTTTTCTGAACTGCAAATCTATTGACTCTAATGGTTTATTTGCAAGTGGATATCTTGGCAAATTTCAATCAGTCTTATGGGACAACCCATGAGCGAAAATCATTTTTGCTTCTTCCAACACACCGACTGTAAATGGTCTCATTTTACTGATGATTTTGGAATGCACATTTTCAGAAATGTTGCACAGTGCTTCATTGTTGAGCAGGGAAATTTCCCTCTTTCTGACGTTGTGTTTACAGGATTTAAAGTGGCATCCTGCTCTGATGGTAATCTAAACATAAATTTCCAACCATGGGAAAGAATCTCTTGTTAGAAGATTAATCCTCTGAAAGCATGCTGTAAAGTGGACTAGTGGCACTCTTTATTCATGCTCTGTTTTCTTTTTCACTAATTCTTTTGATTTATACCAATCATGTTGCGCACGAAAGCGCACGATTCCTCGCGCTGCAGTAAAGCTCAAAGATTACTAGTTAAAACTTCTGCTCGATAGAATGATCTTTAACGTAAGTCAAAGGGATTTCAAAAGCCTCACGTACCTGCCTGACGCTGTATAGTCAAAGTAGGTCACTAAAAAGAAGAGAAGGTTATTGGTTAAAAGTGATCTGAGTGAAAATGTTTATTGATGCCAGTGAATAGCATCTGTGATCTCCTTGGCACCGTTAACGAAGTATTCCAACTACACAACATCTTAAACCTGCCAAATCAAACTCTTGTGCAAATATTGTTATATGGTGATGAAGGTTTTACTCGTCCGTTACTTGTGACCAAAACAGACAAATTTTGGAATCAACGCTAAAATTCATTCACTCATCAGAGCGATTTTTGTAGCACCACCAATGCAAACCTGGGGACAATTATCTTTTACCTCATCCTTTTCTATTAATCTTTAACCTTGTTATGACATCATAAATGTATTTTAAATGTATCTATGTTACTAAAGACAGACTACACCAAAACCTGTCGACGTTAAATTTCGATCCGGCAAAAGCGTTATCTAATCTCTGCGATCCGTTTCTTCCTATGAAGGGACCAGAACTTTGGTATAGCCTTTAGTATCTTGTTAAAGATCATTTAGGGTAGCCATGCCTATCATGCTCCCAATGATATCGTTCATGTAAATACCTCATCTCGTTTTTGAGTGATCCACTATTTTGAGGGAGATGAAGAGAGTATGCAAGGCTGACTATGCTTCCAAAGATAAATCGAACCAAACAACTTATTTCAATTACCATGCCTTTCTAAATATCATATAAAATTTTTTTTACATAATTCAATAAAATGATACAAAAATATAATACGGTCTACACTACCTACAAGAAATTACTTTACAATACCCCCCGGGACAAAGACCCCCCGGGGCGCAAAAAGCTGTGACTACCCCAAGGGAATTTACACAGATCAAAAGAAAGAAAAAGTACTTAAACTTAAACAACACTACTAAAAACAACACACACGGATAATTAGAACAGATTGATACCCAAGTCTGCTGCATATAAGACGTAAGAGCAAATCGATGGCGAGGAACTTAGCTGGGGGAGGAAAACTGATCATATAAATTCACTGGACATCTCATATTCAGTTTGAAGCAAAGTTCCAAAGTTCTTCACATCTACCTAGGTTAACTTGCAAAATTGCTATTGAGCAGCAATGAGTGTAGGAGCAACCATAGCGAGTTAGCGAGGATTGTTTCCGAATTATAATTAGGGCAAGGACAGCCTTTCATCTCAAGGTTTTAGAGACGGTGTTTATGAAGCTTCTTTCCACAGAAGTTTGTTTTCGCGGTAATTCATCCAATCTTTGGCTTCGGCATTACTGCCACGTACGGAACGGGAAATTTACCAAATTTGTCGATGTCACGGGAAAAATACTTCCCATGCAGTAAAGGGAACGATGTATGCATATTTAGTATGCACAGTCTCCCTGTTACAATGTGTGTATCAATTTGACCCCAAAACGGAAAATTCATGACGTTTCTTTAAATTTAAGGGATAAAATGTTTCTCGTGCGGTACAGTAATGTACCTTTGTCTGCATATTTAGCATACACGTTCCCTTTACGATGTGTGTATGGCTTTGAGCGAAGAACCGAAATTTATCACATCTTGTGAAGTCAAGGGAAATTGTGTTCCTCGTGCAGTAAAAGAAACGGTGTCTACACATTTAGTATTCACCGTTCTTGTTACAATGTTCGTATGACTTTAAGCGAAAAACTGAAAATTGATCACATGTTTGAAGTCAGGAGATAATGTGCTTCTCATAGAGTAACGGGAATGGTCTATACACATTTAGTATACACCGTTCCTGTTACAATGAATGACTTTCAGCCAAAATCAGGACAAAATGATGCTGCATGTGAGAGTACTTTTCAAACAGTCGCGATCGATTTCTGGCAAATACGTGTTAATATGTCGGTCAACCTTTTTCAGAGACTTGTCAGTCCGAAAGTTTTCGATTTTCAAGTAATGTACCTAAAACTCAAGGTTCATTTCAACTGGTCCGTGATTTCCAGGACATTTGTCTTGAACCAACCTCACAGTACTCTTTCTGAAAAGGGCACTTCACTGCTGGTGAAACTGTATATCACTGATAAGGAATTTGGTCCTTTTTTTGTTAGGAAAACCCAATATACCTATTAGATTCGCGGCTGAAAAGGGAGGTAAATTGCAGCCATTTTCTTCATCACTTCACCTGTCAGCCCCAGGGCTAAGAGGCGAGGTGGAGTAAAGTCTCCCTTCTTTGAAGTCAGAACGAACTAACCAATAAGAATCAACAAGTAACTCAGTTCACCTCACCATACCCGGTGGGGTTTTGTTTAGATGGGAAAAGCTCACCTCGCCCAGGTGAGATTCAACTTGGGTGAGGTAGGTTCTCACCATACCGGTGGTGTTGCGTTCGACGCTTAGGCGTGAAATGAAAATACAAATATGGTAAGATGAAATCTCTAATGTCAGCGCCGGGTCTGGCTGGTGAGGCATTTTCCAGTCCCTTGTATAAAGAAGCCCTGGGGGTGGACTGATGATGAGCATTCCCACCATCATTTGCATGGCAAAAGATGCATATACTTGCACCTTTTAGGATACCCAGGTGACTTAGAAAAAACGTGACCCAAAGAAATCCATTATAGAACGAAAAGTAAGTGGCCTATCGAAATGCTTCAAATGCTGTTCTGTCCCTGAAGAACTAGCCTACGCATGTATAACGTAGGCTAACCTTTTAGGGACGAAAAATGTTGCAAAAGTATTCAACGTAGGCTAGTCTTTTAGGAACGGAACGAGGTTTGAAGAATTTCAATTGGCCACTCACTTTTCTTTCTAACAGATTTCCTTGGGTCACTCTTTTCTGGGTCAACCGGTAGATAAAATTCCTATTTTTGTTTGTAAAACTCGCTATTCTAAGCAAAGTTTCATGTCCCGTACAGCTCTGGGTATCGAACATAAATAAGTAATAAAACTCATGAAAGGGACATGAAAACTCACCTGGTGTTTTTCCATACGGCCCAGAAAATATCAAATCATTTCCAATGCAGCTCTTCTCAACATAGGAAAATAAATCTTCGTAGGTATCATCTGATTTTTGTGCATCAAAAACAAAGCAACACCCGAATGTCTTCTTACGAGAAGCAGGCATCATTTGACGACGAAATACTTGTTTTCAAGGAAATTATGCAAAAATAACTATTCAAAAAATTGCTAAAGCTATGTTAAATTTCTGTGAACAAAAAAGCAGATTTTTCAGAACCATGTTGATACTCTTGGCAGTAGTGTAGAGTATGAGTGATACCGGCCAGGAGAAGCTTATATATATATATTTTCATATACATGAAAATATGGAGCGTTGTTTGCGTCTTTATTACAAGTGATCTTTATTGTATGGGCTTTGTAGATTTTGTATGGCAGTGAATTATTTTCTTTAAGTGTTTGTTCATTTCAAGGTCAAACTAATCAATCTTAAGTGGTCTTTCACCTTTGTTTGGACTTCTCATTTTGTATGGCTTTTCAAATTTCGTATGACGTTTAAAATTTTTTACACCATACGAAGTTTAAAGGCCATATGAAATGAGAAGGTCATACAAAAGTGAAGGACCACGTAAAATTAATTAGTTTGACCGTAAAGTTGACAAACACAATGAAGAAAATAGCGCATTTCCATATAAAATCGACAGAGGCTACAAGAAAAGGTCAATTGTAATGAAGAAGCAAAAGCGCTCCACGTGAAAAGATCGCATGCTATATTGTCATTCGAAAAAATTTGAATCATTTAAACAAAGGTGGTTTTGAAGAGACGAAAATCTGGAAAATAAAACTGGAAGAGAAATCTGGGAAATGAATCCGAAAGTTTAATATTGATCAGCTTCGACTGTCATCATAATGGGGCTTAAAATTCATTTCAAAGCAATGAATCGCTGTGCATGACGTTCAGAGTGATCACATGACACAACTTAATCTCCTTACTTCATAAAGAATATGCGAATCAAGACTCTCTGTGCAAGACTTCCTTGCGTGCACTTTGTTTTACAAAGAAATGCCAGAAAGTACCCTCACTGCAGGCAAGTTTAAATGAATCAAGAATTCTACAAAGCATTTCCTAAATTTTCACACGTAAGCTGTATGGCATAGCTGAACTGTGATTTTCGGAAATCGAGAACTCATGTATAAAATTTGCTACAGCTCCTCTAAGAACTTTCCTTGTTTTAGAGGATAAGACTTGGCGCTTAGTTTTTGAATAAAATCGATTGCCATAGATCAGAGGTGGTTGTCCTCGGAAGGGTTGAGTTCTATGGAGCATCAAATTCTTTAAATTTGCAAGAATTCTAGTTCTAATTATGACTTTTTGTGAATTCCTCAGGACATGGGCGGTAGGAGACTGCTGTGTTGGCCTCCACCAAGGTACTATAGAGAATATATTTCAAAATTAAGTGTCCTTTTCTTCTTTCTGTCTGTCGTCTTTGGTATGATATTCTTCGAAGTTCAACTGCATCAGATAAGTGCACTCCATGCTTTTTACCGTCATATTGCATTGATTTTGCGCATGCACTCCTCCTGATTCGAGACCAGTACTCGACAAAGGGCATGCGCAAAATCAATGCCATATGACGGCAAAAATCATGGAGTGCAAAGATCTGATGCAGTCGAACTTTTCACAAATAGACAAAAGACAAAACGAAGAAGAAATGCACAATTATGAAATATGTTCTTTATGATATTCTGGTGGAGGCCAACACAATAGTATCTTACCGCCCATGATTCAAGCATATCAAAGGGGCTGTACATCATATATTCTATAAATCGAAAACAAGACCAATAAATTTCAGAAGAAAAGTAACAATTATAATTCAGGTCACTTTTCTCGAAATGATTTTCATCATTGATTCATTAACTTCTACACAAGAGGATAACTCTGAGACATGAAATAGTATAACCTTTGCAATACAGTTTGAAATACACAATCTAATAAAAACACACGTTATATGATATACTGGTGATATGCAACTAACTGCAACAGTATACAGGGTGTCCCAAAAAATCTGTGCCCCGTTTGTGTGGCTGGTATGGTGTGGAGTAGCCGTACCTTAATTGTCTCTGCCTTTTCACAGTTGCATTTGTAAGTCTTCAACTTAGAGTTTGAGACCTTGTATGAGTCAATCTGACAAGCAGTTGCTGACTTATGGTAGATTCAGCTGCGGCCAGGTTAAACTTAGAGTTTGAGACCGCATTCACACGATGCCGGCACATTTTGAAAACGGTGACAAATGTGACGGATAGGCCACTCGCTCATACGGGCACATTTTTTGTCGGCAAATTTTGAAAACGGTAGATTTTGCAAATGAAACTTCAACGGGAACATTTTGAAAATGGTATCGCATGAACACTTGAAAATGGTGAGACCGGATCATTTCTCAACGCTTTAAAAATGAGGCCAAACGGCTCTGAAGGTGTACGTCATGTACGTAGCACAAATACTTGGAGAGATTGAACTGAGTTAGTTAAGGTTATTCTCTATCATTTTCAAATTTTGCCGGTAGCGTGTGAACGCTAGCTCAAGGTTTGCTACTGTCACATTTTTCATCGTTTTCATAATGTGCCGGCATCGTGTGATCGCAGTCTGAGACTGCGTTCACACGATGCCGGCACATTTTGAAAACGTTGAAAAAATTTGACGGATAGGCCTCTCGCTCACAAGAAGACGGCACTTTTGTGCGTCAGATGTTGAAAACGGAACTCTAACGGGCACATTTTGGAAACGGCATCGTGTAAACACCTGAAAATGATGAAAAAGAGAACATTTTAGACGCTTTTGGAACGAGACTGATCGACTCTTAGGGCATAGGTACGCTTCTTTGGCATCAGAGGGTTGCAACGAGTTTTTGCCGTCAAGTTCCAACCGTTTTCACATTGTTACGGTATCGTGTGAAGGCTAGCTCAAATTTTGCAGCCGCCACATTATTCACCGTTGTCAGAATGTGCTGGCATCGTGTGAACGCAGTCTGAGACTTCGTTTGAGTCAATCTGACAAGGGGTTGCTGATTTATGGAAGGGAAAAACCAAAAAGCGGTTCTTTCAAAATCAGCACTTCTTTTGTTCTCCAGCATTGTCAACATCAAGTAATGTCTGAAGAAAGAAAGGCCTCTAACATCATATTTAGAGTTGTTCCACATTTACTAAAGAGCTGACAGTGCTGTTTTATAGATCACGACTCTATCTACTCTTTCAAAATTAAGCAAAATATCTAAATTCAACGCAAGGATCCTTTCTTTGAAGATGTGCTTAATTTTGGCATCGCTGGTGAACAACAGAATTAATGGTTTTGAAGCAAGCTCTTATTTTGCCCTTCCTCTGCCGTAAATCAGCAAAGACTAGCGAGACAGACTCGAAGAAGCCCTCAAACTATAAATGGGAGCCTGGCATATTACACTGAGTAAAACAGAGACAATCACAGCTACAAGTCTTCCATACCAGCTACACAAACGACAGACAATTTTTTGGAACAACCTGTATCTTTGGTATTGTAATAACTCTTATAGGGTAAACAACAAATCTGTTAAATAAACTAGGGTGGAGTGGGGCAAATAACAGTGAAGTGGGGGCAAACAGGGTCTAAACGGGATAAAATGGTTTACTTGATTATTCACTGCTAAACTTGCTGCAATGCGTTCTTACAATGGAACCTTCAATAACGGAAACCTGGATAAAACGGACACCTCCGAACAACGGACAAATAATATCGTCCCAAATATAGTATGACAAAACATGACATCTCTATGCAGCGGATACCTCTCTAAAACGGACAATAGCATTGGTCCACATGTGTCCCTTATGTGGGAAATTCGTTGCAGTTGTAAATTTGCAGCTTTATAAGTGGATAAAACCGTTTTTGATAGAATGAACAAGAACAGTGAAATTTTGTTAATTTGTTATTGCCAATGTGCCACTTTTTTATTTGCCCCACTCTGCTTCAATTCCATCTCCTGAATCTGTCGTAATTATACCATGAAAGCAACGAAAAAATTCTGCGGTAAAACAACATAAAGGCAAGCAGTTTAAAAGAGTGTTAAAATTTACCAACTAAACTTGGAATAAACCTAGTAAGTGACAATTTCTTCCGAGAAGCCTGTCGATTATTAGAACATTTTTATGATTTCAGATGCCTGGTGATGTCAGATACAAAGAACGAGTAGTACCTTTAATCAGCTTTCTTTTAATGGGCTTGCCAGCATGCATCACGTGTTAAGCCAAACAGCTTGCAACGTCATGCGTTGTGCTTTCCAAATACCTGTTGACCTTGAAAAACTGAATAAGCGCTTAAATGGTGATTCTCTGGTGAGTTACATCAATAAAACACAATGATGACATTGTGGGATTCAAATCTTTGAATTACCGGCGTTGCAAAAACTCTTTAACATCTTTCTTCCGTTTACGCAAACATAACATCAAAATAAAGTACTTCTGAGACGCAGTTCTTTACTAAACTGCAAAGTACAAATCAGGCAAGTTACTGCGAATGTAACTCGAATCATTGTCAAATTAAGCTTTTCAGAGCTTTGCCCAACGGTACGGCGCAAAATTGACCAAATAATAGATTATACACGAAGCTAAATCTACCTACGCGACATTCGTCTATAGAACACAAGAATAATTTAGCTCACTTTACAAACCTCTCCAGGGTCACCTAAGTTGATTTTCTTCAAAATTGCTTGTGCAAAGAATGTCATGGTCCCGTAGCTGCCACTAGGAGCGCTGTCATAAAAATGTCTACAAATCTGATTTGTTGCACCACAACGAGGGCTCATGCTGTCAGATTTTGCACAGCACGTCGAAGCATCACCTCCACACTGTTTCTGCAAAGAAAGGAAAATATTTGTGAAATATCTGCATGGTGTCTTTAAATGTTTGTTGTCTGTTTGTATGAGTGCCATGGAGGAGATTTGATTTAAATTTCGTGCTTTTGATATTTTTTAATACAGAAGGACCCAACTTACATCCTGTTTTAAAACAAAGAATATGCACTCGCTGTAGGAAACGTAGTGAGTTTATGTGGAAAATGACATTCAAAGTTACACTGGTCTTCGTTATCATTCTTCTTGCCTTTTCTTGCTGTTCGGCTTGAAACAGCCTCTTTCTTTGCCTAATTCAGCCCAAATCACTCGTGGCTATCTTGAACTTCGACCATGTTTTGAATGATAGTGGTGCTTCCTAGCGCGCAGGGTTACTGCGAGACCCATTGCGCAGTCAACCCAAGGCAAGTACACTCCCAATATTGCATTCACACAAGCAAGAGAGAAAAGTCTTGGAAAAATCTTGCCGACCTCAGTTCAAACATACGGATAAATCTACTACGGCTGTGAATGTTTGCAAAAAAGCCCAAATGAATTTCTCAACTTTTGCTTGCACGTTATAGCTTCCGCTCCAACCCTAGGTATACTAAAAAAGCAAGTGCTCTGATACTTACCTGATGTTCGAGAAACAAATCATTTGCATCAGAGACTATTCTATCTATTGCAATGACGTCATTGATAAAGATATTCCCATCATGCTCCAGTACTAATGATAAGACCATTAATGCTTCAACCATGAGCTGTCGATATTCAGGATGTGTTATACAGTTGAGGCCGGCTTCAACTTTGATCGCAAAATTCAATTCGTTTGGGGTCATCTAAGATGGAAAACATATCATAAGCAACATCCTAATGGATGTCCGTAAACAAACTGTTAGGTTTACCCTACCACGCAAGTCACAAAGTTTCCGAGTTTGTTTGCAGAGATACCGAGCGAGCCACAAAAATGTTCCTACTTTTGAAAATTAATAGCATAAAGAGTGCTTCACAGATCTGAATGATTCAAATTCTAGTTAAAAGTCAAAAGACTGGAGCCGGTTTGTCATTTTTCTTGCTGTCTTACCAGCAATAGAAGTATCGGTAAAATGAACTTTGTAAAAATGTCACGGTTAGTTAAACTGACTGAAAACGGGTCTACAAACTTTGATCAAACTGTAAAGACTCTTTTCACACAGACAATACCAATAAGATTTGCAGTCCCATGGCAATAAATGTGCAGTGGATATCTCTTACCCATGAATAAATGGCATTTTCTTCATTGATCTGTGCAATGAGTCCTTTAAGATTTGATCAATGTTTTAGGCCCTATTCTTAACTCTTGACGGGGATGAATGTATTCGAACGAGGAGGTTCTTTAAATATTTGACAAAGGGTTCAGGTATTTCTTCAGTCATTCTGCAACTATGAAATTTTTGTAAAGTTGAATTTGCTTCTGTTCCTAGTGCTTGTGAGACAGCGAGAAAAATAAAAAAAATCCTTTGACCCTTGGCTTTTCACTAGAACTTGAATCATTGAAATCTATGAGGTACTCTTAATGCTATGAATTTTCAAGTTGGAACTTTTTTCTGGCTCACCAGGTGTATAACCATGAATTTCCTCTCAAGTTAAATTAAACATAAGCCATTGTATGGTAAAAAGGTTAAGGATCAAGGGTGGTAAGGACTACACTGTTGTGAATGGTGGGTAGTAATGTGTCTAACTTTTTGCCTCTTTCCTTTGCGAAACTACGTATTTCAATATGCAAAATGAGCGAACTGGCGTCATCAACGCACAAGTTATAGCCTTCGACCTAACGACCAAACCGAGGCTAGTCCCCTAATCACGTACCCCTACGAAATGGTTACTAAATTTGGCCTAGCTTACAAAAGATGTTCAACGAATTTTCTGCAGTTACGAATGTCAAAACGTGGAACGAAATTACATTGGTCTTCGGCAGTTGGCAAGATTCTTTGACATCAATTTCATAAAGCCTGGACCTGTCCGTTAACATGCCTGCAGAGCCAAAAGGTTCAGGCATTAGATGGGCTGTGAATTAAAAAGTGTACCACCGATGATCAAAACTGAAATCTGTATCTGTCATTCAAGGGCCAACATGATGTGAAAATAATTGTATCATAAAATCACTATTACTTGAGACTCATGGGAATGGGAATACCAAATTCCCTTCTGGTCCATGATTTACTTACCATTGAAAATCAAATTCTATCCTAGAAACTGACAACTTCATTAATTTCATACTTCAATGGCAAGTACATCATGGACCAGAATCTAATGTGGAATGCTCGTTCATCTACAAATCTCTGCTACTATTTTCCTAATTCATGGGACTAAAAGACAAGGTCTTTTACCAAACAAAATTATCACATCTAAGTTAGGCTTTGACTGATACATTAAATTTTCAGTTTGAATATCAGCTTTATTCCACATCCTACCGAATGTCTAAAACATTTTCGACTCACCCAGTAGGTGCGATGCAGTCGACTTCAAAAGCTGTGTTGGAACGAGCTTGAAAGAACGTTGCACAGTCGAGTTTTTTTTCCAATCTTGAAAATGTCACTATTCGACATTTAGAAGATAAAACATCATTTGTGAAGGGATACTGCCGTCACAATTTCTACTCCCTGACAGCTGCCCTGCTTGTTGATTTGCTGCTACCACTTGGTCCAAAGGGACTCATAATATTACTCTTAAAAATGGGTTAACTTTAGGACCGCGTAGAAAGGTTCCGTATGCACAAATCAAATTGCTAGAATTTATTTTTCAAACAATAAGGAGGCGCTATTTAGATAGTTGTCGTTTCATAAAATAAACGGCTGATATGGCCTGGACTTATCGTTGCTGCGATGAATCCATCTTGCTTCTACAGTGGAAGATTACTGCTTGAAAGAAATATACTTTGCGATTAGTACCAAAAGTTTGGTTTTCAATGTTCTAGCTCTTTAGACAAGACTATGAAGTGATTTTGTAGAATGTACTTTAACTAGAGTAGGCCAATTTGAAGAAAAGTGGCACTTTTTCAGAGCAATATTATGAGTCCCTTTTGATCAAGCGATATCAGCAAATCAAACAACACTGGGAAACAAGGGCGAAAAGGCATGCATCTAGTATTTTGACTTTAGAACGAGCAAGACATCGTTAATTTGGCAACGAGAGCTTCAATTGAAAGCCGTCAAAGACTACGTAAACTGAAAACTATCAGCACAAACAACAATACTTTTGAACTCCTCTATGTAAACAATTTTACCGTAAAGCAATTTGGTAGAAGAACAAACAGCACACAAACCTCTTTGACCAAAGCATGTTCACAAACATAATCTTGGATCCTGATACCATTGCACTGAAGAGAAATAAATGGAAGAAATCTCAGTTCATTGAAGCGGAGCAGGGTAGGCTGGATGGGCTATAGCCCACCCAATTTTTGGCAACAAATGAATTTATTTTTGTTGGCAAAATTTGAAAATAAGTAGTACTTAATCGGCTGAAATAGAAGCTAAAATTATAACCGTTAAAGACGAATTCAGAACCGAATTCAGAACGATATATATTGAAGCTCTTGATTTCGTAGTACACTTTAGAGATCTAATATTTAATCAGCCAAACTTTTAAGCTACGAACTGCTCAGATTGCTCGAACTGATCGAAGCATTGGCGGCATTGGCATCCAATAATTTTGCAGATGAAACTGAATACTTGAAACTCCTCACTTTGATGGCTATAGTTTCTTTATGTTAATATGATAAGGGCGCTTTCCAGTAATCCAGTGAGGTTGATCCTAAATTTTTTTTCAGAGAGCTGCGCCCTCAGACCCCAAAATTACGGTAACTTAACTCTCGCTGCTCAGTCCATCCACTTTTTGAATCACTCCGCGGTCCTTGAAGTTTATATTGACGTAATGCAAAATGTGAAAATTCCGATCACTAAGCTAACTATGGTCGACTGTTCGTTTAGTCTTTCTTGTCGACAGTAATGCTGCGAACTTTGTATTACTTAATGGCTCTAGACAACTTAGTTTGAGCATGTTTTAATGCTTGGAAGAGTTCCCACTTTCTAAATTTGAGACATCTAGTGCTAGCGTTGAGTTTTACGCTCGTTACCCTGCAAATTGAGTGAGTTAAGTGTTGTGTTGACCCCCGGTTTTGAGAAATTTTAAATATATTTGGTTGAAACGCTGACAAAGACTCATAGACGCTTGATGTACAAGGATTAATGATTACTATAAATTCTCTAAATTGATGGAATCAGACTTAAGGTACCCAAAAAAGGTTTCCAAGAAATTTTCATATGACGTCACCAGATTTTCGTTGGTAGGTTGCCCTAGACTTATGACGATGAGTCCCTTGTATCCCTGCGGTAAACCTTGCTCAAGAGGGACTCATCATGAAACAATGAAAAACCCGGCCCTATCTCATGCATTTGATCATGATTCGATCGATCGAATCAGGATCGAACGACTGCCGTAGCTCTGTTCAACTGTCACTCCTCGGAAAGAAAATGCGATGAAAACCACGATAAGCAGACGTTTCATCAAAGAAACTTGGTATAAATCTGAAAAGGGAAGTTCACTTTACCTGGTAAGTCCAAAATGAGTCTTTCAACGCGATATTTTCCATGTTTTTAAGACCAAAACAAACCAGAGAAAACTTCAGCCACCTGCCGTAGCAACTCTGTTCAAAATCTAGTCAACTGCATCATTCGAATCGAGAATTCGACATCATTGTTCACTGCCAAATTTCGCGATCTGATTGGTAAGTTAGGAATTGCGAAGTTTGGGCCTAAATAGGGCCAAGTTTTTCATGGTAATACTATGAGTCTCTATTGCCTGAAGCGACATCATCAAGTCAAAGAGTACAGGGCAACAAGAGACTCATCGTCATCAGTCTAAGGTTACCCCCCGGAATCGGTAGGAAGCGGCACCCCTTCTGGAAATGCTCTCCATACCCCTAGGTATCACCTTGGAAAGTTTGGTGCTTTGTTCCACTCTGTCACGATCTCAACAAAAATTTGAGTTAAGCGACTGGACTAAAGGAAGTGTATGCCACTAAAAACAAGCTGATATATCTAGTGAAATCTCACCCTTTCGAGAATCTTCCATATCTTGAAATAAAAATCTACGGGAACCCTATTCAATGCACCATCTAGACAGCGCCTTCGCATCCATTGACCAGCTTTTTGCGCATTCTCATCTGAGGCTCTGACGTCATCATTCTCTTCTTCAGACGAATAATCCGAAGAATATTTCTCATCATGCAATGGATTCATTTGTTTTTCAGCTGATTTTTTTAAGCTCTGTAAAGAAATAACACTGAAAACTACGCGAGGTGTCACTTGTCGAATCGAGTGAAAGGATGCTATATATATATAGCATCCTTTCATATATATATATATATATATATATATATATATATATATATATACATATATATATATATATATATATATATATATATATATATGATATGATATGATATCTATTGTCCTTAGAGCAACAAGGATGGATTTTGTAATACAATACAGTAAAGTCACGCCTTTCAGAAATTTCATTATAAGAAGCCCAAGCCTGATTTGGCTGAATAAAATACCTCTTTACAAGAAACTATCCAGGCTGATTCAAGTTAAGTTTCTTATACAGTGGTATATAGAAATATTATAAGGCGTATATTTTAATATGGGTTTCACATGAACCTTACAGCTTCGGTTGTTTTGAATTATTGGTTGAAAGAATTTCCTTTGTCCGCAGTCGCTAATAGCTTTGAATTTCGGTGCCAGTCAAAAGCAACCGATGCTATTGTGCTGCAAAATTTGTCCTTTTTGCCCTGAACAGAATTTCATTTTTCTGTAGGGTTTATTTTTTGGTAAAAAATTGTATGTGAATTGTTACTGTTGCGTGAGACGCAATTCAGTAAGCTACGATCGTCGCCTCACACCCAGCAGTTTAAATTGAATTTATATTGCAATCTGACAGTCACTAATCTAACAAAAGAGGACACAGATTTTGAATTATAAGTAATATTTCCTACCAACGACCGTTCATCTGGATCTAGTACATTTAGTAGCAGACAAGGTAGATAAAGAACCAAAACAAGTCTACAACTCCCACATGTAGTGGTATGTAAGTATAGAGTCTAAGCGGTGAAAGCACCGTCAATAACCTTGCCTGTCCTAGTAGCTCTCAAATCTAATACTGAAGCAAATCTATTTTGGATCACGCAAGGAACTCATGGAAGGACAATCAATTTATCTGACGGAATACCTTTTCAGCGTAGACACATCGTTACCAACGTGGACAGTGGAACAGATTCAGGGTAAATATATCGTCTCATCAAATCGGATAAATATAATCAAGTTCCGAATGCCTCCAATTTACAGTTGACAGTACGTGGTAGAAAGTACTTTATTTAGGTGAATACAGTAAACAGTTACCTTCACAGCTCTCTTGACTTTGTTAATACTTCGTAAATTTGCAATTTTATAACTGCCAGAAGCATCTGTAAAGACGTATTTAGAACTCAGTATGAATACAAAGCGAAGACTTTAACCGCAACTGTGGACTGAAAGCCCTCCGCTACTTTTTCCTCTGAAGCAACATTTTTCTGGACACTCGATATTTTGCAAAGAAATCATAGAAATGAATTGCGCATAGATTGATGTACAATCCAGCCGAGTAACACACTTTTGGGTCAAATCCCTTATCAGCAGAACCAATATAATTTTCCAAGAATTTCTACATATTTCATTGAGTCATCACAGCAGGATGGCGCTGAAATGAAAAAAAAATCGAAATTCGGAATCTCCATCTAAAGCTGACTTAAGAATCTCCAAGAGAGTAAAATTGATTGAGCGGTAGGGTTCCATATCCTTACAACAAGAAACGTTATTGACAAAAATGTGGCCATAATTTTTGGCCACGTCTGTAGTTTCAAAATCAGAAACTTCAACCATAAAGTGGTGCGTCGATTCTAACACACCTTAAACCTATTAGTGTCCCTCAAGTAAGGGCCCTTACATAAAAATAACACAGAATCTGTCCATTAAGCACAGGCTACACATGGAAAATAACACTAAATCTTGAGTATTGACATAAACTATAGACCATGTTATTTGGTGTTTTAATCTTGCTTTTCTCGTATTGATTGGGGCCATACCGGAATGTGCACCAAAAGGATTTCTGTTATGACTCAACCCCAAAATATTGGTGAGATTTTGAAACCCAATCTCAGAGATGGGATGGGTATGATCAGTTGTGATCAAGGAAAGCGCTTTAACAGTGAGAAGGAGGAAGTACCTCGTTTGAAAGTGATTTCATTTCCACTCAGGATATGATAAAGTAACTGTTTCATCTCAAATGGCTTTAGATTCATGAAGCCTTCTGCTGCTTCTTCTCCTACAAATGATTAATAAATTATATGTCATAGAGGGTGATAAACAAAATCAAGGTCTGGTTGAAAAACAACTGCTCCGTTGATACCAAGGCGATAATATTGGTAAGTATATCATTTAATTGTGGACATATTCAAATATATTTTAATTTTCACCTGAAAAAATCGGCCACTCCATTCTGAAATTATGGAAAAATGTTCTCAAGAAAGCCCCTTCAAGAAACCCTCACAATCATCACGATAGAATTTTCCTGGTATTTCTGCCCTCCAGCAATTGCTTTTACCTGCTTTAGCACATGTTACCTTTGTGGAAGAATGAACATATCATTGTTCGAAAAAAGCAAAATTTCGGCCAATCATGAGCAAAGATAGTGCAGTTGGGGGTGGATTTGTGTGCGAAAATGACTTTTATACCTTTGTCTTTGAAACCAAACATCAAGTTTTACTTTTTTTGCCATTTTTTAACTGGCAATCCTAAGATTGTCAATGAGATTTTGAGCATCAACTGTCCGAAAACGCTTGTTTCCTTTGTCTATTCACGGCTTTTCTTCTTACGGCCAGAATTTGGCCAAAACTTTCGATTTTTTGCCAAATTCAGTTCAGTTCATATAATTTTAAAATTCCACTTCATACAATAACATTTTAACTAAGCAATTACACTAATTACAACAATATTAGAAAATTAAACCAACATAATCAACCACTAATACAATAGTAATTTACTAAAAAATACAAATCACGGGAATAGTATATAGGAGAATTTCTTAAAGGCAGTGTGCAACGGTAAATAGGCTTCTCTATAAATAGAACAAAGAAAATGCGCAAAAAACAGCATTGTTTCTTTAGCTATCGATTATAAGCAACATGTGTTGGCCATCAATTTCAACGGGTTATTTTTAGATTTTTCTGCTCTGTGCAAATGCAGGCTTTTAGCCTTGCACAAACCCTTTAAGGAGGGGCTCTCACAGTAGCTAACCTAATCGAGCAGAGAGCACCTCCTGTGTTAAGGATGATTAACGAACTTGGGCAACTCATTTCTTGTTGGCCAAGGGTTCTGAAAAACGACCAGAATCGAGAAATTTGGCAGTCAAATCGGTCAAATGGCAACCCTGGGAGCAAAACAACAAGTAAAAAACAACTTCGGGCGATTTCATCCTCCCAAGAGGAAAACATCAGGTCGTGACTTCAGGCCTAGTTCAAAGGTTTCTTCTTCGAGGCGTTCTCTGGAGAAAATCCCTCATGCTCTCTAATTATGAAAATAATCCCTTTTTCTAATTCTTGAAGACTGACCATTTGAGACACTAAGAAGCTAAGTTTATCGAAGTAGCATCCTGCGCGATTCTCCCCACTCTATACAGCAGGCTTGACAAACCAGAGACTAGAGCAACCAACTCTTCAGATTGGTACTCAAGCACAAGTCCAGATCTTCATTTAAAGGGTCACCGCTTACTATGATCTAAATATGTGGCGGCAAAATTGACTTTCGTATTACCTGAAAGTCGTTTCTGGCCTAAGTTCTCTTTGCCTTGCTTTTCTTTCATTCGGCGAAAAAATGATCTCGCTTGAAAATGGGTCTTAGGCGTAGACAAAGGCGCATAGTCTGAATGTTGATATTTCTCTTTCTCCAATTTCAGGAGGGACCTAAGAAAACGGACATACCTCCCATACTTCGCACATGCCGTCTCCAGGTGTGTTTTTTGCACATGACAATTAATGCGTGCAAAAGCCTGATGGTTAGCAGAGGTCTTTAATTTCAATTTATCTGAAAACTTCTTTACCAACGTCATGATTCAGTATATACCCTACGAAAATCTAATTGCAAATCTATAGAATTACATAATATAAATTTTTACGATAAAGAGGAAAGAATATAGCAATTTGACACAAAACTTTGCCTAAGCTTCACTGCACTTACCAGTTAGTGCAGTAGCTCTGGCAAACTCCGCAGCCATGACTTCCATGATCAAACCAACTCTGAGTCGTAGCATTTCGTTGAATAACGTTGGTTCGGTTTTGACAAACATCGATAGATACACTAACAGCTCCTGAGGTAGATGAAAGGGGATCTCAGCACAGAATTTGAAAATGGATGACTGAATAGAAAATGTGTGTCTACCCCCGAACAAGTATCCAACTAAGGGAGTCACGAGGTACCTTTTCAGGAACCCTTGGGACAGGAAGCTGAAGCAGGTTTCAGTGAAGAGAGGAAAATTTGATGATATAAGGTGCATTAATACAAGTTCTCAATAACAGTAAATAGTACAAAAGATCAGTTTCAAAGATTGTAGACTTAGTCTTAATTTGTAGTCATGCTGCGAAATGATATGCATCCCATCAAGCAAAAATGTTGATCTACCCTTCTTCTTTCGATATATGCTCCCGTCTGTTCTTAAAAACCACTTCTAGGATAAAAACTGAATGAGCTAGTTACCTGCCTTCTAAATCAACTCTTGCGGCTTGCTTTGTTTTTGTTTATAACTTGACCAATATGCCGGTAATCGATAATCGCTTTGTACTTGGGTGTCAATTAAAACTATCAGGCCGATCCTATCGTAATATCATTATGCCTAGTTACTGCAACATAGATTCAAATACCTAAAGGATCAACAAATAAATAAATGTGGCGTACCTGCATTAACACAGCTGTGCTGCGGTCTTCACCAGAGGACTTGTATATGTAATTTTTCAGTTCACTTGGAGGCGATGGTCTATGAATGAAAAAAGCATGTGATGACTTATACTGCATTCACACGGACACAATTGAACCAGCTTTACTCAAACCACTTTAAATTTCAACCAATCAAATGACTGGATTTGTTGAATTGACCAATCAGAAGGCCCTATTCGAAAACCTGGTTAAGTATAAGCTGGTTTAACTTGGAGTGTGAATGGGGCATTAATCGGACTGGTTTATCGGAACCTCTTTCATGACATTAATCATGAATCTGATGCTCACACTAGGAAAGTTTATGTTTCACATGTTTGGAGGCATAAAACCTCTTGAGGGCATGGGTTTAAAAACCAAGTGTATTTACTCTCCAAAAGTTCTCTCGTAAGGAGCATTTTCGGAAGCCTTTTCTCAACTAAATCACTCACAAAAGTGGGCATCATTGTAATTCTGGTAAAACATGGATGAAATAGCGCTCCTAAAACGGAGCAGCAGACATCTTCCCATCTGCAAATCGTCCATTACCTATACTTCAGTACAACTCGTGACTGTCCGGAAGTAGGGCTCATCTATTCAGAAACGCAAGTAACATTTACGCAAGGCAAGAGAATGGTTCCCTAAGCGTTATTTCAGCTGTAAGAAACATGTCAATGAATCTAAATATCTCAACTGTCCTTGTTTCAATGAAGACATAAATCGATCAAATACTGGGGGTCTCAAAAAAAATTTTCGACGTTTGATTAACTATTGAAAAATAGCGACAACATAAGCAGGCTCATGGAAAAGATGACCCTATTCCTAAGATTATGAAATAATTTTAGAGACCAGAATCTTGCAAATAGGCTGAAAACTCACTGAGTTGCGAGCTTTCAAAGATCAAAAATATGCGATAACTGAAACCAGAGACCCCCTAGATTACTTCTATTGCAAAAAGCTCGAAGACGGAAGTAAGAGGAGCTTATTCAATGTCATACCTCTCGTTGAAATCAGAGGAAACCAAATGGGACTTCTAAAGTAAATTAGATGTTGTAACTATTCTCAAAATTTCTTTACCATTGCATAAGTCCAAAAACAGTGGTTCAAAACATAATCGACGAGAGACTTACTCTGTTTCCTCCAAGCATCCACAAGCTTGAAAGTTAGGTTATCGAAAAACTGTTTGAATCCCAATTTGGTTCGCCCTGAAACAATTGAGAAATAATAGAAACGATGACCTACGGGTCTTTCGCCAAAAATGCCGTTTCAAGGCTTCTGGTTTCAGCTTTCGCACAAACTTGAACTTCAAAGGCTTGTAACTCCATGAATTTTTAGTGGATTTGTAAGATTGTTGTGTCAAAAATTAATTCACAATCTCAGAAAAAGGGTGACTTGATCAAGGGTCCATTCGGCATATCGTCATTTTTTAGTATTTCATCAAACGTCGAACCATTTTTTTTTGAGACACCCTGTACAGTTTGTCAGGAATTTATCATCCTAAATACTACATTGATATGCAATTCAAGTGGCAATGCAGAGGCAAAAAAACAATAACCTTGTAATTTCGATTTCACTGTTCATGTGCGGCAAGCCAACGCCAAGTTGCTTTTGACGAACCAAGAGGTCATTCGCAACCTAACAGGAAGGAAACATAGTATTGTAATGCAACTTTGTGTTGCTTTTGGATGAATGAATAAAATAAGCAAAATTGGTATTGATTCCGTGTTTGAACCCGCATGTATGAGAACTCATCTTAAACAAAGTTGCAGACTTACCTCTCCGAGATTGTCTACAGTTTTACCCAACATTCCTGCAGTGTGTCTTATGAGGGACCATATCTTGTAGTGACTTGCCTATGAAATCAAATGAAACAAAAACTAGATCAATTGAAGGAAAACAGCATAAGATCATAAGGTCTGTATTCGGCAATTTGTTTCGAAAAACTAGCAAGCAGAGGTAGAGTACCATCGCCCTGAATCGGCACCTTTCTAATAAATCACCTATTATGAGCGTTATGATGGGGACTTGAAACAATAATTTGCCATCAGAAGATTCTTCAGCTCATGGTGTTTATTGTGTCACTTCATCAACTTAATCTTCCTACTATTTGAAGTACAGCCAGCACTTAAAGGAGCAACGGTAAAAATCAGCCTAAATCAATTATATCGCCCTGAACCGGCACCCCTCATTTCAACCACAGTCAGCTATATCGAAAGAAAATTGTATTATACTGTCAAAACAGCTATTTCCTAGGGTCAAATCCTCTACGTAATTAATATTCATTGCACTTTGATCGGATGGAAAATTGAAGCTTTTCGTTCCTCCCCAGATTTAACCTCTCATGCATACTGCCGTCATTACGTTGTTCCAAAAATGCTCCTCTTCCAACTCCATGAAAGGTCACCAAGTCAGAAATGTGTTCCTACAATCAAAATATTATTTACCACATGTTTTTATTCACAAAGTCGTCCATCGGAAGGGGGGAGGTCACTTTTCACAACACAAGACCATTTTCACACACTATGCCGGCTCAGGGCGATTTTGAGCCAATCCAATCGCTTTGGAATAGAAACCCCTTGAACAAAAATGGAAATCGACAACTTGAAGGACTTTTAAAATATTTCATTCAAAGGGGCAGAACAAACTATTGAAATAAGTTAGTTGACCTTTGCCGGTATTCTATTAATAAAAATTGAATCAAAACAAAAACGCGGCTTGGAAAAATAAATGGAGAAATGAGCGAACGCTTATCGTCACTTTTAAGGTACGTTGAAAACTTCTTCGTAGCATGTCAACAAAGCCAAGGAAACAAGCAAGAACAGTCAGAGAGCAAGCATATGGCGTCAGCAAACCATTTTCGCGCTTTATTTTCATTTACTAGAATCCCAAACCGTTCCATTTTTAAAAGTTTGTAAACAAGCGTAAATCTCGGAGAACGCGCAAGGGTGCCGATTCAGGGCGATG
The DNA here is from genome assembly GCA_964019985.1 of Aurelia sp. 4 Dawson et al 2005. Taxonomy (NCBI): domain Eukaryota; kingdom Metazoa; phylum Cnidaria; class Scyphozoa; order Semaeostomeae; family Ulmaridae; genus Aurelia; species Aurelia sp. 4 Dawson et al 2005. The sequence continues at coordinate 17,477,816 of OZ026492.1, forward strand.
GTACCCTAAGCATATTGATTGAAACTATGATATTAACAGCGATGCCATATAGGTTTACATTCAAAGCCCTCTTTCCAGGATATCTAAGAGTAGGAAAGTTGTACAAGTTTTTTGTGACATTTAACTTGACATTTTGCTGGGGTCTTTCGTTTGGCTTAATGCACTTTTATATGCACATTTGTGTTTGTATGTAATGGCTAAAGGGCTTAAATACACCTCCATTCTCCCTGCGGTATCGTACCGTAGTCAATGTTGCACTTTTCCGAATCTCATTTTATTTTTCTGAGTAGAACTTTTCTTGAAGGTCTCGATGCAGCAAGAAAAAAGCTTTGGAAATTAAAGAAAGTAATCCCGTTTATCAGACGGACGACCATAACAAAAAGTATGACAAGAAAATTAAGAAAGAAAATAAAAGATAATGATCTACTTGCTTGCCTTTTCATACAGTTCTTGCAGCAATATTTCAACTGTACTGTTTGGAACTCCACGTAGTTTAACGTCAAATTTTGGACCCCTTGAAGAACAAAGCACGTTGCAATTAAACATCGAATTCTATACAAGAAACCTAGAACAGTAAATAAATTGTAAGCTGTCAAGTTCAACCATAGGTGATCCAAATTTCAACTTGATTCCAAACGACGATAGAAGTTTTTGAAAATCACAAAAATTTAATCACGGGTAGATACTTCACTAGCCGGGGATATGCACCAGTTTTGGATGCTTTTTCGTACGAAAATTCTGGGATTCGGATGTACTATTTAAAGAAAATTCTCGGCTTTTGGTCTTATTTTTGGTAGAAATTTTGGGAATGCCAAGGTTTGAGATGATTAACTATGCTCTTGTTGTTTTGTAATGCAAACACCAGTCGCAGACCACATCCATATTCTCGAATTTAGTCTCAAAATCCCCCAAAAGCTCTGGGATTGGCTCAACAGATATTCTTGGAACTCACGCTCCAATATGACCCAATAGTGAAGGCCCCCCCCCCGGGGCTCTATCGAGGCAAAGGTATTGGCAAATGCATTATATGGTGCAGATAGAGGTGCAGATTCCATTTTAAAACTTAAAGCCTGGCTTCCGTATAAGTCGGCGACCTACTGCGACACATCAGCGATACGTCGCCGATCAGTCGGCGACGCATGGAGACGATCACTGTCATCATCATAAGGAAATCACGCTTTAAACTTATCTCAACTCTTTCGATGCGTTCCCGTACTGTCCCCGTCTGATCGGCGATGTCGTAGAAATCACTCAGAAAATGTTTCGATTTATCGTAACCGTCCCCGAAATGTACCCGAGCCTGCATCATATGGAAACCAGGCTTAACCTGACTTTACTTGGCCACTCCGTTCTGAAAAAATGAGGGATTTTCTTGAAAAAGCCCCTTTATGAAAACTTCAAAACAAGCCTAAAATCACGACCCAATAGTTTCTATAATTCTGCCCGACAACGATGACATTTAAACGCGTTTTATTACGTGTCATCCCTTTCTTAGGACGATGATTTCAAGCAGAGAAATATTGTTATGCTCCAAGGAATGATACCGTCATCCTCCTACAGGGACAAAAAGTACTGAAGCAAGTGAAAGCACTAATCATGAATTTAGGCCCCGTTATGGAACGATATGGAACTGTTCCAGAAAACGGAAAGGACAGAGCGGTACGATCTACCCTTCGTGTGAACACTTCCGGGGGGGGGGTAACATAACATGTTGAGGGAACGGGTACTTGCCACCCATATGGGTAGGTTTTCGGGCCCAAAATTCTCTAAACAAGGGTTTCTTTCTTGGCAGATTTTCCTTAAGCGTGGATGCGTTTTCCAGAAATTGGCAAAAATGTCAAAAACGGGTAGTTTTCCGCCAAAATTCGTCGTAAAATTGGGTATTACGGCAACTGTCGGTAATAAGAAGAGGGCAGCTTTCTGAAAAACGGGCGGAAGACTCCCGTCCATCCGCAAGTCATCAGAAATGTTCTCTCTGGGATGATAGGAATTTACATAAAACTTTCCATCAATCAATTCATTTGAGAGAACGAGGCAATAAACAGTGTGTTTGATTGGTGCCAATTCTGAAAACGGTAGACTTGGAATACTCAGAATTTGTGTTTGATTTCATTTCATTTCATTTTCATTTTATGATATTTATACAGGGTAAAACATTCAGCTAACTGGTTTACAATGTACCCTGTTAAAAAATACTTACAAAAGAAAAGAATCTAAATTTACACATAAATCAAAAATAAAACTACTATCAATAAGATCTATACAGCTATTAGCAAAGTGTATAAAAAATTATAGATATGATCATGATATGGTAGAATGTGATGTGAGAGAGAAATTGACAACCAAATTCCGAAAACGGCAGGTTTGGAAGGTTTGGAAGGTCTGCCGAAACTTCAGCTCCAACAAGCGGAAGGCTTGATAAACTTTGGAGAGATTCTCGTTTCTTATTTGCGAAACTCAGAAACGAGGCGAATTTGGTGATTGAGTCAGTTCAGTCTTTGTTGCCAAGCACCGGATTCGTCTTCGCGTTTTTTAACTGGAAACCTCGCTTTCACCAGGATGAATCTGAAGCCTGCTACCCTGTTGCTCTGAAGAATTTTTTGTTTGATTGTGCACTGTGTTTAAATCTCTTTGAAGTCTACCGTCTTCAGAATTTGGTACGTTTGGAATTACCAATCAAACACGCCCAAAATATCACACATTTCATTTGAAATTTTGCAAAGATTCCAGTCTCATGCTTTCTTTTAGAATAAAGAAACAAAATACATACTTAGTTACATAGAGATGATGAAGGATATCAGCTTGGGCATAAATTGAATCTGCTTCTTCCAATTCTTTTCTAAGATTATCAGAATCGATGCTTGCTTGATCAGTTGCTGGTCTCTGTGATATTGATTTACTGACTTCGTGCAAGTCATATAATTTTGCTGTTTAAATGGATATGAAAGGTAATTTAAAATCACCACAGTGAACCAAAAAATTAAATGTAAAGGAATCTGTTCTACAAAATAAAGTAACGACTGCCAAGAAACTAGTTTTTATCCAATGCGAGTAGGAAATTGTACTTTTGGAAAATCATCGAAAATTCGACTATACAAGATGTTTTTGTATCACGTTGTTTCAAAGAGTGTTTACATTTTTGTGACTCTCTCGGTAGTCTGCTGTGCAGAAAATTTTGTAGACAATAATGATACAAACCAAGAGTGAAAAGGGTTCGACGAAATGCGTTCTGACTATTCAACAACAACAACAACAACAACAACAACAACCACTACTACTACTACTACTACTACTTCAACTACTACCACCATCACCACCACCACCACCACCACCACCACCACCACCACCACTATTACTACTAGGGCTATTTACGAATTGAAATAAAAATATTTATATCTTACGTGAATATGATCGATTCATCCTGCCATCATCCTGCCCCCATGACTGCATTCTGCTTATTTTTCTGCTTAACATTACAGATCCACTCACGGAGCTTGTTCGTTTCATAGTATCTACGTCTTCAGATGGCCCAGGTTTCTGTAAACAAGAAAGAACTTCATACAAACTCTAGAGTAAACCTAGTATTGTTACACGAGTCCTTGCTTTCGCTCCAATTCCCAACGATATCCCCACGATACCCACTTCGCTTCAGTGTAGTTTTGCAGAATGACCACAACAATAAATAACAAAGCAATCCAATGGAGGAAAATTTAGGCTCATGTTTTCAGTCTACAGTACAGTAAATCCCCGCATATAAGAACCTACCAAAATAAGAACCGAGAGGCTATTTTTCCTAAATTATGTACCCTGCAATTAAGAACCTGTTTCAGTTTGATGAAACATAGGTTTTTATTGCAGGGGTTGCAAAATTGATCTTTGATTGCTGTTATTAAGGTCATTGAGGCCCCAGTTGGCTTTGAAAGTTTTATTCCCCTGCCCAGTTACTTGTTATATCCATAAGAGTGCTTCCAAAACAAATAATGGGGCTGAATATCTTTGTGAGACTCTCAAGAGGACTACATGAGGCACCCTTCAAATAAGAACCTCTATACCTTGAAATTAGTCTTAGTACCTCTGAAATAAGAACCAATTTCAGCCTGGCTCTCAAAAAGGTATGTTCTTATATGCGGGGATTTACTGTACACCTCCAGAAAAGTTACGACACTACAGTAATTTTGGATGTTATGATATAACATAATATAACATAATATGATATCATACAATATAATATAACATAATATAACACCATATGATATAATATAACATAACATGGTAGAATCTCATGTAATATCATATAACATTATATAATATAATATAATATAACATAATATAATATAATATAATATAATATCATATGATATAATATAATATAATATACTACATAATATAATCAATCTCTTTAAAGTTGGCGTTACATAAATAAGTACAGTAAATATTGAAAACTATTCTACACTAGCTAATGCGAGCCACAAGCTAAAATCAATGCATCCTGTAAATGCATTACATACATGATTGAATAAGTAAGATACAAGGTACATGGTATAAAATTTCATAACTGCCTTAAAACCGTAGTATCATAAAATCCGACGAAAGTCTGGTATGTCATGGTATCACAAAAATCCAAGTTGTGGTATGAACGTCGTACAGTAGCGTCCCGCATATAAGAAACATGAATTTAAGAAACACCAGACCTTGATTTTTAAGATAATATCCCCTCTTATAAGAAACTGGTGCAGGTCTGAAAAAAGGCTTGTTTCTTATTCAAAAACTATGCATTTATTAGAAATTTGAAAAGCATACCAAATAAATTCAGCTTTGCAGTTGAATTAGACAGTACGTATTCACATGACAACAAGAATTTTACCGGCAAGTGAAGCAAAAAGCACTTTCCTGGAATATTGCACCTTTTCTTGGTACTGAACATTTACAAATGCAAATCAAATGATAATTGAGCTTATCTCAGTAGTTCGTTGATAGTACATGATTTTTCCAATAAGAAAGAAAGAAAGAAAGAAAGATTAAGAAACATTATCCTATTTGAACTTTATATCTCCTTTGATAAGAAAGAAATCAAACCTCAAATTGGAAGCATCGCTTCTTATATGCGGGACATTACTGTACCTAATCTGTATGCGCAGTCAGCGCCATTCCATCTTTTAATTTCCTTCTTAACCTCATTGATGGATTGAGCATTCCTTCTGTGCTGCAGTAGAGAAAGCCATAGACGTCCTCTATATTTGATAGTTTCAGATCCGAAACTTATTGTTCCTACCATTTGTAGCAAAATTCATTATCATTTCTGAGATTATAAGTAAAGGTCGCTCACAGAAGATGTCCCTCATTAAGGAGGGGGAGGGGGCTATGCTCTCTTTGGTTTTGAACATTTCAATCATGAGGGATTGCAGGTGCGGTCTACAATGCAATCCCAGGAATAAGGGAGAAGGCGGTGGTACTACTGAAGTACGTTCCCGTCACAGGGTTTGCATCTTGCACAGGGACATTTCTAAGCTGGGTGTAACTTTGCTAAACTGCCCTAAAAACAGATCTTAACGAAAAGTTCTTGACAACATAATTTTCTTATGCTTTTTTAACAGAATTTTCTACATTAAAAAAAATTGGACTACTACTGCAAACGGTCAATTTTCCATTTAATTTGGTTGCTTTATGATAAAGATGCTTCAGTTTCACCGATTGTGCTCTTCAATTCAAGTTCTCAAAAAGATCTTTGCCAGAAACGTCGACACAGCAATAGTTGTTGAGGTTAATGAGCATGATCGTTGAAGTTAATTCTGTTGAAAAACTGTTATTTTCTTCTGGATTGCGAATCCCTAGGTCCCTTTTTTGCAAAACTTATATGTCAAATGAAAGCACGGGAGTCACTATTAGAAAATCACTATTCTATTCATGTCTGTCCTTGCGTTGCAGAGATCTTCACGTTTTTGGGCAGGTAGCCTTATTTTCGATACATCCTCTGTATATTTTGAAACCGAAATCTTGAAACAGCAAAGCGTGGGTGTATCAAATCCTGCCAGTCAAGCAAGATTCCGCACGATACGGAATCCATGTCTCAGGCCACTCACCTCAAAGCGAAACACAACCATGCTTACAAGATTTCGTTTCAAGACTTAAATCTTGCTTCGTTGAAAACAAAAAGAATGACGACTACTTTCCCACCAAACACAAAAAGCCGTTGGATTTCAGGTCTTCGCTGCGGAGAGAGTGTCCATTCTGTTACGAAGCTTATGGGTCATAGGACAGCTGTTCAGGTACATTTGGGCAATCTATTTCCTTGTTTTAAACAAGAATCTGAAACTAATAGATTCACAGAGTTCAATCTATCGCTTATGAAAGCCGTGTGTGGCAGGCATTTATCAGAATTGTGTCTGCCATTTACCATAAACTACTGCTCTCCCCAGATCTGTTTTGGAAATGTCAAAGGGTATATATTTCATGTGCAAATGTCCGTGTGTGTCCTGGGTGTCAGGGTAAGAACTGAATGAGACATGTCTAGACATACCTTGCATGACTGATAACTGTCATCAAACTCATCATTAGCTGAAACTTTTAGGACATCACTCATCCTTGGAGACATATATGGATCTCGATATCGATGAATAAGCTCTGTAAAGAGAAAAACAAAGTTGAAAAGTCTGTGCGGTACAGATCTTACCCAGATCGGGGTGAGTGGCCGAGTGGCTTATACAGTCTTCGTTAGGTGACTGAAGTGAAGCTCGGTCGAGTAAGGTCAAACTCCGGATGGGTGAACTCGGTGGCCTGACCTCACAATTCACCTCGTTGCCCTTCGGAAGGGACATTAAACTGGGGGTCCCATGCCTGGATGCGGCATGCACAGTGGGCCTAACTTAGCTTTCAGTAGCTAGAAGTCTTGACAAGCCCACTCAAACACAAATTTAAACAAACAAACAAACAAACAAAGACCCTGTGCTTCCCTAAATGCCCGCGTTCGCCTTTTGAAGTTAAAATTTTGGCGAAGAGTCGCAGAAATTGTTCATTTCCTTTGTAAGCATATTCCAAAATAATTCCTTCCCAAGCAAATTAACCTATAACTCTAGAATAGTAAGACCGATTTGACTGGACTAAAGTTCTGTCCCAAGCCCAAAATTAAAAAGGATTCTAAAACAGAAAATTTTTGGTGGAAGTTTGATACCCTTGACCACAGTTCATGGGAGCACGCTTTTTCAGAAGTTTCCATTACGAGACAAACCTGAACTAATCCACTAATCAGTGGAAGAGACGAGACGAGACAAACAAAAGCCCTATCAAAATCAATCAGTCACGATGGCCTTTCGTGGTTAACGCCAAACAACGTCAATTTCTGATCAGCCTCATTTTCTGCTAATTAAGCAAGATAACGCAGATTTTGACCAGGTCACATGATTTTTGGAATATTAGGGGAATGTGAAACTACCCAGGGGCGGATCTAGGGTACATCCATTGGATCCTTGGATCTACTCAAAAATTTTTGGCAACCTGCCGTTTTGATTCCATTTCCTGTTCTCCTGTTTGGTACCTTGACGGTCCGTGCTTTACACCATACCATTAGAGTAGGCCGGTCTTGCTGTGTCTGTCGTGTGACTAATGTTGTCGTGTCTGGATGTAGCCACTATCGTCGCTGTGCCATTGTAAGTTAATCTGAAAGCCCCATATGTGTCATGTATGGATGGAGGATGGATTGAGAAGTTCTTTTGTTCTCTGGGTCTGATCAGTGTCTGGATCGATGCTACAATGGAGATGTAAGAATGTCGGCTGGCCCAGTGCTGAAGCGAGGTTAACTTTTGCTTCGCAAACATATGGGAATAAACATTGGAGAATGGAGTTGCGAATTGCTGCTTACGGGAAGCTTTTGAGTCGGTTTGTGATGAACAAGAGTTGAATGTAGTGACCGCGTGAACTTTCTCGAAACTAAAAGCCACTGTTACTGCTGCGTCTAAGGCATGGTCAAAAGGCCCTGCACTGTCAGTTATGCCTACCACCTAAAGTCAAAGAGGGCTAGCCTATGTGCCAGATCAGCAAGAGATCAATGGCACAAAACATGTGCTTAACAAATTAAAGGACGATGGTTGGATCCCCTGAGGTATGCTTAAATTTTTAGGATTATGGCTGAAGGTACTTGCCAACAAGGATATTTTAGCAGAGGGTTTTAGGCCTAGGCCTAAAGTTCGTGTGCAGTTTATCTTCACTTCAAAGCTATCATTGATTGATTGATGACTTTGATTGAATAAAAGTCTTCATGGATTGGTGGTGACTGAGGAATTTTATGAATGATTTGTCAACTGTGTATTACATTAATTACTTGTTTTGATTGGAACTTGATAGTGATATGAACTGGACTGAGCAGTGGAATTTAAGGCACAGTAGGTTGAAGTAATAAAGTTTTATATATTTTCCAGGGTAATCTAGCATGACTTTCATTTCAAATTATTATGCCAAAAGCTAATGATGTGTTCTTTCAGATAGATTCATATTCTTCAGCTATATCGGATTCACCTACAAGGCGATTGTAAGTCTCATGATTGTATATCAATGAATGCTGTCTGCAATCAACATAAACCAAGGATTGCACCATTACAGGGTTATAAGGGAGTAGGGGGAGCCCCTCCATCAGAAGCATGTAGCCTCCCTGTCAGAAGAAAAATGTACTTCTAAAAATGTAATAGAAAAAAATGTAAAAATGTAAAAATATAGCCTAATGCACTTTAGGAGTAAACTTGGGACAGTGAGGTAAAAAGGTGCACCTTTTTCATAGAGACCATAAAGTTGGGCCCTTCTCCTGGAGGCTCTTTCCTCCCTGTTGGATAATGCCTGGTGCCACCCCTGACTTGAAGATTTGACCTGAAAATTTAAAAAACCCCAAAGCTGGGGCAAAATTGTTTTTCAAATAATATTATTCTAAAAGCATAGCAGGAAATAGTACAACTGACTTTGGAGATTCAGAATACCCATACTTATCACTAAGGAATATGATATATCCTCAGTTTCTAAAGCTGTTTAGTTTTGCAACATTGCACTCACAACATTGCAGCATTTAGTGCAATAACCTTGAAGGCGTGGTCAAAGAACGTTTTCCTGAAATATTGTTTTAAGCCAATCTAGGGGGCGTGGTTTCAAAAATTTTTCCGGGGGAGTACCCCCGGACCCCCCAATATTCCTCGCTCACTTCGCTCGCCATAAAAGTGGATCTGGTCAAGATTTTCTCTGGATCCGCCCCTGCTACCCATGAGAATGTACCCTACTTCAAGGATGTTCTTCCCCTCGATGATTTGTTTCATTCATACAAAGCGAAGTCATTCCGGCATGATATTCATGGCCATGAAAATTACGCAAGAATGACCGTGCCCACATCAAATAAAGGAGTACTCCTTGAGCTATCTTGAAAACATGGAATGTGGAATACTGGAATGGAGTGGAATGAATACTGGAATGGAATAGGATTGGAATACTGGAATAGAATACTGGAATAGAATACTGGAATAGAATACTGGAATCATCATTTATTCATTTACAGTAGGCTTAAATTAGAAATAGCCAAATTAAAGCTAAATATTCAACATTTCGAAATATATCCAGTGGTTTTCGAATGTTCTTTTTTCGACTGAGTGCCACGTTGTGAAGGTGAGAATGGAATACTGGAATGGCCTTATTAGTAGACTTCGCAGTTATTGTTGCTAGAACAGTAGAAAAATGACATGTAAGAACATTAGAAACGATTGCACGATCGTTCCACCAGAGCAAAGGCCTACCTTAAAGAAATGACTTTATAAGAAACTCAGACCCCTTGATTTTGCTAGAACAATTGGGAAACAAAGGGCTGATCAAAGGGAACAAATGGCCGAGGTATGGAACTGAGTTTTTATGGGTATTTGTCAAGGATGATTGTTGTTGTTGTTGTTGTTGTCCATATTCGACATTTCGAAATATATCCAGTGGTTTTCGAATGTTCTTTTTTTCGACTGAGTGCCACGTTGTGAAGGTGAGAAACTCCTGTTTCAAAAAGAGCCAGCCCAATAGGCTCTAGGGTTCAGAAAAGCCCAATAGGCTCCAGGATCATTATAGGCATTGCAGTTTACGGAAAACTTTCATTGTCACTGGGTACGAGGGTGATTAACTTGTTTCCTAAGTTGCACTTTCCCAGTGCTGGAGTTTCTTAATTTTTGTCCATCTGAAAAATGAGTTTCTTACAAGCTTCTTATAAAAAACATATCTCAGGATACATTTTTCAACTTTGTCACTTTGTTCTTCAATTTTCTACAGATAACTATCCTACCTGTGCTGCTTAGCTTTGTTTTTTTATCAACAAGAAGATGAGACTCTTATAATAATGAAAACAAAAAACAAAAATTGACTGTGTATTTTCTTACGTTGGAATTGATCTTGGACTCCTCCTATCCCTGTTTCATGGAAGCTAGGTCTCGTGTCGTGCGAATGATGTGAAGCATCGCTTTTTAAGGATTCTGTGTATATGATTATTTTTCGGAATTATCTTTATGGAGGTGACCTTGTGTTGTTGAGAAAGAGGAACCTGCAGTGCCTATCAAACGGACGTTTTGGATGGAAAACCGTTCTGATCAGAAACTTAGACCAACATAGTTGTGTGATTTCTCTTGATACAAAATTTCTGACCATGGATTTTGATTCAGCACCCCAAGTTTAGTTTAATTCCAAATTTTCATATTCCTAGAGTATGCGATTTCGACTTTATGGCGATAATAACTTTAAGAATTTATAAGGATTTGACCGTCAAAATCGTTCGGGGTGAAATTTTACACCCTCAGACATTATTCACGGTCAAATCCCTTATAAATTTTCAAATTTGTTATCCTCATAAAATTAAATTCGTTAGCACTAAGATCATGAAAATTTGTAATTAGACTAAAATTTGGATGCTGAATTTGAATATGGGGTCCGAAATTTCATATGACGCAAGCTAAAGAAATTTTGAAAAATTTCAAAACGAGGTCGCTTAGTTGAAAAGGTGTATTCTTATCAATAATTGGGAATGAATGCTCCAAATCACAAATTTACTGAGAAAGACATGCACCTACAGTTTGCAGACATTATTAAACGTAATTCAAACAAGAAGGTTTTGACAGGCCTTTGTCAAACTTTCTAGCGAGTTCCATTTGATATACTCTGCAATCATATAGATAACTGTTACTACTTCATTAGTAAAGAATTTCTGGAGGACTTCTTCACTGGTGGCTTGGTATCTAATCTAGCCCCCAAAGTCTTTCATTTCCAATCTGCAGCAAATTCCAACCAAATAGACAGCAATAGAGCTTAATAGCAACAACAACGCACAGCTAAATACAAAAATGCTTCACGAGCAGAAATAATGGCTGCCACTCCGACAAACGTCATTGAGAATAATTTGTTGATAACGCAACGAAAGAGATAGCAATAAATCACCAAGAAAAGAAGTCTGGGATGGTTCGGCAGCCACGGATCACGAAACGACGTACGACGCACGAAACGACGCTCTGGTACCCAGGGTAGAAACGACGGAACGAAATGACGAAACGACGGAACGAAATGACGGAATCATAAAATAATGCAATATCTCTGTTTGGTACACTCCTACTAACTCTAGACACTGTGTCAATGACCCAAGTTTCCTTTCTTTCTCAGTTGAAAACCAAAACTTTGGTAAAAATGGTATCAGAAGAGCAATGCAAGCTGCGGGGGCTTCCCCAGTGCTTCCCATCGCTGTGCATCGTTGAAAATCGTAGATGTTTATGAATGCACCAACGTACACGTATTTTCGTTTTTCTATAAGAAACTGAGGTCCGGGGCTGGTAGGCAGCTTCTTTGATTTTGGGGCCATTTTGAAGCCAGAAGTTTCGTACGTGTTCCTTCTGTCAAAAGGGCTCCCAAATCACCTACTCATCCACTGTAGTAAGGTCTGAAAGCAAGCACGTACTCTAACTTTAACGACACTACTGAGCATCACCGTAGCATTTTGCTCAATCTTATATGAGAAACGTATGAGACACGTATTTTGTTATGAGAAACGTCTTACAAGAAACTCGACTCCCAGATCGCCAAAAGAATAAGAAACTCCATTTTATTCACCGTTATGGAACCTTTAAGAAACTCGTAAAAACTCTTAGTACTCAAATTCTGATAATTTTAAGAAACTTGCAGTACTGGCCGAGATTCTTAGTTTCTCATGAAGAAAATACGTGTAATTTCTTAGTTTCTATAAAATTACATGTATGACGTTCAATGTAAGTTCTGGTTTATTCCTGCTATTTTCTAATAAAGCATCGAGTTCCTGGTACTTAGGCACAATGTCGTAAACAATGTCAGAGATCTTATCTTGAGGACGCCAACGAAAAGACCCTTAAATATTCTTTCCTTTTGATGGTAGAATATAGTTCATTTCTTGACAGGAGCCATGTTAAATGTGTGTACGTTGATGCATGCATAAACATCTATGATGGAAAGCACCCTATTTGTAAAACCAGAAGACACATGCACATTACTGCACAAAAACTCCTTTCACCTAGAAAGCTGCAAAAATGGCATCATATACAGCCAAGCCCTGAGGTATAGGAGAAAAATAATTGACAATGAGGAACCAAATACAAAACTCCCAATAATCAGAAACAACCTGATCAGAAGAGGGTACAACCTGTCTGAAGTCAGGAAACAATTTGATAAAAGAAGAAACCTCTCACAAGCAGATCTGCTATTCCCTAACAACACAAACACAAAAAGATAGGAAAAAACAACCATTCATAATACAATATGATAACACCGCCATAAAATTGGTAAGATACTCAAAATGAACTGGCACATAATTGAAGCGGATAATACCCTTAGCAATATTTGGACGAAAAAACCATCTGAAAGACACACTGGTTAGGTCTAAGCTCAACAAGAAATGATAATCTAAATAATAAATTAAGAAACTTTATGTCAACAATAGATGCAATGGTGGACCAGGATGCTGGTCTGCTGGGGCACCTGCACCATACAAACATTCCGATTTGATTGCCGCGAAATTTAAAATGGCAACTTGGCCACTCTGGGGGGGGGGGAGTGTCTTGGCCGACCCATATTTGCACAGCATTTGCTCGGACTGGACTGTCCTTCAGGGGGGCTGGGGGCCTTTTGGTTACAGGACATCGGCTGAAGATTTGCATAATTAAATAATCAATAAATAATTGGTAAGTCTGATAATTCACATAAAAAATTGACCTATAAACAATATTACTAATCAAAAAAGCGCAACAAAATATAACATAGCAACCAGCTTCAACAAAACAACACATAATATGTGTGGCAGTCAGACATGGGTATATTAGTAGCAGATTTAAACTAGGGTTGGTATTACCCTCTTTATTCTTATCAGTGTAGTATTTATTTCATATCATTCACACTGTTTTACATTATACATTATTCTATCACCGGCCCTTCCAAACAGTACAGTATTCCATGCCCGGGGGGGGGGACATGATTTGCGGAAGGACGTGGGTCTGCCGCCCGGTTTTCAGAAAGAGCCACCTTTTCTAATTACCGAAATTTGCGGTCATACCTACTTTTAAGATGAATTTTGGCCGGTAACCACCCAGTTTTTGCTATTTTTGCCAGTTTCTGGATAACCCACCCTTGTTTAAGAAAAATCTGCCAAAGAGGCACCCTTACTTAGAGAGTTTGGGACCCAAAAACACACCAATATGGGCAGCACATACTCGTACTCTCAACATGTTATGTACCCCCCCCCCCGGGATTCCATGTCAATCAAGTATTCCAGCATTCCATTATTCCATTCCAGTATTCAATTCTATTCCAGGACACTATTCCATTCAATTCCATTCCATTCCGATAGGGTGTTCCATTCCATCCCAGTATTCCAAATTCCATGTTTTCAAGATAGCCGTGCTCCTTGTGGTCCTGTGGCTGTAGTGTCGTATAGTTTGTATAGTAATTAGAAAGTATAGTACGGTAGGATGTAGATGTAACCTGTATTTTAAAATTTTGAATGAATAGATAAAATAAATAAAATCAAAATTTACAAAAGTTATGCAGTTACAGCTTGATACAGTACCGGCGGAGGTACTTGAGAAACTTTGTTAGAGAGTGAAAAACACCTCCCCTCCCTGGTCCATATAAGGTTAAGTTCGAAAATCGAGTCTACAGTTTCCTATGAGCTATTTTTTAAACAAACTGGGCGTATTTTAAGATGACATGTAGCTAATCATTGAAGCTTTAGCAATATTTTTGTGGACAACCGGGTGAGTCAAAAAAAAAAACTCCCGGCTATCTTGCTATATCTGATTGAATAGCTAACATGTTCAATAATTTTTAGAAATTTTTCTCGCTAAAATCAGTCACTCCGATCCCTCTGAAAACCTCAAAAACGTGCTAAATTTACAAGCAAGAAAATGCATTTACCTCACAGTGATGACTTTCAGAACGCTTTAGCGCGTGCTTTCCTTTTGACGGGTTGAAAAGTCTTCCCCGTAGTAACTTATTCGGGAGGATTCCATTCTCCCTTGAGGATACAATACATGAGCACATCCAAGATTCATTATTGCTTGTAAGGAGAAAAAAGGGAAATCTTGCTTGGTGTTTTCACTCGTTTTTGCAGCTTTCAGAAAGGGGCTTTCAGCAGAAAATCTCCTGTTTCGACAACCGATTGACCGATTGGCGCTACCTAATTTGACATATCGGGGATAAGACAGTTTTCAATATCATTGCTTTGATATTCCGGGAGCAGGATTTTTCAAACGCCGGGCATTTTTATTGACTGACTCGGTATTTTGTTGCAAGCGGAAATTGTGAACGACTCCTTGGTGAAACTGGCGGTAGCCTGTGGCTGCAAAAGTGGATTCATTAAGCAAAAAAGACGCATTCGTTTAAAAAACAGGGTATGCTGTTGAGAAATGCAAATATGAAGCGTTAACGGAACGGACATCTAGTGGCTTCACCCCTCGACAAAATTAAAAGCCTACAGATCCTCAGAAAATGCATTTAAGGCAGTAAAATTGTGGAACATACACTTGTAAATAACTGCCGGAACATCGGCCCCCCTTGTGACGTTCTACCCTGGAATTCATAGAATTTAGAAAAATCGTCCGGTAGAGCACTGGGAAGGCAACCGGCCCCCGCTCCCCCTCCTGGAGCTTCCAGGCTCTGCAGTTCTTAAAGTAAAGGTGACGTAACACTGACTTAATAAAGAAATAATGCGTTTAAATAATACGCGCGAAGATCTGATTAGGCAAAGCAGCAGCCAATGTTGCAAGAACCAGTTTCTAGCAAGGCAAAACCAGTTCTTAACAACTAAACGACTTGAGATGCAGGTAGTCTACATGGCTGGAACAAGAGTGGTAGTCTACCAAGTTTACAGTAAAGGAAGCAGCCAGACGCTGCCGCAATTTGCTTAGAAGAGTGAGTATGCATTTTTGTCGATAAGGATACTTCATAAACTACGCTACGAGAAGGGTTCGGAAAGGATTTGACAGCGTCACCAAAATCATTGGGTGCAAAATGTTGGGCTAAAAATTATTTCTAGTGATAAACATGGGCCATGAGGCTATTTTTTTCAGTATTTTACAATTGTTTATGAGATTTTCAGCATAATTCTCCTCTTCTCTTGATCATCGATACTGCTTCTAGACTGGCCCCAAGTCTATTTCATCATCTGTAATAAGTTTATCTGAAAGTAAAGACGAAACTTCCTTTCCCTAAGCTTTTTCTTATTGACGAAAGAAATAGACATGGGCAAGTCTACTGTTTTTAACTAGTTTAATCCTACCTTCATACGTTATACCGGAAGTCCTACAAATTCGGTATTGAGAACATGATGCACAGGAAGAAAAGAGAGCTATACAATGCAGAAAGTTTTCCTTGAAGAAGTTACGTATCCACAAAGTTCATTTCGAAGTCCTGGCATTATCAAGCTTTTCATCTATCTTGACACTAAGATATTTTGTAACTTGTGCCTGTTTTCGTTCATCTCCAATGACGGTTTTGGATGAGAGAGATTTAGTTTGTCTAGAAGGAGAGAAGACACGGTAATTTGTTTCATTTGTATTGACAAGGAGTTTGCTGGCTTTAGACATTCCAGGAATTTGCCAAATTCATGGTTTGTCGTTGTTGAGGGTTCATAATTGTTTGTAGTAAAGCTGAATATGCATGTATCTGCAAATAATCTTGGTTTGACTTTGGTAGCATATCAACCGGTTTTGTGTTGTACAGGAAAATATAAAGACCGAAGTCTTAAAGGTACAGACTGAGTTTCCGAGGTCTGTGCATTAAAAGACGGAGGGCTTTATATTTTCCTGTACAATGACAAAACTGGTTAGTATCAGTTTTTATTACCTGATAGCTTCTAATATTAGCTCATATCAATTAGTCAAACGCGCTTTCCTCCGGTCATGCCGTTTGAGTTTATTGTAAATCTCACAGGCCTAATACAGTTTCTGTAGTGACAAAAATGCATCCTTGTATCGTATTATACAAGGCTACGGGACAATCGTGGGGAAAGTGCGTTTAACCAAAAGGAGTCGCGGGATTCTGTATCGCCTAGTTTTTGAAACTGCAGTCAGGAAATAATATCAGCTATTGGCACGTATTTTCACAAGCTAGCAGAGTTTTGCGGCCCAATAACATAGCCTTATGCTATTACTGAGTACACTGTAAAAGACACATTTTGGTTTGTCTCCGAAATAACATCTTTTCAAGGAGAAGAAAACCTCGTTATAGCTAGCTTTGTTTAATCCAGCCTATTTACCAACATTCTATTGGAAGAAAGTATTGACCGGTATTGATTTGCGTATTGAACTATTATTTAGCGACATCGAAGGAATTGACTTGCACACTTCAACGCTTGGAGTTTCGCCAATTCCTGAGCTTTGCTGTTAAAGAAACTCACTTTGTTTTTAACGGACAGTTTTCACCAACTTGATGGTGTTGCTATCGGTTCATAACTAGGGTCTAGGGCAGGTTGGAGCAATATGGGTCTAAATTAAGCAAATCTCAAATAAGTAGTTGGTAAAAGAATAATAAAGTACAAACACTTTCAACCTTTTCGTTTTATTGACATTCAATGCTTCAAGTCTCCTGCCAACAAATCTCTGCTCTGATAAAGGCAATTACATATTTTAAAATAATTTCTAATTTGATCGGTAAAATAGGCCCACTTTTCCCAACGAGCGGGAAGAGTGGATGTATTTTCCGAACTTGAATAATATGGAATTTAAGAGGGTAAATGAATAAAAGGAGTAATAGAGATGTGTTCCCAACTATTGTCTATTCAATGAAATCCCAGTCTTTGAATTTGCTCGCAAGCAAGCACGAAAAGCGAAACTAACACCTTCATGCAGTGATCTGCCATTATTCCAACTTCGAAGGCAGTGATCGAATTTGACAGTAAAAATAAAAAAATTTTGCATTTAGTTTACTTCCATTTACCGGTTTTAAGACAGTTAACACACGGTGACAGCAAAGCGTTTTCAAATTTCAGACACTAAACAACGTGGCAGGATGAATATAAGTGCGAAAATGTTAAGGAATTCAAAGCTTCGTTGAATTCGATTTATGGCTGAATTCTCAGTAGGCCCATTTACCCCCATCTAACTGCTATCCAGGCATGGAATTAATACCAAAAATTAAAATTCAAGTTTGGACAATTTTATGATTTTATCATTGGAAAGAGATGCAATACTATTAAAGAAAACAAACTTTTTCAAATCTGAGTTGTGGGTCTCGAGCTAAGATTTTTTTTAATTGGCCAATGATGCTAAGTTTTGTTTTATGGCAATTTCCGACCTAATGTTTGTGGCATCGATCAACACATGCAAATTAGAATTACCATATTTCCTCAACGAGAGGGTTGATTTTCAAGAAAGTTTTTTCTTAGATACCTGCTATTTTCGGAAATGCAAATCAAGTCTTTAAAATCTTAAGATGAAATAGAATTTTTCAAAATGGGGTACGACATTTTCAAGCACAAAAATAGCGGAAAACAAAAGAATTTTGTCTATTGTAGTGAAAACAAGAAATCTGACAATATCTGACCCTTAATAAAAATCATCATAATTAGTTTTAATGCGTTGGGGGCATTTGCGCCACAGGATTCGTACAGATTCGTGGAGAAAAAATTGCACGGCAATTTGCAAATTCTAGGCCCAGTTTGGGTTTATTGAGGTTTAACATTGATTTTCCAGCAATGGTGGTGTCTCAGCAAAACAGGACAGTAACCTGTGCGACAAATGTTTATCTGAACTACTCTCAATTGTTTTCTGATGGTATTTGAGCTTGTCATCGTTAAAACTTCTGTCGGTGGTCAGTGTAGGCATTTATCGCCCTTTAACAAATCAAGTTTATCTTCAAAGACTTGAAGTTCGGAAGCAACCTTTGCAGTGAAGAGTCAAATTTTTTTAAAAGCTACCGAGGTGGATAGTGGCTCTCCCATGATTATAGTGATTGAGGAGCGGAAGGAAATCTTGTAACAACCAATGTACTCCTTGGTCTGAACAACTTCATCCCATAGTTCATCAACAAATCGCTACGCATCTGGTATTGACTCTGTGAGAGGTTTCCAGCCTACACAAATGCTGCTAGTGCACCATGAGGGATAGAAGAAATATATATTTCATTTGTAAAAGACCAAACTCCCACTTGATCTTCATTTAATGGCTCAGAAAATCAACATAACAGTGGCAGGAGAAAGCCTCTCTACGCCTTGAAATTCTTCCAAAATAGGCTGTTCAGTAAAATAATTTTTTTGAAATTAATTGAAATAAATCCAAGGCCCTGTTTATGTGAAGAAAAACACCTCACCTGCCAGACCCGGGGCTGAGAGGCGAGGTAAATTTCAGCCACTGTTTATATGAGATTTTTCACCTCACCTGTCAGCCCAGAGGTTGAGAGGCGAGGTGGAGTAAAGTCTCTCTTCCGTGAAATTAGAATGAATTGACCAATAAGAATCAACGAATAATTTCAATTTACCTCACCATACCGGTGGTGCTTCGTTTATATGGAAAAATTTCACCTCATCCAGGTGAGATCCCAACTCTGGTGAGGTGGGACTTCACTATACCGGTGGTGTTGTGTTCAACATGTAAACGCGAAATGAAAATACAAAGGATTCTATTGGAAGGTGGAATCTCACCTCTCAGCCCCGGGTCTGGCAGGTGAGGTGCTTCTCCTCATAAACAGGCCCTAAGACAAATGTTTTATGTCGAAGGGCAGCTTCTTATGTAGAAATTACGATCAAATCAGCCAGCCTTTTTTGATTCGACGAGGATGGATATTTCTAACAAAAACCTTAGTAAACCACCCACACTACCACGTATACCCATATTTCCCCACCCTACCCTACCCTTGCTAAATTTTCATGAGTCTTCTTGGAGAAGAGATACTTGAGTAACTGTCCATCTGAATTTAAACCTGTGCTGTACCGTGGGTATGTTGATGACATTGTTTGTATATTTAGAACAAACGGTCCTGTATTTTATACAGTTTCCTTGAATATATTAATCGTCAATGTCCTATTATCAAATTTAGGTATGAATTAGAGACGGAAATACTTAACCATTGTTAGATGTGCGTGTTTATCAAAATAATGATGCTTTCTCCACCAGCCTGTATAGAAAAAGGACATTTACCGGTCATTACACTGACTTTTTTAACCTAGCCCTTACTAAATTCTAGACTAATTTAATAAGAGGCTTAGTTAATCGCGCCTTTCATATTTGCTCGACTTACCGAAGTTTTCATGAAAAAATCTTCTGAATCAAGAAGATTTTAACTCATAATTGCTTTCCTACGAGCCTCATTGACCGTTATATTAATAATTTTTTGGATCGCCAATTTGGACCCAACCCACCCTTGAAGCCCAATGAACAGCCCCCCCCTTTTACTTTGCATACCTTATCTTGTGCAGAGAAGCTTGCAAATCAAGGGCCATCAAGCAATGGTATCTTAATATTCAACTCAAAGTTACTTTTCGGTCCCCAAACATCACTTTTTCGTTCAAAGAGAGCTTTCCCATTCTCATGCGCTTATCTGTTACTTACAAGTTTCAGTGTCCTGGCTGCCATGCTTTGTACCATGGTAAAACATCTCGTGATTCAATTAAGCGATACAGAGAGCACTTGGGAGTTAACAAAGCTGGTCGAAAGATAAAAGCAAGTCCATCACATTAGCCAGTAGGGCACGCCGCGTTGTTTACAGATTTCTCTGTTCTGGACAGCGCCATCGAAGAGTCTGACTTTCTTATTCACGAGAGCCTCCTTATTTTAAGGGATCGACCTGATTTCAATTCCAAACAGTCGTCTATTCCCTTAGTCCTCCTTTGATTTGCTCCAACTTTACCCACTCGAGACTTGGATCTCGGGCCACCTTACCCGTTGCAACTCAACGCATTTTCATCTTGTTTGTTCCTTGGTACACGCCATGTATCATTAAGGCCTGGTTCATTAGGTCGTTTGGGTCGTCAAAGTCGTACAGAAAGACCCAAAAGACAAAGGACTAAAACTCTGAGTCTTTGTCTTATGGGCCTTTTTGCAACGAAAGTATTTTGCGTCATTTTCGTCATGTTTAGTTTTACATTACCATTTCCTGCCTAATTTTTGCGGCATCGATGAAAATATACAACTTGAAATTACCATAAATCCTCAACGAGAAGGCCGATTTTCAAAAATTTTTTTACTTAACAGATACACATCTACTCTTTTTGAAAATGTAAGTTGAATCTTCAAAGTCTAAAGCTGAAATAGACGTTTTTAAGAATGAGGAACCATCACACACCCTGTCCTAACAACATATGCGCAATGTGTTGAGGGATGGGGACTCTGGGGGGGGGGATCAGTGACGGTAGCAATTGCTGTTTCTGTTCTCTCATCCGGGCTTCCTGTTGTTTAACATCTTTCTGCTATGCTGGCCTAACCATGGGTTGTGGGAAAAGTAGAATTTCCTATTAGATTAATCATCGTTGTAAAGAGTAAGAACTGTCAGGCCTACCTTGTGTGTTCTTGCATCAACTTAAGCTCCATTTCTTCGCAACCAACTACAAGTCCTAGAATTTCAAACAACCACCCAACACAGGCAGTCTCATTTGAAAATATGACATTGTTGAATTAATAGAATCTTTATTTATAATCAATCAAACTCCAAAATTTTGTTTTTAGCCAAGGGGGTGCTCTCTCCTCGATTAGTTTACCTATTGAGAGAGCTCCTCCTTTTAAGAAATTCCCTGCATACAAATTCCCTTATAAATTTTTATTATTTCGTTAGTTTGTATTTCTTATCGTAATTCTTTGTTTTGTAGTATGTTGTAATTATTTTAATGGCATTTGTACGTAGTGGAATTTTGAAATGAAAATGAACTGATGAACTGTTTTTCCATCCCCTCCGTTGTCCCGTCGATTTAGCATCATCCTCATCTTGGCTGGCCCAACAAGTAACATGGCCTACATTTTGTTTTCAAGAGCACGAGAGCACAGCCTCAGTTCGGCCTGTGAGCTCCTTCAATGAGAGTGCGGAGCCACAGCAGACCGGAGCTCACAGGCCGAACTGAGGCTGTGCTCTTATATTTCATATTTCAAATATTTCATATTTGAATCTTTTTAGGAGGGTAGCCCTTCGGCAGAAGCCGTTTTTCAAGGGGCCCTCCATTAAAAATTTACATACTATAAATAATCAAAATAAATCACAACTAAAATCAGATACCATAATCTAAAAGCCTATTTACAATTATACAATATATACAATAAACAAAGAAATTAACCCTTTACAGTTTTCTTAAAACCAGTTTTGGGCCTATTTTTTAATTAAAAAATCTGTCGGATGGACATTTGATACTTTGGAGCTACCGACTGCCCAAACCTTAATGTGCATGGCTGCTTGAGCTGTAATCCCGTTTAAGACATCTGTTGGTCTACAAAATAAACCTTATGGACCTGCATTCTACCATAAGGACGGATGGACTTGCAAATGGCTCTCTGTAAAGTCATTGATCTCCTTTGACCAAGGAGTCATGACATATAAAATCTTGCATGACCTCTGTCCCGAAAATCTTCGCCATAAGTTCACTGAAAGATCCATGATTTCAGAGTATAGAACCAGAAACCATGGAGATCTGCAAATTCCTAAAGTTAGGTTAGAATATGCAAAGCGAAGTTTCTACTTCTCTGGTGTCAAAAACTGGAATGATATCCCTGATAACATTCGAGAAAGAGACTCAATCGCTCGTTTTAGAACAGGACTTAAAGATTATCTTTTGAACCTTTCACAGGACCCAAACACGACCCCTTGGTAGAGCAGCAATATTCCAATTTTTTCTTTTTTCTTTTCTCATATTATTTTATAGAAATATTGTTAATAGGATATTAATTTGCTGAAAGGATCTCGTGTGTTTTAAACAATGATAAAATGAAAAATGAAATGAAAAACCTTCTCTGTCCTGTGAAAATCCAGGTTTTGCTCGTCTGTCGGACGGACTAGATAGAAAGCGAATTTTTAGTGCTTGTTTTTCAGTTGCATGTCTTTACTGCTAAACAGTATTTTCCTGTGAAGTTTTGGTATCTATGTATAGCTCAACTCTTCGGGATTGCATTTCGATCTATCTCTTTTCTTAAAATGATTATTCACATAGCATGATCATACATTAAGTGCATGCAGTCCGTCTGTCGGACGGACACTGTCGGACGGACAAAATTTTCCTATCCTTTCGGCAGCGCCTACTTCGTACTAGAGACTCATATGCCTATATAGGGCTACTTCAAGTAAAATTCAGCATAATTCCATGTTAGAATTGGTTCTCAGCTCCATATCAGCTGAAAATTTCGTTGCCATTCAGCACTGTGAAAACAAGTTCAATAATGGCACATTTTTTATCAAAAATGAGTTTTTACGCAGCAGAAATTACACCTTACGATTTTTTCGTGAAAATAATGATAAAATGAGTTACTTTCTGCCGCCTGCAAATACTGAAAACAGTTAAATTACTTTGCAACTCACAGAAAATCTGTTATTAGCAAAAATACGATTTTCTCTGAGCGTGACCAATTTCAAAATAGGCCCTTTTCTCGTGCTCTTGAAAACAAAATGTAGGCTATGTTACTTGTTGGGCCAGCCGAGATGAGGATGATGCTAAATCGACGGGACAACGGAGAGGATGGAAAAACAGAGAACACACAAGGTAGGCCTGACAGTTCTTACTCTTTACAACGATAATTAATCTAATAGGAAATTCTACTTTTCCCACAACCCATGGCCTAACATCAAATGTGATACGGTTTCGAGTCTTTATGCGTATAATCGTACGTTTTGCATTTTGTAATTATTCATTTATCTGTTAATGTTTGCATGTCTTTATGTTGATGGCCACAAAGTGATCATTGTCCTTTGCTCCTTGTGGTCCTGTCCATGTAGTGTTTGTATAGTTTGTATAGTAATTAGAAAGTATAGTAGGATGTAGATGTAACTTGTATTGTAAAATCTTAGATGAATATATAAAAAAGACATAATTCCCCAAAGTGAATAGCAAGTCCTAAAGCACGCTTAAGTTATGGCTCTTAGGTAAACATGCCCTGGAAAGTTTAGAGATTACTGATGTGTGATTTGGATGCTTCACTCTCCTTTGCAGAGGCTGTATTACCAACGCACCGAAGGCGCAACGAGATACAGCCTAAATACAGCCTCTGCAAAGGAGATTGTGGATGTCTGAATGTTTCTTGAATGGACTAAAGAATTTGTCTTGTAAATAACATGGTTGGGATTGCAAAGGCAGGACTTTGCAGGCACGATGCAAGAGACACTTGTTTGTTTTGGATTTGGAAGGGCTCTAATTTGTGTTTCTCGTTCCAGATTTACGTTGAGTTAAGCCAAGATTGTAAAGTTTTGCTGAAAGTAAACAAGGAGCATGGCATTGCTGAATGCGAGGGTACTTTTAGCAATATGCTCCCTTAATAGTTCAAAGCTGAGGGGGTTAGAGCCTCCAATATTCATCCCATCGTGCTTCCTGGCTCTTCTGGCTTCTGAAGGCAAATATTCAGTTGCTGCATGCCTGTTTTCTTTCTGAATTTCCGTTGCATATGCGGATGAGTGGTCCGACAGCAAATGATTCACTCATTGATTTCTTTTCTTGTTGCAGAGGAGATCAACAATCACGTCATTTACTACCTGCATTACGATAGTCTATCTTTAGAGCGGCGCGACTGGATTGAAACTGGACAAACATGATATGACTGGTTTTGGTCCTTGTTCAGACGTGTATAGACAATAGCTGCATTAAAAAGTGCTGTGTGCAATAAATGCCACGACCGCAATGTTGAAAAAGCTGCTTTGTTCAAAACTTTGGCAAAGCAGTATGGGTCCTGACATAAAAGGAAAAAATGTCTACTGGAACTTTGCCATACCATCTCATAGCTTCGCGTCAATACGTAACGCTGGCAAAAAAGACCTTTTAGTCGCGGGGCCGACGCCCACCCTCTCAAAAATGACTTACTTCCTGCAAAAAAACAAATGATTTGGAAAAGAAACTTAGCTAGAAATCAGTTAGTTAGTGACTGTGACGTTTTGCAAAATGAAAATAAGCTGCACTAACATGGATTGTAATGAGACTAAATAATAAGCATTTCTGGTTCTTTGATATTACAAGATGCCTTTGGCCCCTTCCGTCCACCAATCTCGTGACCGCTCATTCTTGCTGTCAGTCCAGTTCTGCTGGCATCACATCACATAATCAATGTCGTTCCCCATCCCCGTCTCAAGACAATAACAAAACAAGACCACAGTCTTTTGAAAGACAAATACGTACGTATTCAATTGTATTCCATAGAATAAGAGACAGTTTAAGAACGTTTTGTTGGCACCTTCTATGACGTGTTCATGATTGTGTGACGATAATGCCATATCTCAAAGTACATTTCCATAGACCGAAATTGCAAGCTTCGATTCAACCCATTTAGATGCTGCAGCTTCGCCGCAAATACTTTCCAAAAACCTTCCTTAACAATGTTGCTTGTTACCTTGTTGCTTGGACAAGTTAAGGCTTAAATCCTTGCTGCTTGCCAGAAAGGCAGTGTGTCACGTCTCTGATTGGCCGTGACAAAGTCAGAGCTCAACACAACGGATTTCTTTGTCCGTCTGCGTATTTGAAACAACGGAGGGCTAATCTTCTTGACTTTCTACGGCCATAGAAAGTCAGAGGATTAGCAGCCATTCAAATTCCCTATTCTTTGTATTGTCCAAATTACCCAATCAAATGCGTGTCAGACTGCCTTGAAATCATTGTGCCTCGAGAATATCAGCCAATGAAATCGTCACTTTCTAACCCTTTGAGACAAGATCCGTTTCAAAACCTGGTATGGCCCCACCACTTGAGCGTCATGACAAGGGGTCGCAGACTCGATCAGTGCTTAGCTACTTCTGCGATCCCAGCGCTTGGCGCTAAAAGCCGCAACTTCACACTCAACTTCACCTTCATCCTTCTGAAACGTGAAATGGATGCTAAATTATTGCAGTTACTTAAAATACTTCTGATAAATCGGTTACAGAGATATCCATCCAGAGTTTTTCACATATTTTAGGTACAGCTCATTTGAGGCCGGAGCGGCGACCGTTTTCTGGTCGAAAAATGTTGACCTTCGTTGAAATATCGACAGAAATCGCTATAAATGAGATGGGGAGACCGGAGCTAGTTATAACACTTTTCAGAAAAATGATTTATTCATGGGTATGATTTTCGGAACGATTTCCGGATCTATGGGTATACCTTTGAGAAACTTCTCCGGATTTATAGGAGGTACTTTTACGATTTGAATGGCACAACCCCGGATCTTGGAATGTCAAGTGACCCCCCGGGGCAATTTGTAACAGGTATCAGAGCAACTTGTAAAAAAACAAGATGAGCAGTGAATAAAGTCTGTCTGTTAGTATTATCTTAGTCTTTACGTCAAAAGAACTTAAAACCAAGTAGAATATGATATAAAAACAAAACTTTGGTGAAGTACATTTCATTCAGTAAACACGTTCTTTTTAAAGAAACAAGGATCAGGCCATAGTACTAAGAGTTTATGAATTTGGAATAAAACTTTGTTCATTTTAATACCAAAATTTTCTGCATTTATTTCGTATTTTTTGAATGCAGAATTATCAATGTGGTCGCTAACACTGCTGCAGATATGTTTATCGACATTTAAAGCATCATAAAGAAATAAAAAGTGTTCTGTTCACATAAATGGTTTGTTAATATTGCTTAAGAATAAAGGCTCAACGATAAATTTGCTATGATATCCATGCTTTTAACATTAAAAAATTTCTTAATACATCTCAGAATGGTACTAGAGCTTCTTAAAATTTTGGCCATCCTAGCATTACATATTTTTTTTACAAGAAACTTGGATCAGGCCATAGAACTAAAACCTTTATAATTTCACATGAAATTTTTGTCCATTTTGGTACTAAAAGTTTCTTAATTGGTTTCTTATTTTTCTGAATGCAGAATTAGCAATGTAGTCGCTAACACTGCGGCAGATATGTTTCTTGATCTTTAAAACATCATAAAGGAATGAACAATGTTCTGTTATGTTGAAAACACAAATGGTTAGATAATATTGCTCAAGAAAGAAGGTTCAACCATCTATTCGCTATAAAATCCATGCTTTTAACTTTGAAAAGTTTCTTAGTACTTCTCAGACATAGTACTAGAGTTTCTTAAAATTTTGGCCATCTTAGAGCTAGTTTCTTATAAACCAGTTTCTTATAAAAAAATGTGTAGTTAGCCTAAGCTGAGACCCTTTATTCAAAAGAAGACCTTCTCCCTTGAATAACGGCTCTACTCGTTAGGCTACTAGTTTCTAAAAACCAATTTCCTATAAAAACCTCCATATTACTGCATTATTTTCACAACAAATGTCCTAGCTGCTATCGATAATCTCAAGATCTTGGAAATCACCTGCTCAATGTACCAGTTTTACTCGATTCATTTCACTCTCGGTAAATTCTAATTCTATACCAAGCAAGCATAAGTTCCCGGTGGGTGCAAAGTTGATGAAGACATGACACCACGCTTATCCATGATTTCGCTGAGAAAGGGTCATATTTGTTTTACAGGAAGCTACAGTTTCTCAATACAGAGATGTCAGTAAAGTGAATCGCAATTAAAGGCAGTGTGTCCATATATAATTAAGTTGCATGCACGAACCATGAAACTGCTGACACTTTGCTGATATGCATGTAACTGTTCGAGGATTTGATTGGTTAAGAGCCGGCTGCGTTAAACCGATCACACGAAAACAAGAGCCTCATACCAGCAATAGCGGAATGGCAGCTAAGCAAGCTTCAACCAAGCCAACGTCTTTGATGCTTGGCAATGATAATGACGATACACAGTTGGCTTTCAAAAATATTTTATGGCAGGAGGGATGAACAGAGATAGGAAAACAATATCGAGATAACGAAAGTATTCCCAGTAACAACACAGGCGGACGGAAGTGGTAGACTCTGGGTGTGTGGCGATGCGAAAACAAAGTCAGGGCCTAAGCCTAAACAACTTGTCACATGAAAACGCGACAAAAGATCACATGTTTCCGAATACCCCCCTTGAAGCCTTCTTCTTACATGGACACACTGCCTTTACAGGCAGTCTGTCCCCTTGATAAATGAAAACAGATGGATAAAGATCTCTATTGAATATTCCACAAATTTGCGATAATCTCCTTTATTCGATGGAGGCAGGGTCCTTCCTATGTAATTTTCATGGCCATGAAAAATCCTGGTAGGTCAACTCAAGAGGTCCAAGTGTAACCATGCTTGTCCGGCAGCTTTTCATGTTAAGCCTTTTCTCTGATTTTATTTGCAAGAATCAACCAACTTTACGGGCTCTTCTATGACAAATTTGGGAAATATTGCTCCTTTTCCAGGAAGTTTCTGACAAGTGTGTAGGCCTACGTTAGAGCATATCAAGTGGGGTGAGAAATGCCCTGGTGAACATATATAAAAGAGGCTTTTTGAGGTTTTGAAAGCAAGTTTGATGAAAGAATCTTTAGGGAAGACGAAAGTGGTGTTCATGTACGTAGGGCATGTACTGTAAAGAACAAAAGCATTCCCTCTTTTCTTCGTTTCTCTGTCCTAGATTCACTTGATATTCTACCCCCTTTCTCAGAGATTTTATATAGATACGCATGGTTTCACTTTGACCTGTAAAGTTGACATACCGGATGAAAAATATGCTTGAATGACTTTGCTTTGTTTGGATCAAGCAAATTATCGAGGGGACAGACCGCCTTTAAGTGAAACAATCGCAAGCCCTTCCTCTCAGAACCAATATTTGTAGTGTAGAAGCCTCTTCAGGATTCAGTGATACTTCCTTAAAAGGGAATTACCTTTGAAAAGTTTCCGTGATAATGGTCTTGTCGCCGACTGCACGTTTTTTTGTTATCAGAAACTGCTTTATAAGAAACTAGTACGAAGATGGCAAAAATTTTAAGAAACTCTAGTACTATGTCTGAGAAGTACTAAGAAACATTTTAAAGTTAAAAGCATGAATATAATAGCATAGATCGTTGAACCCCTTATTCTTGAGCAATATTACCTACACAGTTGTGTTTTCAATATAACAGAACACTGCTTATTCCTTTACGATGCTTTAAATGTCAAGAAACATATCTGCCTCAGTCTTAGCGACCACATTGATAATTCTGCATTCAAAAAATAAGAAACCAATTAAGAAACTTTTAGTACTAAAATGGACAAAATTTCATGTGAAATTAAGAAATTTTTACTACTATGGCCTGATCCAAGTTTCTTATAAAAAAACGTGTAGAAAGTCAGAGAAAAGGGTATCCTGTGAAATGGTATTGGCGAGCGTAGTGTACCTTTTTTATGAAATTGCACCCATCGGGCATAGGTTCCAAATCTGTGAGAAAGTTGGTGTAAAATTCAATGACATATCTCTTTGAACTGAGGGGCTTCAAAGAAACGTTAGCTTTTTTGCTATGATTCCTGCACTATTGTTGATCTTTTCTGGAATCTTTAATATTTTCAAACTCAGAGTGTTTATGTTCTTTTTGTAAAAATTCAAGACAACTTTCAAAAAATTTCAAACTGTCTTAATTTCTAAACTTTTTGATGCAACATGAAACAATTTCCAACTTACTTACCAACACAGCCGCCGAAAAGGGGGCAGGAGGAACAATTTGCCCCAGTGCCTCAGGGTGGACCTCAAAATTGAAGATTCTTTAAGCTCTAACGGCGGAAAATGTTCTGAAATGCATTTTAAGCTAATCTGAAGGCCCTGATCGAAAAATATTCCGTAAAAGCAATTCGCAAGTGTTTCGTTCAAACCATATGAAATGGTTCTATAAAAAAATCTGCGATGCAAGACTTTTCTGACACAGTGTCAAAGTTCTTCAGCGTTGTTCTTTGAATCGAAGAGACAGTGCGAGCAAAAAATATGGACCAAAGGAAAGTTTTTGCAACCAACAAATGCTTGTTTCTTGTCAAATTCTGCAGCATCACAAAAGGCAAACGAAGTCAAACTGAAAACTTGGTCATTTCTTAGTGAATTATTGAGCTTAAGAATTTTACCAGAACTTTATCAGTGCAATGGAACGGGTTTTAAGAGAGGAAATGGTTAGGCCCAAATGACGTCTCTGCTAGAAATCATTGAAAATTGCCACAAATTCTGAGATATACGAGAACGAAATGATTTCGACTCATTGCTCAGGTCAGTTGACAAAATTGCAGAAGTTCTGGTCTCCCTATCTAGTTGTAGCGATTTCTATTGATATTTCAACGAAGGTCAATACTTTTCGACAGGAAAATGAACGCCGCTCAGGCCCCAAACAAGCTATGTACCTGAACATGTAAAGAACTCTGGACGGATATCTCTGAAACCGATTCATCACAAAATATTTCAAATTACTGCAATCAATTTTTTAGCATCCATTTCACTTCTCGTAAGGGTACTTGAAAAGTCACATTAAACGACAAGAGCCCGAGAAGGCTTGAAGCGACGATGTCATTGGCTGACCTTCATGAGGTTTAATCATTTCTTCGTGCTCTGGGAAACAGTAAGGATTTGAGCATTGTCTTTGCAGTTGCTTACTTAGCGTTATCTTGCAAACCGTAGCTGCTAATCTGCTGACCCAATGGCCAAATGTTAGGGCTTTCAATGGGGTTTGTGACTAGCGTATGACGGAAGAATACCACAGCCTGCAAGGTTGGTTCTGTTAGTCACTGAAATTTTTATCTGCAAAGCTTGCTGTTATCCGAAGACTTCCGAACTTTCAAGTGAAAAAGACAGTTTGAAGGTGTACCTCTAAACCCAATTCGATTTCCTGTGATAACAAAATAAACAAAGTAAAGATTGAAACGCTAATCGAATTCAAGTGATTGTAGTAACTTTTTGGCAAAGCTCGAAAAACTTCTAACCTTGAAACGCAAGGAATGTCAAGTAAAAATTTGTCTGGTTGATGTGACGTCAAAACGGCAATGCAACAAGACGCCAACAGCATACACATAATCACATGAGACCCGACAAGAAACTCATATCGGCATGACATTTCATGCTGACACGAGACTCATATCGGGTGCTAGTCTGACCAACTGTTGTGTTTACCTGATGTCGAGGTGACATGAAACTGTTATGCCAGCATGAAGACTTCAGCTCGCTTTTTCATGCCGGGGGCACGAAAAGTCATGCCGGTATGAAGATCACTTGTAAACATATTTTGCGCATATCGGAGCGATTTGAAAACTAAATCGCCTTCGTTTTCTTTCTCAAAAATCCACGCAAAATCACGTTAAAGATGAATTACGTATGTCGAAACTTTGATATCGAGTCGACACCAGGCCTCAAGTGAACAGGATTACATCTTTTATTACAAAGGTCACTTTGTTATCTAAGTCTCAACTTTTCATGCCTGCATGAGTGTATGTCGCCGTAAGTTTCATGTCAAAAAGGTTAAATTGACTGTGGGTGCTGGCATGCTGCCTAGGTGAGAGATGGGCTGTCTAGGTGAAGGATGGGTTTCGTCCTTTCGTTTGTTGGAATGTCAGTATCTGTGCATCAGCATTCAATAAAATTGATATAATACAATCATATAGCAGCTATCATTCCTATCGTCTATACAGTTCCACACCAAACCATCCAAATACTCCCATAGTGCATTACTTCCATCGTCACTGTGCCGTCCAGTTGCCATGTGATGGTACAAAACTGATGGAAGTATACGATATAAAAGGGTTAGACCCATAGACCCATAGCATGGTTTGGATTTGGTGTGGTACTATACCAGTCCCTTTCTTGTCTTTTAATTACTTGTATGTTGTTTCTTTTATTGTTTTGCTTTGCATTGCTCCTTGTATTGCTGTTTTTCTAGTTTTGAAGTTGTAGCTTTTGTAAAATTGTAAGTGCCGTTCTTGGTGTAGGCCAGATGACCTTGTGTCTTCTTAAACCATGAGCAGTACAGTATTAATGTATTTAGAGTGGCTTAGTTTTAATGTATTTTGAATGGAAAAAGTTTTATGTCAGGTCTCATCTTAAGGGTCTCTCTGTCTTGTATTCTATCTCAAAGGAAAGGATAAACAGTAATTGCCGGTGAAAGCAAAACTAACGAAACGATTGTATGAACATGTCCTCCTTGAAAGCAACACAGAATTCAATTCCATAAAGTTGGAAAAAACTTGCTTCTTCGACGATAATATCTTCAACAGTGCCCTATTGTACTTGTAGGTAATATACGAACCAACATTCTAGCAGATTTTTGCTCCTGGCCCATGGACGGAAAACTCAGAAGCCTCATTTTCAAGGACCAATCAAACAGCCAATATGCGAAAAAGACAACAGAAACCTGTGAAGATTTCTAGATTTTACCTCTCTTCATAAAACGCAACCAGGAAAAAAACAGCTGAAAATTTTCCCATAGAGATCTACTCACCAGATGTTTGGGTATCCAGTTTTGGATGCCGGTTAAGATACGTCACGGATTCATGGAGATATAGTATTTCCAATAGACCTTTTAGTTATTCTGAAAAGGAATGTGGATCGAACGATATTTCATTACATTCTATTGAATTTTCGAATGTGCACAATTGCGATCGAAGCTCTAACGCCATTCAATCGAGCCTCACGTATAAAAATGTATAAAAATATTGCTCGATCCAGGCCCTTTCGTAGAATAGCTAAAATGTTTATTGACTAAATCGACCGAAGCTTGTTGAGGCCTGTTTACGCCACTTCAAGTCAGGTGATCAAGCCTCTTGATAAAGCCTCCTTTCAATTTTATAACTTATTTCGCGACATAAACCTTTTGCCATGAATGCCAAAAGTAGCACAATACAGGAATTCCCACAGAATATTGCCATAAGAATTGAAATGCGTAAACAAATCTTAGCTAATTTGTCCAGTTCACATAGAGAAATCTTAGGGCCATTAAATCTCAAACATACGAAGCTGTGATGGAAGTCCAATGACAGGAACAATGGGAAACAAAAAATATTTGGAAATTTAGTATCGCTATTACAACAATCACTGTTGTTATTGCTATTGTGTCTCATCCACAATTTCTAATGTTTCAGGTTCAGTGCGAGGTCACTTTTGGAAAGGCCATAACTCCTCCGGGTGAGTCAAAAAAGCCTGGCTTTTGAAAGGCTACTGCTCCCTGAGTATATAAGGAATGCGCGGCGCCTGCACTTCAGTTATTTTTTTGACCTCATGCTTGTCCGCAATTTCTCTGAGAAAGGGGTATGAATTCAAATTCTATCTAGGACATAGAATTCAAAAAGGGGTCATGTTTTGGAAAGAGTAGTCAGAGATTCCCAGGAATAGGGTACCAAATTTTGTGTGCAGGCGTGCATAAACATGGGAACATGGGAACAAATTCCCAGGCAGCTTTTCCCAAAGTAATATTTTGCAGGCAGTTTTTTTAAAATAGATCTTTATGAAAAGCAATCGTAATAAGTTTCCAAACCAATACTTTGCACCTTATCAAATGTAATTGCAGTAAGTTGATGAATAACAGCACAAAAATTTTGACACATTGCTTTGTCCAAGATAAAATGCAGAAGAGGCTTGGCAAAAGATTTCACCAGTTGGCAAAACTACAAAGGTCTTATGAAGAAGATCCTTTTTGACAAATGAATCAAATGACCGATTTCGATGGTAAAGGTTTATGATCTAAGTTAGACTCTTGGCTGGGTGCAAAAAAATTTAGTTCATGACAATCAGGTGGCTAAATGCGATATCACAATCCGCTAAACGCCCAACGTTTTTTCAAACTCACCCAGCTTATATAATGTTTACAGCATTACTGTTTATTGCGTTGATATAGTTCTGTAAATTGTTTATTGAATCTTTTGTGACATTGTTGCTGTCCATTTGCTATTTAGCATGTTCTGTTGTTGAATATAGAATGATTAATCGTTTTGTTGTTCAATGAGTTAAAACTTACTGTTTGATGCCTGCATGCTTACTGGCTCTGGTAACAGGATTCCAGTGATGGATTTAGGGGGTACAGCTGGGGCCAACTGCCCCTTCCTTATGATGACACAGCTTGGCGCTCCACTTTCGGCAAGAAGGGCGCCCCTTATTCTGACCCAAATTTACTCTTTTTTTCGTGTTTCGTTCTGAGTGTGGGAAGCATATAAATTAAGGCATCATTCAATTGAAAAACCAGAGATTTATTCCTGAACAAAGGCCCAAAATTTCTACGCGCCTTCGGCGCACCTTTTTCACTATATTTTTGGCACCCACTCTGCAAATTGCCCCCTTCAACTTCGGGCTGGATCCGCCCCTGTAGGCTTCTCTACCATAGTTGTAAAAAATTGCTATGCAGGCAGGTTTTCAAAGATTTCTACCATTCCCAGGCAGTTTTGAACTTTATGCAGGCCTGTTTGTTTGTGATGTGACTTACATGGTAAATTTCAAGCATAATTGTATTGTAACACTGCACTGAGCTTAGATCATTCAGTATCAGAGGTCACACCTGCAATATCTGATTTCAGCCATCTTATTCTTTGGAAAAAAACGGTCAGTTTTTAATCTTTTTTTGAGCTATAACATAACACAAAAGTTTGATCTTAAACCGAAGTGAAGTTGAAGTTTTGAATGTTGATCAAAATAATTCACACCATATTTACCAAAGTCTTCACCCTTCAACTCAGCAGACCCCATTTCATTAAAGTTTTGAGGGCTCATCCAGTCCCAGTTAAATCAATGATCAGTTAAATGATGAGCCAAATCTATAGAAATGGGGGTAGTAGTTCTCAGTTTGGTAAAATTTGATCTTACCCGCCAGTTGATTGCATCACCTTGCTGCCTCTCTTCTGTCTATCAGCTCAACATTCATTTGTATTTTGTAATTCGTTTGGGCATACCTAGTTTTTATTTTCTGTCACAAGAGAAGTGATTTTAGGCTAGGCCATCATGGTGTTGTGTTGTTGCTGTTGTTGTTTCATCATACAACAGCGCCAACACAATACCATGACTGCCTTTTTTGGGCAGATGAAAGTAGCATGAAAGTTGATCTCAAAGAGAGAAAAGAGGAGAGCAATGTGAAACAATTAGATTAACTGGCGGGTAAGATTGAATTTTGTAGGATTTAGAACTACTAATGACCTGTTCTCCACCATCCCTTTCTGTTGGAAAAATATGATTTCTATTTTATTTGCAAGCTGGACATGTTATGTAAGTTAACTACAACAAGGTGTACATGAAAAATGTAATGACTGATGTATGAGGTTCTTGATAAGTGTTTGTTGGATAGAGCTATAGTTCCATATTTGGTACAGTAAGTAGGTCTGTATGCATGGTCCAAAAGTAGGCAAAAATAAATTCATTGCAGTTCCAGGGTAGGCAAGGGGTGTGCACATATCATAAACACAACAACAGCAATAGATGTATTTGTTTTTGGTGATGTGTGGCTTTGTGATATGATCATTTAAACCACACAATGATCAGTAGGAATCAAATTCATCTTTCAATATTGAAAGGTTGCTTTACACATCATGTTTGGTTCTATTGTTTATGCGACCTACTATATGATGGATGTAATTTGTTGCATTTTGAAACTATGGTGATATTCAGTTCTTATTCAGTTCAGATTCATTTCTTTATATTCCCTCATCCTATCTAATGATTGATGTCAGGGTGCTCACAATCAATGTTAAATTTGGAATGTGTTACAAAATCACTGTTTCTTGGATGTCAGTGAATGTATGGAAAAGGGGGTGATTTTTTCTCTCACAAAATCAGAGAAAAGGGGGTAATTTGAAAATTTCTGTCAGAGATAGGGGGTATGAAATGAATTCTATGGACAAGCATGAGGTACATCTGATAGTGGGAGTGCAGGCGTCAGGAAGGAATGATATTTTGCAGTATCTGATTGAAAAACTAACATGTTCAATTATTTTTAGAATTTTTCCTCGCTAAAATCGATAACTCCGTTCAGACTCTGAAAGCAATTTTCTAAAAAAAATTCTTTGGAGAAACCTTGAAAAACGTGCTAAAATTACAAGCAAGTTTCCCTAATGTGTTTACCTGGCAGCAATGACTTTCAGCACGCTTTAGCACGTACTTTCCTCTTGACGGGTTGAAAAGTCTTGTGAATAACTTATTCAGGGGGATTCCATTCTCCCAAGGAGACAAAATACATGAACACATCCAAGTGTTATTAGTGCTAGGAAGGAGAACAAAGGGAAATCTTGCTTGCTGTTTTCACTCATTTTTGCAGCTTTTCGAGAGGGGCTCTCTGCAGAAAATTTCCTATTTCGACGGGAAGGAATGCCCGATTAAAGCTGGGTAAATTACTGAACCTAATTTGACAATCTTCACAGGTTTCTTGTGGTTTCTTCGATTCTTCGTCATCTGATTAGTTCACGAAAATGAGGCCGTTGAGATTTCTGGCCATGGTCCAGGAGCAAAAATCGGCTGAAACATTTGACTCCCATCTTATCATAGGTCAGTCGTTGTTTCGGTAAAGGCAACCTTCCTATCTGTCCGCGATAGTTTTCAAATGAGTGGCGTTTCAGCTTTTAAACTGATTAATTTCGATAAATAAAGAAGAAATTTTCAAAACGCCGCCAGTGCGACGCTATGTTTCGTAGTGTCTTCACTTACCTCAACTATCCAACACTGATTTTCGATTAGACTCTATGCATGTCGCAGTTCGCTTTTTGACTAAACTGATACTGTTAGCCCTACGACTCACTTCCCTACGTTAGTAGAAACAGACTAAGCCCGTACTGATTCAATAAGGCTGAGACAGTTGGGCCTAAGACTGCGTTCACATGATGCCTGTACATTTTGAAAACGGTGAAAATGTGACGGCTGCAAAATTTGAGCTAGCGTTCACACGATACCGGAACGATTTGAAAACGGTAAGAAATTAGACGGCAAAAACTCGTCGCAAGACTTTGATGCCAAAGAAGTGTACCTACACCCCAAGAATCGATCTGTCTCGTTCCAAAAGTGTCTAAAATGTTCTATTTTTCATCATTTCAGGTGTTTACACGATGCCGTTTCCAAAATGTGCCCGTTAGAGTTCCATTTTCAAAATCCACCGTTTTCAAAATTTGCCGGCAAAAAATGTGCCGTTTTCGTGTTAACGGGAGGCCTATCCGTCACATTTTTCACCGTTTCCAAAATGTGCCGGCATCGTGTGAACGCAGTCTAAATCACCTGCTATTTTTTCTCAAACCACCGAGGGTAGAACGCCACGGAAAGCAGTTTTCCAGAACTGTTGTAATATAAAATAAGTTAGCAGTTCTTAGGTGAATGTTTCTCCAAGCCATAATTGCAAAAACAAAACCATATTCTGATTAGCACAAATGGACGACAAAAAGTTGTTGCCGACTGAGATTTTGTCACTTCTCAAGCCTGATTTCCACGAGGCTGAATATTCCGTTCGTAACGACTTTTTCCAGCCATCTGATTGGCTTGCGGAAGAGACCTCGCTCACAAGCAAAAAAAACCACTCAACTTTCTAGCAGAATCGTGCTTGCGAGCAAAGAAGGCTTTTGTGAGAGGAATTGTTCCCCTAATGGCAACTTGACTTTAGACCTACAGAGAAATAAGACTCTCACTGGAGCGACAACAACAACATCAATCTATTTCAATGAGATGATGTGAAATGAGCATGAGCCAAGGGCCAGGGTACTTGTGACGCGAGGCTAATTTTAAAGCACGAATTGGTATAAAGTCATGTGACATGGCACGTATGAATAAACTAACCTTGAAGTTTGTGCTTTTCAACGAAGTCTAGCTTTTGAATGCAGGATGTGCTCAACAAATCTGCCAACTTTCCAAGCCGTACTCTGCAATAAAAATTTAAACATAGTACTGAAAAATCAGAACAGTTAGAGTTTTCGAAACAAAAAATTACAATCTGAAGTTCGAATCAAATTTCATTTTGATAGTCCATAAACATTGTAACTCTTCCTCCATTCACCCGAGAACTGATATCCTAAAAAGTGGTTGAAAACTATTTACCTTGCTGCAAAGCTATTTCAAACTCAATTTATCTCCGCTATGGTTTATCAAATTTTTCATGTGCCAGGTTTCAAAGCACTATTGCCAAATGCATATGGAAAGCAAAGGAACACTGTCTCTTGACACCTTGTCTTCTTTTCGCAGTCCATTCGTCCTTACTCAGCATCGCCTAGTTCCTTTCTTTATGTTCCTTTCATTTTCTTTGTCCTTTTTTTCCTAACTTCTATCCTTTTCTTTCTTTATTTGGCTTGTTCTTTTCTTGCCCATTCTTCCTTCACGATTAATTAGCGTTTTGCGACGACGTTTCACGGCTTCGTGCACCCTTTCGACCTCTGATCCTTACACTTTCCTCGTTGCTGAGTGAATAAAAATAGGCGTTGCTACTAAAATTTGGTGAACAATTCCTCAATATCCCATTGTTCTAATTAAATTTTGCTCTGGCTGTGGGACCATCATGTTTCCTGAAGCCCTTCCAATCTTTCAGATTTCCAATTTGCATCACTTCGCTTTCTTTTTCCGATGTTTTCTATTCAACAAGTAGCTAACTTGGACAGACTTTATGAGTCTAAGTTTCCGCATAAAATCAAATGATTTTAATGGCTTCAAACTGAGACATAAAAATTGAGCTATTTTAATGGCTTCCAGCCTAATTCCCATATCCTAGAAGGAGTCAGCCAACTTCTGCCTGCCGCAAGTACTGACGTCGAAACAAGACTGGTTGAGACTCACGAAAATACAGCTTCAAAAGACAGACTAACTAGGCCAAATGAACTAAATTAATACGCTGACGGTAAAAGGGGTAGTTATAATGGTAGAAAAATCCTAGATCATGAACTGTTAAATCAATGTTCTGTAATCTCAAGAAATCTAGTTTAAACACCTGTACGAAAGAAAATCTGTTCATCAAGATTTTTACGCAATATACTCACAATTGTGGTCAAGCCCAGTTTATCCAAAGTTTACTCATTTTTACCAATGTAAACCCTACAATGTTTCAACAAAAAGCACCACCTATTCGTCCAGTATCCCAGGCGTCTACTCCAATCCCTGAGCTGAACAAAACAAGCTTGACATCTTTATGTCGTTACGCTATTGTAGCTGCAACTTAAAGGACAAGTCTAGGGTTGGTATAATTGTTGATTATTCAAGAGATTACACTGTTGTGAATGGTGTGTAGTATTTTTTCAATGTTTTTCTCCTTTAATCTGCGAACCTACATATTTCAATCTGCTAAGTAGTGCGAAATGACGTCATTTTGTATGACGCCACTTCACTTTGACCTGAATGAGGCTGCCAAATGTACAAATGCAAAATGGCGAGGGTATTTGGCCTAACTTACGAAGATTAATCATCGAATTTATGAAAGCTCAAGGCTTGAAAACTTGGAAACAACTCACGACTGGTGTTCAGTAGTTGGCAAGGTTGCTTTTTAACAGTAATTTTATCAATCACGGACTTGTCCTTTAAATCTCTCTTTTCCTTACTATTTGACCAGATCGCACTTGTGGCACTACTTCACACATAACTTTCTTATGTGCACACAATATTTAACGTGTAGCAAACGCATAATCCACACATAATCATACACAACAACACAACGATGCTTCATAATAAACCTTGCGGCCATTTAAAATCAAATCAAAATCTGTATGTTTAAAATCTTCGTCTGTGAAAGAAGGTGTCATATTGCACTGTCAAAATACACCACATTTAGGAGGGACAGTAGAACACTTTTGTGGCAAAATCACATTTCTACTTAAGCACTTTTTAACAGTTTTTTGTAAAAAAATATTTACTTTGCAGAATGATAAGCTTTTGGAGAGAGATAGGAAAAAAATCAGTTGACACCACGTAGATGTTGATAGGACAAGTTTGAGAATTTCACTTCTTGGTGTAGTTTTCCATTGAATTGCCCTATATATATAGATATATATGTATTAGACATAAAAATAAGTGAGACAAAAACAAATCCTAAATCTCTGATAGCAGCAGACCCCAAAGCACCAGCACCTACCGGGCGTCCTAGAAAAAACGCAACAGATTTGAAAAATTCTGATGGAAGCTGTTTCATATTTATTATCAAGCGATTATATTCATTGAAATCTACAATAATTAGAATAATTGTTGATACATTTTCCAGAATTTTTGGCGACTTAGTTGCACAGTTAAAATCAGCAAACGGCAAATTGCCCCTAGGTCAAAACCAGAGCTGCTGCATTAGCAATGGTGAATCATATTGTAATATTTCCTAAGTCCAATTATAAAAGATGATAGTTCAACCAATTGCCGAAGATTACTGGGCAAGCACGCAAACACACAAGTTGATTGATCATTTGTTTGTTTAGTTGATTGCACAGACACTTGTTTGAAGATTTCGGTCAAGGCACAATTGCATTTCTAAAATGACTAGGCCATTATTAGAGTTAGACTTTCAATTGGAAATGAACACTGAGAGCTCCCTCGAAACTAAGATAACTTATCAATCACTAAGGGATCCCTTTGTCACAGGGTCTTGATCAAATTGTGGGGTTGTCTGTAATCCTGTGAAGTTGCATATAATGCCAGGCTTGTAATTTTGCAGTATACTTTGCACCACTACCTGCAGCTCTGGTTTTGCCCTGACAGCAAATTTAAAGTTTGTTGATTTATAACTCTGCAATCAGGTCACCAAAAATTCTGAAAAACATATCAAAATTTAATCTAATCATTGTAGATCTAAAGAAAATAATTATTGGTTTTTCAATTTGAAACAGCTTGTGTAAGAAGTTTTCACATCTGTTACGCTTTTTTTCTGGACACCCAGTACCACCCCTAGGCGACACAAAAACCAAGAGCGAACAGCGATCGAAATCATGACTGCCATTATACTGTAGATGCCAGGTCAGACATTCGAGAATTTCAAACAATACATACATACCTTACACCAAAGGAATACCCACACTTGATTCTTAACAGAAATTTACCCACTGTTGAATTGATGTTATCCTCTGTGGGAAACAAGAAAACGTGTAAGCTTCTTTAAAAGTTACGTGAGATTCCTCAGATTTATAATTCTCCTGCCCTAAGCTAGCAGTTACTTGTCTGAGTCAGACAA
The DNA here is from genome assembly GCA_964019985.1 of Aurelia sp. 4 Dawson et al 2005. Lineage (NCBI taxonomy): Eukaryota > Metazoa > Cnidaria > Scyphozoa > Semaeostomeae > Ulmaridae > Aurelia > Aurelia sp. 4 Dawson et al 2005. The sequence goes on from OZ026492.1 coordinate 17,518,378, forward strand.
AAAGGTTTCCAGTTCTAAGATTCTAAGATGAACCATTTCCAACAAATTAAAATTTTCATGTCCTAATTTAGAAGTTATCAAAGTGCTTATATTCAAGTTAATTAGTTGTTTATTTGTCTTCAAGTTAGCCATCGAGCATTTGTTTAAAGGCTATTTCCGATTGACTTGAGCTAAATACTTCACACTAGCCGTGATCAAATATGTTACCTTTTTTCTGCAACACCTGGTATCTTACCTGCAATCTGTAAGCTATGCAATGACGAGGGTAGAAAGGGAAACTCACCTAAGATTGCGTGCGTAATTGGAATGACCAACGTTGGTCTTCCTAGCATCCTCCAATTCGCTCTTAGATATTCAATCTCTGTTTTGAAAGCATCAACCAATAACTCGTTGTCCAGACACAGGTAGAACTGAAGGTAATCTAAAAACTGTAAGCAGAGATACAAAATTAGTAATTGCTTGGGATACTGTGAGCTCGCTCTTTTGCAAATTTCGAAAACCAACTCGTTGAAGGGCAGCCCTGCTTAAAAGAATAAGATATGAAATAAATATGAAATATGATATGTAATAAATCCCAATGGAAAGACGTTAATTTTAATAGGTTCACTGATCGGTGGAGTAGGTGAAGATCTTTGGGACCTGAGCAAATACACCACTTCAGTTAGGCAGCCTCGTTTTGGAAATTCGTCTAAATTTCTTGGAGCTCAAAATCAGATTTAGCACCTGATCTTTAGCCAAGTTTCATGTTTTTAAAACTACTCGCAATTGTGATTTTGATATTATGACAATGTAAAATTCAAAGGTTGACAAGGGCTTTGACCGTGAAACATCCTTCGGGGTGAAACTTTACATCCTGAGTCATTTGCATGGTCAAATCCCTTAGAGGTTTCCAAACTTAAAATCGTCATGAAATGGACATTAGGGCCGCTAGCAACACGAAAACTCGTAAGTAGGCTAAAATTTGGGTGATAAATTCGAAATTGGCCTCTAAATTTTCATATGAAGTGGTGTATTCACAAATGTGTCGGATTTCCTTGTCGGAATCGACGCCAATCAAGGACCGACGCCACCGGATGGCTTCGAGTTACGATGTTTGTCCTGCCTTAACCATTATCTCCTTTGTGGCTCAGATGAAGACTCATAATGTTACTAGACTTGAGACCATTTACACGAAACCAAACAAGAATCTTAGGGGGGGGGGCATGAACTCATGCCGGCATGCATGAAGGTTGGAGAAAACACATTCATGTTTAGATTAGACCCGATATTAATCCAATATCAAATTTTCCACATACATCATGCATCTGCCACGTGACTTGGCGTGGGTATTTGACACGGAAACAAAAATCAATGTGTTTGAATGTTATCTCCATGCCCTGACAAGGCTTTACATGCCAGCATGAAAAGTGGCACGAAATCTTCATGCTGGCACGACATTCATGTCGCCCTAACATCATGTAAGCATAACAGTAGGTCACACAAGCACCCGATATGAAATTCGTGTCAGCATGAAAACTCATACCGGCATGAGTTTCAAGTCGGGTCTCATGTAAAGGGCATCTTACTGCCTGGCGGCTCTTGTTGACTTGTACCCTTTAAACTGATGATATCGCTTCGTTCAAACTCATGATCATAATATTACCATAAAAATCTTGACCCTATCTAAGACCTAAGGGCTTGTTATATGTAGAAAGTTTCCCCAGCATTTTCCCGTTTCACCGGGAAAATCACTCAGCCAAGTAACATTCCTTGACCTGTCATATGAGAAAAAGTTTCCCCGCGGCAAGCCGAGATAAAGAACAATAGCGCTTTTTCTATGACGCCAATTATTATTATTATTATTATTACTTCTTTGATTTAAAGTTGGCTGTTCGAAATAGCTAAAGATAAAAGCTAATTAAGGCCAACTATTTACAAAAGGTGTATACAAAAGAAATACTTAATAATTACAAAAAACCTAAACCATATATAAAAGTTTTGCAAATCCTACAGTTGCAATGTTTGCATTTTGTTGTTTTAAGATGTTTTTTAAAAACAGTCAAAGAGACTGAAGTTTTCACTTCTATGGGTAATTTTGCCCATGTTCTTTGACCCATGAACCTTACGGTATCTGTACCATAGCATGTGGTTCTCACTTTTGGTAGGTTTAAATTGCTCGAACTTCTTAGTTGATACGGCATTGCCTTTTCCTCAAAAATTTCCATCATAAACGAAGGATTCAAATGATTCCTTGTTTTGTAAATTTCAACCATAAGCAACTGTAGGTTCTTCTGATGTATAGATACCGAATTATCATTTTCTAACAATTTCTCGTAAGGAGAAGTGTTGTCTTTGTATGCGATTCGAAGGGCCCTTTCCTGTATCCTGTTTATCTTGTTATTGACATTTCTGTCATGGAACATCCAGATTAGTGGGCAGTAGCTGAATTGTGACATTATAAAAGTGTTCATCATCAATTTTATTTTTTTGGATTCCATGAAAATTGAAATGCGAGATAAAGCATGCAGTTTCTGGCTGGCCTTTTTACAAAGAGTCCGCACATGAGTTTTGAAGTTAAGTTTTGTATCTAGTGTAACTCCCAATAATGTTTCTTCGTCACTTTCTTCTAATACTGCCATTCCTACATGTAATTTCATCTTGTCTTTTTTCTCGCCAAATATCATAAAATGACATTTGTCCGCATTTAATTTCATATAGTTTTCAGGATACCAGGTTGATAGTTGGATGGCATCTTGTTCTAGTCCGTCAATGACATTTTCGACCTCAGAGCCGCATATGTAGATAGTGGTATCGTCTGCATAGTTGCATATTTCGGCTCTATTCATCAGAAGAAAAAGGTCATTAATATACACGTTAAATAAGAGAGGCCCTAACACTGATCCTTGTGGGACTCCTTTTTGAACTTCTTTCCAAGTGCTAAACGACCCATTAATCTTAACTCGTTGTCTCCTTTGTGACAAATAGCTGTGAATCATGAGTAGGGCACATCTACCAAAACCGTAGGATTAACCATAAACAAAAGGGATTTCCATGCCTAACCAGGAAAATGTGTTCATAAGGAAAATATTTCCTCGGCAAAGTGGGATCCAGGTAGAGTTCAAGCGAGATCTTGACTCGCCGAATGTTTTCTCATATGTTTTCTCATATGAACGCTTTTGATATTCCATGTGGTGAAGCTATATCAGGCGGGATCTTGGACAGCAGTTTTCCTGGTGAAGAGCAAAAATGCCGTGGAAACTTTCTCTACATGAACAGGCCTTAAGACACTGTTCAATCCCAGTGTTATTTCGGCCAATCATCTTTCAGCTATTCGTCTAGATAACACACCTCTCAAAATTCCGGTTTTTGGGGCTGAAAAATATTTAAAATCATGAAGGAGTTCACATAAAGGTCCTTGTTTTAGTCTCAATCATTAGGTACAGGAAGGCGACAAGCGTACATAAACGTGGATGCGAGATCTGCAACTCTGCTTCTCAGATCAACAAACAAATTTCTCAAGGTGCATTGTTCTTCGAGCGATAAATTAGCATGTTCCAGAATTCCAACTTCAACGTGTGAGCAATTTGTTGAAAGTAGCAGCACAAAGTATTGATAATGATCATGATAATAATCTTTTTTAAAGTTGGTCAGTTTACAATAGTAATATAATTATTTATTTAAATCAACTATTTACAAGAACAGCTTTAACAAAAAATATATAGATTTATAATTCTGGCTATTTACAAATCCGACAATTGCACTATCTCCAAGCCAGTATTTGATTGCTCTTTTGAAAGCTGCGACTCTTGGATGCCTTTATCTAGTCACTAAGGGTGTTACAAAGGAGGCTTCCTCTAAAGGATAATGACTCTTTTCCAAATCTTGTTGTTCGCGTTTTTGGCAATCAACATGAATTTTTTGTTCGTAGGTCGTACTTCACAACCTTTTCTTCATGAAATTCCCAAATATGTGAGGGGTTCAAGTTTTTTATTGCTTTCTAACTTTCGATCATCAGCTTGGCATCCCCTTCCAGCGACAAGAGTGCTCCTCATAATGACCCAAACGCACTACTTTTTAACAGTTGCAGTCTGAATGTGGAGGATTTATAAATCAAGGTGTCATCTGGGAGAAAATTTAAGACTGTTCTTAAGTGGGAGTCGAAATATTTTCGTGCTCCTTCATTTGAAGGCAGCCCCATTCCTAACTTTGCGCTGAATTCGCCCTGCGCCCTGCATTTATTACTGCATTCACACTGACACGGCTAAACCAGCTTTACCTAAACCAGTTCAAAGTTCAACCAATCAAATGACTGGATTTTGTGGATTGACCAATCAGAAGGCCTTATTCGAAAACCTGATTTAGTTTAAACTGGTTTAACTTGCAGTGAGAATGGGACATATGATTGCTTCAAGCCTAGCCGCATTTTCACTGGGCATTGTCACTGATGTAAGATCTTCAGACAAGTTTTGCGTCTGTTTCAAAAACTAGGAGTGCGAACGCACGTCCCAGTGCAACTCAGATTTAGGCCAACCCCTTGTGGGTGCTGAAGAAAAGGACAACACACAGATCTGTATTGCTCCTCAATATTACTTTGTGCTACTGCTTGCTTCAATAAATTGTTCACACGTTCAATATTGGAACATGATGATTTTACGCTCGAAAAACAACGCATGTTGGGAAATTTTTCGCTGATTTGAGAAGTAGAATAGCAGATCTCGCATCTATATTTATGTACGTAGATTGCCTTCCGGTACCTAATAACTGAAACGAGTAGCGTTATATAGACTGATTCATGATCTGAAATTATTCAAGGAGAGAAACAGGATTTTTGAAAGGTGGAATGATCTAGACGAATAGTTGAAAAATGAATGGCCGAAATGACACTGGGATTGACTTGCTCAAAACGCTTTCATCCGCGTAAAGATATTAGCTAGACTTGCGCCTTTTCGAGCCCCTATCAAGGGTTCTCCGTCCCGGTAGTCAGGATCAAACATGGCCGCTCCTTATACCGCAATCACACTGACACAGTTAAACCAGCTTTACATAAACCAGGTTAAATTTCAACCAATCAAATGCATTGGAGTTGCTGGATTAACCAATTAGAAGGCTCCATTCGATAATCTGGCTTAGTTTAAGCCGGTTTCACCCGCAGTGTGAATTGGGTATTAGTACGACAAATCATGATTACGCTTTTCAAGGCTCTCATTAATCTTTGCCCAACAAAAATACTCTTCAAAACAAGGGAATATTTCGTAATACAATAGCACCAGTTGCTTGTATCACACGTCACTTCATAGCGATTAGCGAATGCAGACAAAAGAAATTCTCTCAACCAGTAACTCAAAACAAATAAAGCCGCAAACTTGTCCTGAAAAAAGTACGGCAAACTCTCGCTTGGTGCGGGACAACGGACGTTTTTAAGAGAAGTTATGTCCTTATTACGGAAAAAGAAGGGTAAATCCATAGTTTTGTCTGGCAGAGTTTAGCCATTTGACTCAGGAGCTGAAGAGCAACTGTTTACATTTGAGCAATAAATAAGCAAGAATTGTAATGCCATCAGTTCGGCTTTCAAATCACGTAAACAAAATCTGCCGGATAAACAAAATCTGCCGGATAGAACTTTAGATTTACCCTTCTTCTCTCATCTTAAGCACATAGCTTCTCTTAAAACCTCTCTTCACGCGCACCAAGTGATAGTTTGCACTACTGGTTTCGGAGCAACTTTTACGGCCATGCTTGTTTTGAATTACTGGTTAAGAGAATGTCTTTTGTCTGCATTCGCTAATCGCTTTGAAAGGAGGTGTGAACCAATAACACACCTGATGCTATTGTTTTGCAAAATCTGCCCTTGCTACTCTTCAAAGACTATCTTGGTTACCTGTGGGGTAAATGATAAAATACTGCCATCAGCTCTGTACAGGCATCCAGTTCCAACGAGACCAATATTCTGGGCTGGTCTGCAAAAAAGATTATATCCATGTCAAATATGGAGTGAGGTGTGCGACAGAAATCCGTTATCCTTATTATCGTGGAGATTTTATTTCGTCTTGGTACTTTAGTGTAATGTGGAGTGGTTTGGTTTCAGAGTGTCATGTAGTGATTTCAATATATTGTGGCGCGGTTTCAGTGTGCCACTTAGTGGTCTTAGTATGTCATGGTGGTCTCCAGAAAATACTACGTCACTGATTGGTGTCAATGCATCGTGGAGTGGTTTCAGTGAGTCATATAGTAGTTTCAGTGTACTATGGTGGTATGTGCCGAGTGAGTCAATAAAAACGCACAGCGTTTGAAAAAATCTTGCTCCTTGAATATTAAAGCAATGATATTGAAAACTGTCTTGTTTTATCTCCGATATGTCAAAATTAGGTTCAGTGATTTACCCGGCTCTAATTGGCCATTCCTTCCCGTCGAAATAGGAGATTTTCTACCGAAATCCCCTTTCGAAAACCTGCAAAAACGAGTGAAAACACCAAGCAACATCTCTTATTTTTCTCCTCTCTAGCAATGATGACTCTTGGATGTGTACGTGTATTTTGTCCTCAAGGGAGAATGGAATCCCCCTGGATAAGTTATTCACACTAGAGGGAAGACTTTTCAACCCATCAAAAGGAACGCACGTGCTAAAGCGTGCTGAAAGTCATCGCTGAGAGGTTAACACATTGAGGATTTTTGCTTGTAATTTTAGCATGTTTTTTAAGGTTTCTCAAAGGGGTTAGTTTTAGAAAATCGCTTACAGAATGTGAACGGAATGACCGATTTTTGTCAGGAAAACTTCTAAAAATGATTGAACATGTTAGCTATTCAATCAGGTATTGCAAAATATCATTGCTTACATACTCAGGGAGCAGTAGCCTCTGAAAGGTCGGGCATTTTTTTTACTCACCCGGTACAAAAGACCACGTCGTTGAGTGGTTTCAATGTATCGTGGAGTATTCATCAGTATTCCACAAGACAGGCCTGTCAAGGTGATCTATAATGCCTAAAAACAGCCTTCAGTAAGGTCTAAAGTCTATTCGACATCACGGTACTAAAATTTGAAATATATTAACTTTAGAACTCCGAAATGTTTCATCGAAAATAATGTTCAAAACAAACTAAAAAATTAATTTATTGAACGAGGTCGACCGTTGAATCTAAGCTATTTTGGTTTGGTACTGTAAATGCATAAATATTTAAACTCACATGAATCAATTTGAGTATATCTTAGGATAGGGAGGGAAAGGCTCTCTCCTCGATTAGTTTTATCTATTGAGAGAGCTCCTCCTTTCAGTAATTTCCGAATTTCCGGCATATAAGTTATTTAGACCCCTTTGTACTTTTATACTGTATTAATTTTCTGTATCATTGCATTAATTTTATGTGACATCATTTTCAATCTTTGAAGTTTAGTTACTTGTTTGTATCTTTAGGATAAATTGTATGTGGTGAATTTAAATAAAATGAAATCAAATGAGATGAAAAATGGAGTAGTATCATGTATCGTCGAGTTGTTTCAGTCTGTCATGGAGCTATTCAGAAAATATTACGTCGTTGAGGGTTTCGGTGTATTGCTGAGTCGTGTTGTTCTCTCGAGTCGTCGCAAAGTCATCGACCCTGTCAGGCCGCAAAATCATTCACACTGTCAAGGCCCAAAATCACCCGGAGGATCCATAACTTATGGATGGACGGGAGTCTGCCTCCTGATCTTCAGAAAGGTACCTCTTCTCATTACCAAGCCTTGCCTTTTTTGCCTTTCTGTCTGTTCGTAGCATCCTGTTTCCTCCACTCCGCTGCAAACTTGACACAGCTGTGGCCTAACGAAAGCAAACTGCTGCATACATTAAGATTTCCAAAATTTATGAAACCCACGGAGAGCGGGTGTTTTGATGGTCATGTTACCAGCCGATCCCAGAGCCTTTTCGTCTCCCTCCTAATATGACAAAAAGCCCTGGGCACGAGGCTGCAAAGACGATGACATCGGCAAAAATATGATTGAATGGTAGACATGTTCAAATCTACGTTAAACTGCACCTGACTGAAGTCGACGACTCCGTTGTGAAAATGTCAAAGATTTGTTGAGAGAGCCTCTTCTAGAAGCCTTCAACCCATGCTCAAAACCGCAGTTGGGTATATAACATGTTGAGGGTATGTGGGTGGGTTTTTGGGCCCTAAATTCTCTAAACATGGGTACTTTTTGGCAGATTTTCCTTACAAGAGGTGGGTTTGGCTGTAATGTGCAAAAAATCGTTGAAATTTGGCAGTTTCCCGCCAACACTGAATCAGTAAAGTGGATATGAAATCAACTTTCTGTAATTAGAAGAGGGTAAATTTCTGAAAGTTGGGGGGCAGACCACCATCCATCCACAAATCATGTAATCCCCTCCCACCGCAGCACAAAATCACGAGCAAATTTCCCTATTATTTCTACCATACACGGGCCGTACAACAATGACTTCTGCGCGCTTTAGCACGTACTATCCTCTTGGGAGGATGAACAAGTCTTCCCTACGGCAGGAATGAAACATCTATTCATGGGAATTCCATTCTCCTAAGAGGACGAAATACAAGAGTGTATGTTAGTGTCATTACTGCTAAGAAGGAAAAAGAAAGGAAAATTTTGCTCATCGCAACTGTCGGTTTTTGTACCTTTTCGACAGGGGCTTTCTGTATAACATCTCCTCCATCGACGGGAAGGAATGGCAGATCAAAGCTGGGTAAATTACTTAACCTAACTGAACACACTGGTAAGAAGTCAAGACACTATTCAATACTACTGCTTTGATATTCAAGGGAGCAGTGTAGACTTATGGCGATGAGCCTTGCTTCCCTGTGTTCTTTGACTTGATGATGACGCTTCGGTCAACAGAGACTGATAATGTTTCGCTGAAAAACATGGCCTTATTTAGGGCCAAACTACGCGATTCCTAGATAGATTACGAGATTTGTGGATAAATATTGCTACAGTGTAAAAATGATAGAATTTTCGATTCGAATGAAGAATTGAAAACACTCCCACGAGACTGAGATTTGAATCGGTCGTTCAATCATAATTCCATTGATGATTGGATAAATCAGGGCCAGCTATTTCACTGTTTTATCATAAGTCCCTTTTGACAAAGATTTACCGCAGGGATACAAAGGACTCATTGCTATCAATCTAGGAGCAGTGGCTGTTCAAACGGGAATTGTTTTTTGACTGGCCTGTATTGCTTACAATTGAATTTTGTTGACTAATTTCTGTCTTGCTAACTGAAAAATGAGATACGGTACTACCTCATACTATAAACTCAACTGCAAAAAAACAACAAATACAAAAGCTGCTTAGGCTTACCTTCCACTTAGGCCAAGGTTTGAGTTTTTACCTGAAAGTAAAAACATAGTTTACGAAAACTAAACATAAACAAAAACTAATCTAGTGTCTTGAATCTACTCATCAACTATCTAGATTGTCGTACCTTTTCCTCTATTTGATGTTTTATCCAACATCAGTTGCATTCACCTAAAACCCGCATATACGAGCCTACAGTTTTGCCGCATATACGGGCCTACCGTTTTGCCAGTAAGCCTAACCACGTTCTTAGGAAATTGGAAATTTGGTGGGAAATGAGGCTGTTCAGGTTCTTAAGTTGGCTCTTATTTCATTCAGGGCTTTCATGCATTTCCTTAGTTCAGATTGAAACTTCAAGCCAATTCTCTACTGTCAGTTCACAGCACCAGAGTTCAAGAGGACTTATTCACAACAGAAGTTTGTGGAAGAATCAAAAATTTAATAGGATACAACGAAAATCTCTCAAAGCATTATTAGAGTTGTTTGTAATGTGCACACATTTACTGTCAGTCTGTACAGGTGTCAATCACAAAGCAACTGGAGTTTTCATTTAATTTGATTTCCACAAATAAGAACCTATTTCAAATTTCACGCTGAATGGCTTCTTATATAATTGGGGTCTAATTTCAAAGCTACAGCCTGTAGGTTCTTAATCTCTGGGTTCTTATACTGCATTCACACTGACACAACTAAAGCAGCCTTATCAGAACCAATTTAAATTCAAACCAATCAAATGGCTGAATTTGTTGGATTGACCAATCAGAAGGCCTTATTCGAAAACCTGGTTTAGTTTAAGCTGGTTTAACTTGCAGTGCGAATGGGGCATTATATGCAGGTTTTTACCATGAAGTCACAAGGAGACAGCTTCGGCTCAAAGACACCTAACAACAACAAAAAATCTTTGATCACATAATCATTTGAGTTTGGCATGCTCTGAAAGTGCTTCCGCGGCCCTTTCGCGGTTTCCATGGAAATTGAAAGAAAGCTGTAAGACAGCTCAAAGTCAATGCAAACTGTCGCATGCGCGACCAAAATAAAAAATGGTCAAAGGTGGCCCGGGCCAAGTTAAAAATGTAACCTGTCATATTTGGTAACTTTGACACGAACTGCATCATTGAGCAACGGAAGAAGCAATGAGTATAATGGCATTTTCCTAAGCCAAGTGATAGTGGCCACTCAACGTAGTTATCAGCGCTGGAAAAGGGATTTTTCTTCCCGGCAGCAAAAATAGAAAATCGATATTTCCTGCGAAATATAGTCAAAATTTCTTGTGAGTAAGGCAATAGACGTTACGCTTCAGTGGGATAGTACACATCTTCGAGCATCCCTAAATTCCTCCATAATGAGCTCTCATACAAACGCAGGGAGTAGTCTCCATGCATCCTTTAACAATTCTAATGCAATGACTGTATTCTACATGGAAACAGCTTTGTATCAAATATTTGAGAAATCTGAAAATTTACTTCAGGGCCTTGCAATTAAGATTTCCACACAACAAAATTGTAACAAATTCGGCAACTTCGGAAATTTAGTTGGCATATTCTCCATTGGCATTCCACATGATATTTTTTAAATTTCCTGCGACATAATGGAAAATTTCCTGCGACCCATTTATACAAAAATTTCCTGGCAGCGCCGCTGCCGGCGCTGCTGGACATTTTCAAGCCCTGATAGCTATGTCTAACAGGTGAGTCAAAAAAAGTTCAGGCGTTTGAGGGACTGTGGAATAAAAAGTATGTGACCGATATTCAAAACTGAAATGCTCATCTATCAGTCAAAGGTCAACTTAGATGAGAAAACTTTGTTTGGTAGTATCCCTCATCTTACAGACCCAGAAATTAGGAAAATGCTAGTAAAGGGAATGTTTGGGAACAACAATTCCACAGTCTATTCTAGTCCATGATTCACCTTCTATTGAAATTCGAATTCAGCATCTCAAACTGGCAATGTAAACTTCAATGCCATATAAATCATAGACCAAGTTAGGTCATGGATCTAAGTTAGCCTTTGAGTGATAGATTAACACCTTAGTTTTGAATATCGGTCACCTAAATTTTATTCCAAAGCCCTCTAAACGCCTAAACTTTTTTGTGACTCACCTGGTATTCTGTTTAAATTCCCAACAATGAAATCAACTGAAGCACAAAGACAACGGAAGCTCTTATTCTAGCACCTTTTCATTCACGGAAAACATACCTAATTCACTGTAGATTTTGCTGAGACATTTCGCAGGCAAAACTCTAATAGGATCAGCTTCAGCGGGGGTCTGGCATGGAATTTCTTGCTTATCCAATAAGTCTTTTATCGATTCATCCTCAGCAATTACTGAAACTAATCAGAGTAAAAGTAAAAAATGTTATATAGGCCAGTCAGCCAAATGCAAGGATTAAATCGCTGATTATAATTTTGCACACCTCAATGGTACACGTTAATCACAAACAATAACGAGATAAATCATAAAATGAGCATGGAGTTACCTCACAAAATACATTAAAGGGGCAGGGTCACGTAACCGTAAAAAAACCTGTTATCTTTATCATCTATATTGTTGCCCACACATAGCAATTGTGTTCTCCTCAGAATTTGGTGGATCCACAATGAAATTACTTCTAAGGATCCACCAATATCTCTGCAATTCTACAACATACGAGTGTTTGGTTTGTTTCTCTACCAAATCGTCATTTCGAAAGAACTTTGTTTACATTACGTAGCCCCACCCCTTTAATAGCCGGAAATTTCGGACGGAAATATTTTTGGACATGAAAATTCTACTGTCCAAAAACTTTGAGGTCCGAAATATTTAGTGTCCCAAATTTTTGCATCACAGAAAAGTCACAGCAAAACAATTCCATTGTTAAAAAAACATAATGCCTCTTTCACGAAACGCTTTGCATTGAAGGAGCGTTGTGAGAGTATTTCCAAGCAAATAATATCACATTTTCTTAAACTAAATCCATATTATCAATTATTCTTATTATCCTCAACAGCAATCATTTGTGGAAATTCCAGACCAAGCATCCCTACGATCTATAAATGTATGATTTTCTAAGCATACAATATGCGTAAATAACATAAAAATGTATCGTTTTTTAGTCATCCGAAATCTCTGCAAAAACTTCCGCAATTTCGTCAAAAATGTAAAACATTTCTCCACATTAGCAAATAAAGTGCAGACTTCCTACATGCAAACTCTGCACGGGTAATCGTGCTTTGTTTCAAAAGGTTTGTTGTGAATTTCTTACCAAGAAATTCACAAAGATAAGACCGACCCATGAATAACTGTGGAAATTTCATATGTGCAGCGTTCTCGCTTTCGTTTAAAATTCGGAGAAAGATTTTGCTGCAGTCGATGGAAGCCCAAAAAATTCAAAATCGTCTGCATTTGTTTGTGCATTAAGCTGAAATATTTTAACTGTTGCAATTAATAAAAAGCTTTCTGAAATTAATGAAAACAATTCACTGTTAATAAAAGCAACAAAGGAAAAATGTATCTACTGCAGAGAATCAATTATTTGCGTTGCAAACACTTAATCATTTATGTTGTAAAGAATTAATTATTTGTGTTGCGCATAATTAATTATTTGTGTTGCATATAATTAATTATTTGCGTTGCAAAGAACTAATTATTTGTGTTGCATATAATTAATTATTTGTGTTGCATATAATTAATTATTTGTGTTGCAAAGAACTATTTATTTGTGCTGCATATAATTAATTATTTGTGTTGCATATGATTAATCATTTGTGTTGCATATAATTAATTATTTGTGTTGCATATAATTAATCATTTGTGTTGCATATAATTAATTATTTGTGTTGCAAACAACTAATTATTTGTGTTGCATATAATGAATTATTTGTGTTGCATATAATTAATTATTTGCGTTGCAAAGAATTAATTATTTGTGTTGCATATAATTAATTATTTGTGTTGCAAAGAATTAATTATTTGTGTTGCATATAATTAATTATTTCTGTTGCAAAGAATTACTTATTTGCGTCACATGGAATTAAATATTTGCGTTGCAAACACTTAATTATTTGTATTCCATATAATAAGTTATTTGTGTTGCAATCAATTAATCATCTGCCATGCTAGGAATCAATTATTGCATAATGATTAGTTAATTTATCTTAGCTGATGACCTTTGAGATACTTTATGTTTCTGTGCACAAATTACTTATGGCAAATCCCAGAATACATTTTACCAGCCTATCTCAGCATGCCCTTCCAAAACTTGGGGCGAGTGTGATTTCAGACGTCAAATGGCACACCCCCGTCATCCACCAATTGAAGTAAACCCCCTCGGCATCAAGTCCGCAAAGGTACTATGTTTATTGTGAACAGTGTCCATGCCAGGCCTGAATTACCTTCATCTTACCCTTGATTACATATCATGAACATTTTCTATTCACACGTGTGCGTGGGAGTGCACAACTCGTCTGCCTGCGTGTCTAGAACTTGCAGTTTTTCTGCTTGACGTCAGAGCCAGGAGAGGACATGAGGGGCAAATAGATGGTTAGGTAAAATAAAAACTAAGAGATGTCGGAGCAAAGATTCTCCCACGTTTCTCAGCTCTGATTTTCTTACCTGGCCCTATATGCTTAACTAGAAAAGTCGGAGATATTCAGGGATTGCATATTATATCATTCTCTATAATCAAAATTCTCTTCATGCGCCGTCGAAACACTCAATTTCATAAGACACTTATACAGATGAAAAGCTTAAAAAGAGGAGAAAAGTTACTCTCAAGTTATAAGAAACTTATAAAGATGAGAGGAGAAACATTCCTTTTCGAAACCTTTAAAGTTGCACCATGACTTCACAAAAGTAGCCATGCCAAAACATAATGTTCTACATTTTCCCAGTAACCAAAGGGGGAACCAACCAGGGAAGGAGGAATGTTCATCAATATCAACGTCTTTTTGAGAAGACAATCTTCGACCAACTTTACGCCTTCTTCGACGGTAATAAGTTGTTCTACTCATATCAATCCGGTTTCAGGGCCCTGCATTCAGTTTTGACGTGCTTATTGAAAAGTAGTGATGACTGGTACCATGATTTTGACAAAGGATTCCTTTCATCTGTAGTATTTATTGACTTGAGAAAAGCCTTTGATACTGTAGATCATGCTATTCTCATTCAAAAGCTTTGTCATTATGGAGTGCGGGGAAAGGAACTGGATTGGTTTAAATCGTACTTACAGGATCGTAAGCAATGCTGTAAAGTAAATGGACATACATCAAAAATAGCAAACGTGAACTGCGGCGTACCGCAAGGATCGTGCCTCGGTCCACTTCTATTTTTGATATACATAAATGATTTGCCCTGTGCGTTGCAAAGCACAAAAGTGACCATGTATGCCGACGACACAAGCATTTCTTACTCATCAAAATCCGTAGCCGAGATAAATGAAGCAATCAATTCAGACCTTAAGAGGCTTCAGATTTGGTTGGGAGGCAATAAACTCTCCCTTAATGTAGCTAAAACACAAAGCATGATCCTTGGTTCCTCAAGTAATTTGAAAAAACATCATATGGACAATGGAGATCCTAAGATCAGTCTCAATATAAACGAGGATAACATAGACATGATTGGATCTAATAAGTATCTTGGCGTTCAGATTGATTCAGAACTTAAGTGGAGAGAACATATAACTTTTGCTATGGGTAAGATATCCAGAGCAATGGGCATGCTTAAATATGCTAAAAAATATCTCCCACTAGAAATAGTAAAAAACATGTATACAAGTATTGTTGAACCGCATTTCAGAAACTGCTGCTCGGTGTGGGGCTGTTGTGGAGAAACCCTGCTTGATAAGCTGCAAAAGCTGCAAAACCGTGCTGCACGAATCGTTACCAACAGCTCTTACGATGCATCATCTCTTCCTTTGATTGGAAGCCTAGGGTGGTTAACTATAAAAGAAATGATCGAATTTGAAACTGCAACGACAGTTTACAAGTCTCTCCATGGGTTAGCTCCTGAATATATGCAGCGAATGTTTACAAAATTGTCGGAAAACACTTCACGGTCTCTCCGTAATACCGGCACAGATCTTAGAATACCTCGCTTTGCAACCTCTTATGGGCAACGTAGTTTCTCATACCGAGGTGTGACCGTGTGGAATAAACTAAGCATTGAAATAAAGAATGCCCCTTCACTGGCTACTTTCAAAAATTTGCTGAAACAATCTTTGAAAAATCAAAGGGTGTGAAAGTTCCTATACAGCATAAAACTTTTTCTTTTCTAACCAGAATATATTGTGTATTAATTTTTCGTTTATTTTGTTTTAAATTCCATGTTAATTAGCGTAGGTAATTTAGACAGGGCACATTGTAAATCAGTTTTTTTTTAAATTACTGAATGTATTTTACCCTGTATAAATAAATAAAAATCAAATCAAATCAAATCAAATCCATCATGTACGAATGATACGACCTGAAGATGATATCCACGTATTTCCAAGCCTCGTTAACATTGTCTTTAATAACGCCCCCCCCCTGAATTGTACTGTCCTGTACGCTTACCCAAAACAGGAATCTGACCAGGCACTATGCCAGTACTATTCTCAAAGAAAAGTTTAATGGCTCCTACACGTTCATCAAATCCTTGATGCCTTCTCGTATTCCTGTACATTTCACAGAGAATCTTATGAAGCCGTGCCACCGTCTACTCGACTTTACAAATTCTACAAAGACAACACAAGGAAGAAGTGAAAATATAGTGAAAGAAATGTGTCTTTTGATTGTTTTTATAGACTGCTCTTATATAAATGACGGTTTTCAACTATTTCTAGATACAAATCTCCCCACAGAACTCATCAAAGGTTATAAATACAACTATCTACGTCCATCTGTAAATGAAACAAAGGAAACTCACGCACTCTTTGTCTCCTAAGCTCCACTTGTTAATTTCACCCTTTTCAGTCGTTGTTTTTACTTGAGATCATGAACAACCCCTTCTTAATTAAAAAAAGAGATATCTCCAACATTTTTAATGGAGCATATAGGGCTAGGTAACAAAGTAGGAGCTGAAAAACTTCGGAGATAAGACACTTTTGTAGTAGAGCACATATGGCCAGGTAAACATCAGAGTTGAAACTTTGGAAAATCTTTGCTCCGAAATCTCCGATATCTCCGAGTGTTTTACCTGGCCGCAAATAGACACTCTCGCTGTCAAAAACTTAACAGCTGCAATAGAAGAAATGTAATGAAAATGTATGGGTATGGGTATACCTTTTTATCTCCTAATCAAAAATTTTGGACTTTTCACCCCATCGCTATCTTTCGATTGGCTCCGCCACTGGTTAATGCAAGCAATTCTTGGATCAACAAGAAAATGCAAGTGGAATAAGGCGTCTTACCTTGCACAACCAAATCAGGTCTGGGGTCAGTGGAATATCTCCTATTCAATGGATCCAGCTCACCAACTGCAATCAAATTCTAGGAAAAACGATCATTACCATTAGCATCAGGACGGTGCATTCCAAACTAAAACGGTTGTGATACCAGATATCCTGGCCAGCTAGACTTGCCCCCAGTCCATTTCGTCGTTTGTAATAAGTCTGCCTGCTGGCCTGTGGGCAGTTGACATTTGATTGCTAGGCTAAACAATACGGTTGCGAAACCTGGAACATGAGTAGAAATGGAACATAGACTGTCACATGTGGAAATGCGGCTTTACAGGCGAACGCTTTAAAGGTCATTGTCGTCAATGGATAAACTAAGTAATCAAGCTGTATTCGAAAGGGCAGAAACACACACAACAATGATTCAAAGCAACATATGTCATTTCTTGGTCATATGTGTTGAAAATAGAGACTGAAATATTTAGTCAGCTCAGGAATGTTGGAAGGAAAACGAGCAAGGGGCAGGCAAAGACAAAGTTACGTTGCAATTATGAAATGAAGAATGGATGATCTTGGACAGACAACAAGACCATGCAGAGTACAAAGGACAAAGACATTTGGGTGCCATGATTATCAACGTCGGTAGACACGACACTTAGATACATAGATTGACCAAACAATCAAATTTATACTCAACTAAAAGAATACTTGTAAATCTCAATGGAAAAGAAGTTAAATCTGACTGGCTTGCTGATCAATGGAATGAGAGAAGATATCTTGGTCATGCGCATAGTCACAAAAGAATAATGAAGGACAATGATTCTGAAATCGCTACTGCGCTGAATCCAGAATCTTACACGGAGATCTTGCTCAGCTGCAATTGGAACCGTGAACTTGAAAAATTTTGGTTGAAAAACAAGTAATAGAGCAAAAACAAAGAAGCCATTACAGCTTTCGCATAGCATCAAAGGACACCAATAATAATGAACACAGACGGGACAAAAAAGGCTGAACTCCAGACACGTTTTGTTTGAAACGATGGAAATAAGATATGCAAAACTTAAAAAATGGATTCTCCCCAATATTTGTAAAGTTTCAACGACTGAGTAGTGATCACCCTGGGTAAATCCTCCCTTTGGGGTCGTATGGACTGAATCCTTCACCGTTTGAATCCTTCAGTGAATCCTGAATGGAGTGAATCCTTCACCATTTGAATCCTTCAGTGAATCCTGAATGGAGTAAATCCTTCACCGTTTGAATCCTTCAGTGAATCCTGAATGGACTGAATCCTTCACCGTTTGAATCCTTTAGTGAATCCTGAATGAACTGAATCCTTCACCGTTTGAGTCCTTCAGTGAATCCTGAATGGAGTCAATCCTTCACCGTTTGAATCCTTCAGTGAATCCTAAATGGAGTGAATCCTTCACCGTTTGAGTCCTTCAGTGAATCCTGAATGGAGTGAATCCTTCACCGTTTTGAGTCCTTCAGTGAATCCTGAATGGAGTGAATCCTTCACCGTTTGAATCCTTCAGTGAATCCTGAATGGAGTGAATCCTTCACCGTTTGAATCCTTCAGTGAATCCTGAATGGAGTGAATCCTTCACCGTTTGAATCCTTCAGTGAATCCTGAAAGGGAGTGAATCCTTCACCGTTTGAGTCCTTCAGTGAATCCTGAATGGAGTGAATCCTTCGCCGTTTGAGTCCTTCAGTGAATCCTGAATGGAGTGAATCCTTCACCGTTTGAATCCTTCAGTGAATCCTGAATGGAGTGAATCCTTCACCGTTTGAGTCCTTCAGTGAATCCTGAATGGAGTGAATCCTTCACCGTTTGAATCCTTCAGTGAATCCTGAATGGAGTGAATCCTTCACCGTTTGAATCCTTCAGTGAATCCTGAATGGAGTGAATCCTTCACCGTTTGAATCCTTCAGTGAATCCTGAATGGAGTGAATCCTTCACCGTTTGAGTCCTTCAGTGAATCCTGAATGGAGTGAATCCTTCACCGTTTGAGTCCTTCAGTGAATCCTGAATGGAGTGAATCCTTCACCGTTTGAGTCCTTCAGTGAATCCTGAATGGAGTGAATCCTTCACCGTTTGAATCCTTCAGTGAATCCTGAATGGAGTGAATCCTTCACCGTTTGAGTCCTTCAGTGAATCCTGAATGGAGTGAATCCTTCACCGTTTGAATCCTTCAGTGAATCCTGAATGGAGTAAATCTTTCACCGTTTGAATCCTTCAGTGAATCCTGAATGGAGTGAATCCCTCACCGTTTGAGTCCTTCAGTGAATCCTGAATGGAGTGAATCCTTCACCGTTTGAGTCCTTCAGTGAATCCTGAATGGAGTGAATCCTTCACCGTTTGAATCCTTCAGTGAATCCTGAATGGAGTGAATACTTCACCGTTTGAGTCCTTCAGTGAATCCTGAATGGAGTGAATCCTTCACCGTTTGAGTCCTTCAGTGAATCCTGAATGGAGTGAATCCTTCACCGTTTGAATCCTTCAGTGAATCCTGAATGGAGTGAATCCTTCACCGTTTGAATCCTTCAGTGAATCCTGAATGGAGTGAATCCTTCACCGTTTGAATCCTTCAGTGAATCCTGAATGGAGTGAATCCTTCACCGTTTGAATCCTTCAGTGAATCCTGAATGGAGTGAATCCTTCACCGTTTGAATCCTTCAGTGAATCCTGAATGGAGTGAATCCTTCACCGTTTGAATCCTTCAGTGAATCCTGAATGGAGTGAATCCTTCACCGTTTGAGTCCTTCAGTGAATCCTGAATGGAGTGAATCCTTCACCGTTTGAGTCCTTCAGTGAATCCTGAATGGAGTGAATCCTTCACCGTTTGAATCCTTCAGTGAATCCTGAATGGAGTGAATCCTTCACCGTTTGAGTCCTTCAGTGAATCCTGAATGGAGTGAATCCTTCACCGTTTGAATCCTTCAGTGAATCCTGAATGGAGTGAATCCTTCACCGTTTGAATCCTTCAGTGAATCCTGAATGGAGTGAATCCTTCACCGTTTGAGTCCTTCAGTGAATCCTGAATGGAGTGAATCCTTCACCGTTTGAGTCCTTCAGTGAATCCTGAATGGAGTGAATCCTTCACCGTTTGAGTCCTTCAGTGAATCCTGAATGGAGTGAATCCTTCACCGTTTGAATCCTTCAGTGAATCCTGAATGGAGTGAATCCTTCACCGTTTGAATCCTTCAGTGAATCCTGAATGGAGTGAATCCTTCACCGTTTGAATCCTTCAGTGAATCCTGAATGGAGTGAATCCTTCACCGTTTGAGTCCTTCAGTGAATCCTGAATGGAGTGAATCCTTCACCGTTTGAGTCCTTCAGTGAATCCTGAATGGAGTGAATCCTTCACCGCTTGAATCCTTCAGTGAATCCTGAATGGAGTGAATCCTTCACCGTTTGAGTCCTTCAGTGAATCCTGAATGGAGTGAATCCTTCACCGTTTGAATCCTTCAGTGAATCCTGAATGGAGTGAATCCTTCACCGTTTGAATCCTTCAGTGAATCCTGAATGGAGTGAATCCTTCACCGTTTGAATCCTTCAGTGAATCCTGAATGGAGTGAATCCTTCACCGTTTGAATCCTTCAGTGAATCCTGAATGGAGTGAATCCTTCACCGTTTGAATCCTTCAGTGAATCCTGAATGGAGTGAATCCTTCACCGTTTGAGTCCTTCAGTGAATCCTGAATGGAGTGAATCCTTCACCGTTTGAATCCTTCAGTGAATCCTGAATGGAGTGAATCCTTCACCGTTTGAATCCTTCAGTGAATCCTGAATGGAGTGAATCCTTCACCGTTTGAATCCTTCAGTGAATCCTGAATGGAGTGAATCCTTCACCGTTTGAGTCCTTCAGTGAATCCTGAATGGAGTGAATCCTTCACCGTTTGAGTCCTTCAGTGAATCCTGAATGGAGTGAATCCTTCACCGTTTGAGTCCTTCAGTGAATCCTGAATGGAGTGAATCCTTCACCGTTTGAATCCTTCAGTGAATCCTGAATGGAGTGAATCCTTCACCGTTTGAATCCTTCAGTGAATCCTGAATGGAGTAAATCTTTCACCGTTTGAATCCTTCAGTGAATCCTGAATGGAGTGAATCCTTCACCGTTTGAGTCCTTCAGTGAATCCTGAATGGAGTGAATCCTTCACCGTTTGAGTCCTTCAGTGAATCCTGAATGGAGTGAATCCTTCACCGTTTGAATCCTTCAGTGAATCCTGAATGGAGTGAATACTTCACCGTTTGAGTCCTTCAGTGAATCCTGAATGGAGTGAATCCTTCACCGTTTGAGTCCTTCAGTGAATCCTGAATGGAGTGAATCCTTCACCGTTTGAATCCTTCAGTGAATCCTGAATGGAGTGAATCCTTCACCGTTTGAGTCCTTCAGTGAATCCTGAATGGAGTGAATCCTTCACCGTTTGAGTCCTTCAGTGAATCCTGAATGGAGTGAATCCTTCACCGTTTGAGTCCTTCAGTGAATCCTGAATGGAGTGAATCCTTCACCGTTTGAATCCTTCAGTGAATCCTGAATGGAGTGAATCCTTCACCGTTTGAATCCTTCAGTGAATCCTGAATGGAGTGAATCCTTCACCGTTTGAATCCTTCAGTGAATCCTGAATGGAGTGAATCCTTCACCGTTTGAATCCTTCAGTGAATCCTGAATGGAGTGAATCCTTCACCGTTTGAGTCCTTCAGTGAATCCTGAATGGAGTAAATCTTTCACGGTTTGAGTCCTTCAGTGAATCCTGAATGGAGTGAATCCTTCACCGTTTGAGTCCTTCAGTGAATCCTGAATGGAGTGAATCCTTCACCGTTTGAGTCCTTCAGTGAATCCTGAATGGAGTGAATCCTTCACCGTTTTAGCCGTTTTTAGACCGGTTTACTAGTTTTACGGTTCCTTTTTTCTCAACGGTTTGTAGACTTTTTTCACTAAATATGATACGATAACGCAGATTGTTACACACCTTAAGATTCAGCTGCGAAGGAATCTAATTCCATACCATGGGAGAAGAATTCTATTAATTTCGCTTTTACATTCAGATTTAAAGGGGCAGGGTCACGTAATATGAACAAACTTCTTGCAGAATGAAGATGTTGCAGTAATTTTGATAGGCCATATCACAGAGCTTTACAAGATGCTTCTCAAAATGAAGGTGTTATATTGATGATGAAGAAATCTTATTCCATACCATGGGGAGAAGAATTCTATTAATTTCGCTTTTACATTCAGATTTAAAGGGGCAGGGTCACGTAATATAAACAAACTTCTTTCGGAATGAAGATGTTGCTGTATTTTTTGATAGGCCATATCACAAGATGCTTCTCAAAATGAAGGTGTTATTTTGATGATGGAGTCTTGAGCTGCTTAGAGAAGCAAATGAAACGCTCGTATGTTTTAGGATTGTAGATATATTGGTAGATCTGTAGAAGTAACTTTATTGTGGATTCACCCCATCCACCAAAATCTGTGCTGAACACAATGACCACTGTGGGCAACAATATAGATTATAGAGATAACAGGTTTGTTTACGGTTACGTGACCCTGCTCCAATAAGGTGTGGAAACTAGCTCTCAGTGTTTCAGGTCACGAAAAATTACAGCAAGGCAGCCGTCTGCGATATGCAACAACAAGGTGATGTAATATATGTAAAGCACACAAAGATGTTGTGACAGTTTTAGCTGCTGAATTTAAAGGCAGTCTTTCGGTTTCTGAAACATTTTGACGGTTTGTGATTTTCAATTCCCTTTACAACACCCAGTCTCTCTCAGTAGCAGGCCATTATCTGTACTTTGCCTGGCTATGGTGGCTTCCATACAGTGGTAAATGGTGTCAAACTTGAACATATCATAGCACCTCAGAATTACACTTAAATTCCCGATAGGCACTCCCTATACACCACTTCAATTAACAACTCGTTGTGGAAACTATTCAAACTTCTTTCACATGAAATTTTGGAGGCCAAATTCGGATTTAGCACCAAACGCTAGTCTAACCACAAGTTTTCATGTTGCTAGAGGTCGTAGTGTTAACTTTATGGCGACGTAAAGTTTGGAAATCTATAAGGGATTTGACCAAGAAAATGACTCGGGCTGTACAGTTTCACCCCGAATGATTTTCTACGGTCAAAGCCCTTACAAATCTTTGAATTTTACATTGTCATAAAATCGACATCACAAACTCCAGCAGTTTAAAAATAGGTAACTGGACCAATGTTTGGATTCTAAATCCGACTCTGGGCTCGAAATTTTCATAAGAACAATAGTAAAGAATTTTGACAAATTTCCAAATTCCAAAACGAGGCTGCTTAATCAAAGTGGTGTATTAGTATCTGACAGGCGGGGGGGGGCTGGTCAGTCAGACACTTTTTGAGTTTGTGCAACGTTGTCTAGCATACCTTTGGGTACGGTATTTGGTTCATAATCGGTATGTTTCTGGGGTTCCTGGTGATGAATTTCACAATGTGAGGTTCAAGCTGAGTTTTTTCACCAAAACATTGCAGCGCAGTAGAAGAAAAAGCTATATATCCTCTAGTTATTAATTACCATGAAGCAATGAGTTTATTTTGCGGAATATACTCATTGCTCCAAACGAAACTTCCTGAAAATCATCTCAAAGGGCTCGGCATTCTTGAAAAATTCTGTCATACAAATGGGTGCTTTGTCAAAGTCAAGATTCACGTCAAATCACGGTTGCAATCAAGTAACCACTCCCGGGCCTCCCCATCACATTTCAATAGAAGTGCCCCCGAGCTTTAATTAGTACAACAAGTTTCCAGAATGCGTCACTTACGTCAATAAGCAAACCGCTTAGAATGTAGAGCGACTGAGACCATAGATGAGGACAGTAATTGCCATATTGTCTTTCTTGACTGTGTGGATTTCGGTATTCTTCTTCTACCTGTTAGATTTAATACAATTATAATGACTCTCGCGTTCTGTGTGGTAACCAAATACTTCAACGAAAGAAAAATTATGCCTGAAGAGAAAACATACTGTATACCATCTGAAAGTACAATTTTTCTTCTTTCTAATTATATGTAGTTTCGGTACCTTAATGGAACAATTCATCATTTGAATTATTAGTAAGCATGCCCAATTTCAAATCTAGCATCATGCAAATGCAAAATCAACCTCCTTTTTCTGGTAAAAATTATGAAACAAATTATTTCGAGGTATTTCAGGCCTAGAAACACTTGAGGTGATGCCTTGAGGAGGGAAAAGGACAATTTCATCTTCATGAGATGCATTTGTATATGATGATAAAATATGCTCTCACAACTGTGGATTATCCTCTATGTCAATAGCTTATCACTTTCCACTATCTAAAAAAGGTCATACTTACAAAAATGTCAATTAAGCAATGAAAAATTCAATTAATCTACCCAACCTGGATATCATTGGAAAGAATTAATGCCTCGTATTGATTCAAATTCTATAATTTCCTGAAGAAACTCGTATGAAAGTGGGTTGCGTGTTTCTATAACACCCTGCAAATTTGTATTTAAATGTATGCTGGTGTTTCTATGTTATGGTCACAGGGTTGCAGGGGGTTGCAACGCACTTGGGCTTTCCCTGTGGCATCATATTGTAATATTTCTACGCTGTAGTTTATCATCATGAAGAAAGGTAAAACTAAAGAGAGTTCCAAAAAAATTGTGCAGCATTTGTGGGGCTGCTGTGGAGGAGGCGTATGCTCCATTGCCCTCTTCTTGTGACAGCGGCATAGACTAGGCTTACGCTTAGGGTTTGATGTTTCATTTGGGCCAATCAAGCAAGTGGTTGTTGAGTTATTGCACACCACATTCAAACAAGAGATTGCTTCAATAAAAGCATTCCTATTGCTCTCCAGCATTTCATTTCACTTCATTTCATTTTATAATATTTATACAGGTTAACATTGTTCATGATATATGTTTTTCAACCTGAGCTGCTTTAAAAAAAATCAAAATAAAGCACTAACACTAACAATAAAAGAAATTTACATACCTAATGTACGATATTATACAAAACTATAAAGGAGAACGTACAAGACGAAATAAAATATGTCCCCGTCTACAGCTGTTCTTGAAGGTTTTCGGGGAGGGTGCCAATTTTGTCGCTCTTTCTGTTCCACAGTTTGCACCGCGATAAGGAGAAGCCGTTTGGCCACTGATCGTTTTAGGAGGGGTATCTAGAGATTAGCTTCTGATAAGTGCAGAAACAGCAATGCAACGATTGGCATTTCTACAAGCAACATCCGCGAATTAAATTTAGTCTTTTGGCAATCGGATTAAACAAAATTTTAGCTATGTTATACAAGCAACAAAACGATAGCTAATAAATCATTTTGGGATATCCAGTATATGAAAAACGGCAGCTTCAAAGGCCGTCCTCCACTTGCAGTAGCTTCGGTCGGCGACCAGCGCGCTCACCTTGTGCGCATGCTCCGTTGCTACAGAGCATGCGCAGTGGGTGAATGCACACTTCGCCGACCAAAACTGCTGAAGTGGAGGTCGGCTTCTATGTGCATAATTTGAAGGTCGCGCGTCGGTTACAAACATATTTCTATGGCTACAAACAAGGAAAATAATACCTTGTCCTTCGGTACTGCGTACAACTCTGGAACCAGCACGAGGCCATCATTTGTCTCAACTAAAAGTGGTTTCAATTTTTCTGAATAGTCTTCGACCTAGAAGAAGAAAAGTAGTTTACCATAGACATGTAAGGAACGACGAATTTTATCAGTATCCTTGTTTAAAGTGTTTGTTTTATCCAGGATTCCATCCGCGTGTCGTCGTTGCCTCAAGAGACGGCATGGGCAAGGCATGCTGGATGAAACAGACCCTTGAAGACATCAATTCATAAAGTCCACAAACACGATGCATCAATGTTTATAACAACAGTCTGAAAATCGATCCACAATGCAATAGTTGACGTAATATAATACCGAATAAACGAGGGGGGTGAGAATAATCGGGGGGGGGGGTTGGAAATGGTTCAATGTGACAATAATCGGGAGGCTGGAACAATAGCGGTTTTTTAGTCAAACATAGACTTGCGCTAAGTCTATCAGGCAGACCTATTACAGATGACGAAATAGACTTGGGGCAAGTCTAACTAAAACACGTCTCTTTCATATATTTATATAAATAATGATGTTACTGATACATTTACATACGAACTCTAGTTCTGTTGAATGCACTTCTTCAGATCTTTTCTGGCGTTTATTTGGAAATTATATAAACTATCATATCATTTTTTCAAAATTGATATTGGGGGATTGAAATAAAAGCGGGGGGGCTGGAAAATTTTTCAAAAATTAACAAGCTAGGGGACGATCATTTGGTACTCGAGAGTACTGAAGTCAAAATAAGTGTGACTGAAAAGGCCCCTGGGTGACTGAAAATGGCTCTTCAACCTGACAACAACAACAAAAGCATTAAACACAATAAAACAACGAGTGAAATTTAGAAGGACCAACGAAGTAAGCCTAGTCGAGGGGAAGAGGCCATGTTCTCATGTTCAGAAAAACAAACCAGGAACGAAACATTGTATTGGCTTCATAAGATGTATTTCTTTCAGGCATTCGACTCAAGCTGACGTCAAATTCGAACGCAAACTTGACGAGATCTTTCAAAGCATCTTCTGCAAAAGTCTTCACGAAAACTACGAATTCTCTGCTCAACGAATTACTTTCCCTGACATAACGACAAAGATGCTTCGCTGAGAACTTCTTGGGAAAAGACAGAGAGTTGTTTCCTCATTAAAATGTGCCTATTTGACTGGTGCAAGGTAAGTTGGCTCAAATCCTTTCACTGTTTAGAAGCCAGGACCCGGCTGGCCTCCTTGTTTGCATGATGACGATCTACTTTCGCGGACACACTTTCAATATCTCACCTTACTTAGATTTGCAATCAATTTTGGATGGAAAATGCTTCATACCTTGATCGAAATATACTGACTGAAACAGCGGGAATTTGGGGCGGCATCCCCCGACAAAAACAATTAAGGGCGGTTCTCGCCGCAGATTTAGGGATGTTAACAATATTTTGACGTCCTCTCTCAAGTGCTAATCCGTCGACTCACGATCGAATCTCGCATTATCCAATCAGATGATAGGATCTTATTGTTTAGACCAGGGAGCTACGAGCTCCCTGATTTTGACAGAGAGAGCGGAAACGATACGCGCCTGCGCACTGAAAGTTTCGAGCATCGAAGTACGGAAGGCAACAACTCATGCCGTCGAAAGTCTGATAGAGGAAAGAAAATTAGATATTTGCGATTGTAAATGCCTCTTTGCGGCAATTATGCAGGGAAAAATATTGATAACATGGTACACATCTTTTTCAGTATTATCTAGTCTTTCTTTCAACGACAAAGGTATCGTGCCCGTACTATCATAAAGTATAATATTGAAGAAATTTTCTGGATGTAAGAAAAGCACTGTTAGGACGACAACATCATACAATAACAAAAGGATATGAATAAAAGATTACTACTGATAAATGTTTTAGCCGGTATGACAGTAAATGTTAGGCGATGATGCTGAACAACAGAAATACCAGCCGAGAGAACAAGAACGGCAAAGCTGCCGTCGTCACTGCTGCATGGCCAGAGTCTTAATCGCTCAAGAAACGGCCCCCATACTAACAGGTCAGGGTATCTTTCACAATACTGTCGACGTTAAAGCTTCTAGTTTCTGAGAACAGTAAGTTGCTATGAAACTATACAAAAGGTTCCTAGACAGATACTGAAGGTGTTGTGGCGCAGTGGTGTAATCCTCTGACTTAGAAGCCAGAACAGTCAGGCGGAGTGGGTTCGAGACGCTGAAGGGCCTCACCACTTGAGCGTCATGACAAGGGGTCGTGGGCTCGATTAGCGCTTAGCTACTTCTGCAATCCCAGCGCTTGGCGCTAAAAACTGCAATTTTACCTTCACCTTCACATTTGCAACAGTGTATATAACTTCTGCAACAAATAAAATGATGGCCCTTGATTAATAACCCTTTTTCTACTTTCGGTAAGCGAAACCGTTTACCATCTTCCTTGGAATGAAATTAGATACTCCAATTCAAAATGATAAAAAGCAGTTTGAACGGGTGGAATAATTCTATATTGATTTCTGGAAGGAACATCGCAATTCCACCTGCTAGTCTTGACTTATGAATCTGCCAATTATTTACTTAGCATATAAAATTGCTAATCAGTCTGTCTTAATGGTTTTTTTCACTGTCACCTGTTGGCTTCAAAATTACACTGATATGTGCACTTAGCAAGGAAATTATGATTGAAAAAATCATATAACTTGCTCTGGTGCTGTGTTTTTATCAAGTAGGCCTCGTCACAGCTTGCCAAGCTCAATGCTTACATCATTCATTTCAAGTAGCAGACCTCGTAGAATTATAACTTTTGCCCAAGTGATAGCTACTACTACCTGTAGCAACTACTCCCTTCCCACTCAAAAAAGTACCCCATTTAGCTTTACTCTATAAAAACCCTCAAGTTAAGGTCATCCGATTGAGTTGGACTAATGGTGCTGTTGTTGCTCCACTGAGGGCCTTTTTCCCTGGAAATGTAAAACCATGAGCGATAGGACACAAGGTGTGTAGGACTGTGAAATCTATATCAGTAGCGAGCCATCTTAAGCATTGTTTTTTTTTGTCTTGTTTTGAACATCCTTCTCTTTCGTAATGAGAAGCCTTATCGCTATTTTGTGATTTTGAAATTTTCAGTGGTGAGCCATCTTAAGTGCGGATCCAGCAACACAGTAAATAATAGGTTGAGGTGGCTCGCTAGTGATATCAATGCACCTTTCAGCGAAGTGGCCTCGTTTTGGAAATTTTCCAAATTTCTATGAAAATTTTGAACCCAGATTCACATTCAGCAGCCAAATTATGGTCGAATTGAAATTTTTCATAATCTTAGCGCTAGCGATTTTAATCTTACGAAGATAACATGTTTGAAAATTTATCAGGAATTTGACCGTGAATAGTGACTTGAGGGTGTAAAGGTATACCCCGAACGATTTTCACGGACAAATCCCCTATAAACAAACATTCTCCAGTATATTGTCACAATAAAATTGAAATCGCAAACTCAAGGAATGTTCGAATTTACACATTAGTGATACAAGCTCCAACTCCACTAAATCGAACCTTTTGTAGAATAGCCGATGGGTCTATGCTAGAGCGCAAAAAGTATCAGTACAGGACAAATGCGTTCTACAAGCGTAAGGAAATGAGTCAGCAGTAGTGTCATCAGTTCAGACCAATAACGCGAAACTACGACATGCAATATATGTAATCTACACCAGGGATGGCACAAGCCACCAAAAAGTAGGATGGACAGGAGGACGGAGTAAGTGGAAAAGTGGGGGTCTGGGGGCTATCCCCGCAGAAAAATATTAGGATCACGCTCTCTTGCGCGTAGGAAAACGCCCTGTTGCAAGATAGGATAAGAGTTGTGGTCATCATTGATTTAACGTGAGAGACTCTTTTTTGTAAGTGGCAATTCACTGGAAACCATGAACGAGAAAGCAAAAGTTAAATTTTGAAATCTATCTTAAATTACATTCACACGTAAATGGATGAATATTCTAATCATCTAAGAAAAAAATTCCATTTGGTTGGTTGTAAGTAACACAAACCAAACGACTACGACTGATCACTGAATTGTAAACGAGGGAAAACGACTATCGATCCATGAGAAGGTGGAAACGAGCCCCCTCCCCAACCTCATCTCATCGAATTTAGACGAATTAGAAAATCGATCCTCAAAAAAGTGGGCCAGTCCATCACGTGGCGCCGCCCCTGATCTACACCCCATTCACATTAGCAAGTCTGTACCAGCTTCAACTAACCCAGTTTATCATATCTTACGCTCCAATGGGCGAATCCAAAACATCGAATACATTTGATAAGTCTTAACCAAAGCAGGCTCAACCACAGGAGGCCCAAAACGCATACTATGGGGCCAAGGTATCTTTACCAAAGCAATCCATGCTCTTGTTTCTAACCGCAACATAAAAACAGCAGTACTTTTTCTTTTAACATACGTTCCAAGTGAGATTCGTTTGCCACGAGGACAAATTCTCACTTGTAATGCCTTACTGGCTCTCTAATTTTGTATGCTAAATAATAATCGTGTGATTTATAAGGCCCAATTTATACGTCACGCTTAACTCGCATCGAATCAATTAGGATTCAGATCGACAAAAGCACAAGTTAAGCTCGTCATAAAAATTTTATTAGATTTAAACGTCGCACTTCTGCCGCGCCAATTCATTTCGGCAACTCCGAAGCTACCTCTTTTTGGCGCCCACTTTGAAATGAGGCTTTCTCATAGTAACGACGTTTTTCACACTTTATTAATCCATCAGAAGCACGACGTTTAAATCCAAGTCGCGCTTTGGTCGCGTAGTGCGACTGACAACGACGAGCTTTCGTCGTGCTTTGCATTTGATTCGAGCTTAATTTCAAATTCAATTTAGACGTCGAGCTTATCTCGAACTTAACTGACACTTTGAAAATTTCGAAACTTCATAATTGATTCGGTGCGAGTTAAGCACGACGTATAAATTGACCCTAAGTCCCCTCCACTAATTGCCCCTCTAGTATCCATTGCAAGAGTTAACAGAAGTTGTCCATCTATCTAGGTGAAAAAATTCAGATGTTAATTTCCACACGGGTTGGGACTAAACGGTTGAATTTGACTACTGAACTTGTCCATCTTTTCGTATGAGCTCCTACGGGATGTGGAGAATTCAATACGTGCAGGCCAAGCTTTTGACTTCAAATCTGGCATGTGTGTCGGCGAGCATATTGTTTGCCTGGTAAAAGAGTTCGATCAAAATCTTTACATCAGCGTAGTGGGAAATGAATTTCTTCTGAAGCTAGTAATATATTTGAAATGAGCTTTCTCGAAAACCGTGAAAACAAACAGTTTTGTTTAATATGTCTTTCGATTGCCAAGAGTATGAGCAATCCCATACTTTTTACAGAATTTCGCTAATCGGATTGGTTGCAGAGCAACTGACAAGTTTCTAGAGAGGAGGATTTCTGAAAACCGGCTTTCCGTGCTCCACATAAAGAGCACGATGTTCCACATAAAGAACCATCGATCGTGATGCAAAACGCAAGGATGAACATGCTTATGTTCCTTTTTTGAAAGCTGGGAAATTCAAGATGCGAATGTCATTTGTTTTTCTTGTGTATGCTGCAAAGCTCGATCCAGGACTAACGCCTTATGTAAATGTGAGAGTTCGGTATGTAGGCACTATTTTGTTGCTTTCGCTGACCATTTATTGTGATTGTGAAGTTTTCATATCAATGTGTTTCATCTGAAATGAGGATGAACGCTGAGTAGGAGCCAACAGTACAGGCGCACAGCAGCCATTTGAATTTGATTTCTAGCACTGGTTAGGCTAGGGCCAAACGGACAACAATGAAGAATGCTATGGTAATATCAAGGTAACAACTTCAATTTCCAAACTACAAACACGGTGCATTCTTGCCATGAGAAACCATAGTTCATAAAGGTCTACGATATGGTAGCGAATAATTGTCTGTAGCTTTTTCAGCTTAGGATTACAAACTTGCTGACGTCACAGCCTAACAATGCTAGATGGTTAGATGCCACCATTTGAAACTAATCAAGATATCAAGAATTTCCATGAAGATTCACAACAAATCATCCTTAACCAGTTCTCTTCGAGCACCTAAGTTAAGGCAGTCTGTCCCCTTCGAAGAATGAAAATAAACTCGATAAGGAACTCTATTGTACACTTCACAAATTTGTGTTAATTCGCTTTATCCAAAGAAATCAAGGTCATAGAGACTCAGTGATGCATCAATTTAGCTCCAACGTAAATACGGTAAATAAAGCCGTTGCTAAGGTCAGAACAACAGGGGACAGACTGCCTTTAAAAGAAAAATGTGACAACATTTTACACCCACCCTTTTAAAGAATTGAGCCCTACGGCATGAAACACAAAAGAACGATCGCGATGAGCATAGGTTTCAAATCTTTAAAAATGTGGGCGTAAAATTCTATGACCTATTTCTTTGAAATGAACGGCTTTAGAGAAACTTGAACTATTTTACAGTAAATCTGCCGTTGGAATTTTCTAAAATCTTCAATATTTTCATAATTACAGCGTTCTTCTTCTATTTTACGAATTCAAGAAAATTTTCGATAAAAACTGCCGTGAAAACTATCGTAATTTCTAAACCAGTTGACGAAAGATCAAATAATTTTCAAGAAAACCAATGTTTATGGATAACTACAATAGGGCATCAAGCAAAACTCTTTCACTCTTCTGGTTTGTGATTTAGAAATTTGATGACGTCACATCATAAAATGAGCTGAAATGTAAAACAGGCTGTAATTTTGACAAATAATCAAGATTTCTGAAAAGTCCAACGGTAGAATCGTAGCAAAATGGCTAAAGTTCCTTTCAAGTCATTCAGTTTAAAGAAATAGGTCATTAAATTTATAACCGGCTTTTTTCGCAGATTTAAAGATTTGGAACCTATGCTATCGCGATGAGCAAGAGCCTTCAACTGTAATTTTCTATCGGCGCCCTAGAGACACACGAGAAAACCCAGCTAGTGCGAAAGCAGGAACTCTCAATTTTGGTTACAACTCGCAATTTTGAGTTTTCAAATCGTAACTTTCGTTTAAATCGCAACACGCATAATATATGCAACTTGCACAAAGCGTGCAACTGGTAACTCGCAACTCGCAAAATATACGCAACTCGCAACTCGTAATTCGCAACTCGCATTTGCAGCTCGCAACTCGCACTCTACCATATCAAACAAATCAATATTATGCCACATTTTTAGCAGCCTGCACACAGCCCACGGAACCACGGCGTTGTGACGACGGAACCGCGGCGGCGTTTTGTTACGATCAATTTTACATATGACCCCATCATAACTGAAAATCACTGCAATTTAGGAGAGCATGAGTTCCGAACCTCTAAAAACGTTCGTGTGAACTTCTATGATCTATTTGTACATTTGAGCCGAATAGCTTGAAAGAAACCATAAATTCTTTCCCATAATTCTTTCACTCTTCCATTTTTTCCAAGTCACTGAGTTTTCACATTTCAACGAGGATGCGACCATGAGCGATAGGGCACCAAATGTGTAGCAATTTGAAATTTGTATCAGAGGCGAGCCACCTAAAGTTTGAGATCTTGGTTGAGTCAATCCGACACGTGCTTGCTGATTCGTGGCAAAGAAATGGCAAAATTAATGGTTGGTTCAAAAGCAGCACTGCTGTCGTTCTCTAGCAACGTCAAAAAATAAGGTAAGTTTTCAAACAAAAGGTTCTAAAATTTTCACTGCATTTTTTAAACAACGGTAGAAAGCGCTTTCGTATGAAAACGCAACCCTGCAATCCCTTTAAAAGATTTAGCAAACATTTCAATATGACGCCAGAACCCTATCTTTGAAAACTGACATTATTTTGACATGGCTGAAGAACAAATGAAGGGCTGTTTTTGAAGCAACCACTAATCTTGCATTTTCTCTGCCATAAATCAGCAACCAATTACAAGATTGACTCGTACAAGGTCTCAATTTCTACGTTGAAGCCTAACCTGTGGAACTATCTAAAAATCGAGATGATTAAATTTACAGTTCCTCCGCAGCAGCCACACAAACAGGGCACAATTGTTTGGGACACCCTGTATGTCTGATCTCGAGTAATAATAACTTACTATTTATGTTTTGGGCATGACAGAACACAGTTAATATTCCCATAAGATGTTTGAATGCCAAGAAACAGTGATGCAGTGTTTGAGACCACATTGATAATTTATGCATTCAAAAATAAGAAACAAATTAAGAAACTTTTGGTAATAAAATTGGCAATTTTCATTTGGAATTAAGAAATTTCTAGTACTATGGCCCGATCCAAGTTGCTTATGAAAACAAAGTATACTTCAACCAATCTGACAACAGAAATCCCAGTGAATTTCACATCAGAAAATTATAGTTTTACCAGGCCTAGGGTAAAGGTGGCCGATACCGAAGCTTAAAAAGCACGGATTTTCTCGTGAAATTATCGAGAGATGGATTTTGCTGTGAAATCATAGTTATAACAATAGGGTGAAATAGCAAGGGCAAATTATTAATAACGAGCACTGAAAAGTGTCTTGCATTGCAATTCCAGCAAGATTCACGCAAAAATGATCGGGAAAGAGCCTTGAAGTGAGTGCGACTTACAGTAAATCCCCACATATAACAACCTACTTTTTTGAGAGGCTGAAACAAGTTCTTGTTTCAAAGGCACTAACACTAACTTGAAAGTATAGAGGTTCTTATTTGAAGGACACCTTTAGTGGGCTTTTTCAGAGTCTTACAAAACATGTTTAGCCCCATTATTTGTTCTGGAAGGGTTTTTATGGATCTAATAACTAGTTGAAGCGGAGAATCACACTTAAATGACCAATTGGCACTAAAATGAAAAAATGAACTTCGCAGCAACAATCAAAAATCAACTTTGCTACCCCTGCAATAAGAACCTATGTTTCACCGTACTGAAACAGGTTCTTAATTACAAGGTGCATAATTTGGGCAAAACAGCCTCTAGGTTCTTATTTTGGTAGGTTCTTATATGCGGTGATTTACTGTATCTTAGCACCTATAAAAATACGTATTTTAATGCGAAGTAAGCGAGAAGAAGTTGAGTATTGATCATACACATTAAACATCTAATTGCAGAAACCGGTTAATTGCAGGCAGTACGCCAGCAAGAATCGCTCTCATCCATTATTTACGAAAGCTAATCTGACAATTGCGTGGAGTTTAATTACTTTTCGAATTTTGAAATTTCCTCGAGCGACTGCACGGAAACTACGAAGCGTTGGATGGAAGAATGATGTGTTGTGTGCGGGGAGAATACGACAAAACAAACGAGAAAGGCAGTTTTAAATTAGTGTTGCTGTGACTTTCAGCAGATTACTTGATGTAGGCAGGGCAACTTTGTCGTATGATTCCCTTCCCAAAATAGTGAGCAAATGTGTGATATGGCGTGGGTGACTGAGAATCGTTGAAGCAAAATAACATACGGTTTATTCAGCTTCGGTCTCACATTCGCAAACAATCAGTAACAAGGCATTGTTTGAAGTGGAATTACGTATAACACAGAACGCTCCACCTGCCTGTCCATGAATTTAACATGCTGATCTCACGTTTACAATACCAAATCACTGGAAACAGGACCGCTTTTCTTAGTTAAAGCGTACTCAAACATTGCAGCCAAGACGACGCATAATATTAAATGACCAACACGAAAACACATCTAAGGGACTCTGTACCTACAATAAATTTGTGCTTTTGAAAACCGCGACATTGAGGCTAGTCTTATCGAAAGCATATCATGACTGTTGAAAGTATCTCATCCAGTTTAGGACAAGTGTGATGCCCAAGACTGTGGCTGTTCAGACAAGTCCGAATCGTTTTTCGTCACCGACCAAGTTCTGCAGAAGCCTTGTACACGACATAAGACCAGAACACTTCACCGTCGTACAGACATCCAAGTTGGAGGATGCATTCAGACAGAGAACAAAACCAGACACGGTTACGATGCAGGTATTAGCGATGGAAAGTAACCTGCTGTTTCGAGATGTCGAGGTAAGGAAGTTAAATTCGCACAAGCATTTACATGTTATACACATGGTACTGCCCCCAAAAAAACGGTGTTTCATGATGCACGATCACTTTTTGGATGCCATATGGGTCTTTTTGGGGCGGTGACAATGGAAATGATTCACGTGAATGCAGCTTAGAACAGTCATTTGCGATATCCACCCATTTCTCTTGGAGAAACGAGAAAATTAAGACACTCTACGGGAAGCAATCGTGGATCAGTTCGAAGTTACGAGACTTTCAGGCTTTGAATTTGCAAAGTGTTTTCAAACTGAAAGTGTATTACCAACCCAAATACTAGACTGATGACTTTCGGCTAAGTTTTGCTCCATTTAATTGAATTGTTATTTACTGTTATAGTCATAATGGGTATAGTGGTGTATCGTTGGGGTAAATGGAGCGAAAACAAGGACGAATGTAATAAGTCTACCCAAATACTACCAAAAATTTTGTTTCTGTTTTTACTTGAAATTCTCCGTGCTGGGCGCAATGGCTATATCAATGATACCCAATCAATTATCATAAATTATGAAATTTCATTTTTAAAAACGCTAAGAAACTTTATAGGAAGCTTTAAAAAGAAACTTTACTGCCAGAATTGCGCACAAACTGAAGAAACGCTATTCAAAATAGCAGGGCAAAACTTCTTATAAAAATTGAGTTCACACGATTTTTGTAATGTTGTGATTGATACATGAATACATTCATGCCGCATTCACCCTCGCAAGCTAAACCAGCTAAATTAACCAGGTTATAGAATGGAGCAATCTGATTGGTTAATCTAACAAACCGAACGTGTTGATTGGTTGACATTTAACCCGGTTTAGGTAATGCTGGTTTATTTCTGTCCGTTTGAATGCTGTAGAAGAGTGATCAAAGCTTTTTAACGGTTTCTTATCAGATTAAAAGTGCGAATATCTAAAAGACAAAAATTAAAAGCGACTTAAAATGAAAGAGAATGACTTTCATTTAACAAATGCCGCTTCCCTTCCTAAAACATCGAGAAATAATCAAATCCTTTAGTCTTAGTATGAGCAATACATTAAAATCCAAAACTTTCGGACAATCAAACTTCTGAACAAAAGTTTGTCCAAAAGTTTAATTGTCCCAAATCTGCTTAAGTGCGAGAGTTTTTTCGTTTGGAAGTGTTAAATTCATTGAAAATAGAAAGGCATAAATAAGATTAGCCTAAAAAGTTAATATATCACTGTTTTGCCGATAGTGTTCAAGTTCCTGGAAGTTTTTATCTAAAAGCTTGATTCCTTGAAGAGCTCCTTGTAAAAAACACCACGTATGGCAGCACCTTTATAGTTTATTCCACAGCTACTTTTACCAAGCATGTGTTCCAAATCTTTAAACACACGAAAAAAGGTGAGTGTAAAATTCATTGACCTATTTCTTTAAACTGAATGACTTGAAAGAAACTTTAGCCACTTTTCTATGACTCTACCGTTGGACTTTTCAGAAATCTTGAATATTATATAAAGCCTAATTAAGATGTGAGCTCATTTTATGATGTGACATCATCAAATTTCTAAATCACAAACCAGCAGAGTGAAAGAGTTTTGCTTGATCCATCAACTATGGTTTTCTTGAAAATTATTTGATCTTTCGTCAACAGGTTTAGAAATTACAATAGTTAAAAATTTTTTTTGAAAATTTTCTTTAATTCTTAGAAAAGAAGAAAAACACTGTAATTCTGATAACACTGAAGATTTCAGAAAAGTCCAACGGCAGATTTACTTTAAAATAGCTAAAGTGTCTTTGAAGCTGTTCAGTTCAAAGCAATAGATCATAGAATTTTATACCCAGCTGTTTAAAGATTTGAATCCTATGCTCTTTTACCATCGTTCAATCTGACAAAAATTCATTTTTCAAATGTTCTCGTGGATAACATGTTCAACTATCCTTAGAAATTTTCTTGGCTAAAATCGGTCACTCCCTTTAGATTCTGTAAGCGATTTTCTACAAAAATTCCCTTCGAGAAACCTTAAAAAACGTGCTAAAATTACAAGCAAATCTCCATAATTTGTTTACCTCACAGCAATGACTTTCAGGACGCTTTAGTACGTGCTTTCGTTTCGGCGGGTTGAAAAGTCTTCCCCCTAGTGTGAATAACTTATTCCGCGGGATTCCATTCTCCCATGAGGACAAAATACATGAGCACACACAAGAGTCATTATTGCTAGGAAGGAGAACAAAGGGAAATCTTGCTTGGTGTTTTCACTCGTTTTTGCAGGTTTTTGAAAAGGGCTTTATGCAGAAAATCTCCTATTTCGACGGGAAAGAATGACCGATTAAAGCCGGGTAAATGACTGAACCTAATTGAACATTTCAAGGATAAAACAAGACAGTTTTCAACATCACTGCTTTGATATTAAGGGAGCAGGCTTTTTCAACGCCGGGCGTCTTTATTGACTCACCCGGTAGTTTTAACATATATTGTAGGCTCATGCTTATATATTGGCAGTATTTGTCCGAAGTCTTGCTTATATATTGGCTTGGCTTGCTTATATATTGGCAGTATTTGTCCGAAATTTTATTCTCCTAAATTCTAAGAAATGCGTCCGAAAGTTTTTCGTCTGCAGTTGTTTTCCGAAACTTTTCCATCAGAAAGTTTTCAACTTTTATGTAATGCACCATCACTCTAAGCCTTTCGAATCTCTAAAAAGGTGGGTGTAAAACTTTAGTAAATTTTTCTATGAAATTATACTTTGCCGTAAATCTGCGGTGGATATTTTCTAATGTCCTGATTATTTTCAAAATGGCGGCATTTTAATCACCTTGAAAAAATTATCAAAATTTTGAAGAAATGAAAATCATCGTAAATCCTAAGATAGGAAAACTGATACAAACATCAAGAAAACAGGTGTACAATATGATGGCAAATAGAAATCTAAAGCTTTTCTGGTTTAGCATTTAGAAATTTGATGACATCGCAACCTCAGAGGTAATATTTACCGCTAATTTGAAACCAATCAAGGCATCAGAAGATTCCCAAGACATATTCACGGCATGATGGATGTAAAGGAAATAAAATTGTGGAGTTCCTCAAGCCCCTTGTCTTGGTCCACTCTTATTCCTGATTTACATCAATGATTTGCCTTTTTCCCTACGAAGATTTCAATTCAGCAAGTATGCTGATGATACGGCCTTCTCCCTCTCTTCAAAAAGCATCGATGACCTACAAAATGACCTTAACTTAGAGGCCCTTTACATGAGACCCGACATGAAGCTTAGGACGATATGAACTCATGCCGGCATTAAAATATGAGAAAATTCACTCCTGTTTACATGAGACCCGATATAGACCCGATATGAAACTTTCTACCTACGTCAGGCATCTTTCACGTGACATGACGTAGATATTTTAGACGGAAAACAAAGGAAGTTTTGTTTTCATATCGCCCCGATCTGAGAAAAATGTGTTGACATGAGATTTTTATGCCGGCATGAGTTTCATCCCCCCCCCCACATGACTTCTCATGCCGGCATGAAAAAGCGACATGAAATTTCATGAAAGCTTCATATCGCCCCGACATCATGTAAATACTACATTAGCTCAGACCAGCACCCGATATGAAAACTCGTGCCGGCATGAGTTTCATGTCGGTTCTCATGTAAAAGGCCTTAACTTAGATCTTTTGAAGCTACCAGATTGGTTGCATGCAAACAAACTTTCTCTGAACGAGGTGAAATGGTTCAAACATTCGTAAGATCGACAGCCAGCCTGATGCTCAACCATCTTTTGCCATTAAAGATCAAGATATTGAAATGATTACCAACACAAGATACTTGGATGTTCAGATAGACAGTAAACTCAACTGGGACAGACATATCGATACTATCAAGACTAAGGCAAATCGATCCATTTGAAGCATTAAGTATTCTTAGAAATATCTTCCATCTGATGTACTGAACAAAATGCAAGAGGAATTGTTGAGCCCAATTTGAGTTACTGTTGTTCCGATTGGGGCCGCTGTAGTAAATCAAAGATTGACGTGCAAAATATCCAAAACAGAGATGCAAGAATTGCAACCAGCAGCCATACGATGCTTCTGCTGCTCCGATTATACCATAAAATGTTAATTAATCAATATTTCGCCGGAAGCACTTATCATTCTTGGATTTCTTATTTAAAAGTTTGATCCCTTTAAGCGTTTCTTAAAAACGTTAACGTATGGCAGTACCTTCAATTTGGTTTACAGTTTACAGCTGGTTTTACCATTGTCCATTCTAATGAAAACAACATTCAAATTTCCATTTAGATGTGATGATCACCATGTACCTACTGTAAGTTGATATCTATGATAGCATCAGTGTACAAGTCAAATATTTCAATAGGGCACTGGGAGCCCATAAATCACAGGTAGCGGGGAAAAATTGATAAAAACAACAAGCATCTTTTTACTTCGGTGTTTCAAATTGCCAAAGTTGCCAACTTTGTCTTGGTTAGACCAACGACGACCATGTTTATCATTCAAACGGCTCCAGCTTCCACTCAAATGAAAAAAGATTTCAAGGTTTGCAGGTTTCTGTAGGCCATTACAGCTTCCTTCGGCCATCTTGCTTTGCTCTGCAGTCCATCGGCCAGTATTCCTTTCATAACTAGCCTCAAAATGTTCGCCCATGACTCTTCTTCGCGGCTGTGGATTTCAAATTGAACTTGGGTCTTCGTGTTGATGACACGAAATGAAAAAATCTTGCCAACCGAAGCCCATTGCCGTTCTCCCCATGATGGAGCAAAATCACCGGTCCATTTATGCGCAGAACCATTCGTTAAACAATGGTTTTCCCTCGCAGAGGAGGCATGAATATTGTTTTATGGACCGGTGATTTTGCTCCATCATGGGGAGAACGGCAATGGGCTTCGGTCGGCAAGATTTTTTCACTTCGTGTCGTCAACACGAAGACCCAAGTTCAATTTGAAATCCACAGCCGCAAAGAAGAGTCATTGGCGAACATTTTGAGGCCAGGAGTGAAAGGAATACGGGCCGATGGACTGCAGATCAAGGCAAGATAGCCGAAGGAAGCTGTGATGGCCTACAGAAACTTGCAAACCTTTAAATCTTTTTTCTTTTTGAGTGGAAGCCGGAATTGATTGTATGATAAACATGGTGGTCGTTAACTAACTAAGACAAAGTTGGCAACTTTGGCAAATTTGAAACACTAAAGTAAAAAGAAAGATTTTTGTTGTTTTTACTCATTTTTCCCGGGTACCTGTGCATAAATCCTCCAATGTCACACTCATTGGCCAATTGCGTTGCCGTATTTCCGTCACATGACCGAAAATAAGCTCTTTGGGATGAATTTTTGAGTACACTTGAGAAAGTCAAAATTGACATTCGAGTAATAAAGATACAGAGCTAGCTTTGCCACGAGTCGATTCAACAGGCCCTATTCCATAGTTTACATTTTGCATTTGGATAAAATCTCATCAGGGATCAGCACTACATCGGATTTCATCCCTCCGAAAAAGGGCCCATATACAAACATCATTTAGGAACGCAACAAATAAGATACAACTTCCAAAATTTCACACGCTATGTGAATTATAGCAAGGAATAAGCTTAAGATGTTTCTTTGCTTAAGTTTCCCAAATCCTTTACGAGTTACAGCGATTTGCTACGAAGAAAGCTATTGAGCCTACCTTCATTATTCCGTTTCAAATCGGTTTCTTTGCTGTAGCAAGGTAACACAGCTATTCACCAACAACATAATACTGAAATATGCATTCACAGCTTTCCTTTCTTTAAGGAAATATAGATAATTTTGAAAGCCCGGCTCAAACCCTTCAACTTTTTCATCGTAAAACGAAGGCTAAGTCCATGCAGAGGATGATACGAGACCTACCATGACATTAAAATGGGGTAATTTTGCAAGATGGGGTAATTTGGGCCTACTGGGATTTTGTTATGAACTGTGTTGTGCAAGGATCGGCGGTGGCTCTCAAGTAAAAGCAAAAATGGAAATAAAAGTGCAAGAAAATTGAAGTATACATCGAAAACAGCATAAGGTACACTTTTCCGTTCATGTTTTAGTGGTTTCAGTGGAAGAAGCAAGGATTCATCTCTTTTGACTTTATTTCGAAGGAAACTTTTGCTTACATTTCCGCTTTCAAGAATGGGCCTATGCTTTGCTATGTGCGCTGATGATGGTACGATTTATTTTCATTTTTTCTCTGTGCAAGTTTTCAACTCTGTGGCAGGGAAACTCTGAAAATTCAATCAAAGCATCCTAAAATTTTATTTTATTGAATTTACCATAATTCTGAAGAAATATATACTGCTTTTCTTATTTAGACCCAAATTTCCCGCCGATAGGTTGAAATTACACGCGATAGTAAGGATGGTAAAAAATTCAAAATAAAACATTTAACTTCAAATTAAAGAACGGGAACAAGTTTCCAGGAATGACAAACGATTCAATGTAAGTAAAATGAAAAAAGGTCTTTGTGAGGGTGCTCTATTCATTTCGAAAAATGGTCATTTTAGACCAAAATTACCCCCACCTTACCCTAGTTTGGCGAAGAGCGGTTGAAAGTTCATCGCTTTTAAAAAAGGTTGATGGCGATTTTTCGGGGTGGAAATTGGTGTTATGTTGTTGGTGCATAGCTGTGCTACCTTGCTACGGCAAAGAAGCCGATCTGAAACGGAATCATGGCATTCTGTAGGGGAAGAAAGTAAGGTCAATAGCTTTCTTCGTAGCAAATAGCTGCAACTCATCAAGGATTGGGAAACTTGCAAAAACACCTTTAGCTTATTCATGTAACGTGAGACATTTTGGAAGCTCTATCTTATTTGTTGTGTTCCCAAATGATATCTGAATATTGGCCCTTTTTCGGAGGGATGAAATCCGATGTAGTGCTGATCCCTGATGAGAGTTTATCCCAATCCAAGATAAAATATAGAATAGGGCTTGAAGAATCGACTCGAGGAAAAACCACCTCTGCAAATCTATTACTCGAATGTCCATTTTGGCCATTTTGATTTTCGTAAGGTACTAGAAAATTCGTCTCAAAGAGCCTATTTTCGGTGATGTGACGGAAATACGCACGGCAACGCCATTGGCCGATAAGTATAAAATTGGAGGATTTATGGGTTTCCCTGTGTCCTATTGTAAGATTTGACTTTATGCTGATGGAACCACAATTATCTTTAACAAATATTTTGGTATCATGTTTGTTTTTACATAGATGTCATGTTTGTCCGAAAGCTTTTTGTCCGAAGTTGTTTTGCCGAAACTTTTCCGTCCGAAATTTTTCAATTTTAATGTATATAACAATTGTTTCCTTCGGGCAATACCGAAAATTTTATTCCTCAGCCTTTGTACAAAATCTTGCAAGCTCGGTTTTTTACTGACGGTTTCGAGTTAATTTTCCTGGCATTGCCCTTGGAAAAAATTAATTAGGCTTAAAGGACAAGTCTGGGGGTTGGCATAATTGTTGATTACTCAAGAGATTACACTGTTGTGAATGGTGTGTTGTACTTTATTTCAATTTTGCCTCTTTTAATATGCGAAACTACGCATTTCAATCTGCTGAGAAATGCGAAATGACATCATTTTGTATAACGTCAGTTCACATTGACCTGAACGAGGCTGCCAAATATGTTGATATTATTACTATACCACCGGCATTGCTAGCCTCTTCATCACGCTTTCACACACGCGTACAAAATACAGAATGGCGACGATAATTCGCCTAACGTACGAAGATTAATCGTCCAATTTATGAAAGGTAAGGCATGAAAACTTAGAAGGAACTCACGACTGGTGTCCAGCAGCGTTCAGCAGTTGTTAAAGTTGCTTCTTAACAATAATTTTATCAACCCCAGACTTGTCCTTTAATACAGATCAAAACACTATGCCATGCTTAAATTCTCCTAACCATTCTCTTTCATTAGGCTTGGTTTAAAGAAAGAAGACTAAAGTGGGTAGCAGATGCTGATAAACTGGGAGTGAATTCGATATTAGAGTCCAGATCAGATAGTTCTATCCCCGATGGATCTTTGCCTGATGTACAATGTTGATAAATTTTTATACAAGCGTCAATTTTTACTAGTTCAGGGTGTGTAAATAATGAGATGAGAATCATGAAATCAAATAAAGCCGGTTGAAACTTCATGATGACAATGAAGTTTCAGCACATGGAAATACGCAATGCTTTGTTGCCATATCCTATCATTCCTAATGAAGACAGTGGGCATTGCTTGAGAACCACATGAAGGAAAGTCACTTGATAAAATACTTGGCCCCCTAAAACTGTTTCAACCTTGCTTAAATCGAGGTTTTGATATTGAAAAATACTTAAAGTAGTACTGTGTAGTAATTCGCAAAATCAGCGAAAGTTTTCCACTTGCTTCGATGACGTGAACCGCAAATATTGCTGAGATGTATACGATCATAACGAAGAATTTCAAGAATCGGAGTAGGTAGTGTGAGTGGAGAAACTGAATTTTGAAGTTCGCCTAAATTGAGTGTTTGCTGTCTTTTCGATATGAAATT
Organism: Aurelia sp. 4 Dawson et al 2005; assembly: GCA_964019985.1. Lineage (NCBI taxonomy): Eukaryota > Metazoa > Cnidaria > Scyphozoa > Semaeostomeae > Ulmaridae > Aurelia > Aurelia sp. 4 Dawson et al 2005. The sequence goes on from OZ026492.1 coordinate 17,562,161, forward strand.
TAACTTATCTTATCATGAAACTTCCAAAATCATTTCTTAACTCTCAAAAGTTTGATTGTAACAATTCTTCTTTCATTCTGCTTGACAACCATTGCTCTTTCCACTAAGCTAGATTGATTTTGAGAACCTTCATTTTTCGGCATCTATTCTATAATTTTGCAATTCTGGATAAGTGTGTATTACCGTGTAAAATTCCGCCGCTCGGAAGATCCCACTGACTGGAAATCAGCCTGTACGTTTGGGCTTTTCTTTGTCCTATTCATAAAACCGCACCACACAGCTCAAGTCATTCACTTTAATATGCACATACTAACGGGTTTTGTGTTGCTCAGGAAAATATAAAGCCCGAGTTCTTAATAGTAAAGACAGAGCTTGCAAGGTCTGTGCTTTAAGGCCGAGGGCTTATATTTTCCTGTACAACGACAAAACCGGTTAGTATGAGATTTATTTTCTGATAGCTTCTAATTTTGACTTGTATCATCTAGTCAAACAGTTTGTTGATGTCATTTCGTTTGAGTTGCTTGTAAATCTAACAGGACTAAAGCAGTTGCTGTGGCGACAAAGACGCGTCCTTGTATCTTACTACACAAGGCTACGGGAAAACCGCGGGAAAAGTGCGATTAACCGATAGTAGTAGCGGGATTCTGTATAGCCTCATTTTTGAAAGTTCAGTCAGGTAGTGATCTGTTGATACAAGTCAAACTTAACCTTAGAGACCAAGTTTTCGAAGGTTGTTAAGGTCATAAGCGACCAAAAACGTAATACTTCGACCCTATTTTCGATTACTGTATGTGGGCAAATACATCTACCTAGACTTGGTCTTTAAATTCAAGTTAAACCTTAAATTTTTTTTTAATTTCCTTGGCCAGGAGTGGTCGTTGGCATGCTTGATAGAAGGTTACAGCATCGGAGATGAAAGCTTGAAATTTAGAAACCTTGGAAAAGCAACCGTTCACGCACGTCCTTAGTAATCTTGTGACGACTTGGGCCCATTCAAACCGTTTACGTCCTAATATATTGGAATGTCGTCATGTACTGGATTGCCTAAATTTGTCACCTATAACTTTCACATAACTGTCTTCCTTTTACAATGGTCGTCGATTCTGTTCTTATCATCAAGTTTTTAATCAGACTGCACTTTCCACTTTGCGTTTCAATATCTACTATTTTGAATCGACGGTATGGCACTGACGTCATCTCAAAGCTTAGATTCCACGAGAAAGCTGACACGAAACTTCGAAAGGCATACCTTGACCCAAACTTTTTTCCCAAAGCGTAGTGAATTTGGTGTCGTTCCACGGTTTCTAAATTTCACACTTGCAGACTATTATCTTTAGTTAAAATAAGAATTTTTGAGATCCTTACTTTGGATTAATTTCTACAAGTTTGAAAAGATACCAGTTCTTTCCTTCGCCCAGAACCGCTTCAACTACCTGTTATTTGATGCTTCTTGTTTCTCCGACCGAGAAAATTACGCTTTTAACAAACGGCTGTGAGTTTTTCTGCCGGAATAAATGAAACAGATCTATAGGCAGTAATACGGTAGTGCTAACCAAAAAGGCAACACCACATACCGGGTGCGCCAAAAATATTGCGGCATTTGATAATCTACGCACCAATCTGATTGGACTTGATACACACAGGACATTGAGCAGAAAGAGGGAGAAAAGGCAGGCGGAGAGAGAGACTTGTAGGACTAGAAAACTGAAAGCGAGACTCTTTTGTCCACAGACAGACGGTGGACAAGATTCTGTCAAGCGGCAAATCCCTTGATGTAGGCAGAAAGCCAACCAAATGAGAAACACGTGTCACTGCACCATGGCGAATAAATCTAATTATCTACTTCTTTGTGTTACGGTCTCCATTTCGATTTCCTAATCTAACAAGTTTCTCGCTCCTTCCATTTCCCTCGCCCTCAAGTTTTGCATCTTACGATATGTGCTGAGAATAGAGAGAGACCTGTAGCAAGTCCACAATCTGATGAGTCAAAAAACAAAATGTTTGGTGAGCTGTAGACTCACGATATATTCCCAGTTATCGCAACAATAACAACACCAACAGCAAGGATAATAACAACAACAACAACAACAACAACAACGATAGTTCTTATTTTTGCTCAAATCTGGGACTTATGGACTTTCATACAAAACTTTGAGTCGGAAATGAACACGTTTGGGTATGCCCTATCGAACGAGACTGCGTTTATCTGCCCTCGTTGGTTCAAAGCGACTTCAAGACTTTGTAAAATATCTACGATTAGCTTGATCCTTGGCACGAATCCACAAAAAGAAAATGTTAGGAAATGTGAGCGTGTTGCCGAGTGGTTAAGGCGTCTGATTCGCAAGCCAAAGGTCAGAACGGCCGTAGGTTCAAATCCCACGCTGGACAGTTTGGTCGCTGTCCGTAACACTAGCCCGGGTCGACCAGAGCCATGTGAGGGAAATCTGGTAGCTGTGGCGGGTAGCTGCGGCGGACTGATGGTAAAACATCCGTGGCCCCTGCTGGAAATAAGTCTTTCAGACTTTCGCGGGCTAGCCACGTTAAATATAAATACCTACCTACCTAGGATCTGTGATGTAATTAAATTTTGATGATTTTCCCAAAAGTTTCAATTGTTTTGGGGCCACTCAGAAGTTCAGATATTTTCTGGTTCTCTTGATTGAAAATAAATCCTCTCACCTGTTCCTCGATGTCGTTGTAGATGCCATCAAGTAACATATAAATGAAGAACACTGGCCATTCACACTCGATATTCTCGAACTGTTTCAACTCTGAAGGTTCATAATACAGTCGATGTCTGTCCTAGAATTGAAAATATGAGGTCTGAGAACAAATCAAGTCATTTTTGTTTAAACAGAAGCGTGTTGCAGAAAGATGTCTTGATGTTTGATTGAATATTGAAAATAACGATAAAAATAAATGACTCCTTGGCAACACTACCCTGTTGTGATGACTTCAAATTTATGAAAATTCAGAGATAAAAGCTTTTAAATATCTAGTTTGTGCGACAGCTACAACTAAGATACCCCTAAATGACATGATGTCAAAAAGCATCAAAATCAAGGACAAAGAAGGTCATACTTCTTGTCAACATCAAAGAGAACCAATCAGGACTATAAAAGTAAATTACTTCCTTTAGCCATTGCTAAATTGGATGAAGAATGCGAGTATCCAAAAATCGTTAATTGAGGCCCCGTTTACACGGTGCCGGGCAAGTTTTTATCCGTACAAGTTTTTGCACGGATAGGGCTTGCTTTTACACGGTACCTCCCTATCCGTACAAATATCTATTCGTTTATCCGGACAAAAACTTGTACTGCTACGAAAGCGTGCTAGTTGTGAACTTGTACGGATAAAAACTTGTCCGGCATCGTGTAAACGCAAATTCCCGAACTTCTTTTTGTTCGGATTCACTAGGAGGGTTGAATTTTCCGAAAATGAGGCAGAGCAAATATGGCAGAGTTTGTGTTTTGTGCTGAAGCGTGTTTCTGGGGCTAAAATTGATGTGTTGTGAATTTGGTGATTAACCTGATCAAAAACGAATAAAAAATAGGTAATTAATTGCAAACACGCTTGTTTTCCCTGTTAAGTTCAATCCCCAGCACTGGCAAATTAGCCCTAAGTTACCACTGCAGCAAACGCTGGAGCTGAAGAAAGCTTGAACAAGCTTGAGAAGATCTCATTTTGGGGAAGGACTGGGAAGGACAAGTGCATGGCGGAGGAGTCTCGTAATGGACGTTGTTGTGCAAGAAGAATGAAGACAAAACTTCAGAATGTTGAGAGACAACGAACGACATATGATTTGCTCTTTAGTGCGCATGTCATGAGCACAGAAATACGTTCAGATCAGGTACCGTGTAAACGGAAAGGCAAAGCGAACAAATATTTGTCCGGTACCATGTAAACGTAAATTATTCGTACAAAAACTTGTACGGATAAAAACTTGTCCGGCACCGTGTAAACGGGGCCTGAAACTTTCGTCTGAACATGAGTCATTTTCAAATCTTCCTCAACAAAATTCTTCAAAGCATGATCCATACGCTTGACTAGATTTCAGAAAAATTTAGGTTGTCGACAGTTCTTTCCAAATATCACCTAGTTGCCTATGAAAAAGAGCAGCAAAACAAACGATAGCCCCATAGTACTTTTAATACAAACGCTATTGAAGCGCCTTTCTGGGTCAGATTTTGCTCAAACTGAAAATTCATAAACCCATAACTCCATAGATATTCCGCGGATTAGCAAGATTGTACCAGGTGAGCCACAAAAGATCTCCCACTTTTGAAAATTCAAACCATCAAGAATACTTCACAGATCTGACTGACTCAAATTACAGTTAAAAGCCGAAAGATTCAAGTATCTTCGTGATTTTCTCGCTGTCTCACGAGCAAAACAATAAAAGGTAAATTCAACTATACCGGGTGAGCCAGAAAAAGTTCCCACTTTTGAAAATTTATACCACCAACAGTGCTTCACAGATTTGAATGATTCAATATGAGTTAAAAGCTGAAAGATTGAATTGTTTTTGTGACTTTTCTCGGTGTCATACCGGCACTAGAAGTATCGGTAAATTTAAATTTGTAAAAATTTCATGGTTGCAAAATGACTGAAAAAGAGCCTAAATTATTGATCAAAATTATAAGGATTCTCTTTACACGGAAGAACACGCAATGGGCGTTTCATCTCTCTCAAACGTTATAAGACATCAACTTTCAAACAAATATCTACCCAAGATTTTTATTCCCATGGCAATGAATGTGCAGTACATATCTCTCACCTATGAGAAATTGCGTTTTCTTTATTTTTCTTCGTGAGGAATCAATTATAATTTGATCGATTTTTCAGGGCCTTTTTCGGTCATTTTGCAACCATTAAATTTTTGTAAAATTGAATTTACCTACATTTCCAGTACTCGTAAGAAAGCGAGAAAAATCACAAAAATACTTCGATCTTATGGCTTTTGACTAGAACTTGAATCATTCAAATTCGTGAAAGACTCTTGATGCTATGAATTTTCAAAAGTGGGAACTTTTTTCAGGCTCACCCGGTAAAAAAATTCCATGGTTACAAAATGACTGCAAAAGGGCAGGAAACATCGATTATATCATAAAGGACTCCTCGCACAGATCAATAAAGAAAATGCACTCGTTCATAGTTGAGAGATATCCACCACGCATTCATTGCCATGGGACTAAAAATCTTTAGTAGTTGTTTGAAAATTGATGTCTGGTAAATCTTGAGAGAGGTGAAACGCCCATTGTATATTGTTCTGTGTAAGGAGAGTCCTTACAATTTGATCAATGTGTAAGCCCTTTTTCAGTCATTTTTGCAACCATGAAATTTTCATAAAGTTGAATTTATCAACACTGCTAGTGCTGGTATGACAGCGAGAAAAATCACGAAAATACTTCAACCTTTCGGCTCAAACTAGAATTTGAAGCATTCAAATCTCTCTAGTACTCTTTTTGCAATGAATTTTCAAAAGTTGGAACTTTTCCTGGCTCATCCAATGGAGTCCAAAAATTACTTCAAGGTATTATATTGTTATTTCTAAATTCTTAATCACACATCGAACTTTTTTTTGGGACACCACGCATGTCTAACAGCAAATGTCCCTGAGCAGAATACCAGAAATACAACCATGCATTGCCTCACCTTCAGTAATGCTGTCTCATTTTGAACGATTCAAACGCCAATCGCTTCCTTAAAAGAAAACCTGGATCTGATTTTTCTTTCGATCTTTCGTGATTAAACTGAACCTGTTTTAAATATTAATCGAGAATCGAGAGCTTGCCAAGCCTTGAAAATCGTTAAATCAAAGGACAAAACTTTGCTTTGCTTCGTATTTCGTATTTTGTGATAAACGTTTGTATAATCCCTATAATGTTGGTGAATATGTCGAGAATCTAAACACAAATCAACTCTCTATTGGCTATGGTAAGATTTATTTGATTGTTTGTAAATCTTATCTGAAACCGCTAAAAAGTACCAACACAAACGTGAGGCATCATAGCAGATACTTTTGTGGTGGTGTGGATTCTATTTATCAAGCTCCGTCTTGTATTATTCATGAGCAAGTTCAAATTCTCTTTATCCAATGCCACTGTAGTTCATTTTCCCCTTATTTTTTGAACAATCTCGAATAAAGTTGGGTTGCTTTTTGAAACAACCTGTATAGAAGCTGCTCCCTTGAAATAAGTTAAAAAGGGATTATACTGAAGCATGATTTTCAAAATCGCTGACCACGTTTTGTTTTACCCTGTAGCATTACGTAATTGCACTTGCCTCCTTTGGCGTCTGATAGCCATCTCTCAAAAATCTTTTCATTCCATATCTTCCCTGAAAAAAGATGAATTAATTGTCACAGGAAATCTGAGATATTAGTGATAAAATAGGGGCAACTAGACGATAAAGATTTGTGTGACCAAATCACTCTTTTCCGAGCTCTTTTCTATCACTCTCCTATCAAAAACTTGATGTACAAATGTAAATTCGTAAGCATGACATCAAATAAATTTTGGTAAATAAAAGTAAATGAAGGCAAATCAGTTTTGGTATAAGACGCTTAAAGGACAAGTCAGGAGTTGATTTGGTATAATTGTTGATTTTTCAAGGGATAGCGCTGTTGTGAATGGTCTGCAGTACTTATTTTCAATTTCTTTCTCTTTCAATCTGCGAAACTACATATTTCAATCTGCTATGAAGTGCGAAATGACGTCTTTTTCTATGACGTCACTTCACGTTGACCTGAACGAGGCTACCAAAAGTGTTGATATTATGCCGCTCACATTGCTAGCCTCCTTATGGCGCCTTCGCACACTCGAAAAAATGCAAAATCCGACGATCTTTGGCCTAGCTTACGTGAGTTCATTAACCAATTTATGAAAGTTGGAGGCATCAATACTTGGAAAGAACTCACAATTGGTGTTCAGCAGATGGTAAGGCTGCTCATTAGCAATAACTTTATCAACCCCGGACGTGTCCTTTAAGCCATAAGGAAGGTTCCCGTAAGGAGTCATTGCTCCTTTGAAAAGCAGCAAGATCGTTTCAAAATTGGACCTGATTTCCAATTGGTTTGATTTCCAAGCTTTTGTATCTTCCCAAAAGATACATTTGCTCCCTGCTCCCAATTCTTTGCACGTCCTGCACGCTTAGTCATAAAGCCCCATATCAGAAGCAAGTTCCAAATCTTTTATCGGTTGATAAAGGAAACGTGTAAAATTCAATGATCTACTTCTTAAAACTGAATAACTTGAAAGAAACTTTAGCCACTTTGCGATGAAACTACAGTTGAACTCTTCAGAAATCTTGAATAGTTGTCGAAATTACAGCATATTTTAAATTTCAGCTCATTGTATGATGGGGCGTCATCACATTTCTAAATCACAAACCAGAAGTGTGAAAAAGCCTTTCCTGATATCATATTGCAGGCAACCATAAACAATGGCTCTCTCGAAAATTATTTGATCTATCGTCAACAGGTTTAGAAATCAAGATGTGTTTAAGCTTTTCTTTCTTGAATTCTTAAAAAAAGGAAATACTGTATATAATCCTGAAAATATTGAAGATTTCAGAAAAGTCCAACGGCAGATTTACTGTAAAATATTCACGTTTCTTGACGCCGTTCAGTTCAAAGAAATAGGTCATAGAATTTTTACACCCAGCTTTTGAAGATTTGGACCTATGCTCATATCAGAGCCATACCTGGAAAAATCAAGGGATTAATCTTCATTTCAGCAGCCTGACTGGATAAAAGGACACCTATGTTGAAGGCTCCAGTCTACAAATCTAGTAAGATGTAATGAATGGATTTGAATGTACCTCTAATCGACCGATAATTTCTGATTTAGTAATCTTTACGAGGTCTTTGTCTTCAACTGCAAAGGCAGGAAAGCTGATAACACTTAACAGCGAAGCTCCAATTTCCTACGATGAGAAAAATTCACAACAAAAAGATCTAAACTGAGTCGTCGATGGTAAATCATACGGCAATTTCGATTCCCTGAAAAAGAATATCGTTATATACCGTTCGAGACGTAGAATAGGGTTTCCAATACACATTTGTCAACGAAAAAGCCAACTTTCTTGTATGTCAAAATAAAATTCTAGATGGTTACCCCCCCCCCCCCGACAGGTCTCCTTGAACCTGTAGAGTCAAACTGCTTGCTAGTACGAAACTCAATTTTATGAGGAAAATTACTGCAATGAGAATAAGGGTTCACAAGACAATGTATTAGCATCTAGATTTGTTTGCAAAACCCATGAAAGCAACAAAAGATGCCAATTGTTTACTGTAATAATAGTTTATTTAATACATAAAACATTATATGTGTAGCTGAATATGGAAGAAACAAACAATAATTGTCATTCAGTTTTTCGAAAGTCAGCTACCATTTCGTTCAAAAGGCCCCTCCTGACCCTCATAAATTGGCTGAAACCCCAACCCCACCCCCAAGACACCACTCTAGGAATTCCTTTCCCAACGTGATCTATTGTCTCGGAAGAGAATTATTTCTATTTACTTTCCATATCTTTTTACTTTGGCGAATTTGGCGACCCTTGGCTTTGAAGATTCATACGGTAGACAAATATCGCAATCTGTGCAGAGTCCCCTTCACAAAAACTTAGATATAAAAAATTCCACAAATTTCCACAAATACAGATTTCTCTCACTTAACCAGTAGCATCTGTTGGTCACTTTACGCTATAAACCTAATATCTGACGCTGTCTGATAGCTACTTATTCAGCTATCTATAAAGCAGATCATACTTTATTTCAAAATTTTTGTCAAAATCTACTTCACTGCAATGAAAATTAGTTTCACGGAGATCGAAGTGGAGTAGAAAAAGGAAACCTTGAATAGTAATCAAAGGAAGGTGTTGGAGCTTTGGTTTCAAATTTCATCGAAATTGGTCTAAAGGCTTTGGCTTCATGGGCGATTGAAGATGGCTCTTTTTAATACGTATTTAATACAACAAAAATTTGTCTTCTCCCAAGTTCTTTTCGAACACATTAAACAAATAATTGTCAAAAATGTTTCTGTAAAGATATGACGCTAAGTCATATTTTTTCTTAGCCAGCAACAAGTGCTCTTTCAAATAAGGGTGATTTGAAATCCAATTTGGTTGATATTTTGGCCTATGTCACAATCTTGCCCCACTGTGCATTAAGCTCTTTCGATAGATACCTAGCTTGCAGTATCTTGCAATATAATGGTAGTTCTTTGGCCAAACATTTTTTGGCTGTGAATCTAGTTTCCTGAGTGATGGGACGCAAAAATCGTTCAGGTGTAAACTTGTTTTACCTCCAAAAATTTTCGTACCGAAATCAATTAAAGACTTTAAAACTTTTGATCATTGTAAGATTAGTACAACGGGGAGATGACACCATGCAGCTAGACTACATTTTCAGTGCAGGATCCCAAATCGGGAGGCCAATATTTTCACTAAAGAAATTTGGAAAATATCTGCTATGGCAGACCATTACCGAAACGTTGTAATGAGTAACTTGTCATTCATACCGAAGAGCTATCGGTGGCCCAAAAAACTTCAAGAGCTAGGTCATAACTAGCTATCTTAAGCTGAAAGCTATTGTTAAAAGCTCTAATTTACCATTTGGTTGAGAGGCTTGGCTATCTTTTGAAATGTTGCTTACTCACATTAAGCAATGATTACTGACTGAAACTTTCTTGAAACAGTCGCAATCCATTCCAGGTCAACGCTTTGTGAAAAATCTTATGTACAAACTTTAAAAATCTGAAGTTGTCTGGCAAAACATATTGTTTCCATAATGACGGGACTCTGCGCCTTATTCCAATTTTGTGCTCCTATGCCAATTTTGAATGAAGCTTTTCTCAAATCTTCAAAAACATGGACTGGAAACAGACAGGAAAGTCCTGGAAACGAATGAATAGCAATACCTTTAAACTGGCTTTGTGGAGGAAAGTCATAGCTTAAACTGACCAAGCAACATCTCAAAGATAGCGAAGTCCTTCAGCTACGTCCTGATACCGTGTTTGTGTTAATAACCTTCATTCCAAGAAGTTATGTACAACCTATTGCTTACCTTTGAATCCGATTCTTTCGGTAACATAGATTGTAATATTGCCTGAAAAATGAAAAACCAGTTGAGAGACTACGAGAGACTTTTACTGTTAGGTTTCTACCCACTCATGCACTTTTCGTATATACACCCTTCGTAGTGGTAGAATTATTTTGGCACCAAAACCAACCACGACAGGGTAAGGTATATGATTAAAAAACAGTGTTTTCTTGGATCTGAGATACGGCATTCAATGCAATCTTCCATAAATACATCCTAAACACTGAATAATTTCAAAAGAAACATTTAGAGCCACGATTTTGATTGCAACTGAGATTATGTCAAAACAAGGACAAAAGGACCAAACGCCTTTTCCTTTCGAGGTGCCAAGATGGAGCAACCTCTCTCCTGAGGCCAAATTGGCACCCTCCCTGCACGAATTAAAAAAAAATTGGGTTGATGAGGTTTCTCGGATGACCTGGGTCTGCCTGGCCTTTGGTTTTGGGCTTGATTTCTGCTGAGTCGACCGCCGGGATTCTGAGTGGGCCTGGTGGCATGTGGTGGAAGATGGTGATGCTGCCGGGTCTGTTATGGGTCTCTGTGGTCGATTTGGCGGGGATTGGGCTTGGGGTGGGTGGATCCCTGGGTCGTCTGAGAGGCCTCCTTTCCCAAGGAAAAACAACAATTAACATTTTGTTAACATGAACACATTGTAAATATTGCATTTCATGAACATTTTATTTCATGAATTTGATGGCTTTAATTTTATTTTTAAGTATTCATTTCTGTGATAGTGTATTTTTAAATGGAGGGTCCATTGAAAAACAACCTTTGTTGACGGGTCATCCTCCCTAAATTATTGAAAATGAAAATGAAAATATAAGCGAAATGTCAAAATTCATGATCACTATAGTTGTAGATTGATTGATATGCTTGTAATCTAGATTTAACTTCATTATGAGCATTTATTTAAATTTTGGTTGCCGTTAATTAGCATGAGCTAGACGAGAAGCCGACCTTAAATAAAGAAATTATGATCATTATCATTATCTAAACTTGGCAGTACAACATTTACACCCTGTGCATTGACGCAGTAATCGTCAAATCATGTCCCTGCTCGATATCTAAAACAAGAAAACGTTTAGGAAGCGATCATTTTTAATCCAAGGCGGAGGATAATTTTGCACAATTTGAGAAAATTCTATACCCATCTTGAACATCGAAAAAGTGTTCGTGCTCAATTTCAGCGGAATAGTTTAGTACCCAATCCAGATGTCTTTGTGCATAAATCATAGATATACCTTGCGTTCCTTTGGCAATCAAAACAATCACGATTGTATTGTTCGAGATTTTAGCATTGTTTCATTTCAAAGTATTTAAATCCAGCTGGCTGACTTTGAATGAGATTCTGATTGTTTTGATTGCCAAAGGAACGCAGGGATACGGACAGAGAGCAAGTTGTCCTAGGTGATTTTCACAGTGATCATGTGATTCATCATTCCCAGACGTCTGTTTAGTTTTCTTTCATTCTTGATTGATGACTTCATCCAAAATCTTATCAAGCAAAATAGTTTTATACCCCATAAGAATTGCTCTTGAAATTTTCGTACCCCCACAAAATAATGGAAAAAAGTTTCATATCCCTGCCAAAAATCCTCCGCCCTGGTACCCAAGATTAAAGATGCCCAATCCCTCAACTATAGGATTTTCGAATTTGCAGAATATAGGAAGAAACGAAACAAGCTCATCTTGTTTGTTACCAAATTCAAAGTGGTCACAGCCAAGATTGATAACGGCAATCAGTTCGAAGATACCATGATTCAGATCTCCTCTTATTTAAAATTACTTACTTTGCAGAATTGTATTTGGTCAGGTTGAACTTGTATCGTCGACCTTGGCCCACCATGCGCACCAAATAAATCCAAGCCACTCAATGCCTCCAATGCAGCCTGTTGGGAGAAAGGTAAGAAAATGGATAAAATTGAACTGAATCACCGTAAAAGCTCTAAGCCTCCCTCTCTATTAAGCTCCCTTCTCTAATAAGCCCCTCCCCTCTGAGTCAAAATTTGAAATAAGCCCCCCCCCTACTTATGAAAAATTCTAGAATTCACCAAATATTTTCCATTTATCTAGCTAAACAACCTTGCATGTTAATCTTAGTATGGTTTGGTATAAAAACTGTGTCGAATTTATGTATGTGAGGCGCAAAATTTTAAGCTAATTCCGCAAAATATGGGATATAAGAACTGAAAAGCTGCCAAATATATCCTTGTCACTTGATTTTGTGATTACGCCCCCCTCTCTAATAAACCTCCTCTCTATTAAGCCCCCCTCTGGGAGGTCCAAAATAAAATAAGCCTCCCGGAAGCTTAATAGACCTTTTACGGTAAATTGGTATACAGGATGAGCCAGACAGAAGTTCCTAATTTCAAAGATTCATAACCCCAGGAGCACTTTACGGATATGAATGATTCAAATTCTAGCTAGAAGCCGAAAAGATCGAATTATTGTAGTGATTTTCCTCGCCTTCTTACGAGCACTGGCAATACATGTGACTTCAACTTGACAGGATTTGCATGGTAGCGAAAAGACTAAAAAAGTGCCTAAAATTCTTTATCAAATCGTAATGACTCTCATCACATTGAACGATGCACACGGCCACTTCACCTCTCTCATAGATTTTCAAACAAGTGGAGAAGATTTTTAATTCCATAGCAGTGAATGAGCAGAAGATATCTTTCACCCATGAGAAACTGCAGTTTCGTTATTCTTCTAGGCAAAGAATCCTTTGTGGTTTGATCAAGTATATTAGGCCTTCTTCAGTGGTTTTGCACCCAAGAAATTTTTGCAACGTTGAACTTTCCTATATTTCTAGTACTTGTAAAACAGCAGACAAATGACGAAAATATTCCGATCTCTCAGCTTTTAACTTAACAGCTTAACGGATTAGTTTTATCTAGCATGCCTTGCAAATGCCACCACTTGGTTTGCCTTTGTTGTCACCAATTTCATGGGCCATAGAAGTCGTGACAACAAAGGGCATTAAAGGAGTGGTACTGATTGACTTTGCAACAATGTGCTTTGGTTGTGACGTGGCTAAAGCAAAGTAGAAAGACAACAAATCTAATAGATCTTTTAGCTATGCAGCAAAAGAGTCTGGATCAAGCGTTATTTTTGTACATTTTTATACGCGAGTCTCGATCAAGTGGCATTAGAGTTTCTATCACTATTGTGCACATTCGAAAATTCTACAAAATGTAGCAAAGTATCATTCGATTGAGATTCTTTTTCAGAATAGCTAAGAGGTCCAACAAGGGCAGATTTTGAAATACTATAGCATCAGTCGCATTTGTTTCACACCTCAATTCAAAGCGATTAGCGAATGCAGACAAAAGAAATTCTCTCAAGCAGAAATTCAAACAAACGAAGCCGCGAAGTTGCCCTGAAACCAGTACGGCAAACTATCGTTTGGTGCGGACGAAGAGAGTTTTTAAGAGAAGGTATGTGCTTATAACGAAAGAAGTACGTAGTCACTCCTCAGCTCCTGAATCAAATAAACAAAATCCGCGACACAGAACTTTAGATTTGCCCTTCTTCTTTCGTTATAAGCACATACCTTCTCTTAAAAACTTCTCTTCGCCCGCACCAAACGATAGTTTGCCGTACTGGTTTCCGGCCAACTTCGCGGCTTCGTTTGTTTTGAATTTCTGCTTGAGACAATTTCTTTTCTCTGCATTCGCTAATCGCTTTGAACTGAGGTGTGAACCAAAGCGACTGATGCTATTGTATTACAAAATCTGCCCTTGTTAAGAGGTCCATTAAGAAAATGAGGACGGAAAAAAGGAAAGTGGTAATGAACAGAAATGAGAAAAGTCTTTGCGATAAATAAAGAAATTGAAAATTGCACGAATGCATCTGATAATGAACCGTGCTCATCTGAAAATGTTCACTGCAAGTCATTAGGTGACATCCGAAAGTGAATAAATAGGAGGAAAAACAAAGCACAAATGGGAACAGTAATCTCATTTTCCTATGAACCTCGTCTGACGTGTAGCTAAGACTGCGACTACTGTCAAACAACATGATAGAGAACTGCTCCATTTAAATTACGCAGTTTTCAAGAACTGAGAGAATGCAATCAGAATATGCTTCATTCACCTTTGCCATACCAATTGAACTTGTATTTAGTTCAGGATTTCCCGAATTAGTTTTTCCACCTCTTTCGGTGATCCCGTAATCCTATGAAATAGAAAAATTACAAGAAATTATCATGTGAAATATCTGAAACAAAATCAGAAGAAAAACACCCATATTGATTCACTGTATGGTTCCAGGAGAGGAAAAAGAAGAAACACCTAACTGAACCGTTGGGGATACGAAGAGCTGACCCAAATTTGGCTTGTCACATATGCCAAACTAGGAGGCAATCACAGCGGCTTTAAAAGCCCTAAATAATGGACCGTAAAGACGAAAAACGAATAACTGATCTTGGGAAGAAATCAAGTTTGCTACAGATGAATGATTAACCATTTGTCATGAATAATGATTGGCAATATAAAAACAATTTCAGCAGTAACCTAAAATGAATAAATAAATAACAAAGGTAATAACAAAGAACTTTTTAAAAATCAATTCATAGCAATAGAAATTCTATATACCGGTGTTCTATACGCCATTTCTATGTAGAAGACCAAATTCTGAACAAAGGCAACCTCATCATATGTGTAGATGATCTGCAAACCTGTAGAAAGTAGGTAAACCTATAAATGACTTGCGAAAGAATACTGTATCCCGTTGGGGGGGGCACAATGCATATAAACATACGGGGAGGCAAAGGTAACAGCGAATGGTTGTAGTAATTGATATTAAAATTGCAAACCAACCTTTTTTCCTTCTTTATCGTTGTTCTGTTTTGTTCGTATTGTCCTCTAACTCCCTCCATCAAAATACTAGGCCCATCAACAGACCCAGGTCTATTGTTGATGGACCTAGTATTTTGAAGGATGGAGTTAGAGGACAAGAAGAATATCACAACAAACAGAACAAACGACATGGAAGAAAACAAAGGCCGGTTTGCAACCTTACTTTACATTTACTACAATCATTCGCTGCTGCCTGTGGGGGAGGCAAGTCCGAAATTTTTGGGTGAGAATATTGCCGAATGTGATGTTTTTGGGTCCTAATAAAACTGAAGTCATGGCTAAGATATTTATGCCACCAAATTTAGTCAAAAAATGTTCTGGGTTCCTTAGAGGGAATCCTGCCGCAATTGCCATCGTTTCGGGATACTTCAAATTCATTTACAGTTGCCAAAGTATGAAATGAACGGAAAAAATTGATATTTTTGGGTTGCCAAAAAGTTTCTCGGACTAGTCCCCCTCCCCATATGCGCATGTGCTGAGTGCCCCCCTTCCGACCAAGCATTCCTTAAAAACAATACTCAACAATAACAATAATAATACTCAGTGAGTGCTGAGCAATAGTTTTACTTGCAAAAAGGTCGAGCGAAAATCTTCCGATTAATTTCGCTCCGTGTTTCTGACGTTCACGCCTTGTGCAAATTAAAGGGAGTATGCAAGATGGTAAAAGGCTTCTCCGTAAATAGAAGAGAGACAATACTCAAATAAAAAACTGTTTCTTTGGCTATCCACTGTTCTCAGCATATGTGGAGGGGACATCCATTTGAACAGGATATTTTCAGATTTTCTGCTCTTTAAAAATGCAACTTTTAACCTTGCACAAATCTTTAAACATGGTTTTCCTGCCTAAGAACTTGTCGAAACATTCAAATTCTAAAGAATCTTCGGGCCAGAACATTTATAGCCTTTCAATTGCTCAAGAATTCCTATTCAGAATTGCAAAGAGTTCTTTCAAATTTCCAAGAAGCCTTGAGAATTCTTGTAATGGTAATGTACGCAAGGCCATAGTTGAAAAATCCATTTCAAGTAAGCCATCCAAAACAAACAAAAAAGTGCACGACCTCGGGGGTGGGGATGGTAGACTCCCTAAAGCAAAAGTTGGGACAACGTTCAAAATCAGCATTTTTCAAGCAAAAACCAAAACTTAATAGGGACAAAATTTCGGTAAACAATAAACATTTTTCGGGCAGCTCCCCCAGGATTTTATCTTCTGGTACAATTATGAAAAAAATATTGACAAAGCAATGCCTTTTCTACGATATAAGTTCTACCAGCTTACTTCCTATTTGATTATCATTTTTTTTATTATTTATTATTAATCATCTATTTAAAGTAGGCTAGGAAAAAAAGAGAATAGCTAAATTACAGCTACTTAAAGCCTACTATTTACAATATACATTATTTACAATAAAACTATTTGATAAAATACTACTCTGAGTTATATACCTGCTGCAGTCATTTCAGCTAGCATCAATAAATATAATGATGTAGCATCTATTTGAAGATGTCCCCAACCAGAATCAGTCACAACAGTTGCACCAGTCGCTATAAAAATCACAAATTAATGTCAACGATAGAAACTGACTTTCTATATAATATATAATAATAATAATAATAATAATAACAATAAGAATAATAATAATAATAATGATGATAATAAATAACTTATTTAAAGTTGGCGTACAACTCTAGTAGCTGTGTAAAAGCTAATTAATGCCAACTATCTATCATACCTATAAAAAATGTTGCAATGTTCAGAAAGGATTTTAAAGAAAAGATGCTAAATAAAACGTAAACCCGAAATGAATGTTTTACACAATTTACAGTCACACTCTATTGTGCAGGTTCTTAATTCTTTTTTAAAAGCAGTTAGTGATTGGCACTCTCTACCACTGCGAGGTAATGTTTGCCAAAGCTTTTGACCCAAATATCTCACAGTTTCTATGCCATAAGAAGTTGCCGTGGTATTAGGAATGCCAAGAGTATTCTTATTTCGCAAGTTATATTGTACATCTCTTGCCTCAAAAATCTCACTCATGAAACTAAGATTCAGGCTTCTAATTCTAACGTCATGAATTCATCATTAAAAAAGATTCACTACACGATCCTAATAATCTTAGGCCACGACCATACGTATCCGGATGTTTTTTAAAACGCATCTTTTTTAACCGTTTTGGGTTCTGCGTCCACTACACACACCGACGGCATTTTTGGTCACCGACGACGAAGATAAACAAGTAAATAACATGAAATATAAGCACAAGAAGCGACGTTTCGAGCATAGCCATTATCAAGCCAAATAACGGGCTATGCTCGAAACGTCGCTTCTTTCAGTTCGCATCAAAGTGTTTATATTTTATGTCATTTACTTGTGTATCTCTGCATTATGGCACTACACGCAGCAAGAAGATTTTTTGAACTGAAAGCGATGCTTTTCGAAACGCTCTCTAGAGTGGAGCTTTCCTTGAAAACGCAGTTCTCCAGTTGTTTGGACCAGGGAGCTGGTTTGGACGAAGGACAGTGGAGCTTTGTGAAAACGATAATGTCACAGCATCTATTTACTCACTATCAGAGCATACGCTCTGGTCTACTTTTGCCACAGAAGACATATATTCTGCGCAACGCCGCTCGCCTTTGTGTAGTGCATGCTTCAGCATTCATTTGATAACAAAGAAAACTTAACAGCCAATCACATCACTTTCCCGTGAAACGAGGAAGCAATCAAATTTGAAAGCGGCTATCATGTGATCAAATCTCAGGCTTCGGTTTGTCCTCCAAGCAAATATCATTAACATCACAATACTCTGGAATTTTAAGTATCTATGGCAGGCAATAACAGACGCCACGCAGATGAGGTAATTTACAAGGCTATTGAAATGAAATACTGACGCATGCAGTACTCGATACTGAGCAGCCCTCCGCATACTACACCTTTTCCTTGGGTATTTTCTGCACGCAGGCTATAGACCTTTTAACCTATTAAAAGAGAGGTTCGGATCGAGCGTCCAAATTTGGTAAATTTGTGAAGGCAAGAAACACGACCCCGGTTCTCCGTGTAAACACTGCTGTGGCAAGAAGTTGCTTCGGATTTCAGAACACTTTTCAGAGAGTCTATCATCGACAAATTTGCGCCAAATGACTTTGCAATGTTTCGGTTTACACAGAGGCAAGCGTTATTTGTCTACGCTTGAAAACAGCAAACTTCGATATGCAAAATGAATCCATTGCATGCTCGCACTCTGGAGCTTTAACTTTTACACCACAAAATCAGAAATGAAAAATAAATGAGAAACAACGCCAAAAGGTAGATAAAACTTCCAGTGTAAGTACTGAATCATTCTCAACTCGCTTTAAGTAAAGTTATCGTTGATAAACTTTCTGAAAAGTATTCCGTAATCTGAAGCATCGTTATACCGAAAACGGGAATTATTGTTTTGTTTTCCTTCACAAATTTACCAGACTTGGCGCGTGATCCAAACCACTTTGTAAGAACTAAAAAGGCCTAGTAGGGATCACGCAAGGGCACCTTGCCTGCATGTTTTCTTTCATCGAAGTCTGAGTGTCGAATATTTGTGCACATTGTTGAACAGTTGTAGGTTGAGCACATAATAGATGAACTGAAACCATAAATTTTTGCACAAAAACAACAACTCAAGTCATAAGTCTACGTGAAGATATCACTGACTAATAGAGTCACTTGAAAAAAGCATTAAACAAGGCATCAATGTATGACATTTTCAGCTGCACACAAAATCTACTTCAATGCAATCAAGTCATGGACAAAGGGATTATTCACTGCAGATGAAACAGGCGGATCTGTTCTTTGCCTCCTCAACTGCCGTCGCTATATATGCAAATATTAAGATACAAACCTCTGTTGAATTTTGCATGCAGTGCATCTTCTGTAGCTTGCGTCTTCTTGAACTTCTCAACCTTTTCAACCTGCGAAACAATTTAAAATGTACCCTTTATAACTAAAAAGGTCTAATATACCAGCTTAATCACAGTCTAGAAAATGGCTAGTGATGATATCAGACCTTTAAACAATTCCCTTTAAGTGTTTCTGTTTGAATCTCACCGAGTTTGTCAAATTTATATCACCTGGAATTAGCAATGTTCATAAAAGTATCGTAACAAATCAGTGTTCTTCTGTTGTGTATGCTTATTTGCTGGATCTACGAGATGAGTTCATAAAAGTTAATTTGTCTGGCAGGCTGCTGTGAAATAAAAAGCATGCCGTTGATATTCAAAACTGAAATTTTAATCTGCCAGTCAAGGCTAACTTGCCGCAGCAGTGTAAATTTGGTTTGGTGAAACCATACATCTTGTAGATCCACAACTCAGGAAAATCCTGGCACAGTGTTTTGTATGGGAATGAGAATTTCATGCTTGATTCTGGTTCAAAATTATTTGCCATTGAAATTTAAAAGTTTTATTCCTGACAATTGCTTTGAAAATGAATTCCAATGCAAGGTAAATTATGGATCAGAACCAAGGCAATTCTTGTTCCCATACAAACCCCTTACCAACAGTTTGGGTGTGTTTTGATTGGTAATTCCAAACCTACCAAATTCTGAAAACGGTAGGCTTCGCAGAGACGAAAACACAATGCCCAATCAAACACAAAATTCTTCAAAAAAACAGCAGGTTTCAGATTAATCCTTGCGAAAACGAGGTTTCCAGTTGAAAAACAGTAAGACCAGCCGGTACTTGGCAACAAAGACTGAAATGACTCAATTACCATAGCGGCATGAGCAAAATCGCCTCGTTTTCAGAGTTTCGCAAATGAAAACGAGAATCTCTCCAAAGTCTACCAAACCTTTGGCCTGTTGGAGCAGAAGGTTTGGCAGGCCTTCAAACTTGCCAAACCTGCCGTTTTCGGAATTTGGTAGTCAATGAAACACACATTCCAAGTCTTACAATACTACCATTTTCAGAACTGGCACCAATCACACATACCATTTGTTTATTAGTGGTTCTGAAAGAATTACAAACACTTTACCAATGAAATATTTCACTTGTTAGCTAGCATTTGACTCATAGATTAATATTACACTTTTGAAGATCGGCTACATATTCTTCATTCCAATATGTTGACTTTCTAAAACTTATCTGGTCATCTGCAAAGATGTCACATAAAGTCAGTGCCAAATTCTGCCCTTGGAAATTGTCATGAATGCTATAGGTTCATTGATAGAGTTTTCACAATTCTACCAGGTTCGTCAAGAAAGGCCTGGTATTTGAAAGGCAACTGCTTCTTGAATACACAAGCGACGATATTTTGCGATATCTGATTGAATGGCTAACATGTTCAATTGTTTTTAGAATTTTTCCTTGCTGAATTGTTTGCTCAGTATGGACTTTACAAAGGGAATTCCAATCAGAATTTGGTTTGTCTGAAGCTTCCATGAGCCACTGTTGGTAAATTTCAGGCCAACTTCAGATGTCCTGCTATAAACAGAAGTTTTCATCGTTAGAAAGAAGATTGAAATAGAAAATTGAAACCCATGGTGTGAAAAGTTTACCCTAATTCCTCAGCCTCTGAGAACCTTTAAAAAAGAGTTTCTGCAATCTGCTTCCCGACAGTGATGACTTCAGCATGCTTTAGCATGAGCTAGCCCCTTGGGGGAATGAAAATTCTCCCCCCCCCCCCTCCTAATGTGAATAACTTATTGAGGGAGATTTTGAGTTCCAAAAAGGACAAATTACATAAACACATCCACGTGTCACTCCTGCTTCAAAGGAGAATCTTGTTGTTTTCACCCTTTTTTGCAAGTTTCCCAGGGGGTCTTTCTGCACAAAATCTTCCATTTTGAAAGGAAGGAATATGCCAATTAAAGAGTCACCGCTAACCATGATCCTTTGTGGTGCCAAATTGGACTTTCGTATCATCTGAAAGTCGTTTCTGGCCTAAATTCTCTACACCTTGCTTTTCATTTGGTGGACAAAGGATCATCTTTGACAATGGGTCTTATGCGTAGACAAAGGTGTAGAGTCCAAACTTTGATATTTCTCTTTCTCGTATTTCAAAGGGGCATTAAGCAACGGACATATCTCCCATACATCGCATGTTCTGTCTCCTGTTGTTTGTTTACCCATAACAAAGAATGGGCGCAAAGCCTAATGGTTAGCAGAGGGTCTTTAAAGCCACATGAATGACTGAACCTTATAGGACAAATCGGGCATGGAAAAAGATAGCTGTCAATATCATCGGCTTGATATTCAGGGAGCAGCATCACTTCAAATGCCAGTGCTTACCTGGTACTCACCCGGTACATACCTGTTGCATCATGGATGTTAGGAGGCTTCTCATTAGCTTCACCACACACTGCAACAATAGAAGTACAGCTCACAATAACATAGATATATGCATGATCTAATCAACCAGTCCAAATCTTAAATTTCATGATGTGCTTTTGTCTATCTTTCATCCTGCTTAATATACTCAACTTAAAAGGAATTTTCTGAAAATTCCTAGTTTGAACAAGGGGCCCTACCTTGTAGAAACTGTCTTCATTCCCAGTCCTGTTCTTGTGACATAGTTCATGGAGTCATTGCTGTCTTGGCAAGATGATGTAAGTAAGAATAATCTTTGTAGTGTCAAATTGAGGTGTTGACGTAATATGATATCATCTGTTAAACAAGATGACAAAAGGGATCCAGACAGCATGATTTTTATTGGTCAACGCTAAGGCCCCATTTACATGATACCATGTTCATTACACACAGGATTGCAGTTCTGTTTACAGAACAATATTTTCATTTCATATCAGATTGGGGTTCTGTTTACAGAGAAAAGTTTTGCTGTGTACTGCAATGATTTCATTGTTGGCTTGTTGCATCTAATGCACATTTGCGCATTCTAGGCTGCACCCCTAAAGGATTAAAGGCTTGTAGAATAGATAACGATATTGAGCTAAGCAGGCAAAAGTTAAAGGGACTAGGGTATTTCTATAGTAGTTTCATAAGAACTCTCATTTAAAGAATTCAGTGACTTCAAATTATTTTTCCAGCAATGTAATGATATTTTGTGCACATGGAATTGAAATATCAATAAATGAATCATTTTTACCTGTTCCAGTTCATAAACCCTTGCTCTGTCTTCATCTGCATCTGAGTTCTTTTTGTATGCTAAGGATAGCCCCCATATCGCAAGACTACTATAAACATTATCACGGACCCAAGCATCTCGAAAATGGATGGAGTTGGTGTCAAACTTCCCTTCAAACAAGCTTGCAGGAAGGAGTCCAGTTATTGGGTGCTGAAAGAAAAAAATAGTACAGTTATAAGTGATGCTGTCCTGAATGTGCACTGCATTACTAATTTTCAATGATTCTTGAATCCATATTTGAAAACATGTACTGGGTGTCCCAAAAAAGGATACAGATTTTGACAACTTGGAGATAAGAATATAGCATCAATCAATTCAAAATAATTATTATATAAAACATACCTTGACACCTAACTTGAACATACTGTTGATACCTTGTTTGTTAATTTTGGTGCATTGAGAGTAAAGATACTGTATAATATTAACCTTCAAAGGACAAATTTGCCTCCACTTCTAATCCACAGTTTGACGTTTTGGCCTGAGCAAATCCTTGGAGCATGAGGAGAAAATCTAAAGGCAGCACCCAACAGTACAACAGATGCGCTTTACAAAATATAATCTATGTGTCACTTATCATCAAAGGGGTTCCAAATCAGCTTCATTCATCTCAGTCTCAACTATTTAGTGTAGTTTACACATACTATTCATCTGTGAAAGTATTCACTTGAGCATCAATGTACTTTTGGCATCATTGAATAATACCTTGAAAAGAAATTGTTATCAGATCTCTCAGGATCAGGTTGAGTATGACACATATTCAAGGCTACTTTCATAGGTGGATCATCAACAATCTTTTGACCCCAAGCCAAGATCTCCAGACCATCCTGTCATAGACTCCTGGAGATCTGATAACACCCAAACCCCTTCTGCATGTGTTTGTTTTAGTTCTTTGTTTTGTAATCATGTAATGTCTCAAGGAAGCTTGCAACCAAATAATTGAATTTGCAGATTACCCTGTTTGGTTCTCAACCTACAAATCTATGCCCATGCAATTACTTTACAGTATTTGATTGCAGGCTACCTTTGCTTGTATCCTTATTTTTAGTTTGCATTTTATAATTCCTTTTTCTGCAATGGCTACATCTAGTTTTATGTAGCTTTTAATGGCTTTTAGAATGGTCGTTGGGCAGACATAGTATTTCATTCCCTGTGGCATTGTCTTTGTAGTATTGTAATGTAGTTTGTATGTATTGCAATTCGTAATATGTTTGTAAAATTTTTAATTGAATATAGGAAAAAAAATCTGATAACAATTTCTTTTCAAGGAATGATTCAACAGTTCCAAGAGTTTTTTGGTGCTCAAGGGAGTACTATCACCGATGAATAAGCTTGGTTCGCACCAGGTCATTTGGAGCATGCAAAAAGACCCAAAAGACAAAGGTTCAGAGTTTGAGTCCTTTGTCTTTTGGGTCTTCCTGCACAACCTTAATAACCCAAACAACCTGGTGTGAACTAGGCCATAGTATGTGTTTAATGAATTGTCAATATTGAAATGAATGAAGCTGATTTTGGAGCTCCCTTAATGATGGATCTCACAAAAATTGCATTTTATAAATATATTTGTTGTGCCGTCTTTAGTCTTTCCCTTCATGCTTCCAATTTTGTTGATTTTATTCACCATACTTCAAGATTTTGTACAATAGGACAAAACTTCAAAGCTCTGGTTTGGGGGTGGAGGAAAATGCGTCCTTTGAAAACTAATTCTAAATGCATCAATATCAACAAACAAGGTATCTTTGTTCAAGTTAGCTATCGAGGTATGTTTTGAAAATCACTTCAGTTTGATTCATACCATATTCTAGTCTAGAGTTGACCAAATCTGTATGCCTTTTTTGGGACAACCGGTACATTTCGTAACAGATCTCTGGCATTTGAGAGCTGGATTAGTTACATCCTGCACCTAGTGTTGGTGTAGATTTAAGAAAATGTCTTTATGGTGCTCTTCTGGGATTGCACCATTAAACCTTACAAGGGAGCCTTAGAACGCAAAAAAATAAACTTTTTACAATGTGCTAGAGGTCATCAACAAAGAACTTTGGTCCCTCAATTTTGTCCATTCAAATCCAAACCCATATTTGAAATACAAAAAATCCAAACCCTTAGTTGAAAGACAAACTTTCCCCCCTAGTCCTACAAATACCAATATTATCTTCACTTTATTTTCTCGTTATGGGCCTACCTAACAATTTGTTTGTGATAACAGTGACTAAGAGTAAAGTAGAGCAACAATACAATAAATGTGAAGGTGAAGTTGCGGTTCTCAGTGCCAAGCGCTGGGATCGCAGAAATAGCTAAGTGCTAATCCAGTCTGCGACCCCTTGTCACAACGCTCAAAGGTGCTGGTGGGATTTGACCCCAGTCCGCCTACTTGTTCTGGCTGCAGAGTCAGTGGATTACAACGTGGCACCACAACATCTTCTATAACTGCAGCTTACTCACAATCTTAAAGTTTCATTTATGGTAAATTGCAACTTCTCCCCATCATTCATCAGCAGGACTTTTGTTCCTAAAATCCATGGTGAATCTGAGTGCCTATTTACACAAGATCTTTGGCCCAGAGAAAGAACTTATTTGCCTTTTGGTGCACACTTTGGCGTAGAAGGAGGCCTTGAATTAATGGACCATTCACTGTCTCACTATATAAAACAATAGATATCACTTATTCTTTAATGCACACTGGCGCACTAAACTGTTGTGCTCCAGAATATTTGGCACAGAGCAGTACTGAGATTCACCCTGCCCTAAAATGACAATCTCAACAGATGGATTCAGGTGAAACCCCCTTCCCCTACAAATCTGTAAATAGGAATAAACATATTTTGTTGATGACTCCTTCCAATCTTCTGCACTGCCAAACAACTTGGTATGCACGGATGTTTAATTTTTACCTGTAAATCTAAAATTGTCTTTGAAACAAGTCTGTGATAATACTCAAGCTTGGCGCTTGTGATCGAACTGCTTCTTCTTCTCCTCATCTTTGTTGTGTTTATGGAGAGTGGCACTTCAGGTCTACAAATGAAGCAAGTCTTGCTGTCGTCAGGGCCAGGTCGGTTTGAATGACACCCTACGATGAGATGTCATCAGCCACAGAAGATGAGTTGAGTGCTCTTTCTTTAATTTTTATCTTTGCAGCAATTTTACCAAATATGTCTTTAGTTTCAATTAAACTTCACTGGGTGACGTACTGTACTGAATAAAAACAGCACAAATATGTTACGAAACAAACGACTGGTTTTATAAGATCGCCATATTCCGTCCTATGTTGTGGGTTTTGTTTCCAGGTTTCTGTGCA
The DNA here is from genome assembly GCA_964019985.1 of Aurelia sp. 4 Dawson et al 2005. Lineage (NCBI taxonomy): Eukaryota > Metazoa > Cnidaria > Scyphozoa > Semaeostomeae > Ulmaridae > Aurelia > Aurelia sp. 4 Dawson et al 2005. The sequence continues at coordinate 17,587,525 of OZ026492.1, forward strand.
ACAATGTTGGGTGGATATGGATGGGCCTAAATTTCGGAAAATATCGGCATAATTCCAATATTTCCAACGGAATCATTTGTCACTTAATTCCCTGTATGCATAATCTGCATGAATGTTTAATGCACTTGATTACAGCAGGTTCATACTTCTTCTTTACAGCTATGTTGCATCTCCCTCAATTGCTTGTTTCTTTGCTAGGTCATTCCATTCAGACACAACAGTCCACGCTGCACGACTTTTTTCTGCATTTACTGCGGCGCGAGCAGCGCGGATAAACTCGACAAAATCAACGTGTTTCTTTGCATGTCATGGTCCTGGCCGAGCAGGGAAAGGCGACATTCGTTATACCGCTGACCAAGATGCTTAGGGATCGTGGAATCAACAACAACATCCCTCGCCTCGTGGTTTGATTTTGTTGTGGGATCGAGCAATCGACCGGCGTCCTATTAATAAGCAATTTTCGAAGCAAGAACATGACAATCAAGGGCCTCTTCAGTCAACAGAGTGTGAGCTAGAATAAGGCAGACAACTGAGGCAGAGGTGAGTGATCTAAGCGTATAATCTAATCCTGATCTTTCCTGATTAATACATAATACACACACGGCCTAATAAGCAAGCTCCAACTCGATAAACCACGTTACCGTGTGGCAGGCCCAAAATCATTTGGATTTGCTTTCTAATACCTCATGATAAGAAAATCTTGACATCTTCTGACACAAATGAATAAGATTCAACAAAAATTTTAAAAATTCATCATGCATTGTGCACTCAAGAAGGGTTTTTTCCGGGCGTCCTTTTTGTACGAAGGCCTACGCACCTGAGAATTTGTTCAATCGGCCCCCTCCAAAGGTGGTCCAATATTTTCTAATCGGCCCCGTGATACCTCACGATAAGAAAATCTTGACATCTTCTGACACAAATGAATAAGTTTCAAAAAAAAATTTAAAAATTCATCGTGCATTTTGCACTCAAGAAGGGTTTTTTCCGGGCGTCCTTTTTGTACGAAGGCCTACGCACCTGAGAATTTGTTCAATCGGCCCCCTCCAAAGGTGGTCCAATATTTTCTAATCGGCCCCGTGATACCTCACGATAAGAAAATCTTGACATCTTCTGACACAAATGAATAAGTTTCAACAAAAAATTTAAAAATTCATCGTGCATTGTGCACTCAAGAAGCGTTTTTTCCGGTCGTCCTTTTTGTACGAAGGCCTACGCTCCTGAGAATTTGTTCAATCGGCCCCCTCCAAAGGTGGTCCAATATCTTCTAATCGGCCCCGTGATACCTCACGATAAGAAAATCTTGACATCTTCTGACACAAATGAATAAGTTTCAACAAAAAATTTAAAAATTCATCGTGCATTGTGCGCTCAAGAAGGGTTTTTTCCGGGCGTCCTTTTTGTACGAAGGCCTACGCTCCTGCGAATTTGTTCAATCGGCCCCCTCCAAAGGTGGTCCAATATCTTCTAATCGGCCCCGTGATACCTCACGATAAGAAAATCTTGACATCTTCTGACACAAATGAATAAGTTTCAACAAAAAATTTGAAAATTTATCGTGCATTGTGCACTCAAGAAGGGTTTTTCCCGGGCGTCCTTTTTGTATGAAGGGCTACGCGCCTGAGAATTTGTTCAATCGGCCCCCTCCAGAAGTGGTCCAATATTTTCTAAACGGCCCCGTGATACCTCACGATAAGAAGATCTTGACATCTTCTGACACAAATGAATAAGTTTCAACAAAAAATTTGAAAATTTATCGTGCATTGTGCACTCAAGAAGGGTTTTTTCCGGGCGTCCTTTTTATACGAAGGCCTACGCACCTGAGAATTTGTTCAATCGGCCCCCTCCAAAGGTGGTCCAATATTTTCTAAACGGCCCCGTGATACCTCACGATAAGAAAATCTTGACATCTTCTGACACAAATGAATAAGTTTCAACAAAAAATTTGAAAATTTATCGTGCATTGTGCACTCAAGAAGGGTTTTTCCCGGGCGTCCTTTTTGTATGAAGGGCTACGCGCCTGAGAATTTGTTCAATCGGTCCCCTCCAAAAGTGGTCCAATATTTTCTAAACGGCCCCGTGATACCTCACGATACGAAAATCTTGACATCTTCTGACACAAATGAATAAGTTTCAACAAAAAATTTGAAAATTTATCGTGCATTGTGCACTCAAGAAGGGTTTTTTCCGGGCGTACTTTTTGTACGAAGGCCTACGCACCTGAGAATTTGTTCAATCAGCCCCCTCCAAAGGTGGTCCAATATCTTCTCATCGGCCCCGTGATACCCCACGATAAGAAAATCTTGACATCTTCTGATACAAATGAATAAGTTTCAACAAAAAATTTGAAAATTTATCGTGCATTGTGCACTCAAGAAGGGGTTTTTCCGGGCGTCCTTTTTGTATGAAGGCCTACGCACCTGAGAATTTGTTCAATCGGCCCCCTCCAAACGTGGTCCAATATTTTCTAATCGGCCCCGTGATACCTAACGATAAGAAAATCTTGACATCTTCTGACACAAATGAATATGTTTCAACAAAAAATTTAAAAATCTATCGTGCATTGTGCCTGTAGCAAATGTTTTTTCCGGGGGTCCTTTTGGTATGTGTGCCGACAAGCCTGAGAATTCGTTGCATCGGCCCCCTTCAAAGATGTTCCTATATTTTGTTATTCTTTTTTTGTGATACAGAAAATCTAGAAGTCTTCTGATGTAGATAAATTAGTTTCAGTAAAAAGTTGAAAAATTTATCGTACTTTTTGCATGGAAGGAATGTTGTATTCAAAACTTATGACACAATGATATGTTAAAAAAATTGCATGGTGTCCTTTTGGATTTCATTCTACTGTATAGCAATAAATGGAAGCTTTGACAACACACTTCAGTTACAGTAAGTAATTTCTTCCAGCATTTCTTTGACAAATTCTTACCCTCAATACCCCACCACTTTCGTTTTGGCATTAAAGGCATCTCAGGGACCATCCTTTGATGAAATTGGGTGGGGGCAGTTTTCCCCAATACCCATCTATGATGATGGGAACACTTACAGTGTGTTTTCTGCCCAGTTTTATGTTATGTTTTCTGTTATCTTTTATAGGAAGCCAAGTTTGGAAGTTGAAGTAGATGCATCAGCTCAAGATTCAGGCCCAAGACTCCCATACTTCATAGATTGACATATATTGGAGATGTGCAAATTGCCTCCTGCATGTATTTTTTAGGAGCCATGCCTGTAATTAGGTAGTGCATTATTATCATGCTATGATGATGATGATGATGTATCTTGGATTCAGCTTTCAGTGAAAAATTCAACTTCTACAAACTCTGCGATGTGCTTGCACCAGAGTTGCTGTAGTTTTCTCTTTGACTTTGCATGCTGCCTTTGAATTTGTTTAACCTGGTTTTTAATTTTTGCAAAACAAATTGGTGTAAACTGCTTTTGTACAAAATCTGCTTTCTCCAGGTTTGGCAAATGCCCAAAATAATCCGAATTATGTGTGGTTCATTATGTGTGAGCTAGAAAATGTTTCTTTTTTGAAAACTCCTTATCATCAAGAGTCTAGGTGGATTAGAATAATGAATATTTGCTTGACAGCCAAGAGGTCAACACTTTTTGTGATTTTCTTGCCCTATTAAGAGTACTGGAAATATTAAGTAAATTCAACTTTAAACATAGTTTGGCACTTCAGTTACAGCAAGCAATTTTCTTCCAACATTTCTCAGGCAAATTCTTACCACTTTCTTTTTGGTATTAAAGGCATCTCAGGGACCATCCTTGATGAAAGTGGGGGGGGGGCAATTGTCCCAAATATTGGCAGGAACATGACTGAAAAGGCTTAAAATCCCTGATCTAATAATAAAATATTCCCTGCAAAGGACAGTAAACAAAATTAGATTTTCCATGGGTGAGAGATATCCACAGCACATTTATTATCATGGGATTGAAAATCTTGTTTGCAAATCTATGTGTTTAAACTCTTGAGGTGTTATAAGCTCTTGAGGAGATGCAAGGAGGTAGGAAGCATCTCAAACTTGGTGGCACGACACTTTGAGGGCACTTTTCCTTAAGAAAAAGGGGGCATTTTTGAAAGTGAAAAGGGCACTTCTTTCTTTATTGCAAAATCTTGGGGGCATGTGCCCCCAGTTCCTATGTCTATGAGGAGATGAAATACCCATGTGCATTATTCTCTGCAAGGAAATTCTTTACAGTTTGATCTATGTTTTAGGCTCTCTTCAGTCATTTTGCCTTTGAAATTTTCTGTACTGTAAAACTGAACTTATTTAGATTTCTAGTGCTTATAAGAAGGTTAAAAAAATCAGAAAAATACTTTGATCTCTTGGCTTTTAAACAGCATTTGAATCATTCAACTCTTGATGCTATGAATTTTTTTAAAAAGTGGGAACTTTTTCTTTTTCTGGTTCACTCGGTATTTGTAGTAGTTTCATAGATATTTAGCAAACAAGTGTGAAGCTGAACATTCATTCCCAGTTAATTTTCAGTCAACTGAGAACTGCCATGCATTTAGGCTAACGTAGCTAATGAAGGAAACCTGCCTTAGTTTTGCAACTTCGCTCTTTGAACAAAGAAGTTTCAGTGTATCTGAAATGTAATCAGAATTAAGTTTTTGGAGTAAATGCTAATTTTGTTCTGTTACTTCACTTGCACTAAATATATCACCCTTCAAAAGACTAAATTTTGTGAAGACATGTCAAAGGGCATGCAGTGGGTGCCTCACACTGATGCCGTATGCAAGTTCCATGTTTGTGAAGTATGGTTTTTTTATTCAGCCCAAGGTCTTTGAAATTGTTTGACACATTCCCTGCCTAGCTTGCAGTATTTGCAGCAATCTGTTCTGAAAGCTGCACGCTGGTCTATATCTTAGATTCAAATGAGTGCAACCCTCCCCTGTACCCTCAAAAAAAGTTCAGCCTGTAACAAGCTTGCACAAGCTTGAAAGGAGCATAAGGCATGATGGGCTTGAAATGAGTGTGTTCACACAATTTTGGCCAGTTTGCATGATGATTAGAGCTTGATAAAGCTTGACAATATTGACATGCTAAAGTCATTCTCAAACACACCGCAATCAAGCTTGAGTGAGTTTGCCTTCCAGCTCCAAAATACATGCTGCAAGCTGGCACAAGTGGTGCAAAATTCTTACTCAAATCAAGCTAGAAGCATGCTCCAAACTACCACATATTTTACTAAGGGTAGCTACCAAAAGATGACATGAAAGTTTGTACCACTTTAAGATATGAATGTAATCTGAATTAAACAAATATTTTGAAAGTAGCACTGTATTATTTCTGTCCAATTCTTACTCATGTTTGTTGCATGTGCTGTCCTCATGGAGTCTCAAAGTAGTGAGAAAATCCTTTTGGCAATAAGAAAAATGGCTACGACAGGGCATTCTCGGTCAAACTTTTCAATAATGCCCTGTCGTAGACATTTTTCTCATTGCCAAAAGGATTTTCTCACTACTTTGAGACTCCATACTGGTATTGCACTGGTTGCAAGACCAAGTTTTGTGGACATCACACTCTCAGCTAGATTAATTTCTTCCCTAAGTGCCTAAATTTTGTGTTTCTGGACAAAGCTTGCCACAATTTTGGCCTTCTTTATGCCAAAACCACCAATATTTGTTATCTTTTGGCACAGGTTTATCAAATGTAGGCCATTGCTAGACTACAACCACCAAAACTACCAAAAAAGGTATACCCTACTGCTTCCTCGGCCTAGGCCAAAATAAATTTAAATAAAAGCATGTCCTTGGCTGAACGAGATAGACTAGAGATCCAAACAACTACGTGTCTATTGGGGGAAAATGGGTAATTTTGGGGTTGTAAAATGGGTAGGCTGGCAAATTACGATAAATTCTGCCCAATTCTTTGCTCAGAGCTTTCCTCTAGCCAGAGTCGCTTGAACTTACATGAACTTCCCTCCTTGACACAAGTGTGAATATTGATTTATCAGTACATACAGGCACGTGCATACAGGCCTCAAAAGCCTACTGCTTGTACAGTTTTCCAGCAATCAACAGTAACTACTCCTCTTTGCCCCCCCAGCAGCCTACACATTTTACCCCAATAGACCCTCCTGTATGATATCCTTGAAGGTAGCTTATTACTCGGTACCCTTTACTATCTTATAGCAACATATTTATATTTTCAGCCTTTCCGTAGTAGTGATTCATGTTCACGATTTCACTTAGCTTCGATTGGCCTAAATCACAACAATGTCCGGAAAATGCCTTGGTTGGATAAGCCATCATCGCAGAGAAAATATTCGCCTTTTTGGTTGGAATGGCTGTGTCGCATCTTTGCTTTTGAGCTTTCTTACCATTTACCGTTCTTTGTAAACACGATGAAAACACAACATTTGAATCTTGCCAAACCATTGAGTAACCATTGCTGATCTCAGATCCCAAACCACTTTGCAAAATTGCCCTCGGACATCCCCAAAGATATTTGCTAGCTTCGCGCATGCTCTGACAAATGTCGCCTTTCTTGGCCGAGCAACCATTTTATGCAGATTTGGTTACGAAGAAAAGGGTCAAGCGTAGCTTCGTTTGCATGTATGTACTATGTACTTATGTACCAACCTTCAATATAATAAATACATACATGAACGAACAAACAAATGAACGAATGAATGAATGAATGAATAAATGAATGAATGAACAATTAAAAGTATAAGTTTTAAACAGGAAGCGAAAATGGAATGCAAGGGGGTGACTCCTACAGGGGACCTTGTATATATGATATGTACTTTTTAGAATTCAGAGCTAGAACTTAGGGAAACATTTTGACAGGGCAGAATTTTCCAGAGGATGCCTCGTATCAGTTACGGAGCTAACTTCATTTTTACCAAACTCTTTGTTATAATAGTTGAAGGGGAATCGTAGTTAAAAGCTGGCCAGACTTGCCCCAAGTCTATTTTGCCATCTACAATAAGTGTTTTCCCTTTCCTGATTTTTTTTTATTGACAAAGGCTTGGGGCAAGTCTAAAGGCTGACTTTTACATGACTTGGGGATGGACGGGGGTCTGCCGCCCGGTTTTTAGCCAGTGCTGCAGATCCCATTCAACATAATTTATAAAATGAATACAAAATGATTTATTCTTCTTGAGTCAGGGACACAGGCTACCCGGTTTTCAGAAAACTATCATCTTCCAATTACCAAACTAGCCATCATACCCACCCTTATGATGAATTTTGGTGGAAAAATATCAATTTTTTACTATTTTTGCTAATTTCTGAAAAACCCAACCATGTTTAAGGAAAATTTGCCAAGAAAGAGACCCTTGTTTGAAGAATTTGGGCCCAAAACCCAACTTGATGAGCGGCAGATACCCGTTCCTTCTACCTGTTATGTAACCCCCCCCCCCCGGGAAGCTGTCTCGAGCCAGATCAAAATATAATCTAATGTACTCGACAACTTAGGCGCACCCAGTTTCATGGTGTGGTTGCGAAGGAACAGTGGATTTACGGGCGCCTCTCTAGCCTATAAATAGCGGCTACGAGTTATAGCTATGTATATCCTCTGTAAAAGTAGCCGAGTTCTCGAAAATAGCTATAAATTGCTAACAGTTACCCATGACTAAGACAAATCTCTGTAAAGCAGACCCATAACCAGCGCCAAATTCACTAAACATGACCCATAACCCGATCAAGATATTGCACATTGATCTATAACCTGGGCAGACACATACAGTATACAAAGCCCCCATAGGAGTTACCCCCTCCCCCCGTCGATGGAATGGAACAGTGCAAAGCAGGGAGCTATTATATGGAGTCACATCGTGGACAAAAGTCGATACCTGCAGATCGTGAATGACGCAGCAGATGAGGTCGAGTCGATACCTGCAGATGAGGTCGTGAGTCGATACCTGCAGCAAGGCCTCCGACGAAACCTGAAACGTGGAGGGGCCAAAATTTGGTATGAAAATTTACCATAGCCCAATATGATAAGCTGCCCTCCCAGGGACAGATCTAGAGGGAAAAGTGACTGAGGTGTGCGAGCGTGAAGCGCCGGTAAAGTCCTGAAATAGGGGTCCTAACATAGGGGTCTGGGGGTTGCAGCCCTTGAAAGAATGTTTTGAGTACGCCTTTCACCTCATTGAAAAATCCCCATTTTGAATTAAAGCTGGCAGAAAAGAGAAGTAAATATTTGTAAGATACCCTACCAAGAAAGTGTATAGTCATTAGAAAGTAGCATTTTCTTTGGCTGGCAAGAGCACTTGCCTTACTTGCCTACAAGATTTGTGCCCAAGAGATACGAGGTCTTTTTCATTCTGCATTGACTATCTGCTTCCTGGGGCAGTTTCTATAGCTTTAGATTTCTTTATATATTCATAGTAATTTACAAGATGTAACATTGATATGAAATTTCCCTTATCAACAGAACAGGGATTGAATCGAATGGATGCTAGGAAATTTGCTTGAATTTAAATGACCATAGGGTTTTAAAGAGAATTAAACGGTTATCAACAAATTTCAGAATTGCATTTTTTTGCAAAAAAGTGGAGGGTTCATGGCCCCCCTGGCCCCCCCCGTCGTCGAATATCCTGTGCAGATGAGGCCGTGATGATCTCTTCAAGTTAACGTTCATACAAATTCTCCAGTCTCGTATGTTTTATTTTATCTATGTATATTCTGTGTATCTTTGTTCTGTAATTCATTTCATAATTATTGTAATGTTATTGAATGTATTCTGTATTTGTATTTGTATGTAGTGGAATTGAAATCAATCAATCAAAAAAATGACAGACGAGAGCAAAATAGGCTGGCCTACCACCAGAATAGTCTTCTGGAAGAATATGACAAAGAAAAAGAAAATGTTTTCCGCGCGCTTTCATAGCCTCGTATGGATTCCTATAAATGAGACAGCAGCCTCGAGACTGATCATTAAAAATTTTTAAATCAAGGAAAATGGAGGCACAAGTTGGAGCGGATATCAAATTGAAGTTTGGGAATAGAAAATTTTATGACATACGAATACCAAATTATGATGAACTTGCAGAGTACGCTACAGACAAAGAAATATCATCACAGAAGTTGTTCAAATACGTCGAAGATCATTGCATTGGAAAGGAGTTGGTATTTACAGGTCCTTATGGAAATCGACCAGGTAAAAAGGCCTATCGAAGACAAAGCAAGATCAGATGATGTACATGCCATATGGCATGAAATGTTGCCTGCAAACAAGGTTTCAGTTTACTAGCTGGAAAGAGCTATGATAACAATGTTCACGTTAATTTGAAAATCGTTTCTTGGCAAATTTATTTGCTATTTTCTTGTAAACAAGCACGACTTTCAGGGTTTCTTTCGGCAGATCGCCCACAAAAACGAAACAACCTCTCTTGGAAAAAAATTATTTATCTAGAAATTCTTTTGCTAGGATTCTTCTGTTTAAGGAATTCGAATGAAGTATTCTTCCATATTGACTACGTTGACTGTGCTTCACTGCCTTAGAAGAGTATCAAACCAAAATCCAGATTGGACAAGATTCAGTTCCAAAAAAATCAATATTGCTTATGGTCTTGGTCGTTTGTTTCTTGTGGAGTCATGGCAAGTGTTCATTCGTGTTATTTCTAATGATCTGAAGTGAATGGGCATGCATAGATTCTGCACCAGAAGACATGTTGCAATAAACACCAAACATAAAATCTTGTTGCAAATCCATGTTTCTTTCATAAAATGCGTGTATGGGACTAGACCATCACATATGGCTAGCCTTTGAATTAAATGTCCCTTTTTCAGGCAGTTGTTTTCAGGACAGGTATACTTGATGAAGGCTTATGGCTGATCTTGGTCATACTTTTAATTATTCATGTTGTTTGACTACTTGTTGTTTTGACCAAGCACCATTGCCCTTTGCTTCCTTCTGGTTATTTGAATTTTTCACTGATTTTAAACCTTCAGTCATCAACCATCACTTCACAGCTGCAACTACAAACTAAAGGCTGATTTATTTTTCTCTTTCAAACTTTCTCACAAAATTGTTCTACCAAAAAATCTACATTTTTAGCTTTCAGATCAGAGGAAGACATCTCATGAAGCTTTTCTATGATGTGGTAAAGCTGCATGATTTGTTCACCTCAATTTTGTGACTGTATCAGCCAAGTGTGTATTCAGTGAATTCTGCAGTTGCAGACAAACTACTACTTACCAGCATATTCTATTGTTTTTCTATGTTCTGTAGATAATCATTTTGTACTAAAAGGGAAGAGGCAATTCTAGGTCTACATTTGGCATAAATAGGTATGCAGGGAATAGCCCTCACTTCAAACATCCTAACTTTCACAGGTCAAAGAACTGAATTTTGTGTATGTGCTGTAGTTTTATACCACATCACCATCTCAGTTGGGGGCAAAATGTCTAGCCACCAAATGAATATACTGTACAAGGATTAAATGTTTTGCATTTTGATGACAAGTTTCTATAAAATGTATTTTAACACCCTATAGAGTTGTTGAAGCCATCTATGTTTCTTTTAAGGTACTAAATATGATTCTTTACTTTTTAGTGATTTACTGCGATTACACAGCATCAGGCAGGTGTGTTTTTTGTTCAATTTAAATTTTACATTAATTTTCCCCCCACAAAGCTTAGAGTTCCACAATGTCCATACAACCTGAGGGATTTATATTATCTTATATGATGCTGATTTCAAATGGTGGCAGATGCAATACTGTAAATATTTTGTTTCTTTATTTGGCAAAAGATTCTCTTTGAACTGTGTGAGACCTCATTTTTACTGTATAATGCATGGAATAGATCATGATTTATGCATCAGACAGGGGTGCTGTTTACATCATGCTAGAGCCATCCCACATTCTCCAAATTGGAGTCAAAATCATTTTGCTGTGTGGGTGACATGAAAATCACTCTAACATGGTTTTTGTATGCACAGGGTGTGTTGATGAAAAGGCCCAAATGTGAAAAACACTGCTCAAAGCATCAGAAGTATTGAAAACTGTTTTGTTTTTGCTCTTGATGTGTCCAATTATCAGTAATTTACTCAGCTATTGTCAGCCATTCCTTCCTGTCAAAATGGGAGATTTTCTGTAGAAAGCCCTCGCAAAATGAATGAAAACAACAAGCAAATTTTCCTTTTTCTCCTTCCTAGCAATAATGACACTTGGATGTGTTCATTTATTTTGCCTTCTTGGGAGAATGAATCCCCCAAAAGCTATCCATGCTACAGGGAAGATATTTTCATCTCCCAAGAAGATAGCATGTGCTAAAGCATGCTCAAGTCATTGCTGTGAAGTAAACAGGTTATTTAAACTTGCTCATGATTCTAGTACATTTTTAACATTTTTTCTTGAAGGGATTTTATCTTCTAAATCCCTTATGAAATCTTAACAAGGTGACCAACTTCAGCCAGGAGAAATCCTAAAAAGTAATTGAATATGATAGCTATTCAGTCAGATACTGTATGGTAAAAGGGCCTTTTTGACTTGCTTGGTACAAAGAATGCTAGCCGTATCCGTTTGTGTTTTGCTCCAAGGCAATGAGAAACAAAAACTTAAAAAATAAAGAATTAAACAAATTTCTGGATTGCTTTTGCTAGACATTGCAAACAGTGACAAATACAACTGAGGCCTTTTGCAAGAAGACATGTTCCATGACACTGTCCATTCCAAGCGTTGGAAACAAGGCCTCAGGCTACTTAGACAATGTTTCACATATCTAAAATCAGTACAAATGTGCCTGTTCTAATTTTATTGATTAAGCAAGCTTCTCTACTTTTTCAACAGATCATTGAGATTCATAGAGGACTTCATGCAGGATGAGGTTCTCCCTCATTATGGCAACACTCATACAACAACTAGTGTTACCTCACTGCAGACAACACTTTTTAGACATGAAGCAAGGTTTGTTTAGAAATCTGACATGAAGTATTTCTGCTAATTCTGTCATTAATTTGTTTGTGGAGGTGTTATAATCTAAATCATTAAATAGACAGTTATGGTAAAGATGTTAGCAATGAATCTTTTACCAAGATGCACTGTGTTCTTGAATCTAATCTCAATAGAATCTGTAAAGATTCTAAATTGTAACAGAATAGATCTTGGTAAAAGTTCTTTGCCACTACCCCTTGAGGTAAAGTCATATAAAGAAGAATAACTTTACTTTGAAATAACTAAAGTAAAGTCACATAGTCAAGTAACACATGAGGCAGCAAGGAGCTCCCACTTTTGAAAGATCTTAGCACCAAGAGTCCTGGATGGATTTGAATGACATAACTTCTTGTTAAAAGCCAGAGGAGCAAAATATTTTGTCATTTTTATGAAATTTTTATGAACAATGAAAAAACTGGCAAATTTGACTTTAAGAGAATCCTTTGTTCACTAATTGCCTGAAGAGTGTCCTGAAACACTTGATGAAATCATTAAGGAACTTTTTGCACAGAACCCCTTGGAGTGTTTATTGCCATAAGACCAAAAAATTTTAGTACCTATTTCACATGTCATTGCCTATGGGGAAAGATAAAAGCCTCCTTTATCCAATGAGAGATTCCTTGTGATTTTATCAAGTACTTCAAGCTCTCTTAGCCATTTTGATCCTCATCATTATTTTCATAAAATCTAATCAACCTTTTGTTTCCCTGTTGATAAAATTCTGATAAGAGCACAAAAAATATTCGGTTTTTCTGGCATCAAGTGAAACTCAGTTTATTCAAATTCATCCAGTATGTACTTTAGGTACTACAATTTCTATGCCAGTGAGCCTTTTTGTTATACTTATGACAATGAGTCCCTTTGTATCACTATGGTAAACCTTGCTCAATAGGGACTCATAATGAAACAGTGAAAAACCTGGGTCTTATTTTCTGGAATCATAAATAGAATCTTGATGGAATTGCGGCTTCAAATCTCAATTCTATGGGAGTGTTTCAACTCTTCAATCGAGTCAAAAGTTCTTAACAATAGTAATTCACAGATCTTGCAGTTTGATTGGTACTCAAGGGATTGCCGATTTTGGGCCTAAATAAATTTTTCAGATAAATATTATGAGTCTCTGTCGACCAAAGCGCCGTCATCAAGTCAAAGAGCACAGAGAAACAAGAGACTCATGGTGATAAGTCTACTTTATTATGGCACTAAATGGCACACTTGTTAAGAAATGTTTCTTGACAGTACAGAGTTGTTTCTTTTCATTGTAACAAAAAAAGATTAGTGTTGTAACTTGTAAATTGCTTGAAAAATTGTTTTCTTTAACTCTGTCTTTACCTCATGCTTTTCAACTTCAACGATTGTCAAATTCATTAATATGTATACTGTTTACTCTATATGCTGGATTTCGCTTTCAGAGACATAATACGCAATGCTGTAAATGCTAGTGAGTTGGATGCTGTAATATTTGTAAGCAGTGGTGTAACAGGATCCATTCATAAACTAATTCATGCAATGAACATGCAGAAGCCACCTGTAAGTTCTAAAATCCATTCGCTACCAAACAATATGTTATTCATTCAAAGCATACATTAATATGCGTATCTTCCAGCAGTTTCATTGATGCTTCTTCATTTGTAAATAGCAAGTTGAAATATTAATGAATCAAGGCTCAATAAGCACCTAAGTTTAAGTTATAAACATTTCAGTGTTGATGCATTTTGATGCATTCAACAAAGCACGTTTGGAATAAAAAGGCATGACACGAAGCATGATCTAGTACTGGTGTTCCCAAATTTCCTTGTGTATAAAGGGAGTGCAAGACCAGCATGCTTTGCGTGCGTTCGGTGACTTGTTCTCCACAGCTTCCAGAATAACTGTCTGTACGAAATTCAGAAGAACAAAGCAACTGATTGCAAAGGCTGTTGGTCTGTGTACTCCCAAAGACAAATATAAATTTGGTAAACCAACAAATTAGACATATAATCTCCTTTTGCAAAGCGATTGCTCCCTCGATACCAAAATGATAACATTGACAAATATATCATTTCACGGCGGACATGTTCAAATCCACTTTAAAATTCACTGGAAATCGGTCGGACACCATTCTGAAACTTTAAGGGATTTTCTGCAGAAAGCGTCTTCAAGAAACTTTCCAAACATGCTGAAAATTGCGCCCTAATTCTCCGAATATATCTCCCTTGCAGGGATAACTTCAACACGTATTGGCATGTGTTGAGGTGATTTTCAGTCATCGGAGTTTGTCAAATGGACGGTGATTCTGTTGTTTACGAGACAGAATGTCGCATTGAAATTGAAAAATAAAGTTATGACAGAGCGACCTTTCATTGTGTAGAGTTCCGCACGCTCGGGATCTCCCATTGACTGGGAATCAGCCTTATGGCCCCGGTGCCCTTGCTATTATGCTCAAAGTATTATACTTTTACCCTTTCAAACGGACAGTACTATCGCCGTTCAGGAAGCGTTTCAGCTTGTCCACACGCGCCACATGAAAGTGCTGAAACCATTGTTAACACCTGTTCTCATACTTAGAAATAGTGTTACAAACGATAGCCTGTTTTCTTTTTTGATCCATTTTTGTTGACGTTTTGATTATAAATATAGATTGATAATCTATCTGCAGGTTGTCTTTGTCAGCCCATATGAGCATCATTCAAACTTACTGTCATGGAAGGAAATTGGCAGTGAGGTAAGGTGAAATTTGGAATTTATTCATACGTATTCGTGGTATTTTCGTCAAAGCAAATCTTCAAATCATTCAGAAAAGTAGCAGAATGAAGTTAAAGGGGCAGTAATGTCACATAATATTAACAAACTTCTTCCGAAGCGACGATTTTGCAGAATTTTGATAGTCCATATCACAGAGATTTTCCACCTCTTTTCCCAAGATAAAGATGTTATTCAAAAGATACATGGACTCTTTAATTCTATAGAAAAACAAACCAAACACTCATATGTTGTAGGATTGCAGAGATATTGGTGGATTTTTAAAAGTAACTCTATTGTGGATTCACCCCATCCACCAAAATCTGAGGGGAACACAATGGCCAAGTGTGGGCAACAATATAGATCATAGAGATAACAGGTTTGTTTATGGTTACGTGACCCTGCCCTTAAGTATAAGCTGATATTTCCTGTTATATACGGGGTGAATCTGGTCTAGAGCAAAAGAAAGTCACATGCCATTTCTTGTCCCATTGTTTGACTATATATGAAGAATATTTGATGCAATGGGCTTTATTTTGGTTGCACATGCCCCTGTCTAAACGCCATTTTTAGCTCAGTTCATTTTATGTTAATATGAATAACCTGAGTTGATCGTTAAAAGTATAGCTAAATTACAGCAAACCGACACCCAAAACATGGGATCCCACACGTTTCCAAAAGCCTGTGTATTTTATAATCTGACGAGTCCCCAAAGAAAGCTAAACCAAAAGTAACAATAAGTTACGAAAATTAAGTTGGATTTTCCTTTTTCCTATTCATAGAACCATGCTAGCTATATCTAGCTCATGGAGTTTTCTTTGGGTCGGCCCTTAGCTCAGCTTGTTCGCATTAGTAAGTGATTCTCATTTTTGTCTCTTCAAACCAGATCGTTTGGACCAATGAAGATGACAATGGTCGTGTTGATGTCAATAATCTAGAAGAGAACCTTAAGGTACAGTTAACATTGTCTGATTCCATTATTTTTGTGATCTATATTATAGAAAAGTTTCGTCGTTGTTTTTGTTGTCTTTGCCGCCCTTGCAGTCACAGGAATCGTGTAGTGAGTGTTTGGTTATATCTGAATTGTTCACTTTTTGCGCAGTGCCTTCTGGGAACTGGAGTCAAAATAAAGTGTACGTTTTTAGAGCGCACATACGAATAGAAAGTTATCTATCTATGGCGCTTTACAATGACAAAAGTTTATAACTAGTTTAAAGTTTAGATGATTAATAAAAGTCTTGCAGCTAAAATTAATGTTCAACTAAAAGCTATTTTAATGAAATTGTGTTTCTAATTTTTTCTTTAAGTTATCCATAGACATTAAAATCGAAAACCTTCGGACGGAAAAGTTTCGGAAAAAAAACTTCGGGCAAAAAACTTTCGGACGCTTTTTCGGGAATTTGGGACAAAAAACTTTCGCACAAATACAAAATCAAAAAACAAGCATTATACCAAAATGTATGTTAAAGATAATTGTGATTCCATCATGATTATCAATTTACAGTAGGTATATGATGATCATCACATCAACAAGGACATTTGAATGAATTTTTCGTTGGATTGAAAAATGATAAAACTAGCTGTAAACCAAATTGAAAGGTGCCGCCATACGTAAACTTTTCAAGAAACGCTTCAAGGAGCCAAACTTTTAGATAAGAAAATTCAAGAAACCGAAGCACTACTGTAAAACATTGATTTATTAACGTTTATGTTGCGTTTCCTTGCGCTTTTCTATTTTCAATGAATTTAAAACTTCCGGACGAAAAAACTTTCGGACATCACCACATTTGGGACAAATAAACTTTCGGACAAAAATTTTGTCCGACCGTTTGATTGTCCGAAAGTTTTCAATTTTAATGTAGGAGATATTTTAACATCTTTTAGCAGCATGTTCCAAAGTCGGGGGGCAGAGAATGAGAAGGCTCCGTCTCAATATTACCTCAGTTTTGATCGTTGTTCCTGCAGGTGGATACCATTTGCTGATCTTAATGAATAATTTGATTTCTTTAGCTCGAGTAAACCACTTATATAATTTGGTGCTTTACTGTGTAATGATTTAAAAACTTTGATCAAAACTTTGAATTCAATTCTGTATTTATACAGGCAGCCAACGCGATTTCTTCAAGCCATGAGATATGTGCTCGATTTTTGAATGATGATTCAAACCAAACGAAACTGCAAGAGTTGCTCTGAGCCTGTGGCAGCTAACTCGCTATTTGTGCATCGCAGAAATGGTTTTTAATAGCAAAC
Organism: Aurelia sp. 4 Dawson et al 2005; assembly: GCA_964019985.1. NCBI lineage: Eukaryota > Metazoa > Cnidaria > Scyphozoa > Semaeostomeae > Ulmaridae > Aurelia > Aurelia sp. 4 Dawson et al 2005. Next base: position 17,604,394 of record OZ026492.1, read on the forward strand.
ATGAGCATATATCGACAGAAGAATGATATGTCAAAGCACTTGCCTCGGGCACTTCAGTTGTTCGATTCAGAAACTGAGCAGTAAGTGTTTTGATTACAGCAAAAACATACTAGAATTGAATCGCCTCCTAGTCGGCTTCTGAACCAAGCAAGTTGAAAGCCTGAGTGGAAGTTCAGAAATATCCTTGTTTCCTCGATATATGCTCGTGTTTGCTTTAAGCAGCCATTTCTGAATTGCACAATGAGTGAGTTAGCTACCTGGAGTTATGACCTAAAGTCTCTTGCTGCCCTGTACTCTTTGAATTGATGATGGTGCTTCGGTCAACAGAGACTCGTAATATTACTCTAAAACCTGGCCCTATTTAGGCCCAAACACCTCGAGTCTTTGAGTTCTAATCAAATTGCAAGATTTGGGAAAGGATAATGCTGTCAAATTTACAATTTGAATGATGCAGTTTACAAGATTTTGAAGGAAGCTGCTGCGGCAGGTAGTTGAAGATTTCTCTGGTTTGTTTTGGTCTTAAAACATGGGAGGTGTAGCGTTGAAAGACTCACTTTGCACTCACCATAGAACTTGAGCTTCCTTCTTCAGATTTATACCAAGTTTGGTTAATTAAAATGTCTGCTTAACGTGGATTTTAACGCATTTTCTTTCCGAGGAGTGAGCGTTGAACAGAGTTGAAGCAATCGTTTGATCATGATTCGATCGATCGAATGCAGAAAACAGGGCCAACTTTTTCACTATTTCATTATGAGTCCTTGTTGAGCAAGGTTTACCGCAGAGACACAATGGACTCATCGTCGTGCGGCTTTGTTTGTTTTGAATTACTTCCAGTGTCAATCAAAGGCAACAGATTCTATTGTGTTACAAAATCTGTCCTCGTTGCCTGATCTGTAATAAGAGGTCTCACGCCCACAATTCTTTTCTTGTTATAGAAATACATGGGCTGCGATCGACCATTGATTGGCTGTTTCTCTGCCGCATCAAACGTAACAGGCATACTCACTGATACTGATGCCGTTGCTGCCTGCTTGCATCGATATGGAGCATTGGCATTCTTTGACTATGCAACCGCAGGTGAGACGTCAGGTCCAAAATTTTTTACGAAATAGCTACCATCGTTGTGTTGTGTGTGTGTGTGTGTGTGTGTGTGTGTGTGTATTTTGAATAAATATATACAAGTCAACTAATCCAAATCGAATTTACAAAAACAAAAGCAATAAACAAAATAAATAAATATTTCCAAATGTACATAACTAATTACAGCTAATTTGGGAGTCATTTGCAGGCACTACATTTGCAATTGGGACCATTCCATTGTTTTATCAAATCCTTAAAATTCTTCAAATTTTCTGCTGACTTTATTTTTTCTGGTAATCCGTTCCAAATCTGTGGCGCAATAGACATCAGGCTATTGGACCCAAATGTTGTTTGGTTTGGTCTAACGTGAGCTAAGTTATTTGGATTTCTTAATGAATAATTCGAAGACCGTAATTTAAAAATGCTCTGCATAAAAGGTGGGTTTAACTGTTTCACTGTTTTGAATATCTCTATGCAAAGAATTCTTTGGCGAGCAACAAGCATCGTGCATTTATCTGACTTCAAGAGTAAGTCATTATACGAACTGATATGATCATTATAGAGAAATCTTAGTGCACATTCTTGTAACTGTTCAATTTTCTATAATGATTTTGCTGATGAAAAATACCACACAAGTGGACAGTAGTTAAAATTAGAGTATACAAAGCTCTGAACAAGAATCTTTTTCTCCTTGAAGCCAATGAAATTTTTTAATCTTTTAAGAACATTTAATTGTGTTGCAGCTTTTTTGCAAAGATTTGAAATATGTGGGTCGAAATCAAGTCTATAGTCCAACGTAACGCCTAAAAGTTTAACGGTCTCCTCAGATTTGATCATCTTGCCATTAATGTTAATTGGCTCCCCACTAGTATTCGTTTGATTTTTCTTGAGCAATAAAGCATGGAATTTTTCAGGGTTGGCAATCATTTCATTGTTTTCTAACCATGATAAGGCTACTCCTGTATCTTTTTCCAAAGTTTTTACAAGACCCGGCATGGTTTCAGAAAAATAAGCAAGTGTATTGTCATCAGCATAATTATGGAGCGTTGCCTGCTTCATGAAAAGAAATAAGTCATGTATGTAAACATTGAAAAGGATGGGTCCCAATACAGAATCGGTATAGCAAACTAAAAATCTGGCCTTTAATGTGCTTCGTTGCTGAATTACCCACATACCTGTCATTGTTCTAGGCACATTTTATGTTGTTTTCACATTTCACATTGCACATTTCACATTTCTTTTCATGTTGAGCATTGAACATAAACGTAGATTTGACATTGTGATAATGTCATCGTTGCGTAATATGCCTGAAGAGGGACTTAATCAAAATTCAACAAATCTCCTCAATTACAGAAATACGCTGCGAATGTTTAGCTGTCTTGTAGGAAGTAGATTTTCGAAATTACATATCTTAATAATGAAATTTCGTACCTTCTTTGCCATTCTGTGCGAGGAGTATCCTTGCAATTTGATTTTTTCCAGGCATTTCGCAACCAAATTTTATGATTAAACTGAATGAACCGCCAAGTTTTGGTAGAGTGGAATTTACCTTTGTTTTCAGTCCTCATGACAAGAAAGATTGCAAAAATACTTCAGTCTCCCTGCTATCGAGGAGAGTCCCATGCATCCTAATCAATCCATACTGTTGGCACTATGATTTTCAAAGCTGGTAATTTCCCTCGGGCTCACCTGGTATACACATTACTCGTGTCATTAAACATTTTATTTGTTCTTAGCTCCGTATGTTGAAATCAACATGAATCCATTATCTATCAAGTAAGTACACTACAAGCTTTGACCCATATCTATATTTTTGTGGAATAAAGAGAAAGCAATAGATTCTGTGAAATGACCAATAAACCAGGGTATCGCTTTGGTGTGAAATGCCCTTAAATGCGTTTCTTCCCTTCTTTGTCGAAGAGCAAACAGAACTATAAGATTCGATCACAGGAATTCTAGCCTAGCTTTTCAATCAGACTTGGCAAAGTTGTAGATCAAAGAAAACATGAAACGCGTCGAGTAGTTTTGGAGATATATGCATTTTTTTAGATTGGCAGAGTTTTGAACAAGGATTTGCAAAGCCTGTGTTGACGGAAGCATTGCGATTTATGTACCCCTCGATTGTCGATGCAGAATATCGTCCTTTATACCGCTGTGCGATAGTTTGTATGGTATTGGAGAAATAAAATGTGTCCTGAGGAGAGTTGTTTACCTTTAAGTGGTACTAACTCCTCTTAGACGAAATCAAAATTTCGAGAGTTTAGATCGTCTCTGATGGAAGAAACATCGTAGAATCGATTGCGTTAAATATTTTCATTTTGTTGCGGGGAAATGCCACTTTCTGGGAGTGTTTTTACGCCATGGTCTTGCAAAAAGAGCCTGGGATGAGTGACGTAATCTGATTTACACAGCATTTCATTCAATTCATCCCATTGAAACTTTTGCGATCTCGTTGTCATTGTCACTAGTAGCCACACCAGTTTAAATAGTTCGTAATTCATCCTAATTTCCTCACCATTGTTGTTTTGCAGTGGGCAGCAGGGATTGACTCATAAGGATGCAGTGTTCATTTCGCCACACAAATTCATTGGAGGACCTGGAACGCCTGGTAAATTGTTTTGTTTTGTTGATTGTATTTCATTGTGCCGTTGAATAATCTATTGAAATCGCTTGTAATGTCAAGTGGATAGTAAGTCACTTAGGCCCCGTCCACACGTATCCAGATATTTTTGAAAACGCATCTGTTTTATCCGCATAAAAAGTATCCGCTTCCACGCGAGGAACGTTGTCGAAAAGATCTCCGTCCACACGAAGACGCTGCTACATGCTAACTTCAAAGTTTGAACTTCGATAAAAGAAAACAGACAAGCAAAATGCCCTCGCATGATCCCCAAAGATCCGTGTGCATGCTCTGATACGTAGTAAGCCGATGCTGTGACGTCAGCGTTTCAAAAAGCTCCGTTTTCACCCGTGCACACGACAACATGAAAACGGTGTTTTCAAAAAGATCCACTCATTAGAGCGTTTTCGAAGAGCTTCGTTTTTGGTGACTGAAAACGCCGTCTACGTGTGGATGCTAACCCAAGACGGATAAAAAAGATGCGTTTTCAAAAATATCCGGATTCGTGTGGACGTGGCCTTATTAAGGCTCTGCAGCTCTCTAGAGTACCCGCTCAAGCATCGAATGACCACAGTGAGTCTTAGATATTGCTCGTCAAAACGAGACTTGCAATAAGCCGATGCCGTTCATGCTGATAGTTCCAGCGTCTAGCGTCTAGCAGCCCATCAGTAACGATAATCACTACCATCGGCTGCTGATGTAATCAGTCTAGATACCAAAGGGGGCTACTTCGATAGGCGGGTGACGGGGGTGTGCCATTTGACTTCTGAAATCACATCCTAAAATTCATCAGTTTTGGTGAAAAGGATACCTCAAAGTTTACGGCCATTGAAAATGTATACCCTAAAATTGTGACAACTATCCCAAGATTTTAAACCAACTAAGTGAAATCTGATCAAAATCAATACCCTAAAGAGTTATTTTTCTAAAATGACACCCCAAAATTTATAACTACTTGTGATTTTACCATTTGTACCCCAAAATTTATTCTCCGATCAAAAAAGGCACCCCAAGAATAGTACACCCAGTACCATCATATATGGTAGTAACCCCCCCCCCCCGCGTCTAGATCAAGAGATAAGGGCCCTAGGAAAGCCATATTTTGAGAACAGTATTTAACAACGAAGCCACTTTCTCGAATTTTTTCTCATCGCGTCGTCTGATATGGGTCACAGAAAAGCATTAGATAAGATTCGAAAAGGAAAAGTGAGAGTATCTTTATCCCATCTGCCTCCTTGCAAATCTTGTCTGATGTTTTTTGTAAAATTTATCTGAAGAAAAGTTTAAGCGAATTGTTTTGGGTACTCAGAGTTGCTAAATTGTGAAAGCTTCCATCTCAGCACTGCTAAATATGGAATCAAGGGATGTCTTCTTAGCCAAAGTAAAGAATGTTTCTTCAAAAAACTATTTCCATTTCCTCGCGCTGTGATTTTTAGAGCAAATGTCAAAATTAGTAAAGCTTCCTTGTCGCTAATGGCAAGCATGATATTGGGAGATGAATTCTATGCCAAAGTAACGGCTTTGGTCCCAAAAATTTTCCCGGAGGCTTCGCCCCCCAGATCATCATTTCAGTGCCCCCCCGCACTTAATTGACCCTGGCCTGCCGTTCTGCATGAGTGCTTTTGCTCTGTCACCAATCCTACCTGATAATCATTTTGAGACTGCTACATATGATAGTTAAAGGACATGACCGGAGTTGATAAAATTATTGTTGACAAGCAACCTTACCAACTGCTGAACACCAACCGTGAATTCTTTCCAAGTTTTCATACCTCTAGCTTTCATAAATTAGTTGATGAATCTTCGTAAGTTATGCCAAATATCGTCACCATTTCGTATTTTGTTAGAGTGCGCGAAGGCTCGATAAGGGGGCTAGCAATGTGAGCGGTATAATATAAACACATTTGGCAGCCTCATTCAGGTCACCGTAAAGTGACGTCGTAGAAAATGACGTCATTTCGCATTTCTTGGCAGATTAAATATGTAGTTTTGCAGATTAAAAGAGAACAAAATGAATAATAACTAATAATAATAACAATAATAACTAATATTTCAACAGGTTGACTTGTTCAGATGTAAAACTATCTGTTATCATTCAAGGACCTGTAATCCTACCTATTGACAATAGTTTTGGTTAAAATCAAGCTAAGAAGTAAAATAAAATGAAGATACTTTAATGTACCATTAAGGATAAGAATTTATAAGGCTCAAAAAACAGTTTTCTTGGATATCTACAGAGACTTCGATAGTTTTAGTTTCCCTTTGAACAGCAAGATGGATCTTTCGTCACGGGTTGTTTTTTCGAGTCGGTTGAAATTGCGGGCTCCCTGGTACGCAAACGATTTTTTCCCAGTTTCAGTGCGCATTTTCGGTAACACAACACAAGAGCCATTGCCTCTTGTGTTTATTTCATGCTCACATCTTTTGAAGTAACCATTCAGGTCTTCGGGTAGTAGATTATGCAATGATTTAAACACGTCAGTGACAACCCTTGTGTTTCGTGTTTTTTCAATACTGGCCCATGTCGTTATCTTTGCACTTTGGTTCACAATTCTGGCTGCTCTGTTTTGTATATACTGCAGCTTGTTTACTGTTCCTTGGGGTAGGGAAAGCTGTAGTGGGTAGCAGTACAACAGTAGTGGTCTTATCATTGATTTATATATCGATTCTGCTACATAAGGACTGACTTTTTCGCGAATACGAGATAATAGCTTTACTCTAGCTGACGCTTTTTTGTAAACATTGTCAAAGTGTTGATGCAGGTTTAGATGGTTATCCAAATCTACACCAAGGTACTTGTATGACTTTGTCTCATGGATAGTTTGATTGTAGATCTTGATCTCCACATTTGGCTGTTTGGACAACTTTTGATGTGATCCATATAAAACAAACTCAGTGTTTCCTTTTTTCAAATTAATGAACAAGTTGTTTTCATCGAGCCAGCCTGCAACTTTTTGCAGCTCATTGCTAAGTAAATGTTCTATTTTGTTTGCGTTCTTTCCAGCACAGTATAAAACAGTATCGTCGGCATATAATATAATGTCAGCATTAGTGAGCGGAATGTGGATGTCGTTGATTATCAGCCCAAAAAGAAGGGGCCCCAGGATGGATCCTTGTGGGACACCACATGTAACGTTTTCTTCACATGAGCTGGTATTATCAAAAATTACGATTTGTTTCCTATCAAAGAGATAATCACCTATCCATTGTAATTCCACATCATCTATACCATAACTTGGCAATTTTTCCAGCAAGGTTGCATGACGTACTGTGTCGAAGGCTTTACGAAGATCAATATAGACAGCACCAGTACATAGCTCTTTATCAATGCTCTACACACCATTCACAACAGTGTAATCTTTTGAATAGTCAACAATTATACCAACCCCAGACTTGTCCTTTAAGGATGAGTGATTTTACCAAAACAAGATCTTCCCATTTAAGTTAGCCTTTCACTGATAAACTAACATTTCAGTTTTGAATATTAGGCTATTGGACTCATACTTTCTGTTTCACAGCTGCCAGAACGGGTAAAACTTTTTCTGACTCACCCAGTATATAATGTGTATCCTCGTGTTTCACAGTTTTTGAAGTCTTTCCAGCAAGGTTTTGATCTGATTTAATTCAGTGTCTTCTTGTCTCCACGTGTAGTATGCCTTGGTAACATGTGTATGCATAGTATCATTTGATTTTATTGAATTCCAGGATTGCTTGTTGCAAAGAAACACTTGTTCCAGAATCCTGTACCTTCAGAAGCAGGCGGTGGGACTGTCTTTTATGTACGTATTCTACCGGGTGTCCCATTAAAAAAATTTATCCACGCATTGATTTCATATCATTATTTTCCTCGAAGACTGAATACCTGAAACGTTAAAAAGGAGGCGCTAACAACGGTTTTCGTTAAATCTAAACCTCAAAAACAACAGAAATTCCATTTCTAACTGAATTTTAATATTTTGGAGCTTGAACTCCACGAAAGGATCCAAGAAAAGTTATATTTGTCTGTTTTGTCCATAAAGAGTAAGATTTTGCTTGATGTTCGAACAAAATACCACACGAAATATGGTCCTATGGTCCGCACTTTAGCGTGCTGCCAAGTTTGAATACCAGTTCGTGAAACTGACAAGCAGTTGTATGCCTTCACGTCTGTGATGTTAAATATGGAAGAATTGGAACATATCTCTATCGCTAGACTTTTTACCGTTTCAAGAGATTCTCTAGCATAAAATTTTTGGAAAATTCATATTTTGGAGGTCTTTTGACGAGCAAAAAAATCTGGAAAAATTATATGGATCCAAATATTTAAACGCATCTGAGGATGTGGTGTCATAAAATTTCTTAATCGTAAACCAGAAGAATGACATGTTTTGCTTCAGATCATATTGTAGACATCCATAAACTATGGCTTTCTTGAAATTATTTTATGTTTCGATAAAAATTGTAGAAATAACGACGACCTTAATTTTTTTTAAGTTTTCCTGAATTCTTAGAAAACAAGAAAAGACTCAAATTCTGAAAACATGGGATATTTTAGAAAAGTTCAACGGTAGAACTATATCGAAAATGTTAAAAGTTTCTTTAAAGACAATCAGTGCAAAGAAATAGGTCATAGAGTTTTGTACCATCTCTTTTAATGGCTTGGAACCTTTGCTGGGTGACTGTTTCTTTATGTTTTTCAGGTCACGCACCATACTCAGACATATTTGAAAGAAATCGAGATGAGAGAAGAAGGAGGAACTCCTGCTATTGTGGAATCCATTCGAGCTGGATTGGTATTTCAACTTAAAGAGGTGAGTACTCCACAAAGTCATAATACTTCTTTCTTTGCGTTTGTTGCAACGTGACTGAAAAGATTTTCCAAAGTTCATCAACGGTGCAGCCTATGGTTTTCCTATCAAAGAGTTCTTTGAGAGCACTTTTGTGTAAAAGAATTTATCGCTTTTTGCATGGATCAAGAATTCTTACCAGAATGTGAATGATTCTTGACAATGGTAAAGAATTCTTTAGTAGTCTTGTAATGTCATTATGCATTAGGCCTTTGCTGTTAGTCCCTCTTATCAAATCCACCTCGAAGTTTTATGCAGTTTGTTTGAGTACAAGTTACCTCACTGTGAATACAGGTACCAGGGACAATCTGGTTTAAGATTCAATTGATTGAGTCGACTCGCAATCTGAGCTGCAGCTTTGTAATGACGTTCCATATCCATTCTAGATAGGTGAAAGTAAAACGTTCCCTTGACGATGTATCTGTAAGCAACCAGTTTGCCTCATGTTAAGGCGTTGCCAGAATGTGCCATTTTGCGACCTTGCTGGTATATGTTTAGCCTTGGACACATTTCATGATTCCAAGGTCACAGGTGTATGTCTTTGCAACTCAGATACATTTTGAAGCAAACAAAACGAAAAACAGAAGGATCTATACAAAGAACTTGAAAAGCCATACTTATTGTTAAGCCAAAGGCAAATTTTGTAAATAGGAGATTCAGGTCTCAAAAAAACAAAGCGATTCCTCTTCCAACATTCCACGCGTCTGAATGCACTCGGTCAATTCAAAATTAACCCTAACCCTAGCCCTAACCCTAACCCTAACCCTAACCCTAACGCTAAGCAAGAAAATTAAAGAGAGAGCGAAACATAGTTGGCTGCGCAGGAGGTGTGAAGCCTATTTATTTGGCTGCCAAATTGCCTCGTCTTAACGAGGGCTGTATCCTTTGTTTTACAAATCAACTCGTTAAAGGGGACGTACAATGGTAAATAGGCTTGAATAAGTGCCCTCTTTATCAAGCCCCCCCCCCTCCACTTATATCAAGTTCCAGAAATCACCAAAGATTTTCCACTTATTGTGCAAAAACAATTTTGCAGGTAGATTTTTATATGGTTTGGGATAAAAGCTGTGTCGAATTCATGTATTGATTCGTGAAATTGTATGTTGAACCTGCAAAATATGGAGTAAAAGAACTGAAGAGCTATCGTATGCATCATTGTCATCTGAATCTTTGAATAAGCCCCCCCCCTGTCTAATAAGCTCCCCACTCTCTTAAGGGGTGTTTATTAGAGAGGAGAGGGGAGCTTTTAATTTCTAGAGCTTCCGAAATTAGATAAGCGCCCCGAATAGCTAAGTAGAGCTTTGACGGTACCTCTTCTTAAAATCTTGTATTTTACATATCTAAAGATCGTAATCACTGATTCTGTTCACAGTCATTGGGTCATAAACGAATCATGGAAAGAGAAGAACAATTAGTAAAGTGAGTTGCTCCAGAGTAAATTTATTTTCGGCACATGTTGAATTGGATTTTTGAGAACAAATGTTTACTGATGAAGAAGTAGCAGTGATTTGATTATGTGATTCCTCCTCTGCATGCTTGCGTTGGTTTTTTTACACTTTGCTTGAAACATTATCTTGATAACTTGTAGTAATTTTCGTGTTGGCAAACTCACCCAGAAATGATGGTTTGATACCAGATAATGCTCGAAAGGTCCTGCTTAATTCAGTTCATATCAAAGTGCTTGTATTTTACTTTATTTCCTTTTTTTGACATTGGTATATCATAGCGTAGTGTGAAGGGGTTGCTGAAAGTTCTGGTTATCTCTTTGCAGGAAAGCCCTTGAATATTGGAGAAAAATTCCCAACTTGATTGTGCTAGGAGACAGTAATGCTGATCGTCTGCCAATATTTTCATTTGTAATATCACACGAAGGTTCTGGTCGACTCCTTCATCACAATTTTGTTTGCACTATTCTTAATGATGTATTTGGCATTCAAGCACGTGGAGGATGCGCCTGTGCAGGACCATATGCCGAGGTAGTTTTATGTCATTTTTCTTAGTGCGACCTCATTGCTCTTCACTGCTGGGAAAAATCGGGCTTCCTGCAAAGCTGCGTCATTGTTGCGAAGTTTTATTCCCATGTCACTGGCATGGATGTGGAAGTAACTGTCTCCTGCTCTTCTCTACATCCAATTCTCCTTCATAAAATTGACAATTTTAGCCAGTAGGTTCCATAATCCTCTAGATTCGTACATGCGCATTTTTACTGTAGCTGGCTGCGTTTATATGCCTGTGCCTTTGCTCCTCGTTCCATACTCAGGCAGCATATTTTCTCCTCCTATTCTATGATACAATTGCAGTTTTCTGCCACTCCCGTAAAAGCTGTATGAATCTCCTTCTTCTTCAAGTTGTTTCAAATTGCATTGTCCAAAAATATAAATTGAATAATGTTAATGCCGATCATAATGTTCTAAATCTGTTTTTAATAGGATCTGCTTGGAATGGATGAAGAAACTGCATTGAAACTTGAAAACCTCATCCTTGAAGACCAGTAAGTTCTTGATATTGGTTTATTGTAACTATTCTCCTTGTTTTGTTTCTCAGCAGCAGAGTGCATTAGTTGATTCCTTGCAGAATTAACTTTAGTTGTGGAGTTGTGGGCATAGTGAAGCATTTTTTTATTTATTTAGGCACGGTACCTGTCAGTCCATGAGGACTGCCTTTCACAGGGCCGTGGCAAAACATTTTCTAATTGCAACGATTTGATTCTTTTTTTTAAAGGTGGCAAGAGATGGTATCTATTGAACATCAAGTTCAAGGTTATCCAGCTCCGGTCCATGAAAAGATATAGCCCTTTGCCCATTGTTCGTTTTTCGCAAACTTATCGACAATTCAGTTTCGGTATTTCTCAGTTCTCTGACATTTCGAGTCGAATTTCTTTCAAACAAGTTGGAAAGATACTCTGGGACGAGACCATTTAGCGATTGTATCAAAGCCATAGAAGGGATTTTGAAACTACTTTTTGTAACGATTCTGGCCGCTCGATTCTGAAACTTTTGTTGGGTTTGCAGCTTGATCACTCCGCAGCACCCCCATACCGAACAGCAGAACCGAAAATGGGTTCGAAGATACCCCGATACTTTATTTTACTCGATATGTGTTGAGGTAAAAATTTCCTCAAATATTTCAGAAACCAATGGGACTAGAAACCGTGGTACAGACATTGGTAATGTGTTTCCCAACTTAGATTTCCATCGAATATCACACCAAGATATTCTGTCTCGTCTACATTTTCAACTTGAAAGTCGTCAATGAAAGCTGTTGAAGATTAACAGTTTTATCATTAATTCTCATAAGTTTGGGCTGGGAACCTACAACCATAGTTCGAGTTTTTAGGTTATTCAAAGAGCGTCTACTACCTTTCAACCATACCTTCAAATCATCATTGACAGTTTACAATTTAGAGAGAGGGCCAGCACAAGAACCCTAGGGCACACCACAGTGAGTATCTTCGGTTGGAACATATCCTTGCACTGTTGCTAGACTGATGACTTTCGGCTAAGTTTTGCTCCATTGAATTGAATTGTTATTTACCGTTATAGTCATGGAGCGAAAACAAGGACAAATGTAATAAGTCTACACTGTTGCTTCTTTACTTCAAGAGGTGAAAGCCCTCCACTAACTTGTTCCTTGAAGCTGTATATTTTGCAGAGTTCAGATACTTTTATAAGAAATCAAAAAAATGAATTGGGTATGGATTGATGTGAAATCCATTTGAGTGGCACATTTTTGTTTGAGCCCCCTTGTCGGCAGGGCTACTACAATGTCCGAGAATTTTGGTAAACGTCATTGTGAAGCCATGGCAAAATGGCACAAAATTTTGAAAAATGACATCAATATTTGGAATCATCATAAACGCAGTAAAATCAACAGACCAGTGGCTTTGCATGTCTTTGCGCCAACAGCTGCTACTATCTGAAATGTGGTCTTAAACTTTTGGTTAAAACTGTACGCGGTTAAGGAAAAGTAAAGCTTACCTATTATTTGTAGTAATGATGCACATAATTATAGTATTCTTTTTTAGATTATTATCAAGTTTCACAGAATTGGAAAGTATGCATGATCAATATTTGATTCAAAGTCGACTGAAGTTAGGCTGTTTATTCAGCATTATCATGTTGGCAATTAGGAATGCTTTCCAGCCTTTCCAGAGAATTGTGATTCTAAGTAGACAGTGCAGTCGGATTAAAGATTTGACCAGGGGGAGAGAGGCAACAGTCGTATCCAAGAGAGAGGCAGTTCCATGAAATTATAACATTTTGATAACAAATACAAGTATTACTAAAGATATTTCCAGCATGAATTTTTATGACGGAGGGCAAGCACGGCGACAAAAAAATCATATTTGTGGTATTCTTAGCATATCTATTTGTCCATTTTTAAAAAGATTTGACTGTCCAAGAGTACGATATTATGACAAATCCATGTAACAGTGCAAGAGTATAAAGTTATGATAACGACAAATCCATGCTACGAGTGGCTAAGCCATGATTTGATTAGCTAAAATGAACGTTTCGCACCAATTCCGAGGTCCGTCATCAGCGTGTAAAATCAGGCGTGATTCGTGAACATCCTATATATAGGGGAGTAACAAAGGGTACCATAACAAGGGAAAAACTTGCAAAAACAACGAGTATTTGTCAAATATGTCAATCAAGGGAGTAAACCAAATTTAGAGGGAAACATAAAGCAGCAAATACTGGAAATTTCAAGACATCAGCACTAGGACTAAGCCATTACATTTACATAAATATTTCGATAAGATCGCATTTCATCCTCAGTACAAAAATAATGAGTTATTCTTACAATTTTTGTCTTGATTCTGTATGCTTAGAATATCTTTAAAAAATACTTGGATTTGTCATCGAAGATAAATATTTCATGGAATTTTCCTTGGATATGATCATTGTTACAATGCCCTTCATCAAATTCTATTTAGAAGAAGTATTTAGTGATCTTGCACTGAAAAATCTTAAATCTATGTTGTAAGACCTTTGCGTACTTTTCACAGACGACTTGATCGACATCATCTTCGCAGACATCGTGAATATTCCGACAGAGAGATCCTTAGGTTTGTTTTTGTATCTCACGATTTAGTTGGCATGACGTCATGAAGTATGGAAAGCAAAATGCCATGTTTGGGGAAATTTTAACAGACCAGTTTAGGAAATTTGGAATGTTCAGCTATCTTAAAGAAACGCTTAATATACGTAAAATCCTTTAATCTCCAAAAATTAAAAAAACTCGTGTACCAGAAAAATTATTTAAGGCATCTTTGACAGCTAGTCAAAGACATCTACAGCACCTTTTTGCTTGTGTCTTGTGTTCTTTTTATTGGCAATACCTAATTAATGCAAAGACCTATTTGGCATTGGTGGCGAAAGTGGATCGTCCAGTCGAAGGACCCAGAAGGGGTATATCACCAAAGCAGACCAGGCCATCTTTCCTGGCAACCAATGTCAAGGACTTTGAGCTCTTATCCAAGGAAAGAATTTTTCAGGATAAGCAGTTGTACTAGCCCACTCACAATTCGTCCTCACAGAAGGCGAAAGCGTTTACTACTAGGCCAATCTAGCTCCTGAACTGCCATGCCATCTGTAAAATAATCTTTATTAAGTTCTCAACAGAGATGCTTTCCCGTGGAAAAAAGTGGTATGTTAAAGCATCATAAGACTTACAGCATAAGCCGCCCATGACTGTTTTTTCTTGGTTTTTAGACCTGGATTTGCACGCTTGAATTTGCCGTTCTTCATGTCAAACGATGGAATTGATTTTGTGTTAAAAGCTGTATCCATGGTAGCTGAACATGGTTGGAAACTGCTCCCTCAGGTAGCTAGGCCCGCCAGTTCGAAATTAACTGCTGACTGCCTATTTGAATTTATTCGGTTACATTTTTACTTACCGGGTGAGCCACAAAAAACTTCCCACTTTTGAAAATCTATAGCATCAAGAGTACTTCGCACATTTGAATGATTCAAATTCTAGTTAAAAGCCGAAAGATCAAAGTATTTTTATGATTTTGCTCACTATCTCACGAGCACTAGGAAAATAGGTAAAATCAACTTTGCAAAACTTTCATGGATGCAAAATGACTGATAAAGGGCCTAAATCATTGATCAAATCATAATGGACTCCTCGCACAGATCAATCAAGAAAATGCAATTGTTCATGGGTGAGAGACATCCAGACATTAAAATGGTTAGTATTTGTTTGAAAATCGATGTATTCTAACTCTCGAGAGAGGTAAAATGCCCATTGCGTGTTGTTCTGTGTAAGGAGAGTCCTTAAAATTTGATCAGTGTTTTAGGCCCATATTCAGTCATGTTGCAGCTAGAAATTTTACAAAGCTGAATTTGCTTATACTTCTGCTGGTACGACAGCGAAAAGAATCACAAAGTACTTCAATTTGAATTATTCAAATCTGTCAAGTACAGTAAAACCCCGCAAACAAGAACATAGCAAAATAAGAACCTGCAGACTGATTTTGTGGAAAAGACGCCCAAATATAAGAACCAAATACAGACTGATTTAGTGCAAAGTTCTTATGAGATGGTACACTTGATTAAGAAATTTCATCAAATCAGTAAACAATTTATTGACAACTGAGCACCTCCAACAGTTTTAGGAATACGGAAATTCTTTTATCTAGCTGTATGATTTAAATTGCTTTGTCAATAACAAAAATACCATACCTTCTGATCTTGAAATGAAGTCATTATACCCTTAAGTATATTTAACACATACTGTATACTGTAGCTTTATATTCATCATAGTCATAACTGTCCTTGTGATAAGAATCAAACCCTGTAAATGTCATAAGTACCTCATTTATAAGAACCTAGCCAGTCTGTCTTTTAGAAAAGTATGTTCTTGTTTGCGGGGTTTTACTATACTACTCTTGATGCTATGAATTCTCAAAAGTGGGAACTCTTTTCTGGCTCACCCGCTATAGTAAATGAATTACATGTAAGATCACGCCGTAATTTTGTCTCTGATAACTTGCACAGGCCGTAAAATCACAGCATACAACTTTCTCTTGCAGTACAACATGAATCCTGCCACGGGTGAATGGAGACACTGGAAAAATTTGGTAAGTGGATTAGATCTCAATGTTTGATAATTTGCAGTTTGCTTTTATTCACTTGCTATTAATATCCTTTTAATTTATGTGTATATTTCAGCGTGGAAAACGCGTAGCATGGTGTCTATTGAAAAGCTGTCACTTAGGGCGTGTTTGATTGGTAATTCTAAGCCTACCAAACACAAAATTCTTCAAAACAGTAGGTTCCAGATTCATCCTGGTGAAACGAGGTTTCCAGTTGAAAAACACGAGGACGAGTCTGGTGCTTGGTGACGAACATTGAACTAACTCAATCACCATGACAGCACGAGCGAATTCGTCTTGTTTTCAGAGTGTCACAAATGAAAACTAGAATCTCTCCAAAGTCTGCGAAACCTTCTGCCTTTTGCAGCAGAAGGCTCGGCAGGCCTTCCAAGCCTGCCAAACTTGCCGTCTATGGAATTTGGTAGTCAGTCAAACACAAATTCTGAGTCTTCCAATTCTACTGTTTTCAGAATTGGTACCAATCAAACACTCCCTTATTTTCTTGATTAAAGCCCCTTCGTTGTATCCTTTCGCTCTTACTTCTAGTTCTAGCCTCAGGCTCCGGTTGCGTTGAAAACATGACGCCATCTTGCATTGGGGTACATTTACAGACAACTTATTTAAGCTCATGATATTGAGAGGGTTTGGGCAGGTAGATATTGTCTGCTAGACCTAAGCCATTGAAGTGATTTATGTCTTCTGATTCGTGTCATTATCGATCTTAACATGGACTTGTCAACTTTCTATTTCTAATATCACATGGATGTGTCAATTTATTATTAAATATGACCCAATGAACATGATGTTTTTTTCGTCGTACTCGCCCTAAGATTTCTCATCAAGCTGCCATTTCCCCTGCTTGTCACCTCTGTTAAAGCCAGCCTTCCTTCATTTATTGACCTTTCTATATGGGAACGTTTTCAGATCGCTTACTCAGCTTCCAGCCTTTAAAATCGATTTATTTAACGAATAGATGAGACCTCTCATTAACTCCTTACAGCGCTTTGTTTTGTAGTGGCTTCGTGTGCCTCATGTCGGTTTTTTATCGCAAATTGATTAAGTTACGTGACATCATCGTGTCTAGAGAACCAGAGCAAACCAGTTGGGATTATAGCAGGTGGAACAGATTTCGGTTGGGAGCGTGACACCCAATCTTCAAATGCAAACGCTTCTTATACCAATTGTTCGAAAGATATAGACAAGTCTTGCATCCAGTTTTCGAAAATATACCCGACCTCATGCCAATTTTTCAAAAATGGCCTACTCATTAGTTATTTTTGTCGAAATCACAAAAAGGCTTATACCTTTCTTTATTGCAAAATCGTGAATATCGATACTCTACCCGATAGGACATCCCTCTACACAAAATATACTCAGCACCCAGTCTCCTGGGGGTATAGTAAAGTTCCTTCTACATGAAGATTACTGGTTAATAGATGCGTACACAGAGCCTTGGTTATTTTTACTAATGTATTTGCTTTATTCGCTCAGACATTTAAAGATCGAAAATGGCTTGGTGCTGTTAATTACAGAAAAGGAGAAATTGAATATCCATTAAGTCCAAGATGGAAAGAAAAATTGCCATCCTATGATGTAAGTTTCAGGTGCTGGTAATCTTTTTCCAGATCTCGATTAATTTCTGTTTACCAGTATAAGATCATGACAAGCTTACCAGCTGACAGATAGTGAACTAGTTGTCAGTTTACTCTTAAATTCATTTTAGCGTGTGATTTCATAAGTTCAAATGATGAACTCTTTCTGTTGAAATTAACCACCCCAGTTTTTAAAGTTAGGCCCCATTCACAGTGATTTGTTTTCGTCAGTATCTTTTTTCGTCGCATCCAACCTAGCCATTCACGTTGCTCCCTTTTCACAAAAACGGAGGGGAAAAGACCCATTTTGTTCGTTGACATTGATCCACCTGATAACAGGAATGCAGTGAAGAATATTCGTTTTTGTGCGTTCACATTCCTCCGTTTTTGTGAAACTCATTGTTAAAATATCGGAGTACATCCGTTCTGTGAATATCCACTCTTGATGACGTTTAAGAAAACCTCCATTTTTGTGGCGCTTTTGTGAGGAACAATGTGAAGACTTTCTCAATGGTATTTTGACACTACGAGGCACTAATAGTCTCTATTTAGACGCATTCTTATTGCCCATTGCATTGACTTTAAGATATCCTATCTCGTTAATTCATTCTTTATACATTCGTTAATTTCCTTTATTCATCCCACAGGAAATAATTTCAAATGCAAGAGTAATATTTGAAAAGGCTGATTCAAAAAAGGTAAGTTAATATCTCATTTAAAGAAGACTTTCCTGACTCTAATATATCAATCAGATATGTCAAATATACTTTTGATTTTACTTCCAGCTGCAGTGAAACTACTTGACAAAATTTAGCGGGAGAAATCGAGAAACGAGCGTCTGCTCCCGCCCCCCCCCCATTGCGTTTGGAACGAATGAATGTTACTGTATGTAGATAGTAGTTGCTCTACAGAGACTTGAAAATATGAACTGTCTGCTACGACACTTGGAGGATTTAGGAGAATCTTATGCTCAGATAAATGATGACAATAATAATGATTGTTGTGCAGACTAACAATAGAGCATTTCGCAATTTGGAGAAAGGGACTTAAGAGAGCGCGGCCCATTCTGATAGCTTTGGTAACTGTAAGAAGTCTGGAGAATCCCTTCCTTGCAGCTCTGTTGCATCTCCCTGCAAGCTTGACTTATTTTCGATCTATTTGCACCATTCAAGATTTACAAGAGACCTGTTGTTCTGGTAAGTGTTTTCTCTGGATTATTTAGCCATCTGGTCATCCTTTCACCCATTGGTGAGTGCATCTTAAGCCACTTTTTTGCAGATATTGGACCTCAACTTTGAAGTGGCTCAGTTTAGGTCCAACCGATCAACAGGCCTTACTTTGAATTTGAGTGGACACATGCAATAAAGTGGTTCAAGGTACACTCACGAATGGGCGGAAGGATGGCAGAACGCTTAAAGAAATCGAGAGAAAACACTTACCCTACCAAACAAATATCATGCAACTCTTGAAGGTGCCAATAAATCGAAAATAACTCGAGTTTGTAGGGAGATGCAACCGAGACGCTAGCCGTACGCTTGTCGCCGAAGTGGAGGGGATTCCCCCGATTTCCCAATGTTGCCAAGGCTGTCAGAATGGGCCGTGCTCTCCTCAGTCGCTTCCTCCAAATTGTGAAAAGATCTATTGTGTTTTCATATCTTATTTTTCTGTTTATTACTGAAGATGGTTTAGTTCATTGATGCTAATACGACTGATTGCTTGCGTGAAAATCGCATGCTGCATAGTTCTCGTGCTTGAGGAGCCCCGTTTCTTTTGCTTTAGACAAATGGCAAAATCAGTGACCAGAGCATTTTGTTTGGAGATGATGGAGAAAAATACAGATGGTTTTTATTACCAAGTGAAGCGTCTTTGTATTTAGCTGGGAAGAAACCAAAAATCAACAACTTTAAAATGCCTTTCTTCCCAAGAAAATCCGTTAAAGAGAGTAAAATCAGATCGAAATCACCTTCCAAGTCAGTCAGAAATCACCATGTCTGTGCTGCTTGCAATGGGAGATGTGATATCTTCACAACAACTGGCGCTGCTAACGAGCCGATTGTTGCAGAGAAATCTGATGACGTTACTGCCAATGACAGCAATGGCAAAAACGTGGCTGGTAAGGTTCGATTTTCTGAATACCTTCAATTAATGCACCATTCACACTGCAAGTTAAACCAGGTTCAACTAAACCAGGTTATCGAATAAGGCCTTCTGATTGGGCAATCCAACAAATCCAGTCATTTGATTGGTTGAAATTTAAAATGGTTTAGCTAAAGCTGATTTAACTGTGCCAGTGTGAATGCAGTATAAGAAACAATAGAAATGATGTCGCAGTACCGTTAATGCGAACAATAAGTGACCAAAAGGCATTCTCTTGCCGTGGTGCAAAAGTGTGAAACAAGTTTAACAACATTATCCAGCCCCCTCGGTACTCTTTTAAATCAGATTGAGACAATTAATGCACTAAAGTGTTTAATTTTGTAGGGGTATTTGTTTTACCCAAATGAATATATTTTTATCTGATTTGTTTATTTGTACTTTTTTAGGAACTTTAATTTTAAGAGGGCCAAATTGTAAAAAATGCTTATTGGGTTTTGTACCCTGAATAAACATGTTTGAAATATAAAGTACATATGAAACGAAGGGCCTGATTATGTGAGCCGGACTGATCCTGTTATCTGCGGTTGACAATTTTAGGCAAAATCCTTTCGCCAATAGGAGATATTTAAAGTCATTGAACGATGATAAATAGACCTGCTTTGCTTTGCCGTGTATCAAGTGACCAATTTGTAGAAACCAATCATCTGTTCTGGCAAACACAGAGGATCGATTGTAATGCTATTCATTTCATATGATCATTTTCATGGAGCTTCACCCAATCAGATACCATTGAAGATCATGAGTGAGCTGATTCCTCATGTTTTAGAAGATAGGAATCAAATGTTTTAGCCGAATTTTGCTCGTGGCCTATGACCGGAGATCGCCAAAGCCTCATTTTTACGGACCAATCAAATGGCGAATAAGTGGGGAAGACAAAAGAAACGTGTGAAGATTTTTCTAAATTTTACCTACCCTCATAAAACGCAACCAGGACAAAAAACTGCTTGAAATTTTCCCGAATTTTTTTGAAGAAATCTACTCTCCATACATTTGGGCATTCAAGTTTGGATGCCGGTCAAAATATCTCCCGATTCCAAGGAGTTATGGCGCCTTAAACTTGCGACCTTTGTTCGTTTTCAGTATTTCTGAGCTTCTAGCATTCTTAGTACTCAGTTCAATCCTAAAAAGTCTTCTAAAACGTACCTGAAACATCACTAATTCCCATAAAGTCGATACAGTGGGGTTGGGAACCTTTTCTTGCTTCGTAGATGAGCAAATCTGACACGCTTTCTATGGGGTCCGAAATATGGCCTAGCTCTAAAATATGCTAAATTACATTTTTGAGTTAGAAATTTCAAGGGTACCCACCTCTCTTCGGTTGTTTAAGGCATCCTGTACTTCTGTGTATCTACCAGACTGTGGTTGGTTTCTATTTGACGATTTTCTTCCAAGAATAATTCAGTAGTAAGTTGCACATAAAAATCCGTTTACTTTGTTTCGTCGCCCAGGCACTCATCGGTGTCATCACGAATCACAACATGTGATCACGTGGTACGTGATGTTTTGACATTTTCCCGCCTCTTCCCCGGACCTCGCAGGACGCAGCAAGTGTTGTGATTCGTGATGACACCGATGAGTGCCTGTGCGAAGAAACAAATTAAACGGATTTTATGTGCAACTTACTGAATTATTCGTGAAAGAAAATCGTCAAATAGAAACCAACCACAGTCTGGTAGATACACAGAAGTACAGGATGCCTTAAACAACCGAAGAGAGGCGGGTACTCTTAAAATTTCTTACTCAAAAATGTAATTTAGCACATTTTAGAGCTAGGCCATATTTCGGACCCCATAGAAAGCGTGTGAGATTTGCTCATCTACGAAGCAAGAAAAGGTCCCCAACCCCACTGTATCGACTTTATGGGAATTAGTGATGTTTCAGGTACGCTTTAGAAGACTTTTTAGGATTGAACTGAGTACTAAGAATGCTAGAAGCTCAGAAATACTGAAAACGAACAAAGGTCGCAAGTTTAAGGCGCCATAACTCCTTGGAATCGGGAGATATTTTGACCGGCATCCAAACTTGAATGCCCAAATGTATGGAGAGTAGATTTCTTCAAAAAACTTCGGGAAAATTTCAAGCAGTTTTTTGTCCTGGTTGCGTTTTATGAGGGTAGGTAAAATTTAGAAAAATCTTCACACGTTTCTTTTGTCTTCCCCACTTATTCGCCATTTGATTGGTCCGTAAAAATGAGGCTTTGGCGATCTCCTGTCATAGGCCACGAGCAAAATTCGGTTAAAACATTTGATTCCTATCTTATGTTTTAGTATACTTACGGGTATGAAACATAAATAAATGGTAAGAGAGCTGGCCTTGTTCGAAGGGATAAAACAATAACGTTTTTCCATCAAGTCGCTCTCCAGGGTTTGAAAAAGGCCGAATTTCTGAAAATTCTACTGGTGCAGGCACCGAGCTCCCATATTGCCATTGATCTGATTTTCCTGCCAGAATTTACTTTGCACCCCTGCGGTAAATTGCTCATGTAATCATTTCATCCCTGCTTACTGAGGCATACCGGTTAGCAGGGCCAGTCCTCGTTATTCAGGCCCTAAGAAGACCTTCCAGTAAAGGAAGGATAGCAATTCTCTAGGAATTCAAAATTCTCTACAGTTTCGTAAGAGAGCTTGAAATATCCCAAAAGTCTCCAACAATATCTAAAGTCTCAAAAATCTTCACAGTATCTTGGAAGTCATGAAAAAGCCTAAAATCTTCAAACATCGAACAGATCCCAGAAATCTAACTCAAACAAATGAAGAAATGCAAATCCTGAAAAAAACGTTCCACAATGCTATGAAATCTCAAAAATTTTTTCAATCCTTGAAAATCTTGCAAATTTTGAAGAGCTTGGAAAATCTTGAAAATCTTTGAAAATATTAAAGTCTAAAAATATCAAGAAGTTTTGTAAATATTGAATGATAAAGAAGAATCTTAAATAATAGAAAAATAAGGTGCTTAAATTTTCCCCCCAGTATTGCAAATTTTGGTCATTAGCAGTTTCTTGTTTAGAGAAGTGTCTTTTTCTTTATCAGGAAAGCAAGAAATACTTGGCGATAGTGGAATATCCTGTGATGACACTGTTGGTTCAAACTCATCTTCAAAATTCGAAATTTCCACAGACAGCTCAGACACAGCCAAAAATGATGATGTGAAGCAAATTGCAGACTTTGATAGAAGCGTTGTAAAAACATCAAGCCCAACTGACCATAATCCTAAAGCAACCAAAACGATATTTGAAGATGAAAGCTCTAAGGAATCAACCGAGACAGACGTGGCAGCAAGAAATGATGTTACTTCTGCAAGCGAATCTGCAACTGTTGGAGATTGTGCCAACGACATCTGCAGGCAAGAATGCCCTGTGAAACCAACTGAAGTAAAGTCAGACAAACCTGAAAACACCAAGGAATCTAAAGTCAGGACTATCAAGTTTCATAGCCCACCAAAAACAATATTTGGTCCTGTAGTGCAGGTAAGCCATTTGATGCAATACTTGTCTTGTGAAACACTGGTCTTATACTTCAAAATTTATTTGTCATGTTCGGAGATTATTAAGCTTCTAGGATAGCTAGCGTAAACAGGGATCTATATAACAGAAGTAATTCCCGCTGCTGGATGAATCGAAAACGTTTCAATATTTTTTGACGGACAGGGAGAATCTTCAATGATTAATCAATTCCTTATGATTGCATCGTTTTCCTCCGAGCATATATATTTTTGTCATTTGTTTTCCTCCCTGCGAGTGGCCTTGCTACTTACCTTTCTAGTCATTTTTGGGCATTCAGAAAGTACCACCCATGATAATAGGATAACATATCTAATATTAGTAAAATATACTTTCACGTCTAGGGTAAGCTTCTCGCTAACCAATGCCCTATAGTTCGTTAGCATCAGTGGACAGCTAAGGAATTTACATTACATTTAGGCAGACGCCGGTAGCCCCTGTTTTTACTCATCCGGTGTTACATGAAAACAATATGCAGTTTCAGATTGCACAGTTTAAAATCTTGGAAAGGTTGTGTAATATTTTAATGACTAATTTCTTTGAACTGATTGGCCTCAAAGAAGTTTTAGTTATTTCGCTATAATTCTACTGTCAGATTTTTCAGATGCATTCAGTATTTTCAGAATTAGACTTTGTTCCTTTTTTCAAGAATTAAGGAAAAATTTGAACCTACATAACTTAAGACCATCGTAGTTTCTAAACTTTTCGACGAAACTTCCACAACCATGAGTGATAGGACACAATAAGTTGGATTAGATTCTTTGAGCCTCTCTTAGCCATAATTTTTTGCCTGGAACTGCAGAGCTACGCCACATGTGTTGTTTAGGCACGCAGTGGTCTCAAAATCGAAATGCACAGGAGATGGCAGAGGCAGGACAACTCATTTTTCTTTCGAACCAATCAATCGAAAGAAATAGGTTATCTAGAATACCCACCGTTTCATAGAGCACCCACCGTTTCACACCGATTTAAGATTTGGAACCTACTAGTTTTCTACTGGGATTTTATCTTCCATAGGCAATCGAAGAATTTTCAATGATACAAAATGGAGACAGAGTACTTGTTTGCCTATCCGGAGGAAAAGATTCGTTGTCAATGCTCCATACGATTCGTCAGTATCAGTTCTATGCAAGATCTAAGGTAATTAAAGGGACGAGTGCATTTTAGCGGCCGGCGCCAGGTTTCATATTCCTTTGAAAAATATTGAACTGAACAAAACCTAACCATAACTCGCGCTTACTTAGCCTAACTAACCCTACCTTCCCCTAACTAACCCTAACTTACCCTAAATATCCCCTAAATCCATCTTGAAACAAACCCTAACCCTTACCGCATGACATACAAGAGGACAAGACATTCGATTGCCGCCCGCTAAACTGCGCTCTAGCCTAATTTAATCTTCAATTTTGTTTTTCTCAATAACCTCTAACCAACAACCATCAATAATCTGCGGTTTATTTCAATGCAAATGATTAAATGTGGACCGTAGAATAGTGTAACCTTTCACAAAACTTCAGAATGCTTCTCCCGTTCGCCTCTGCAATGCCGAAACTGATTTGAGGCTACCATTGAAGAAGACGGCTAAAGGTCAAAAATATTTTCTTTCAGAGGAGCAAAGCTGTGGAATAGCCTCTTAGCTGAGTCAAAGCAGGCAACATCCCTTAGTTTATTTTAAGCAAAAAATACATTTACCCGTTTGGCAGGCCATGGAATAGAAAGTATGTGACCGATATTCAAAGTTAAATATTAATCTATCAGTCAAAGGCTATCTTAGATGAGAAATTTTTGTTTTGTAAGATCACTCGTTTTTAAGACCCAATTATAAGATTTTGTCTATAAGGGGCATGTATAGGAACAGGGATTCCACATTCCATTCTGGTCCATAATTTGCTTGCTACTGAGATTAACATTCTATTTCTGAAACTGACATTAGCCTTGAATTCAAATTTCAATGCCAAATAAGTCATGGATCGGAATGAAATGTTGGTATTCTCAATTCCCATACAAACCCCTTACAGATATTTCCCAATTTTTGGGTTTTAAAGATGAGCGATTCACCAAACAAATTTTTTTATATTAGTCAGACTCTGACTGATAGATCAACATGTCAGTTTTGAATATTGGCCACATACATTTTATTGCACAGCCCGTCAAACGTGTTTTTATTTGGGGGCAGTCAGACTTTCCGCTCCATAATTACAAGCCTGTAATAGAGGTCAAGTACACCTTCCCATGCCTGAATAGAGCATGTTGAGATGAATCACTTTTAATATTTCTTACAGGGAATTGATTTTGAATTCGGTGCCATGACAGTCGATCCTCAAAGTGCATTGTATGACCCAAGTCCGCTGAAAGAGTATTTGGCAAGCCTCAAAGTTCCTTATTTCTATGAAGAGCAAGGTATGAGTACTTAACGTCATTCAAAATCTTCAAATATCTACCAGCTGGAGGGTCGATACCAGCCTTGAATTCTTAGAAGAGGGCGAAGAACCAATATTTTCCAACGACAAATTCAACGACAACAAGAGCAACAAGACCAGTCGTAGGAGTAGCATCGATTGACAACTACCTGCGCTAGACAGAGCAGAAACTGCACACGCATGCGCGAAAACTCGTAACTTTGAGCCCCATTAGTTCCTTACAGCAGATCCCAAAATTAGGCAACACTTGATATTTTCTTCCTAGGGCCTTAAACTGTTGATTTATCATTTCAAAACGCTTAGCTTTTCAAACACTTCCTTATCTCAGATTGGTCGATGACGTCATCTTATGCAGTTTCTGCCCTGTCCCTGCGCCATAGACTAGTAAAAGGGACCTTAAGCAACCAGGACGGTGACTGGAACGGCAACGCAAATGTTCCCGTTGCTTCCGAACATCAATTTGAAAAGACTCTTTGTTTTCCATTCGAACTCGCTTCCCTTTAGAGTCTGTGAAGTTGTCCTTTGGAACTGCACAACTTGGAAGTCCTATTTCTAACTTGCTGCTCTTCAGATCTGGATCTTCAAAGTGAAACTCAGTCATTTTAAATGTTAATTATCAAGGAAACAGAGCGTTCCGAAATATTTAGATTAAGAAGGAGATTTTGTCTAGTTTTATTTTAGAACATGTGAAGGTAGTGTGGGAGACTATACTCAATTTGTATCGTACAAGATGACGTTCTGGCTGGCGTTGCCATCCTGGCTGCTAAAGGTCCCTAATGAAAAGGATGGAAGAGAGGGAGGCTTTCTTGTCACTATGGAGCATGTTGTCAAGCTTTGCCCAATCCCCGCTAAACACAAATATGTTCAAGACAATGATAAACTCTAGAAGGAGTAAATGTTTCTTGTGGCTTTTCTTAAAGAGAATCTTCTGTTGCAATAAGACCCCGCAAACAAGGACTTAAGAAGATAAGAACCTACAGATTCATTTTTTTTAAAGGCACCGAAAGAGAAGTAATAAATGCAAGATAGTTTCCTTCCATTTTCTTATAAGATGATGCACGTGTCAAAAACATCAACCTTAACAGTCTCAAAGTCATAAATTTTAATCACACCGAAAGTAGTTAATTTTGTGAGTTGGGAATCAAAATATTTCTGGAAATATCTGATCATATAATTTCATACAGGGTGTCTCAAAAGAATTGTTCAACGTTTGATGAAATACTAAAAAATAACGATACGCTGAATATATACTTGGTCGAGTAACCTTTTTCTTGAGATTTTAGATTAATTTTTGACACAAGAATCTTTATCCTGGGTCTCTTTCCCGAACTTTGGCTCTAGTACCCAGGGTAACGAATCTTTCAAATCCGCTAAAAATTCATGGAGTTACAAGCCTTTGAAGTTCAAGTTTGCGCGAAAGCTGTGACTAGAGGCCTCAAAAAGGCATTTTTGGTAAAAATCCCACAGGCCATCGTTTCTATTATTTCTCAATTGTTTCAGGGCGAACCAAATGGGATCTGAACAGGTTTTCGATATTCTAACTTTCAAGTATAAGGATGCTTTGAGGAAACAAATTTAGTCTATCGTCGATTATGTTTTGAACCACTGATTTTGGATACAAATTTTGACGATGATCGTAAGGATTAAATTACTTTGGAAGTCCTACTTCGTTTGCTGTGATATCAATGAGAGGGATGACATTGGATAAGGTTCTTTTACCTCGGTCTTCGAGGTTTTTGCATTGCAAGTAATCTGGGTGTCTCTTGTTTCTGCTATCGCATATTTTTGATCTTTGAAAGCTCGCAACTCAGTCAATTTTCAACCGACCTGCAAGATAGAGGTCTCTAAAATCATTGCATAATCTTAGGAACAAGGTTATCTTCCCATGAGCCTTAATCAAACGTCGAACAATTTTTTTGAGACACCCTGTAGAAACCGAGTCCAAATACAAATTCGAACGCCGTTGACTACAACCTATTACGGTTTACTTCAACATAAATGCTATCTGAAATTTCCTATGTTAATCAAATGCATATTGTACAGCTTTGTGCTTATCACAGTCATACAGTCCTTTGGAATAAGAACCTCACCCTGCATGTAGGAAGAGCACTGTGCTCATTAGAACATAGCCAGTCTGGTTAGTGGACTAATATGTTCTTATTTGCGTGTTTATGGACAAATTGATTATTATGATCATTTTATTGTCATTATTATTATAAATGTTTGCTTTTCCTTGCAGATATCATTTCTCAAGCAGCAAGCTTGCCAGTTTGTGAATCGATCTGTAGTTTTTGTTCACGGATGAAACGTGGAAGAATGTACGCATGTGCTCGTCGTGAGGGATATAACGTTCTTGCCATTGGACAACATCTGGATGATATTGCTGAAAGGTTGGTTTTCTCATCTCTATAACTGACAAGGGCTTAGGTTCTCGCAGAAGCACAATGGAGCTCTAGCTTGACTTTAGTCGAAAACAAGTATCTCCCAACCTTGCTTGCTTATTTGTGATCTATACTAATTGGAGGATCATATGCTTTAGAAAGAAGGAGCTACCATGCTCTCAACCGAAGTTATGGTCGTTCAAAATCGGGCGTTTGCAGAATTAGTGCTAGTGGCAGTCAGCTTGTAGGTCAATAGCAGTGACAAGTGTGAGAACTGCGTGGTCTATATTGCCCAAATGCATTGCCGTTAACAACCGGGTGAGTCAAAAAGCCCCGGCGTTTGAAAGGCTACTGCTCCCCGAGTAAACAAGGAATGATATTTTCCGTATCTGATTGAATACCTAACCTGTTCAGTTATCTTTAGAATTTTCCTTGGCCGAAATCCGTCACTCCGTTCAGATTCTGTAATGTATTTTCTAAAAGAGTTCCCTTTCGAGAAACCTTAAAAATCGTACCAAAATTTCGAGCAAGCTTCCAGATTTTTTCCTTCACAGCGCTGACTTTAGGGTGCTTAGCACGTGCTATCCTCTTGGGGGATTGAACAAGTCTTCCCCCTAGTATGATTAACTTGTTCAGGGAGATTCCTTTATCCCAAGAGGAATACATGAAATGAACACATCCAAGTGTCATCACTGCCAGGAAGGAGAATAAAGGGAAATGTCACTTGTTGTTTTCCCTCTTTGTTGCAGGTTTTCGAATGGGCTTTCCCCCAGAAGATTTCGCATTTTTACCAGAAGAAAGTTTATAAGGTCCGTGTTATAAGTTGTATCGTGCCGCGCCGAACCATAGAAATCTGAGTTCGAGTGAAGTTCGACTTTGAGCGTCTCTGTTTATTAGAACAAAACTATTGTCGTGCCGTGCCGTATCGAGCTATTATGACTTTAATGTCATGCAGTTGAATACATTCGTTCGTTAAATGAGAAATTCGATGTGAGGATAAACGTTTACTTCTTCGTCACTCCATAAGTTAATGACAATATTGAAATAATTATAGTTGTTTTATGCAGGTGTGAGTATGGTGTGGCACGGTGTGACTGAAATTGGTTTTATAAGTTACACTGACTCGACCCACTCGAGAAGCTTTTCGTGTACGCTTCGACTTCGTTGAACCAAGTGTCAAGTTGGTTTTATAAGAGTCGCGCCGCGCCGAACCAAACAAAATTGTTCAAAATTCGCTCGGTTCGGCACGGTGCAGCACGACTTATCAAAAGGGCTAAAGGCTATCATAAGACATGGGCCTCACTACGTTTTTTTGTTACCTCATGTTTCTAGCAGCCAGAAGTGAGTTTTCGCAACCCCTAACCCTAAATGTTGATTGCATCCCTGTAATTTGTATTATTTTCTGTGTTACAGTTTCATGATGTCTGTCTTCCACAATGGCCTACTCAGGACAATGAAAGCTAATTACACAGTAACGTAAGTGAATTTTTTGTTTGCTTTCTAAATTCTCTTTGGTTTAGAAACAAGACGCTGAAAACAAGACACTGAAGTATACAAATGTGCAGGGTGTCTCAAAAAATTGTGCCCCGTTTGTGTGACTACTGTAGAGGAGCTGTAGATTCAATTATCTCCGTTTTTACACAGTTGAATTGGTCAAGCCTGAGTTTGAGACCTTATTTGGGTCAATCTGACATGTGGTTGAAAAAAGGCAGCACTTCTATTGTTCTCCAGCAATGTCAAAATAAAGTAAGTTTTCAGAGAAAGGTTCTGGTATCATACTAAAACTGCACTACATTTTTTTAAAAGGTAGGAAGTGCGCTCTTATGAATGACAACACTGCTATCCGTTTGAAAAATTTAGCAAAAAAATTTAATACGACGCTAGAGCCCTTCCTTTGAAAACTTACTTGATTTTGACATTGCTGGAGAACAATAGAAGTGCTGTTTTTGAAGCAACCACTTATTTTGCCTTAGTCGCAAGAGAAAACTGCCATAAGTCATCAACTACTTGTTAGATTGACTCAAACAAGGTCTCATACTCGAAGATGAAGCCTGATCTATTGCAACCGTGTAAAAACCGAGATGATTGAATCTACCGCTCCTCCACAGCTGCCGCACAAACAGGGCACAATTTTTTGGGACACCCGGTAGTTTTTAGGGACCACGCTAAACGATTTATGTAATGAAAGCAATGTCCTGGTCCTTCCTCTTGGCGTGATCACACCTTGTGATTTCTTTAGCATGAAATTACTGAAAGTTGATGGTCTTCATAAAAGTGATGTCGTCGGCCCTTCCTTATACTTCTCTTGTACCCTGGTGGCCAAAAAATATCTCCAAAGTTTACATATATTGTTGCAGTCTTCCTGAAGTAAGTTGTCGCGTGAGATTTAAGCTAACGTTAAATTACTCATGCAATTTTGTTTATTTGCAGGCCTTTCGCATGGCAGATTTTCAATTTTTACAAATAGGCCTCTGTATTTTTACATTAATGCATGATATTTAACCATATTTTGACATGACAGTGAATGATTATCAATTTCAGAAGAGATTGTAATCATCATCATCATCATCATCATCATATTCATCATCATCATCATCATCAATCATCATCATCATCATCATCATCATTCAATCATCAATCATCATCATTCAATCATCAATCATCAATCATCAATCATCAATCATCAATCATCATCATGACTGGTTTTTGATTAATCTGTTTTACAGCTAATTTGGAGGTGCCCCACTATATCGATAGGATATTGTAAAGGCTAATTTCCACTCAGTAGAATTTTCCGAGCGGACGGGATTTTGCACAATAAAATGTTTATCACATGAAAATTCTCATCAAATTCAAAGCGACATTTTCTCACGTAAAAAAAGATTTTCAGTCTGCTCGGAAAATTCTACTGAGCGGAAATCAGCCTTAACAGGCTATTGAATTGGATGTTTTTCGCTCACTTTGAGAGAAAATACAATATCAGATTGAAAATAATGAACGAATACAAGGAATCAGTCTAGAGTGCACCAACTATTCCTTATCAGCCCGAAAAAGTTTAAAAGTAGTGGGAGTTTTTTGTTTTGGACCGGCCATCATGCAAGCAAAGAATTTTTCACATATCTAGTGCGTCTTATTTTTCAGCGAGGGAGATCTCAGAATCATTCGTCCACTCATTTATGTTCGTGAAAAAGATTTAAGGCAGTTTGCAGAACAGGTAAATACGATTTTGTGGGAGACCGTCCTCAATGTTTGGCTTCTTAAGATGTTTATAGAAGGAATGGTAGCACTCCTTGGGGTTATAGTTATTGGATTTGAGCCTAAGGCATTCTGCAGTATTTCTCTTCTACAATCTACAATCTACAATGCTAATCTCCTAAGAGGCTAAGCCCATGACGGAGATACACGATACTCACACTACAACACACCTACTTTACCTGACTACATATAACTACACACGATATTAGTTAACGGTAGTTAACTCTTGATCCTCCCACATGTTATCTCGTGCCAAATCAGGTGCTACAGAAAGTGCTTATTCTTAAAAATGTTTTGGTTGGGATAACTGTGCTTTTAGAAAGATTATGGCCATGAAATCTTTCGTCCTCTGGCAGTTACCAATTATGCAGCGAATGATAAAGTTTTATTTGAATAGTTTGAAAAAGGAGGGGTAGACTTTCTTTTAGACTGAACCTGTAAAAGCTCCAAATTCTCGAACATTAATTTTGGCGAAAAGAGCAGTAAAGTTGCAATATTTTGCAATTTTTTTGTAGAGAGGTGTTATTTGATATAATCTGCCATAATTCTCATTTTTCATGGAAATTGCGCTATAAATGTGATATTTTGTAGTATTTTTCTTGATTTTGGCAGTTTTGGCCGATTTGCCACGTTTCTTGACCATACAAAGATCAATACTGATGCAAACAATTAAGTGAGCGTGTGGCCGAGTGGTTAAGGCGTCTGACTCGTAAACCAAAGGTCAGAACGGCCGTAGGTTCAAATCCCACGCTGGACAGTTTGGTCGCTGTCCGTAATACTAGCCCGGGTCGACCAGAGCCATGTGAGGGAAATCTGGTAGCTGTGGCGGGTAGCTGCTGCGGACTGATGGTAAAACATTCGTGGCCCCTGCTGGAAATAAGTCTCTCAGACTTTCGCGGGCTCGCCACGTTAAATATAAATACCTACCTACCTACCTGTCGCTAGATAAAGTAAACTTTTATATTTCTACCGGGTGAGTCAATAAAAATGCCCAACGTTTGAAAGATTCCTGATCCCTCAATATCAAAGCAATGATGTTGAAAACTGTCTTGTTTATCACTGATATGTCAAATTAGGTTCTATAATTTCCCCGGCTTTAATCGTTTATTCCTTCCCGTCGAAATTGGAGATTCAAAACCAGTGAAAACAGCAAGCAAAATTTCCCTTTGTTCTCCTTCCTAGCAATAATGACTCTTAGATGTGCTCATGTATTTTGTCCTCATGGGAGAATGGAATCCCCCTGAATAAGTTATTCACACTAGGGGGAAGACTTTTCAACCCGCCGAAACGAAAGCACGTGCAAAAGCGTGTTGAAAGTCACCGCTGTGAGATAAACACATGAGGGACTTTTGCTTGCAATTTTAGCACGTTTTTTAAGGATTCTCAAAGGGACTCATTTTAGAAAATTGCCTACAGAATCTGAACGGAGTGACCGATTTTAGCTAGGAAAATTTTTAAAAATAATTGAACATATTAGCTATCTAATCAAATATTGCAAAACATCGTTGCTTATATATTCAGGGAGCAGTAGCCTTTCAAACGCCGGGCGTTTTTTCTGACTCACCCAGTAAAAAGTACATATCTGGGGCTATTGGCACACAAAATCTGGTTGCTCTACCTATTATCAGCCAAGAGTTTGGGTATGAAGCTTTGTTTGTCCCCACCCCAAAATAGGAAGAGTTAGATTGTCGAACCACTACGGGGTTAACTCTACTTGCAACGCCCTCTTTGAATTAACGCAATAACTCAACCGCAAGTTTGTGCAAATAAAGTCGTGCTGCCACGGCATCAATTTGGGAGCTGACGAAGAATGAGAGGGAATCACTGTTTGTTGCTAAATGTATAGGCATTTCCTTAAATTATCTTCGTTATGTTTAGCTTTTGTGCTCATTCGCTATCTTTGATTCACAGGAAAGCCTGCCAGTAATCTCTGAAAATTGTCCTGCGTGTTTTGAGGCTCCCAAGGTATGTTTCGATCCTTTCAATGCATCATTCATAAAACTATAGCTACAAATGGCTCCTGTGCGTCTGAACTGTTGGCTCCTACACAGCAAGTTTGAGCAAGGATGAACGCTGTGTAGGAACTAACTGTTCAGACGCACAAGAGCCATTTGAATTTGATTCCTAGCACTGGTTAGGCTTCCGCCAAAGAGAAAGCAGCAAAATAAAACACAAATATCAATGTAATAAACTCTAATTTCTTAGCTACCAACGCGGTGCATTATTGCCCATGGAACGATAAATTGTTTATCTACCAGCCAAAGACTAACTTATGCGAGAGTAAATTTTGTTCGTCCATTCTGGTCCATGATTTACTTGCCATTGAAATTGTATACCATTGTTAGTTTCAGAAATAGAATTATATTTCAATAACAAGTAAATAATGGACCAGAAGTAACACGTGGAATTCTCTTTCGATACAAATCAATTATAAGCATTCTTCTAATTTCTAGATCTAAATGATGTCTAAATCTGACCAGAAAAGTGGATCTTACCAGATGTTTTTTGGTTATTTGTCTTTTCAATCAATTTGGAAGCTTTTTTAACAGATTTTTTTGAGCTTCTCAGGTTCTGGGATAAATTCTCATTTCTAAGAAGTTGATGTTTCCTTTCTAAGTCTAAATGATGTCTAAATCTTCTAGGTCTGAATCTTACGAAACAAAATTTTCTCATCAAAGTTAGCCTTTGACTGAAAGATTAACATTTTAGTTTTGAACAGCGTGGCCGAGTGGTTAAGGCGTCTGACTCGTAAACCAAAGGTCAAAACGGCCGTAGGTTCAAGTCCCACGCTGGACAGTTTGGTCGCTGTCCGTAACTCAGGGACATCTGGTAGCTGCAGCGGGTAGCTGCTGCGGGTAGCTGCGGCGGATTGATGGTAAAACATCCGTGGCCCCTGCTTGAAATAAGTCTCTCAGACTTTCGTGGGCTAGCCACGTTAAATATGAATACCTACCTACCTACCTAATATCAGCCACATACTTTTCATTCCATTGCCCACTGAACGCGTAAACTTTTTTGACTCCCCGCTACAGCAATAATATGATCGAAGAAAAGAAGCTGAAAGCAACCTGTTATGCATATACCTATTAACATTTCAATGTATTTGCATATATGACTTGGGCGCTAAGCCCACTCAAGGCTCTGACTTTTATGCTTAAACACAGATGAGCTCAGCAGTCTTCTTCCTTTATCATTGCTGAGAGAATTCGAAAGGAGGTTTCTGTTGAATTTTAACGAGTCGCACCAGCTCTCTTTGAATTGGCGGGTGGAAGCTTGCAAAGCTGGTTAGTTCTTTATGTTTATCCTAGTAACTTGTATTCTGCAAATAAAATTGAATTGAATTGAATTGAAAATCTTGCATCATTTTCGACCGGTTTCATTACGAAAGAGTCCCACATATACAGAGGATTCAGGTGGTTAATTGTTTTGAAAATTCCACCATGAACTACATTCCCAAGTAAGTTGTGAATTTTCCCAGAAACTGATCCGAGCTTCTTCCGTTCCAGGAGAGACATCGAATGAAGCAGTTGCTTGCAAATCAAGAAATATTGTTTCCAAATCTCTTCTCAAGCATTCAGACATCTTTGAAACCACTTTTCTCAAAGAACAGAACTGGTTTGGAATCAAGCAAAAATAACACTGAAAATTTCGACGATTTTTTACTTTAAAGATTGCATTTTGCTTTGCGGGAAGTATTGTTAAACCCAACTGAAAACATGTTTGTCCCGGTGTACCAAATGACGCCTAATGTAGCATCTCGTCTATTTTGTCACCTAACATTTTAGGCAGTGTTTACACGGGATCTGTTCCATTTGGAACCGTACCCAAATGGATACGTTTAGGTCTGGCGTTTACACGGAACCCACTGTCACCGTTATAAATGGAACTCCTAGCCGTACTGGAATGGGTCCACTTACAGAGTCGATCCCATTTGGAACTGTTCCCAGAAAAGTCTCATGTTAACGGGTGGAACGGTTCCAAACGGGAACGGCTAGGAAATGACGCGGCTATACATTGTTTAAGCACTTAGATAAACAAAAGACGTCTTTGTTTTGAAAAACAAAAAGAGATCCTCACGTTTTTGTTTTGAAAAGTATTTAAAATTTAACCTTTCAGCAAAGCCCTTGGAACGTTTTGGAACCAATCCCGGGTAAACGCGATACAGTGGGAAGAGTTCCAACCAAGTCCATCAGGTCCAGTGTAAACGCTGCCTTAAACTACCGGCCGCCGAGACTTTTTTAAAGCCTAAAGAATAGGGCTTGGGGCTATTTCTTGCCTGACAAAACTTTGCTCTATTCAATTTGTATAGAAAGTAATGTTTCCGACATTTTGCGAGGTATTCCTTCTATGAAATGCTAGTGTCTTTCATATTCACATTGCATTTTTCAAAGCTGCGAGCTTTTCCCTCGCTTTGTGACCACAGTTTTCCACCACAACAGCGGAGACATGTCTGAATCATTAACCTCATCATTCCATTGTAGAAACATTAACAAATTTTTATATTTCAACGACTTATTTCTTCTCCACGAGTCAAAATTCGTAAACGAACAAACTCCAAATTGCAGTTGTTTGTTGCATATATCTCTCTGTTGGATTTACGCTGCCTCTGAGGTGGCAAAAGTGCACTAATTTGCTAATGAAAAGTTGAGCGATGAAATCAAGTTTAGGCCAATCCAACCATTCGATACTTGGAATTCTTCTCTCAAGAGAAGTGACTGCACACCAACAAATCTCACTTGATAAGAACAGATCGATAATTCGTTGGTAGGTGCACAGCTTATAATAGGAGTGACAAGACAAGGCGATGCTACTCTACCATTTTGTTATTCCAAATAAGACCGTTTTGAACATACAATAAAGGCCTTTGCGCACATTAATTGGGTTCTCCTTCTTAACAATCCTTGTTTAGAACAAGTTAACAGTCCTTCATTTTACTCAAGAATTTTCCTCACTATGTACCCTCCACATTTCTCTTGTCAATCTATGCATAAGCTGAAAGTATTTATTAAAAGCATTCAGATTCTAGCGCTAGTATTTAGAATTGCAATTTTTATTGGTAGTAGCCTATCAAAAGATTACGAGGCAAAGCTGGAAATTATCCGGACGACAGTTTGACGTATGGACCGAACCCAAGGTGGGCTCTCAGCTCATACGCATACAGGAGGGTCAGTTCAAGAAAGTTTCAAGCAACCCAAAAATATCACTTCAGCTTCATTGCAATCCAAAAATATGAGCTCATTTTATACATAGAAACCTGTGCATGAACATAAATATCCCGAAACAATGCAAATAGAAGTCTGGATTGCTTCCAGCGAACGCAGAAATATCGGTATAATGATGTTTGGTGTCAAAAAATATCTTGAACATGGTTTCAGTTTTATTTAGACCCAAAAATATCACTTTTGGCAATATTCTGACCCAAAAATATCAGACTTCGCTCCCCGTATGTGCTTGTGCTGAGTGCCCCCCCCCCTGGGGACCGAACGCAGGTCTGTACAAGGAACTATAGTCCAGATTTTTTCCAGCATCGATGGCGTAATCGTTTAATAACGGCTTTATTATACGGCAGAAATTCTTCAGAAACATTGCTTACGTTATTGTAAACTTTTCCACTGTCTTTTGATCCTGTTCATCATTGTTGTTGGTAGTTT
This sequence comes from Aurelia sp. 4 Dawson et al 2005, assembly GCA_964019985.1. Taxonomy (NCBI): domain Eukaryota; kingdom Metazoa; phylum Cnidaria; class Scyphozoa; order Semaeostomeae; family Ulmaridae; genus Aurelia; species Aurelia sp. 4 Dawson et al 2005. The sequence goes on from OZ026492.1 coordinate 17,640,980, forward strand.
ACGCTTGCTACGTTTGCATTTTCTTCGTGTATGATTGAAACTTTTTCTTCAAAATTTAAGCGAAGAAAACTTCGAGCAATACGCAAAACCTTAGCTGTCCATTTTAGCGGTCTAGGCATAGCCAAAGGAGCCCCTCCTCTGTTGTTTATTTCTAAGGCAACACCGGTCCGATACAGCTTCCGAAAATATGGCTTTCCGGACCGATCAAGAACCAGTCAAACTGCTCCGTTGCCGATCTAAGGAGCTTCATTAAGGAATGCCACATAGTAAAACTAATCATATCTGAAAACAATGTAAATAAGAGTAGACAATGCTTCTACAATAAATCCCCGCGTATAAGAACCTACTTTTTAGAGAGAGAGAGAGGCTGAAATAGGTTCTTATTTCAAAGGCACTGACACTAATTTCAAGAGAGGTTCTTATTTAAAGGGTGCCTTGTGTAGGCCCTTTCAGAGTCTTACACAAGATGCTCAGCCCCATTATTTGCTCTGGAAGGGTTTTTATGGACCTAATAACTAATGCGGGAGGAGAAACATACTTCAACAACCCATTGACACCAATATGAAAGGAAAAACAGCCTCTGGGTTCTTTTTTGGTAAGTTCACGTATGCGGGGATTTACTGTATGCAGTTTTGATTATACCTAAGGCTCATAAAGAACAACACGAAAGGTTTCTTTGGAAAGAAGAATACAATATTTGTCCGATAATCTAAGGTTCCCGAACTATTAAATAATTATGATACCCTACACTACTGACACTACTTTCAAAGGACGGCCGCCACTGCTAAAAGAAATGTTCAGTCACGCCACTGTTTAGAGAGCCATTGTCACCCAGGGTCCTTTACGGGCACACTGCAATTTTTGTACCATCTGAAAATCAAATTGGGCTAAGCGGAGCGAGAAATATGGATCCGGATCCACACAAAGGTTGCTCTCCATACCCAGCGTTTTGAGCGCGCGGGCGCTGCAACCAGAAAGGAGCATACACAGTTGATCAACTTAAGCAATCAGTCTGATCGCAAGCGAGCGATTTTAGGCGCTTTGGAAGTAGGAACAAGTTCAGCTGCCATTGTGGGCGCTTACGATCGCCATCGAAGGAATGAAAACGCTGGATATGCAGAGCAAACTTAAGGACTTCACCGTTGTCAAAATGTGTCGGCGTCGTTTGAACGTAGTCTAACCCAGAAACATCGGACTTACCTGCCCGTATGTGCATGTGCTGAGTGCCCCCCCCCTGGGGATAATTTACTGTCTCGTTGTATCCGAACAGGTAAGCCTACAAATTTATTTAAGAAATTTGGAAGCACCAAGTGGACCGAAAAGAACTTCAACTGCTGCAATTATTTTGAAGTTCTTTGCGAGAAGAATGCTATGGGTATTGGCCAGGGTGTTGGACTCAAAGTTTCGTTGATAGACCAAAGGCTGAAACTATTTTTGTGACTTTTTTCTATTTTATCGAGAATTGGCAATATAGGCAAATTCAGATGTACCAAAGATGAATAGCTTCGAAGAGCGTGAAAAATGCCTAGAGCCAGGGATAAACAGTATTATTATACTATTTATCTCTGCCTAGAACCCTCGATCAACATTTACATTATTGACAATTTGATCACTGGAACACAGTTCGTTCCCTTGTACAACAGCAACACCGTAAATATGATCTGAAGCGTTTGCAAAATCAGGTATTTAATCCTCTAGTTAAAACATAAGATCCTTTTGGATGATTACAAAGTCCGTCTTCAGCTATGCTTGAGCGATCGGGAATTTTGCGTTTTCTGCGAGTTTGCCTGCCAGATTAATTTGTATGGGTGAAGAATAAGAATTGTTTATCGAAGCCTGCAGGCCGCAAATGGTCCATGATGTCAATTTTTTGCATCCTGGCCAGAGAAAGTTTCTGCGCCCTTCATAGTTTTAGAATGACGTCACCCATAAATTAATATAATTTTCGAAAATAGACAACGCTCTCAGCTCTCATGCTAACGAAGACCTTGCCAAAGGAAACACTTATGAAAGAGATCGCTCAATTTTCAACGCACTTTAGACGTAATTAAGTTGCTAATTAGGTCGAGTTCGTGCCAATTTAGCCTAACGTTGTTTCTCTATCAGTGAAAACATCATAGCCATATGTCAATCTTATGGTGTCAAATCTGTCCTACATTAAATAAGCCGACGTCAAAATTTGCTATAGGATCGCAGGAAACTTCTGTGTCCTAAGCGCTTTCTGTGCGCTTTCTTTATTTCAGTGCTAATTAGCACAAATAAATGGTTAATTAATTGCATTAACGAATGTGACTGACTTTCCTACTTTCTTGATGACATCGAGTCCCCTCTTAGATTACAAAGTTGGACTTTGTACTCAATGAAAAGTATTTTGCATGTTGCTCCGTGTGAGAAAATCCTGTTTCACATATTTTGAAAAAATTATTTTCCTTAAATCCAATTTTACCTCTTTGAACGGTGCGCAGAAAGATAGAAGAAAAATCGCAAAAACACTTCAGGTTTTCTGCTATCAATCAAACTTTGATTTGTTCCAATACCATAAGTATCCTTCGCATTTTGCATTGCAAAATTTAGAATAGTTGAAGTTGTTTATGGTTCACCCAGTCGGTGCATAGGCACACGCTGTGCTTGTAATGCTGAATTTATATTTGTAAGGTTGCACCTGCATACGGCTCTGCTATCTTCTGCCGGGATATCTCGCCTTGCCGGAACGTTTTTTCTGTTTGCTTTTCCATGAGAGAAAGGCGGGACGGGATAAAAATTATAAATGTGTATTACCTTTAAATGATTAGTATAACAAAAGCCCAACAAAAGATTGGTCACTGTTGCATGCGCATTGATGCCTGTTTCTGTTTACATGGAGAAAATCAAAATCATCCCGGCCAGACGGGATATCCCGACATGCCGAGACAGGATGAAACATCCAGGCAAGGCGGAATGAGATTAAAATCCCATGTAAACACAAAATGAAAATTGTATGTGATTCTAAAGGCAGCAGGGGTATCTCGGCTAGGCGAAATACCCTGCCTAGGCGGGATATCCCGGCAAGCTGGGATCATGTAAACAGGCCTTAAGAGAGTCAGGAACCTGTCACCGACATGATCAAAAGTGAAACAGCTACGGTGACGTATAAAGCAATAACTGGTCTTGCACCTAGCTACCTTTCTAATTTGTTCGCAAAAAATACTGACCGAAATATATGGATATTTATTTGCGAAATGCAGCAAAGGATCTTTACGTCCCCAGAATGACAACTAGCAACGGACAAAAAGCGATATCTTTTCGTGGCTCTAAAACTTGGAGTCAACTCTAACTCTCGACTGATATAAAAGAAGCAAATTCACTAAAACGCCACTTGCAGCCTACTCTTTGAATGTAATATTTCGATCCATTCACCAGTTTTGATTTTACTCCTTTTTATTTCTATTATCATATATCCTTTAGTTTGACTTTTAGATATACTTGTATTAGGTTATTTTAGGCTTTATATCTTAAGTTATTTTAGCACTATATCATTAATTTTGTAAGTGTTTAACACGGCCCCCTGTAAAGCAGTCTTTGATTGATGGGGCCACCGTGTATAAATGTTTAAAATGAACATGAATGAAAATGAAAATGAGGAAATAGTAATTATCTTTGCTTCAACGCAGGATAAAGAACAATCCCTTGGTCAAACAAATCAAACCTTGGCATACTGTACACCATACCTTTGTGACATATAGTTAAGGCTAGCTTAGCATCAAAAAAGAGAAACGAGATGTGCTATTTCTTGGGTTTGCTGCTGCTCCATTGGCGACTGAACTTATTGACTTTACCAATTTTCTCTCGGTCATCGATGATATGAATACCTTTTGCCTTAGGTCCTGCCAGAGTAAAACAGACAACGAATGTCACTCTTGAATCAGGCCTGTAGTGTAAATTTGGTGTACCGACAACACTTCTTGGTACGATAACTTTTACGCTCCCTGGCTCCATCACGATATAAGGTTGCTCCCTGCCTCTTCCAGATAGTGATTTCGAAACATAGATCCTACCTCTACATTCAAAGAGATAATCTCTGCAATGCTTGTCCCAGAAATTAGGTCCAAGATCGTCAGATCTCCTAACAGTGCTTCTATCGTCACTTTTCTGAGAATCGGCATACTTTTCTTCAAGCTCTGATCGTGAGATTAATGCACATATACTCCCTTTTGCGCCATCCTTTCTGATGAAATACTGTTGCTGGTGCCTTCTTGGGTTATTTTGGGTTAACCTTTTGCATGTATTCATCGCAGACTCGATGCTTGCCCGCTCTTCTAGCCTGGCACTCTTGCATACGCTTATAAAGCAAAGGACATATTTATAGAAGTGACTGAAAGCATCATTGGGCAGATCGTGCTTCCAGTCATCTACGATGCGTATGGCTTCATCCAGGTCAAAAGGTGGAACCTCTTGTATCGCTGCTACATCCATTAGATCATGGGCATGCTTCACCATTCCGTAATCTCTGACCAGCTTTAATAACCAACGAAGCAGTTGCTTCCGGTCCTTGGTGTCAAGGCGATGAATTTTCTTGTCGGCTTGATGATTGATCATTCACAGCGCACGCAAGCGTAAGATTTCTTTCTCGTTTGCCGTCCTAAAATGCTTCGTGCTAAGCTCTTCGCAGATCTTAGGAATATTCATCGACTGTATGGCTCTTCGCTTGGTTTTGCTCCTTGTTCGTCCAACCAGCTCCATGAGGTCAGAGCGGAGATCGTTTGCTTTTTTCATTGTGTAAGCTGGGTCGATTAATTTTGACACAGTTTGGACGATCGTATCTACTTCATTTAGCAACACAAAGCATTCACTAATGGCACCACTGAAGAATTCCTGATCTTCGAGAATATAGTTTATGGCCTTTTCAGCGTCCTCGTCCATGAACTTGATGAGCCAATTAAAGCAAAACAGCCATACATTGACTTCTCCAAGTAAGGGATTCGGATAAATTCGTGGTGGGTTATCCCTGGCTTTCCTGAATAGCTCCAAAGCTTCTGTGGCACACTTTACAAGATCGTCAATGGTCTCTATCATCTTTTTCTCGCCTCCTTTGTCATCAGCACGGTCTTTCGTTTTCATTTCTCTCAGGATGATGTGACCTTCAGTACTCAAAACACCCCGTACTTTTTCCTGTGGTGTATTCTTCTTCATGGCAAGGCCGTCTCTGATGAGTGCTCTGGCTTTTTTAAAGTTTGGCTTTTTCTGCAGGTATACAAAGAAGCGCGCAGCGTGGGAAAAGAATGTCACATCCTTTGTTTTTCTTGCAGCTTCTTCGAATATTCTACCGCCATTTGTTCCCTCCTTCGCAAGCGCCGTAATCAATTGTGAGAAATGTTCTTCACTGTTTTCCTTGTTATAAAGGAAGAGATTATCAATCACGGGCTTAAAATCGCTCTTCTGGTAGCTATCAAGGATCCTGGCATCGACGAAATCTTGGGTGATATGAGCAAGCCCTCTTTCTGAATGCTCAATCACCAACTCTGCAACTTTTTGGTGTTGAAATGTGTATGCCTGGATGTTGTGCTTTGGAACCTGATCTTCTTTCTCACTTTGATCCCCTTCATCATCACTCCCTTCGTCATCCTCATCTTCAATAACATTATTTCTTGAACCGATGAATTTCTCTTTCCTTGGTGCTCTTTCAGATACCATCAGATTCAGCAAACTTTCCGAAAACTGTTTTGAAATATCTGCATAGGTTGTGCAATCTTCCTTCAGATATTTTGCAACAACTGATGCCGGGGTAGAACGATTGGAGTAAATCTGCAAAAACGCGACTAGCACTGCAACCTCGTAGTCGCCAGGTCGAGCTTCCTTTAGACTCTCTAATGATTCGTATACTACACCCTTCAACTTCTCAAATTCACCAAGCATAGCCATCATTGGAAAATGAAAGACCCGCTCTGTTGTCGTTAGGTTGACTTTTGTTTCACTTTTCTGAAATTTCTTACAATATTTGCCATACTTTGTCTTGAATTCATCGTAATCGCCAGGATCATCTTTCAGAACAGGGTTGACATTAAACTGGCTTTCAGGATGGAAGTAAATGTCATTTTCCTTCACACACTCTAAGTAATTGACGCATCTCAAAATAATTGCTTTCTGGCCTTCAGCATTGAGCCTTCTCACGAGGTGATCAGATACGATTCTTACTGACCTTGAATGACCATCGAGTAGGATCACTGGCCAGAGCATACATAACTCCTCCAGCTCACGAATTCTCTCGCAAAGACATTCGATAAACTTTTCACCGTCAGAATCTGAGCCATAGCTCTCAACAGCAGAGTCCATCTTGACTATTGCACATGGAAGTTTCTTTCTTAGATCCCAGATGGTTCTCCTAGCAATCGTGGTACCACCACTGCCTGGTGCATGCGTTATTTGTACAATCTGAGACTTTGAAAAATTTCCAGGCATGGTCGTAAGATATTGACAAAGCTCACCTGTTATAGTCCTTGCAGCATCATGTCGAAAGTGCAAACTCTCAAATGTAATGGGGTTTCCAACTAAAAAGGACTTCAGATGTTTATCTTTGAAAGCCTCCATCTCTTTCTCAGACAGTTCAGCAGGAATTCCTTCACAACCATCATACAGAATGTCCATATATTCTTTGAGATAGATATATGTTCTGCAAGGAAGAGACACTGGCAAACGAGCTTGATGGGAAGGCAGTTGGTACTTTCCAGTTTTCTTGCCCAACAGATGATGAAGACCTAGTAAAAACCATTTTTCTGGCAAGTCAGAAAAAAGAGGCTCATTGGGAAGACCTTCTAGGTCTACTTCTGGGGAGAAGGAGATGTAGTGCATCTTGAAACCTTTGAACTTAAATCTTCCAGCAATCTCACTGATGATCTCATCTGCTATTAGGGCATTTATGCCGCTACGTACATTTAGAATGAGGCAGAATGTCGGCTTCATCGAATCTAGTTTTTCGGAGCATGTCCTGATGAATTCTTGAACTGGCGTTCTGAACTGTTTTTTCCATTCTTTTTCGGTTGTCTTTGGCTTGTCATCATTTGTGTTATGATTGATAGGGTCATCTGAAGAACTTTCATCATTCCTACCGTTAATGAATACCCATTGCATTCTCTTGGGATCAACTGTTGTATCTTTGTTGAGATTCGAAAGTTTACTAGGTGTGTGGGTTTCCACAACTCCACCTTCTGTTTCACCAGGTGAGAAATGAGCGAGGAAACCATCGATGTCTGAGTTGGGATCGAGATCCAGAATGAGTTTCCATTGAACATCGGCTAAGATCTTTACAAATTCTTTCTCAACTGATTCCATCCTGTCTGCTATCAAGATATACTGATAATGATCTGTGTCAAGATTTCTTAATGCAGCTTTAACTCTGATCCACTCATCCCATTTTGGTGCATTGTTCTTGACTGTCTCCTGCCTCGGGATCTCACTTTGTGAAATCCTGTTTAAATTGATCTTTTTCAGCAAATCAGAAAGTTCGTCAAACCTTTTCTCCATTTTCTTCTCCAGTTGTATTTGATTTTTGCCTACGCTTCTTACTTCATCTAGGTGCATTTGGTAAAACAAATTATCTTCGTTAAGATCAGTATCTAAAATGCGAAAGAAATGGTCGAATTAACATCACTTTTCAATCCTTGCGTGATGCAAATGGTTTATCAGCCGTCATGAGACGGATTTTCCTGAATCACGTTTGGCACATCAGTTCAAAGCGATCCATGTCAAATAGACAATAGACCTTTTAGCTATTCTGGGAAGAATCTGAATCGCACGATGTTATGATGCAATTTGAAGAATTTTCGAATGTGCATAATAGTGATAGAGCCTCTAACGCCACTCGATCGAACCTCGCGTATAAAATTGTATAAAAATAACGCTCGATCCAGGCTCTTTCGTAGAATAGCTAAAAGGTCTATTACGCTAAGGATGGCGGCGAGGAACTTTTTACCAAAATGCATAGCGTTCGAATTAGGAATCGTTAACGAATCTATAGGAATTCGATCATAGAACGCAATGCATCTTGGTAAGGACTTCTTCACCGCCATCTTAGCGTAATCGTGCATTGGAGTCAAGCCGCATAAGGAAATAAACGAAGCCATGATGACACAATATAATGAATGTCTCCAAACTGATGACAGTAATGTTGCATCAGCAAATTTCTTTCAGGTGCATTTTATATCCATTGAAGCCCAAGTCCTAGTTCAGAAATTACCAGAAAAACTGACGGTAATGGGCGATACTATTCCAGTTAGCTTTTTGAAAACCCTACATTGAGTGGTGAACTGCCATGGTAACACAACGTAGTGAAATCCATCGCAACAATGAACAAACAATCCGGATGTCGGACGTTGGATGTTGGACTGGACTGTTTTTAGGGAGGCAATAATGCAAATTTGAAGGTAAAAAAAAAACCAGAAACTTACATTGTCAGGCAGGCCATTGTCGAGAGAGCATAAGGATTCCACCAAAATTTTGTTCGGTAAAATTACTTAAGGCTACTGTAACCCTTCAGACAAAAAATTCTCGATTTTTCGTTTTCGACATAATCTGATGGTATAAGCATTTGAGTACCATTCCAACCAGCTCACTTCCAGAAATAGCCACATTATTTGGAAATTTGAGGATTTTAAAAGAAGCAGTCCTGTTTCTTGAAAATTGCAGGAAAAGACATTTGGGGATTAAAGTAACCTTGCTTGATCTTGCAGCTGCATCCATAACATCCCGTGCTGCTATTTGATGGCATAGCTCTTTACAAGACCGCGCATAAGCTTTATTGCTGGACCTTTGCAGGTTTTTGTGTAAACTTTCATGCATAATCGTTTCTCCCGCCTTTTTTGCTTCATTTTGATAAAAGCCTGATTTCTCGAAACAGGATTCTGGGGTACTGGTGTGTACTAAAATATCTTTGTGTACCCAACGGGCCAACCAAATCGCTTGAAACTTGGCCGACAGGGTCACAAGGCATGTAACTACGAAAACATGTCAGCGATTTTCAATAGATCCACTGGTCTGATTCTTACGAAGGCTTGCAACTTAAAAAAGACATTTCAGACATTGACAAAAAATGAAAATAGCATTATTTCTAGACAGTACATTTCATCAAAATTTCGTGACACGGTTTTGCAGTTCAGGACCTTTAGTCATTGGTAAATAAATGGTTATGGTCCTACAGCGCTCGCTGGGGTGCACAAAGATTTTTTCGCAAGAGTGGTCCTTTTTGTCTAAGATCTGAAATAAATCATTTGTG